>CAMTDV010000021.1:11788254-13014609 GCA_947069175.1 Scalesia atractyloides
CTAAGTACTTGAACTTAGTCGTTTCTGGGACCACTTGACCCTCAATGGTAACCTGAGAGTCCTCTCATCACCTGCACCACTGATATCACAATAAAGGTATTCAGTCTTAGAGCGACTGATCTTAAACCATTTCCCTCTAAGACTGCTCTCCGTTCCTGTGGTAACCCCTAGTGTCTCCACTGCCACCTGGGTTATGGTAGTTGACATAGCCTCCCACAACCGGTTTGCGTCCCCTCCCACCCAATCAGCTGTCATAGGTGTCACACCCTCAAAAATCCACTTGCAGGGTTTTACCGCGAGGCGCGTGACAAACCAGGATCACAGTCATTAGTCATACTGAAGGACCACTATACAAGTTTAAAAAAATATTCTTGTTTGCTCATTAATGAGAAAATATTGTTTATACAATTGAGTTGCAGAAGCGTAATAATTACAAAACCAAATAGTTAATGTAATTTAAGTTGTGTCTAAATATTTGATGAAATCAATGCGACACCATAATGCATCCTAGTCCTGATGTGTGCTACCTTAGCAACCTGAGAAAACATGTAAAAATCAAGTGTCAACAATTATGATGAGTGAGTTCATAGGTTTTAGTTTACAGATATAAGATAAGTTGTTTCCACTGGTTCAAATCCCAAACCAGTATGTTATGATAGGTAACCCCTGATCTAAACCCGAATTAGGATGTTCAAGTTTCCCGATTCAAAACCTGAATCGTGTTGTTATAAGTTGTTCCCGATTCAAAACCCGAATCGTGTTGTTATATTGATTAGCAGTTTATGTTATATGTTTAGGTAGCTAACCTAGGTCATGTCAACAAAGTGTTCGATCCGAAGCTGACGTTGATGCCCCTGTTGTGCCAGGCCTATCACCAACCATGGCTAAAAAAGTTAGGCAAATTCTACACTCGTGACCATCAACGTTCGGTTAACTGGCGCGACCAGTTCGAGTGGGGCTTGTCAGGCCCAGTAGTACTACTAAAAATTCCCTCGCTATAATCCAATACTAACGGCATCTAAAGTTTTAAGGGTACTGACATGTGATATAATGCTTTCTTGTGACCATAACCATATAACATAACCATAATAGTTGTGACTTTACTTTACCGTAACATTATGACATTACTTTACCGTAATGTAGCGCATGCTTTCTCCCTTTGTGTTTTTTTTAAAACATTTAAAAGAGTAGGGGCCGTGAACTCACCTTTAATTGCTCGGTTAGAATTTTAAAGTGATTACAAGTTGAGGTTGGTCAATCACGTCCTAATATCATTAGCATTTAGTTTATCAGTATGCTCATGTAAGACACAAAATCCATGCACGTATCTTAACACGTATCAGGCAATCACATTGACAACTTATACATATTCCACGTATGTATATATATACAGATATGTGATCATAGCACACGTATCTTAATATCTAATTTGACATTAACAGGTTCGATCATTCTCAGGTAGCACAAACAACATTTAGAACACACATTTGCAACTTATCATGTTTTAGCTTTTACACTCAAAACTGGACTGTTTTCGGGAATTTTTATAAAATAGTTCCCATATTTCAAAATTTCCAATTAATTTACAGAACGTGTCAAACGGTCTGTAAAACTTTGTATAAAATTTTCAAGACCTAATTCATTATCAGTTATTTATAAAAAAATCATTTACTAAGCTGCAGTCAGATTCGTCACTTTCTGACTGTAGCTCACGGAAAAATACATTTAAAAATACTCGTTTGTCCGATTGACAAAGTTCCAGTTGGAGATTTCTTTGAACACCTAGGAGTATCTATTGTATAAATTTCGTGACTTAACACTTTTCGGTTTACAGGTTATGACAGAAAACATTACGTGAAATTTCTGTAGAAACAACGCAGCTTCAGCTGCTGTACTAAACGACCTTATAAAAATAGTAAACGGTGTCCAAAAATTTCCATTCTAGCGCCATTAGAAGCATTTCTCAAAAATACACGTTTTAGGCTTCAGAAAATCCATTTTTCGATTTGTTATGACCTGTTTCCAGCCAACTGAAATTGGCTGTCTACACTACTCAGCTTATTGTTTTCTATCTAAACACTACCCGAAACGTATTTAACGATCACGACACTTTATAATGACGACTTGTAGCAGGTTATACATCAATTATCATGTATCCATATTCATAATTTCATAACCCTAAATATAACATCATGGTTTTTATAAAGAAAACGCAGCCTACGATTCTTATACGCAAACATATCATCATAAACGCAACAATTCGCATAACTCATCCGAACTAATCATGCACGACGAAAATCCTATCACGACATCTATCATAACAACACCTCATCATAATCATGTTCACACAAATCACACCATGAATCATAAACAAATCAAGACGCTAACCTTAGTGTGAGGAGAACTAGAGAGAGCTAGTAACCGAGAGAGGGGGGGGGGGGGCTGCTTGCGACGATGAGAGGGGGGGTTGCTGCCGTCGGCTCCAGTTGGGTGTGGTTTTGAGGTTTTGTTTTTTTTTTTTTTTTTTTTTTAACTTGTATATATATAAGGGAGGGATTAGGGTTATGGAGGTTTTTACAAACTTGATTATTTTTATTTTATAAAAACTCCTATTGTTCTCTAAACAAACTTGTTCCCCAAGAATTACAAAAGGCCGGGTTATGTGTGTGTGAGTCGAGGATACGGGTAGGGGTGTCGGATGTGTTAAAGGATCATGTTCAGGTTTTCGGCTTTATATATGAAACTCATAGCATTAGTCGTTTAATAATTAAACGTATACTATAATTTGACGAATAATCACGACATGAGTTTTTCGTTGTGTAAATACGAGAGACAATACCTGATTTGTCCGGGATGTCACAATAGGGATGACCTTGTCTCTAAACACTGTGATCTTGTCTCCCTTCAAGCTTCCGCATCGGATCCTAGGTCGACGTTTCCTCTCCCCCTCCGACCGTTTTCTTCTCAGACCTATATCCGCTACTAGAAAATGGTGTTGAGTCACCATTATCTCCCCTGGTATAACCTTGCAGTCCCTCCACCATCTTCGATCCTCTCGCCTCATCAAGAGATAGTCTATTTGCGTGTTACGCCCCCGCTACTAAAAGTGATCACATGAGAAACTCGTTTCTTAAAAAACGAGTTTATAATACCCAGGCCGTGGGCCACTGCGAACTCTAGGAGGTCCCTACCAGGCTCATTCCTATCACCAAAACCAAAACCCCCGTGTCCCGCCTGAAAACCATCACTATCCTTACCTATATGACCGTTAAAGTCACCTCCTACATAAATTCTCTCCTCCCTAGGTATGGCCCTCACTACAACATCTAAGCAATCCCAAAACTCTATTTTCTCCTGATCTCCTAATCCCACGTGAGGCGCATAAGCACAAATCACAGCCTTTACCTCGTCACCTATTACCAATCTCAACGTCATAATCCTATCATTGTACCTTATCACTTCCACAACATTTTTATGCAGTTCACTAGCCACTAGCAAACCCACTCCGTTCTTAGCGCCATCTTACCCTGAATACCATAACTTATACCCATTGCATTCTGTCCCTCTATGCCCCTTCCACCTAGTTTCTTGAAGACATGCTATTTGTACCGTCTTTTAAGCACATCCACTAACTCTAGCAACTTACTACTAACAGATCCTACATTCCAAGAAGAGACACGTAAATTATACCCTCTTTTGTTCTCTTTATTAGCACCCCTCTTTCGTGGGCAAGGTCTTAAGGCATAATTGCAACTCCCACCGTCTATGTTCCTAATTAACACAATAATATATCACATTACACCAATATAAAATACTCAGCAAGCCCCACTCACAACAATAAATAATGTTATCTCTGCAAAACTAATTAAATATGTATACAAATTAACACACAAGCACTTAAAACATGAAAATATCAGCAAGCAAGCAAGTGGTTCAAACAAGCACACATAAAACTGAATATTGCTTAAACGGGTTGGCTAAAACTACAAACAGAACACGGGGACGAGCTACTTGTTATTTTGTTTAAATTAGAAATACTTACAGTTTTTCGAGCTGTGATTTAGGCGTGGTATTACAGTTCTTTTAAGATGTGTTTTATGACCCGTTTGAGAAACCTGAATTTCAGCCCTGCAATGAATAAAATAACAACAACAAAAACGTAAAGGTGACCGTATCCTGGCCGTTGACAGACCCCTGTCGCTTATGAAAGTAGAAATAGAGACCGGCGGGTGTTCCGGTAACTGAAGCGCTCCGGTAACTGAAGCGGGTGTTCCGGTAACTGCAGTTGTTTGGAAGTTTCCGACAGGCGGATGTTCCGGTAACTGTAGGTGTTCCGGTAACATTGAGAAGCGGATGTTCCGGGACGCGATGGTTGGGAGGAGTAGACGAATGGTGCTTTAATTTTAAGTTTAAAATTCCGACCGGCCGGCGTTGACTCAATACCAGGAGAACGAGGTGAGTTAGGGAGGGAGAGGAAGGGGCTAGAGAGCGAAAGAGAGGGAGGGAGAGGGAGCAAACCTTGCTGCCGACCGGTGGTCTTGGGTGGCCGGTGTTACCCTATTGTATCAGCACTCTAAATGCATGCATAACTGTAGGAACTAAATAATTGAGATTAATTCTAGGCTTTTTAGTCAAATGGATGGGTCGGTCCGTTGGAGTGTCTGCATGGCCACATCCACGTGTGCATGGGCTGGTCCATTATCATTGATGTATGTATAACTCCTAATTTTCCCGCGCGTTGCGACGGGTACAAATGTAAACTAACTCAGATTTGTAAAGTAAAGACCTGAATAGCTTATGAATAAAAACGTCAAAACGGAGACAAACTGAAGATGTACATAAAAGTAAGCACGGAAACGTATTATATATAGCCCGACTTATTTGCGAAAGAAATTAACGTCGAACGCCAACCTAAACTTATACGAACACGTACATATAAATAAGTAGAAACATTATGTCTTTAACGTTTAAATGGTACCGCGCATTGGGGTGGCGTCGATACGTAAAGTAAGTCGTATTTTTAAAGTATGATGAAAACATATTATATTTAACCTGAGTTGTTGTTAAACAAAATTTATGCGAAAAGTAGATCAACTAAAAACGTAAAAAAACAATAGAGCATATTATATTTGAGCGTACCAATTTCAAAGAAACGTAATAAACTTAAATTTATACCGATACAGACGTAAATATAAGCAAGCAAAAAACGATCCTAAAGTTTTTAGAAAGTTAAAGGATTGTAAAGGCAAATAATAAATATTAAAGGGTAAATTTTAAGGAAAACTAAAAATCAATAAAAATTAAAAAAAAAAGAACCAATGTGGTCATCTAACTTAAAATTGTAGGTTTATGAATGAATAGGCAGAACTATAAATTATCTTTCAAATGGTAATTTCCCCTATAAAAAATCCATTCTGAATACTGAGTTAAAAAGAATAGTGTATATTTTAATATTATTTCTTAAATATTGGTATGACGTGGCAATATAAATTTGCGATAACCGTCGAGACAACAGCAAACAACCCCGCCTCAAAACCTATAAATTAAATTTGGAACGTTGGGCAGTTAATCGTTATTGTTTCTGAAACTATTCCCGTGTTTATTTTACTTACACACCATCAATTATGTTTATTCCGACGATTCATAAGCAGTTAATTTCTACATCTTATTAACTTTTATCATCATATAATCAGTTCCAGAATCGTATCCCTCGTTCATCTGTAAACTGTACGTCTCTCCTCCTGTAAATCATCCCAATCTGATTGTTTATGCAAAAGGGTTTTGTATATGTATGATCAAATATCTGATACATTGTTTCGATTTTCGTTGGAATTAAAGCAAACACTTGGTGGTGCATAGACATTTTTAAGGAATGTGGTGGATATATCATATATGATATACCATATATGATCATTCACTAGTGAAAATCTTTCTGTCTTGACAGTTTATGAAGTGGGTTTAAATGATCAAAATTCTAAATTAGTGTTTCAATTTTCGTTGGAAATAAAACAAACACTTGGTGTGCATAGACATTTTTAAAGGATGTTGTGTGTAAATGATATTCATTGGTGAAACTCTTTCTGTTTGAACAGTTTATGAAGTGGGATTTGTATATAAATGATCAAAATTTTTCATTTCTCGTTGGAAATAAAGCAAACACTTGGTGTGCATAGACATGTTAAAGGAGAGTGTGTATATAAATGATCATTCATTGGTGAAAATCTATCTCTTTTAACAATTTACAAAGCGAGATTTTGTGTACGAATGATGAAACTTCTAAATGATTACTATGTCTTAACTTTTTGTTGCAAACTTGCTTCGTGTTTCTTCAATTCGTGAAGCAAAGAGCAAACTTTCACAGGTTGGCGTGTTGAATCGTGGTGTTTACTCAAACGACCAGAATTATGCCGATGAAACTGAAGCAAAAGACGGAACTTTCATCCTTTTCGAGCCGTAAGCAATCACCCAAAGCAAATAAATCCACAAAACGTTTAAAGGCATTTCACACAGACCGCACAAACGATGATCTGGAATGGACATATCAAATTCCAAAATGTCCTGTTTATCATCCTTCAGTTGAGGAGTTTGAAGACCCGCTACGTTATTTTCAGCAAATTGCACCAGAAGCATCAAAATATGGTGAACTTCGATTCTCTCATCTTCTTCTCTTTGAGTCAACTAACGTTTATTTTATCGCGTTTGGAACTAACTAGTCGTTCATAGGAATTTGCAAGATTGTTCCTCCTTTAATCCCTACAGCTCCAACTGGTGTTGTGATAAAGAAGGAGAAACCGGGTTTCCGTTTTACACCTAAAGTGCAGCCCCTTCGGTTTTCCAAATGGACTTTGAATGACAAGAACTCATTCCTCATCAGCAGCAAGTAAAAAACTTTTTTGTGCCATAATTTTATGATTTGTTTTCCTTTTACCATATGTTGTATTTAAGACAAACATGATATTTAGTTATAATAACTTTGTTTCAGAAGCTACACTCTTCGTGATTTTGAGGTAATGGCTAATAGGGTATCGGCTAATAAATACTGTTTATCCGGATGTCTTCCATCTGCATACATGGAACGGGAATTTTGGCTTGAGATGACACGTGGGAAGAAGGGAACGGTTGAATACGGAGTGAATGTTGATGGCAGTGCGTTCTCATCTTCCTCTGATGATCATCTAGCAAATAGCAAGTGGAATCTGAAGGTCTCATAATTATCCTTCAGCAATGTGTTTGATTTCACTAACATTTATATACATCTAATAAGTGTAGTTATCATTTATTTATTTGCTATTTTGGTTTCAGAAACTTCCTAGGTTGCCAAGATCATCACTTCGTTTCGTCGAAAACGATATTCCAGTAATGTGATACTTATCTTTATAGAATGACTAAATTGCATTGTACGTCGTTTAAGTTTTAACAAAGTTGCAGGTGTTGTCCTTTAACTACAGATTACAGAAATACACTAGATGTCCTTTATGTTACTATTTTCTATCGGGTGGTGCCCTTTAGCCCTAACCCGGTTAAATTTTTGGCTTAAGTCTGACCATGTGCCTCTCACATGAGGGCATTTTGGTCTTTTTACCTTTTTTCTTTGAACAATCTTATGGATAGACTTTATGTTACATATTTTTTTATCAGAAGTGAAATGACCATTTTGCCCTCCCATGAGTGGCACATGGTTACATTTAACTTAAAATTCTAACTAGGTTAGGGTAAAAGGACGAAATGTGCATAAAAGTGTTAACATAAAGGACATATGGTGTAATTTCCATAGTTAAAGGACAACGCCTGCAACTTCCTTGAAACTTAAAGGACGTAAATACAATTCAGTCTTATAGAATTGCTCACAAATGTAATTTTTTTCTACACATTTCACCATATCCTTTGCATTTGACCTTTTTCAGGAGTGACTGATCCCATGTTGTACATTGGAATGCTTTTCAGTATGTTTGCGTGGCATGTAGAAGATCACTATTTGTATAGGTATACTACAATTCTAGTGTTTTGACTGTTTTCTGCAACTTAATATCTAGATAAGTCGATATGGGCTTGTCAGGCTGGTTGAGTTGACCCGGAACACTCTTTTTTCCATCTTTTTTTTAGTATAGAAAGTTAGTGTGTCAAATATGATAAACCAAAACTATATTATTTCAATCATAATATAGTTTCTTGAATAAAATGATTTTTGAGGTTTTATACATTAGGAATACACTCCGGTCAATATTCAACCCGATAGACCAGTTTCCTTTTTTCAGCAATTTTATACATTATTGGCAGAGTAAAGTACACGGATAGTACTTGTGGTTTTTCAAAATTTTGGATTTGGTCCTTAGCTTTCCAAAAGCACACGGATGGTCCCTATGGTTTGCACTTTGTAACAAATTTAGTTCCCAGCCAACAAATCTAAAGGTTTCAGGAGATCCAAGTTAGAGACTAAACGAGTTACAAAATGCAAATTACAGGGGTCATTCGTGTACTTTTGGCAAAAGTTGGGGACTAAATGCGTTACAAAGTGCAAACCACCGGGGCCATTTGTGTACTTTGGAAAGCTAGGGACCAAATTCAACATTTTGAAATACCACAGGGATTATCCGTGTACTTTACTCTTATTGGTAACTAGGTTTCTGGTATAAGATTTGAGTGCGTTTTTTTTTCCAGCATAAATTATCATCACTGTGGGGCACCAAAAACATGGTACGGGGTTCCCGGTAGTGCGGCTCATGAGTTTGAGAAAGTTATACAACATCATGTTTACACCAAAGAAATTCTATCAACAAATGGGCCAGAAGGAGCCTTTGAGATGCTTGCAGAAAAAACAACTATGTTTTCTCCAAAGATACTGTTGCAGAATCACGTTCCGGTTTACAAACTTGTACAATTACCGGGAGAGTTCGTTGGCACGTTTCCTAGAGCGTATCATGCTGGTTTCAGTCATGGTATATGATATTATACATTCAGGTTTCAATATGTTACTTTTGAGGTCAAAGTTTGACCAGTTGGTTTAACTTTGCATGTAGGTTTTAATTGTGGAGAGGCGGTGAATTTCGCAGCTCGTGATTGGTTCCCGTTTGGTGGGTCCGCTAACGAGCGATATGCATTTCTTCAAAAGAAGCCGATTATCCCTTATGAAGAAATACTATGCAAAGAAGCTATGCTTCTTACTTCAAAAAATCCTAAAAAAGATTATACATGTGACCCTGATGCAGATTCTAGTCGTTTCGTCAAGGGCCCGTTTGCATCTCTTATACATAAATATGATGATGCAATATCATATATAAAGTCATTGGACCGATCTATTAGTATCTTGTCGAATTTGAAAGAAAGCGTTAGCTGCAGCATTTGCAAACGGGACTGTTATGTGGCACATGTTAAGTGTGACTGTCGTGTTGATCCCATATGCGTTTTTCATGGTAAACCTACAAGAAACTACTTTCTGTTAACCAGATTATTATGAAAGTATTAATATCATATTAAACTTTGGTTATACAGATAAAGAACTTTCCGATTGCGGTTGTAGGAGTAACCGTATACTTGCTGTGAGAGGCGATCTACCCAAAATGAAAAATGTAGCAAAAAAGTTTGAAGAAGAGCAATTGATCCATGAGGCAGTGAAACCTATGAAACATGATAATTGTATCAACAAGGTACATTTCCATCTTTGTTTGACGCAAAATTTATGTACCTGATTCCACTGGTTAGCAGGATATTGGTGGGTCCTGTGAGTATTCCAGTAACGGTTTCTAACGGTCACCGAAAAAGATTTATGTAGTGGATATTTAACTATTTATATACTAATCTTTTTGTTACTATTATTGTTGATATATAAACCAGGGTCACAAAGGAGGAGTGGGTGGGGTTGAATATGTTGACACAAAGATTCAACAAAGTAATGCAAGTGCAAGAGAGAGTAAGAGGACTAGAAAAAATAGAACATGTTACAATGGCCAGGTTAATGCGGGTACACATGTAAATATGACAGGGAAAAGGGGCAAATCTGGAATTTCACCTAGGATGAGGTCAGGTGATAGTAGAGTGAAGGAAGTTAACAAGAAATGTAGAAAGAGGGCTTCTTAGTGCCATCTTAGTTCCAAAATTTGGAATTGACAGTTTATATGTAATTAGTTGTTAATAAAATTAAATTATTTTTATTATGAAGTTGAATAGTGTGGTTTGGATTACATGGGTGTATGATTATCCTAAAATGTATAAGGTGGTTATAAATATTTGTTGTAATGTCTGTTACTCAAAACCCGATCTAAGACTCATCTTAAAAACTGATTTAATATATTAAATAATCAACTATAGTATATACAATTATTTCATTTAATTAATTTAAACATACTGCCTGTTACTTTTTAAGATTATAGTATATTAATATCAAATATATTCAGTTCTGAAGGAAGTAAACGGTTTGAGTGTTAAAAAGTTGTGAAGTAATAAAATTCTCACAAATTTTACATTTGCGCGTCAAGAGTTTGTAGATGGTAAAAATTCTTATTAAATGACAGATTTAAGACATTTTTATCATTTTGGCATATTTAGATGTGAAGAATTTAAAACCTAGGGGTATTTTATTATTTTATGGTAAGTAATGTTTTTGTTAAAATCTATATAAATGAAACCATATTCATTAAGTGGCATCAAAACATTAAATAAGAGAAAAGTTAAAATACAACATTAATAAATCATTTCTTGGCTGGGTTTTATCTTCTTCATTGTCTTTTTTTTTTGCAAGTTATCTACCTACATTTCTTCTGCATCTAAGCAAACCTAGTTGGAGTGTTGTGTCTCTGATCGGTTGTTGGATCTAAGGTTGTTTTAATAACTGAGTCTTAGTAAAATCTTTTGAGTACTAAGCAAATTTGTGTATGGATTATCCTTTATAGAAACATATAAGAGTAAATTACACGGTTTGTCCTTTAACTTTACACCAACTTGCATCGTGTGCAAAAGTTTCAAATAAAGGACGTTTGGTGTAATTTCTAAAGGTAAAGGACACACGATTCAAGTTAGTATAAAGTTAAAGGACAAACTGTCAACATAGAAATTATATATACTCTTAAAAATCAAACTCTGTGTATTGCAACACCACTTGCCTTCGTTCAATTACAAGTGTAGAGAGAGAAAAAGAAAACCACAAAACCCCTCCACTTTGATAACCTCTTCTTCGGAAGTCTGAAATGGACACCGGTCAGCAACGAAAGTTGTAGAGGGTGTTGCTCAAGACACTTATTTCGATTGTCGCCGTGATAGATTTATTTGTATAAATTAATAAAATTTATAACAACTTATTCCGACTAAAAAACAACTAAATATACACATTTTTTCTTAGGAACAAACAACTAGATCATGACAAACTGGGCCTGAGAGAACTTGGTATATTCGTGCTTAAAATTCACGGTTTGAGTTGGTCAACTGTAAAGGCCCATGGCTGGCCGTGCAATATGTAATATGTCTAGGAACCTAGGATCCTGTTGAGTCTGGGACTATGATTATTGGTTCCTTTATAAACATCACAGGTTAGTTGTATCTATCGACATTATTATCAACGAAACAAGTAGATTTTGAACAGGTATTTTGGTCCACCTTTTTGGAATAGTTATGGTGGAAAAGCATAATCGTACGCGAAGGAATCGTAGAAAATACATAAAGTTCACGACTTGAGTTGGGTTCGGAATGAGATCCTCTTACCGTTGTATTATATTCGAAAATAGACATTGGCATCATCGTAATGAACTTTCGATCACCTTTTAGTATAAAATGATTAAATTAACTACACATAACTTATTCGTCCGCGTTGGTAATTATATATTTATTATATTATATTCTAAAAGATAATTATAACTTGTTCATACTTCATCTGCGTTGGTAATTATTATTTTTTATTATAAAGGATGACTATACTTTGTTCTTTATTGAGTAGGTCGAACCGGATACGTTGTTAGCGTGACATCTTTTTATTTATTCTTTTATAATAGTTATCATTATGAAAGATGTTAATAAACAGAATCTTACTCTAGAGTTGGTTATACAAACTTTAAAACATGTTAATTGACTTTAAATCAAGTTTCTCTCATGATATTTAAATGATCACAACCTTTTTATATTTTTTTATTAAATTATATTATATAACAAGTATTTTATTCTTTTTAATTTAAGTAAAGCAACACTATAGCTTTTAAAACATGTTAGTTGACTTATTATTCGAGCACCCAACTAATTTGTGTGTATGTGTTTATAGTTTCTTTTTATTTAAAAGAGTTAACTGTCATTTTCGTTCATTTGATTTTGTTCACTTTTGTCATTTCAGTCTAATTTTAGAAAATGCATCAGTTTACTCCCTAACATACTTACATACTGGAAACGTGTCACTTCAGTCCATAAATTAAAACCCAGTCAAGTCAGACAGGTTTAATGAAGGGTATTATTGTCTTTTCATTTGTCAAACATAAAATAAGGTGAAAATAAAATATATATGAAAAGACAATAATACCCTTCATTAAACATGTCTGACTTGACTGTGTTTTAATTCATGGACTGAAGTGGTACGTTTCCAGTATGTTAGGGAGGAAACTGGTGTTTTTTTGAAAATTGGACTGAAATTGTTCAACCCCAAGGGGGCAAGGGTTTGTATTTGGAAGGTTAGGGTTTGCAATTCAGAAAGGATTGGCGGCGCAGCTTGTTGCCCGGCTACCTTCTGTTTCGATGTAACTTGGCAAGTTTTCTGGCTTATATATAAAACTTAAAATGACAATAAAAGAATATTAAACTGAAAAAAAAATTATCGTATCTCTCTCCAGATAAATAATTTGTTAAATTATATGTATTATCAACATGGTTAGAACAATAGGTTCATATATGCATATTGTCAAACAATGACAGAACAATCAGCTTCTTCACATGTACATATAAGTACTATATCAAAACATATTCAAAATAATCAGATTTTTTCTTTCAATAGTCATACATCAAAACATGCTCAAAACAATCAGATTTATTCAATGTACAAATATGTACATTATAAAACCAAGTTCAAAACATTTAGATTGTTTCAATGTACATATATCTACATTATAAAACCAAGTTAAAAACAATTAGATTGCTTCAATGTACATATATGTACATGTATATATCATTGTCATCAACACCTATAATCTGACTAAAACAAGGCAATCTATACACACTCAAAACCCTAGTTTACTTCATAACAAATGTATATGATCGGTGATGGTGATGGCGTGATGGTTGGGGACGGTGGTGATGAAGGTTGGTGACAGGAGAAATGAAGGTTAACGACGACGACATGAGGGTTGCTGGGTTGGTTGTAACACCCGGTGATTCTCGATAAAATTCTAAGTGACACATGTTTAAAAATCTTCCTCATAATTAACTAAATTAATATTGAGTGGTTAGAATCGCAAAAGATCAAAATATGAAGTTGAGGGGCCAGAAATGTCAAGAACCAAAAAGCTGATTTTCTTGACATGCTGCAGACCGTATAGGATTTCCCCTGCGGTTCGCAAGGGGTGTCAGACTTGAAAAAAAATCGCTAGACAACAACATTTCACCACATTGTGCCAACTTTCACCTTCTTGCCACCACCTCTTCTCGTTTGTACACCTATGGGAGACTAATCCTGCATTGAGGCACCTCTCGTACACTTGTTCAAGCCTCTTGCATCCTTCGTTGCTATAAATAGCAGCCTTAAGCATCATTATCTTCATACCAAACTCAAAACAAACACATTTCCACTCTAAAGTCTTGTGTAATCTTCTTGTTTCTGTTTTCCCGTGCTTATCCTCTGGTTTCCTGAAGTTGTCATGCAAAGTTGGTAAGTCTCTTTTCTTATACTCTTTCATTTGCAATTGGTCTCGTAGCTTAATTCCATCCGACTGTCCCTTGTCACACCACAATCCGCAGTGGAATGGTACGGGGCATGATGATTGCCCAAAGCTTATGGCATTATCAAAATTTCATAATTAAACATGTCATGATTAAATGTCACACTTTTCATATAAGTTCAAATATTTGAATAAATATATCAAACTTGTCTTTTTAATTACTAAGGAAAAGCTCCTACGTGATCCTAATGCGGTCCAGTCTTCAATCCTCTACACCTGTATCATGTGTAAAAGATAGGATTTTTGGGTCAGCTACAAAAGCTGGTGAGTGAACTTTGGTTAAGTAAAATAGGTTTACCTTTTTAAAATTTAGAAATCAAAGTAATGTGTTTCACTTTTCTAATTCCAAATATCAATTTAAGTATTAAGCATGCAATCAATCATGTGAAAGTAATACACAAGTAATATGAACATAGATTGGTAACTAAGTAATGACTAACTAAAACCGACAAAACCAAAACCAACACCTTGCGTCCCACACTCGTAAAGGGTGTGATTGTGGCGATACCAACTTCCCATAGTTAGGAGGAAAGGTCAGCCCAAGACTAATGGGGCGATACCGACATCTCTGGTCATGAGGAAAGGTCAGCCGTGGATCCGCTGAATGAGTGACTATTGACTATAGTGACCAATACAACAACAACCACAACAATAACCTCAACAACCAAACAACAACAAATAATGCTTATACGACACACTAGACTTTGCATGCTCGATTTTAGATAAAAAATAATTAATTGAAACACACTGAAACATCTCAAAAAGTTAATGATAAAAGGGGAGAGAGTTTACTCACTGTTTGCGAAGCTTCAACTCTTTAGAATAACGATAACACACGATTAAGATTATTATCATAAGTCACCTAATCAACAATATATTAATTATACCATTATAAGAAAATAAATATACACAAATATGCCTAAGGAACTGGGTTTTTCAAATTTGGGGACTTAACTATACCAAAAATAATTATTTAACATAGTTACTAATATGGCATTAGAATTTCTAGAATATTTCCATAAACTATATTTATATGAATTTTTCAAGAAATATACAATCATGGAATAAAGATTAGAATTTATATAATCATTTATTCTATCTAAAAATTATATATTTTCAGATTTAGTAGTTATCACAAAATTTTATTTAGAATCATTATTTTCATGTAAAACATATAATTACTTAAACTAATAATTTAATCCTTTGAAAAATAAAATACAATAAAAAATTAAGGCAAAATTCCATAAAAGTTTCAATATCTTTTTAATATCAGTAATAATTAAAAAAATATTTTTAGAATTTTATTTGTGACAATAACTAATTTTAATCAATTTTCTATAGCAATATATCAAGATTAATTTAAAAGAAAATCCAACAACAGATAAAAATTCCCAAATTTTTCACGGAACATCCTAATATGATATATTACAATAACACAAGACCAATTTCATTAAAAAGATAATCTAAGATCAAAAGCCCCAAATTTGTATAAGTAAGAACCCTAATTTCATAAGTGGTTTAGTAGACATATTTGTGAATGAAAGGTGGCGTTGGTATGGTGTTCGGTTTCGGTTACCGGAACCAGATTTTCTTGCTAGATATGATAGAAAATGGTGTAGTGTTTGAAAAATATTGAAAATTATTTGCAAGGGGATCAAACTCTCTATTTATAGAGGTAAAAATGAAGGTTCTCGTTGATTGAGAGTTTGCAGAGATTTTTCCAAAAGTTAAATTTTGCACAAATAATTCATGCAAGTGGCATGCATGAGAAATCTTAGCCACCCATTTTAATGAATAAAAAAATGAAATGATTCTTCTGCAAGTTTTCCCACTTGCAAAATTATATGTATTTATTTGGTTTATTATTTTTAGTATTAGATTTATTATTATTATTATTCTTATTATTATTATTACTATATTATTTTCGGTTATTACAATTATGGTTATTTCAAATAAACAAATAGAACACTGGATGACGTTAGTGTCGGTGGAGTGTACTAGTTACAAAATTGAAACTATATGGACTGTGTTGGCAATTTTTAAACTAATGGACTGAAATAGTGATTTTTGACAAATCACATGGACGAAAAACGTAATTTACTCTTGATATAATAACTAATTTTTATAATTGATTCTTTTACTTTATTACTGATATTTTACTAATATTTTCTTTTCTTTTTAACTTTTCTTTATTATATTATCATAAATAGTTTTATTTGCTAATATATTGAAATAATTACTTTTAAGCGCATTGTGTTTTTCACTAGTTGGAAATGAATTTGCTCCTTTTTGTTTGTTTATATATATATATATATATATATATATATATATTTATCAATATGTTTGTGCTACTCAAATAAGAAAATGTTTTTGTATTTGTTAAATATTATGAATTAGTAAATTAGTAACAAGGTTGTGCAACAAGGTGTTGTACTATTGGCTTTGTTTGTTTAATGTGTTGTTGGTTGTTGTTCATTTTCTTTTAAGGCTTGTACAAAGCTTTTTGATGCCACGTTTAGGTTTCTTTACTCGCGTTGCATTTTCCTTCATTTCTCTTATCATCTTCAGTTCTTCACCCCAGGTCTGCACTCTCCAACCCAAAACCTCTCCGTCATCCGTGACTTCTGCCATCAACATCGTCGTTCATCTCCTTCGTTGCCGACATCAAATTTCAAGCCCAAATTCCAAACCCATGTCAAAAACACAAATCATAAACACACACACTGTGACACCTCGAAAATTTCATCTAATAAAATTCCGACACGTGTCCCGAAATCTTTGGTTGCCACGTGCTAAACGAGAGAGACAAAAATCGTCAACATGTTATTTTATAACCTCTGAGTGGTGAATATTAAAGTTGAGGGGTTAAACGTGTCAACTTGCTAAATCTATGTCTCTGAGTGACCTTTTAACAAACCGAAGCTTAATGATGTTCGCTTATACTCCCGAGAGTGCTAACCAGGGGCCATATTGAATAAAACATGCTTTTATGTTGAAATGTAGGAGTTTGGAGAAGTTCAGGGGCCAAAATGGAAATTTTGTGATTTGGCATCCCAGGCGCCACGCGCCGGGGACCTGGTGTCCCTGCGCGACGCGGGGGAGAAGCATGTTCGTAGAATTGGCAGCCAGCTGCAGGACCTGCATGCTTGCCACCTCCTAACCCATTTCAGCTCCTGAATTCCGAAACCATGGCCTCAGTTCTGGTTTTGGACACCTCAGGTAACACCTGGGAGTGATCCTAAGTGAGCTCTAAACACTTGGATTGATCTTGTTCATGATCTCCAAATATAATACAGGTGTTCATCAACCTCACTTCTTGCACCTCTCACTTTCTTTCTCTCTATTACTCACTTGGAAGGCTCCTAATCTTCAAGGAGCAAGCCCCTGAGTTTCTTAAGTCATCCTTAGTTCACTTGTAAGTGTTCCAATCCTTTCTTTTCATTTTTATTAGGCTCTAAGCCAAAGTCAAAGCGTTGACGTAAAAACGCTTTGATTTTGAGCTAAGACCATTACGGTCCAGCCATTGTTCGGTACGAACATGGCTACGTGATCGTAATTAGGTAGGTGTTAATCCCTCAAGAGGGCACCTCCTGATTACCACGTTTGCTTGGTCAATTGACGGGTCAAAGCTATTAATAAAAAGTCAATCTGGGTCAGTTTTTAAAATAAAATCAAATATATTAATGTAGGTGTTATAAAATACATTTTGACACTTTAATAACTTGGTAATAAGTATTAGAACATGTATAAATATGTTCGGCCCGTCAAGTCCAGGTCTAAGGTTGGTTCGCAACCGAAAGTCGCAAAAGTTGACTTTTGCTTTGACTTTCAGTTCTGACCCGATTTAGCAACATTAGCTTCTGTCCCTAAGTTGCATTATGACCATGATATAGTATACTATAACCCTCTGGAGTTATAGGACATGGCCATATAGTAATCCAAGTTTTTACATAAGTATCCGTTAAATATGCCTAAAACGCCCTTTTAACACATAAAATGGTTTAAACATAATTTTGACATCAAAACTCAATACCTACTGATGTAATATCATTATTAGGACTATTTGGGATATTCGTTCAGGTTGCAAACTGAGTTTAAGCTATAGTTTGCCCACTAAGCCTTTAAATGACGATATTGCCCTTTCGGCACTAAATGGGTTATAAACATTTTTATGAATCAAAACATCATACTTACTGATGTAATATATATATTAACATATTTTGGTCATTCAAAACTGGTCACAACAACAGTTTTACTTAAATATCGTTTAAATCGTCATTTAGCGACTTAATCGCCGTTTCGGCGCATAATGTGGTTTAAAACCATATTGGAGCATTGAGACTTGGTACCTACTGATTTCAAAACAAATTTTCAAATTATTAACAGTGGGTACATGTCCCAAACTCAGATTCCCAAATAAGTTATCAATTATATGTGAAATGACCAAATTACCCTTTGGGACATAGTTTGGTCTTAAACTATAAACCACGCATATAATTGATGTCCTATTGATATAACACCATAAATAGGTATTTTTACAGAATATTTATATTAATAACATCAGTTTACATATAAGCCCGTTTATTACATTTTAGAAATAACTAAAACACCCTTTAAGGCATAGTCTGCTTTTAAAACCATAACGGGCCGTCATATCAATAACCTACTGTTATAATAACATATTTTAAACTTAATGGCATGTGGAACTTGTATAGGACTCACCCGGTTACCCAGTTTCGCTTATATGCGTACGGTTAAGCCTACGTGACTAGTTTACGCAACTTAACCGAAAACGGGTTTAACCATATCAAAATATTCTCAAACTCCAGAATGTAAAATGGTAACCCATATTATACAAGTCCTAGTATTTGTCGGGTCCAAAATACATTCTTTTTCGGTCATCGCTTAATCTAGCGTTTTCATACCGTTATCTTTATTTTAAGTTAGTCGGTCTAAGTCAATGACTAAATAAAGACCCGCTAACTAACTAATCGGTTAATAATACCATCCAATCCAGACTAGAGACTTCCGGTAGATTGTCGCCGAGCTAGTTTATTTTGATTACGGCTGTGCTTTGCTTATTTTCTTATTACTAGAGACTTTTGCAAGCCAGGTAAATACTTTAACTTATTTTCCCTTATACGGGCTTGGGATACGGTATACTAATACCGCATGGTTGGATATGGGATCAAAGACCAATGAGTCGGGAATTCAAATAATCCATTTTAATTCGTATTGCTTAATATTAAAAATTTGGGGGTTAAAACGACCGTGTCCTGGATATCCACGGCTCATTTAATTGCAAATGGCCACGACCTAAGCACGGGGTGTAGGATACACCCGTCAGATGCTAAAATACAGTATTACCCAATAGGGGTGTACCTATTAAAGGTGTTAAAGTGGTGTGTCGATTAATCATGATCCCGGCATAGTTTTCGGGCTCTAAATGTATTATTAGCATGTAAAACTGATAACATGAAATTATTTATCCCAAGTTATTTATAAAACAAAGTGCCATTGTGTACACTAAATGTTTTCGAAATGTTATCAAAATGAGTCGGTTAAATGTATTTACCTGTGAAAACTGGCGTATTTTTAAAAGACTAAGCGCAGGTGACAAGTATACGTAAATAGGCTGGAAGTACTCGACGAAGCTTAAGAGGAATTGCAACCCTTTGCTTAGAAGGCCTTAGTCTGTCAAGTTTTATTTGTATTCGCATTTCGATCCGCCTGTGGATCTAGTTACAAGCGTTGTATTTATTATTTTTGAACTTTGAACATTCAAACGTTTGTAATAGTAACTATCCAGACTTTCGCTGTGTATTATTGTATTGTTTGGTAATGATGATATCAACTTACGTCACGATATTCCCCAACCGGGCCCACCGGGTTACATGTGGAAATTAGGGGTGTGACAGGTTCGTATCAGAGCCAACTCTCGAGTGAATTAAACACTAGCCTTTTGTTTTTAATCTCGGGAATACATAATAACACACATCTCTTAGACTTTCGAGTCTAGACTTTGACCTAGGCTTAATCATTTCCATCTTATTATTCTAGCTTTGTACTATATTTAACTTGTTTTTGAAGCAGGAACATGCCGCCTAAATTCAGACGCGGAGGAAAAGGCAAAGGACCCATGAGGGGTGGACCCTCAATGACTGGACCATCTTTCACTAGACCATCCTTTAGACCACCATACAGACCCTCCTTAGCTGGAGCAGCCAACTTACCTGAATACAACCCTTATGAAGGATCCGAAGATCCTTCATCCCACTTTGAACCTTAGCGACATTCGATCTCACACGAATACTCCCCGCCTCAATCACACTCCGACCATTCTCACCATTCTCACCATTCGCACCAATCGCACCATTTACACTCCCATTCCCACCAAGAATACTTCAATTTTAACTTTGATAACCCTGTTAACCAGCCCTCACCCGAAACCCCTCCAGTTGACTCACCGACACATATGGAGGAAGATTCCGACCCGGAGGAACTCCCACAAACCGGATCGTATGGTCATCCTATTGAGCTGTCCAGCGGCTCGAACTCCTTGGCAGGATCTCCGTTCCGAGGTCCTGATGATTATGAGCAACGATGGGCGAAATATGTCTTTGTAAACACGCCCTTATACCATAGCACTCCCCATCACCAAAACCCATCACCCCATCCTCACCAAGAGGATGTTGAAATGCAACAGGTGGATCAACCTTAGCCACCACCTGAATCATCATCACAACCACGCCGAAAGCGTGGGGCACGTATGTTGGTGCGTGCTGGTCAAAGGTCGGGTTCGCTACCACCTTTGCCACCCTCTTACACCATCATCCCTGAGGACCCATAAATGGGTGGACCCTCGAACACATAACCAGTGGTGGAACCTCCACCACAACCAGCTGTTGAGCCTCTACCTCAACCACATCTACCACCGCCGGATTTTGCCAATCCAATACCTGCATATACAGGACCATCAAGTTTTCACACTGTCGATCCTCCTGGTCTATATAACTATATCCATCATGGAATGGAGCAAGACCCTTATTATGATGCAGTCATTCATAATAACCTATACCATTCCTCTTACCCTAGTTACCCACCTCCTTATGCCACTACCAGATATCCGCCTTACGGGTATCCGTATCCAGTTGCGCCTCAGCCGCAACCACCTCCACCTCAGCCTCAACCACAAGCACCACTTGAGGCTATTAACGAAGCCTTGGATCAGGTCCGAGAAATGCGACAACAGGTCAAGAAATCAGAGAAGAAAACAACGAGATTTATCAAGAAGCTTTACAAAGCCGTAAAAGGAAGGAAGGATGACTAGTATTGTATTTTCATATACGTAATTTAAATTCCAGAAGTCCTTGCGAAGACAATGTTATTACCTTTTCAGTCCCTGCGAGGACATTATTATTTCTGTTAGTTTCCTGCGTGAACCATTTTGTTATTTCAAGTCCTATATATATATTAGGCAATTATGTAATGTTTTCTTTAATGGAATTTCTCCATGTTATGTTTTTCAATCATCATGATTCAATCAAATTTTATTGATCCGCTATATTATCCCAAGATCTATTAGCCAATGACTATGATCAACTAGGAATTGGCAAATGAAAATTTCGGAAGTAACCTTCTGTCTAGCAAAGGTGAACAATGTTCAACTTCCAAATTTATCATTTCTCTATATTTAACTCTCAATGAGGAGTTAACCCCCTGTGACAATAATTGCCACACTAATCAAATGGGTAAATGACGATGTTCGCACCCTATCACCTAAGTGATCCAGTGAGATCCTGGTCAAATTATTCAAACACTCAATGGTAGTGTAAAGCCAATGTGCAAAATGCAGTAGTGTCACATGATGTACTAACTGATAAATTCTGGACTATGTCCAATCTATAAATGCTTATGATGGTCCTTGGAGACCTAGGTTATACATGAATATACCACATTTTATATTTAAATCCTATATGGTCTTAGAACCATGTCATGAATAAGGGTACACCATAGCGACTAACCGTCTTGATCTATCGAAGTAAGCTACAACAATGGCTGATTCAAATGAAGTAAACAGCAAGCGCAATGACGATGATGCCAACGAGAACATCCTTATTAGTAAGAACGATTTAAGAGAACTTATTGCCGCAGAAGTTGGCAAGGCCTTAAGAGACAGACCTGATCGTCAACCGGAGTCGAGCGCTTCTCGCTCCAAGCCTGTTTCCAAACCTAAGTCTCAGCCTAACCCATCTGAACCGAAAAAGAGTGAGGCACACTCTTCAAATGTGAAAAGTATAGCAAAGAGCGATGAACATCCTAAGAAACCGAATGTTCATGGAGACGGTTGTTCCTACAAGTACTTCGTGTCTTGTAGACCCCACGATTTCAACGGGGACAAAGGAGTAGTTGAGTGTTTGAGATGGTTAGATGAAATGGAAACGGTGGTGGATATCAGCGGTTGCGCTGATAAGAATGTTGTTAAGTATGTATCTCAGTCGTTCAAGGGCGATGCCCTTATCTGGTGGAAAGCCTTAGTCCGATCTACGGGCAAGGTTCATCTCTACAACTTGAGTTGGTCCAAGTTTGTAGATCTTGTGAAGGATACTTACTACCCACCTCATGAGGTGGAGAAAATTGAGTCAGATTTCCTAAATCTGACAATGAAGAACATGGACTGTCAGAAGTTCGTCACCGACTACAACTCTCTTTCAATACTAGTCTCGTATTTAGTTACTCAGGAGCCCAAACGCATTGCGCGTTTCATCAATGGGCTAGCTCCTGAAATCAGGAGTATGATTAAAGCGGTGCAGCCTGGCACCTACAAGTCTGCTGTGGAGTTATCCCTCTCCCTCACACAGGATTATGTGAGGCAATTGTCAGCTAAGACTGACACTGATGGAAAGAGGAAAAGGGAGGATAATAACTCCCAGAGGTTTAACAAGAAGGGTAAACATGGGTTCAACAAGGACAGTCAGAAATCGGGCAACAAACCCACGTGCAAAACGTGTGGGAAGAAAATTATGGGCAGTGTCGCCTAGAACAAAACCGAAGCAATGCAACATCTGCAAGAAAACTGGGCATCGGTCTCATGAGTGCCGTAATATCAAGGATGCTACTTGCTTTGGATGTGGTGAGAAAGGCCACATCAAAACAAGTTGCCCAAAGGCAAATACCGAGGGTAAACCCAAAACCTCATAAACAAAGAAGGCCACTGCTAGAGCCTTTCAAATGAATGCTAAGGAAGCAATAAAGGATAACAATGTCATAACGGGTACGTTCCTTATCAACGACGCTTTTGCTAGAGTTCTTTTCGATTCGGGCGCCGATAAATCGTATGTAGATCATAAATTTAGTGAACTATTAAACTTGCACGTAAGAACTCTAGACATAACCCATGTAGTAGAGCTCGCTGATGGAACTATAGAAACCGCTTCTTCCATTCTTGACGGATGCTTCATATCCATCAAGAATCATTCTATCCCTGTCTCTCTTTTACCCATGAAACTAGCGGGATTCGATGTAGTCTTAGGCATGGATTGGTTATCGCACAACCAAGCACGCATTGCCTGCGATAAGAAACTCATCGAGATCAAATCCCCATCTGGTAAAATCCTCACCGTTCATGGAGACAAGCATTTTGGATTGCCTGATAAGGCAGTTTTACTTAAGGCATCTAGATGTATGATGAAGGGTTGTGTCATCTACATGGCATAAGTCACCGTTGATGAACCCAAACCGAGGATTGAGGATATCCCTGTCATCTCTGAATACCCGGACGTGTTCCCAGAAGAATTACCTGGCCTACCTCCTGATAGGCAGGTAGAGTTTCGAATTGACATCATACCTGGAGCAGCTCCCATAGCTAAAGCTCCGTATCGTTTAGCGCCAACCGAGATGAAGGAACTGAGAACCCAACTGGACGAACTATTAGAGAAAGGTTTTATTCAACCTAGCTCTTCGTCTTGGGGAGCCCCTATCCTTTTCGTTAAAAAGAAGGACGGATCAATGCGGATGTGCATTGATTACCGTGAGCTCAATAAGATAACAATCAAGAATCGTTATCCTTTGCCCAGCATCGATGATTTGTATGACCAATTGCAAGGTGCAAGCTACTTCTCGAAAATAGATTTAAAATCGGGATATCACTAGCTTAAGGTTAGAAACGAAGATGTTCCGAAAACTGCTTTCAGAACAAGACATGGACATTACGAGTTCCTAGTGATGCCTTTTGGACTCACTAATGCACCTGCAGCATTCATGGATCTCATGAATAGAGTCTGCAAGCCATACTTAGATAAGTTTGTCATTGTCTTCATAGACGACATACTCATCTACTCTCGTGATCAATCTGATCACGAGAAACATTTTAGGTGTATTCTTAAAATTCTGCGTCAAGAAAAGTTGTACGCAAAATTTTCCTAATGTGAATTTTGGTTACGTGAGGTTCAGTTCCTTGGTCACATAGTAACTGAACATGGTATCCAAGTAGATCCAGCAAAGATAGAAGCAACAATGAATTGGGAAGCCCCAAAGACACCTTACGAGATATTTAGTTTCTTAGGACTGGCTGGTTATTATCGAAGGTTCATTGAGAACTTCTCACGAATAGCCGCTCCTTTGACAATCCTGACTCGTAAGGATGCTAAATTCAACTGGGGTCCAAAACAACAAGAATCCTTTGAGATGTTAAAGCATAAGTTGAGCAATGCCCCGGTGTTAACCCTGCCAGAAGGTGTGGAGGAGTTCGTGGTTTATTGTGATGCATCGCACACTGGCATGGGATGTGTGCTTATGCAGAGAGGCAAAGTGATTGCCTATGCATCACGACAACTAAAAGTGCACGAGATAAACTACACCACCCATGATTTAGAATTGGGCGCGGTAGTATTCACACTTAAACTTTGGAGGCACTATTTATATGGAACAAAGTGTATCATCTACACTAACCATAAAAATCTGCAACACTTGTTCAATTAAAAGGATTTGAACATGAGGCAACGTCGTTGGATGGAAACACTCAACGACTATGATTGCGAGATTCGATATCATCCAGGAAAGGCGAATGTAGTCGCTGATGCGCTTAGTCGCAAGGAAAGAATCAAACCTTTAAGGATCAATGCCAAGAGCATTGAACTGAAGAACAGCTTGAATGAAAAACTGCTAAATGCATAAAAACAAGCCATGTCTAAGGACAACATTGCCAAGGAAGGATTTGGTGCAACCATCGATCTGTTAGCATCTAGAAAGGATGAAATGTTTAGGATGAATGATCGGATCTGGGTTCCGATCTACGGAGGACTTAGAGATGTAATCCTCTAGGAAGCACATAATTCTAAATACTCGGTTCACCCGGGTAGCGACAAGATGTATCAAGATCTTAAACCCAGTTATTGGTGGATGGGTATGAAGAAAGATATAGCTAATCATGTAGCAAAGTGCTTGACGTGTTCTCAAATTAAGGCAGAACACTAGAAACCGTCATGACTTCTACAACAGCTTGAGATCCCGGTGTGGAAATGGGAAATGATAACAATGGACTTTATCACTAAGTTACCTAAAACCAAGCGTGGTAATGACACAATATGGGTTATTGTGGATAGATTAACCAAATCCGCTCACTTCTTGCCAATTAAAGAAACATATGATTCCGATAAGTTGGCAAATCTTTATGTCGATGAGATTGTGTCCTTACACGGTGTACCGGTATCAATTGTATCTGATAGAGATACAAGATACACATCTCACTTTTGGAAAAGCTTCCAACAATCTCTAGGCACGAGATTAAACTTCAGTACGGCTTACCATCCGTAGACGGACAGACAAAGTGAGTGTACCATTCAAACCTTGGAGGACATGCTTCGAGCTTGTGCGATCGATTTAGGTGGAAGTTGGGATGATCACTTACCCCTAATCGAGTTCTCTTATAATAATAGTTACCACACAAGTATTAAGGCCGCTCCTTTTGAAGCCTTATACGGAAGAAAATGTAGGACGCCTGTGTGTTGGGCCGAAGTCGGAGAAGGCCAACTATCTGGACCCGAAATCGTCCTCGAAACCACGGAAAAGATTGTGCAAATCCGTGATTGACTTAAGGCAGCTCGTGATAGACAAAAGAGCTATGCCGACAAAAGGCGTAAACCTTTACAGTTCCAAATTGGGGACAAGGTTATGTTAAAGGTATCACCTTGGAAAGGTGTAATGCGTTTTGAGAAGAAGGGCAAGCTAAGCCCAAGGTATATTGGACCATTCGAAATAATCAAATGTGTCGGAACCGTAGCTTATAGGCTTAAGCTACCGGAAAAGCTCAGTGGAATCCATAATGTTTTCCACGTCAGCAATTTGAAGAAATGCCTCGTGGATGAGTCGATAGCAATGCCTCATGAGGATATACAAATCGATGAAAACTTGCGTTTCACAGAAAAACAATTTGCGATCGAAGATCGGCAAGTTAAGAAACTTCGCAGGAAGCACGTACCTATTGTGAAGGTCAAATGGGATGCCCGTCGAGGTCCCGAATATACTTGGGAGGTCGAGTCCAATATGCGACAAAAGTACCCTTATCTAATCAAATAAATCTCGACGTCGACATTTTTTATTAAGGGGGTGAAGATGTGACACCTCAAAAATTTCATCTAATAAAATTCCGACACGTGTCCCAAAATCTTTGGTTGCCACGTGCTAAACGAGAGAGACAAAAATCGCCAACATGTTATTTTATAACCTATGAGTGGTGAATATTAAAGTCGATGGGTTAAACGTGTTAACATGCTAAATCTATGCCTCTGAGTGACCTTTTAACAAACCCGGAGCTTAATGATGTTCGGTTATACTCCCGAGAGTGCTAACCAGGGGCCATATTGAATAAAACATGCTTTTATTTGAAATATGGGAGTTTGGAGAAGTTCAGGGGCCAAAATGGAAATTTTGTGATTTGGCATCCCAGGCGCCACGCGCCAGGGACCTGGTGTCCCTGCGCGACGCGCGGGAGAAGCGTGTTCGCAGAATTGGCAGCCAGCTGCAGGACCTGCATGCTTGCCACCTCCTAACCCATTTCAGCTCCTGAATTCCGAAACCATGGCCTCAATTCTGGTTTTGGACACCTCATCTGGAGTGATCCTAGGTGAGCTCTAAACACTTGGATTGATCTTGTTCATGATCTCCAAGTATAAATAGAGGTGTTCATCAACCTCACTTCTTGCACCTCTCACTTTCTTTCTCTCTATTACTCACTTGGAAGGCTCCTGATCTTCAAGGAGCAATCCCCTGAGTTTCTTAAGTCATCCTTGGTTTACTTGTAAGTGTTCCAATCCTTTCTTTTCATTTTTATTAGGCTCTAAGCCAAAGTCAAAGTGTTGACGTAGAAACGCTTTGACTTTGAGCTAAGACCATTAAGGTCCAGCCATTGTTCGGTACGAACATGGCTACGTGATCGTAATTAGGTAGGTGTTAATCCCTCAAGATGGCACCTCCTGATTACCATGTTTGCTTGGTCAATTGACGGGTCAAAGCTATTAATAAAAAGTCAAACTGGGTCAGTTTTTAAAATAAATTCATATATGATAATGTAGGTGTTATAAAATACATTTTGACACTTTAATAACTTGGTAATAAGTATTAGAACATGTATAAACATGTTCGGCGCGTCAAGTCCAGGTCTAAGGTCGGTTCGCAACCGAAAGTCGCAAAAGTTGACTTTTGCTTTGACTTTCAGTTCTGACCCGATTTAGCAACATTAGCTTATGTCCCTAAGTTGCATTATGACCATGATATAGTATACTATAACCCTCTGGAGTTATAGGACATGGCCATGTAGTAATCCGAGTTTTTACACAAGTATCCGTTAAATATGCCTAAAACGCCCTTTTAACACATATAAAATGGTTTAAACATAATTTTGACATCAAAACTCAATACCTACTAGTGTAATATCATTATTCGGACTATTGGGATATTCGTCCAGGTTGCAAACTGAGTTTAAGCTATAGTTTGCCCACTAAGCCTTTAAATGACGATATTGCCCTTTTGGTACTTTAAATGGGTTATAAACATTTTTATGAATCAAAACATCATACTTACTGATGTAATATATATATTAACATATTTTGGTCATTCAAACCTGGTCAATACAACAGTTTTACTTAAATATCGTTTAAATCGTCATTTAGCGACTTAATCGTCGTTTCAGAGCATAATGTGGTTTAAAACCATATTGGAGCATTGAGACTTGGTACCTACTGATTTCAAAACATATTTTCAAATTATTAACAGTGGGTACATGTCCCAAACTCAGATTCCCAAATAAGTTATCAATTATATGTGAAATGACCAAATTACCATTTCAGGACATAGTTTGGTCTTAAACTATAAACCACGCATATAATTGATGTCCTATTGATATAACACCATAAAATAGGTATTTTTACAGAATGTTTATATTAATAACATCAGTTTACATATAAGCCCGTTTATTACATTTTAGAAATGACGAAAACGCCCTTTAAGGCATAGTCTGCTTTTAAAACCATAACGGGCCATCATATCAATAACCTACTGTTATAATAATATATTTTAAACTTAATGGCATATGGAACTTGTATAGGACTCACCCGGTTACCCAATTTCACTTATATGTGTACGGTTAAGCCTACGCGACTAGTTTACGCAGCTTAACCAAAAACGGGTTTAACCATATCAAAATATTCTCAAACTCCAGAATGTAAAATGGTAACCCATATTATACAAGTCCTAGTATTTGTCGGGTCCAAAATACATTCTTTTTCGGTCATCGCTTAATCTAGCGTTTTCATACCGTTATCTTTATTTTAAGTTAGCCGGTCTAAGTCAATGACTAAATAAAGACCCGCTAACTAACTAATCGGTTAATAATACCATCCAATCCAGACTAGAGACTTCCGGTAGATTGTCGCCGAGCTAGTTTATTTTGATTACGGCTGTGTTTTGCTTATTTTCTTATTACTAGAGACTTTTGCAAGCCAGGTAAATACTTTAACTTATTTTCCCTTATACGGGCTTGGGATACGGTATACTAATACCGCATGGTTGGATATGGGATCAAAGACCAATGAGTCGGGAATTCAAATAATCCATTTTAATTCGTATTGCTTAATATTAAACATTTGGGGGTTAAAACGACCGTGTCCTGGATATCCACGGCTCATTTAATTGCAAATGGCCACGACCTAAGCACGGGGTGTAGGCATACACCCGTCAGATGCTAAAATAAAGTATTACCCAATAGGGGTGCACCTATTAAAGGTGTTAAAGTGGTGTGTCGATTAATCATGATTCTGGCATAGTTTTCGGGCTCTAAATGTATTATTAGCATGTAAAACTGATAAATGAAATTATTTATCCCAAGTTATTTATAAAACAAAGTACCATTGTGTACACTAAATGTTTTCAAAATGAGTCGGTTAAATGTATTTACCTGTTAAAACTGATGTATTTTCAAAAGACTAAGCGCAGGTGACAAGTATACGTAAATAGGCTGGAAGTACTCGGCAAAGCTTAAGAGGAATTGCAACCCTTTGCTTAGAAGGCCTTAGTCTGTCAAGTTTCATTTTGTATTCACATTTCGATCCGCCTGTGGATCTAGTTACAAGCGTTGTATTTATTATTTTTGAACTTTGAACATTCAAACGTTTGTAATAGTAATTATCCAGACTTCCGCTGTGTATTATTGTATTGTTTGGTAATGATGATATCAACTTATGTCACGATATTCCCCAACCGGGCCCACCGGGTTACACGTGGAAATTAGGGGTGTGACACACACACTCACGGTTTGTTTTTCCAGAATTTAGAGAGAGAGAAAGAGAGATTGATGATGGTAGTGGTGGCCGTACATGATGAAGAAGATGATGGTTGTTTTATTGAGAAGTGGTGGTGTAGACAAGATTAGGGTCCTGCGACCGTTAAGTGTCTTACGACAAAGTTCCGGTAAGCTCTGATTCTATTGCATGTTGTCGTATTGGCTAGATCGGGTTTTCTTGTGATGAATGAGACTAACTTTTGGTGTTTCAGTATTCCGGAAAGGTTCCGATGATTGTTTTTTGGATGAATGTTCTAGATTTGACTACATCGGTCCTCTCAAAGGTATGTAGAACCAGTTTCGGGTTTTTAATTATTCCGGTTGCCGCAACCCCCACCCCTACCCCAGGAGCGGGAGCCGCGAGGACCGCAGACAGGTGGTACTGGTGTTTATTAATTTTGCAGTGGAATTAAATCATCAGGATCGTAGTTAGTAAATGAATTTCAGAGTTTCAAAACCACAAACTTTTATATTAAACAAATGGGATGAAAACCCATGTTTTATTCATAACATCTTTATAGGGATAAACCCTAGTTGGTGAAAATATAAACTTTTATTTAGGTAACTTTATAGCCACTTTCTTTAGGCCTTCAGTGCTCTATAGCTGGCTTCTTATAGCTTCACATTAAGTTACCTGAAACGCGTTTTTAAAAATATTTTATCAGCAAGAAATACTTGTGAGTTCATTCCATTTTATAAAACGACACACCATTATACTTTACAGTACTAAGAGCGATTACAATGTTTATATCAACCCAATTACTATTCAGTATATGTCACTCGACCGGATCTGTGACTATGGTCATATCACTCATTGGCTAACCCGTTGTCCAATGGTGACGCTTTATAAGTAGTGTATACAAAACCCCACATACCGACAGTAATTGTAGAATACAAAGACTTAATCACTGTAAGTATAATTGAAAACATTTAGGGTTTTACAAAAGCATTTGAGAAAAAGAGAATGACTCACATAGAAAACTTAGGTACTCCTACGGCCTTTCTAGTGATAATTCCTGATTACTTCTTGGAATTTCTATTAAAACATACAATGCACATATGTTAGTAACTTAACCCAAGTCACTTTAACCATACAACACGCGACAGAACTCCAACGAACTTAGTCAGGCAGAGCCTAGACATGTGTTGGCGATTCTAAATCAATCGGGTAGGGTGTCCACACAACACGAGATAGGACTTCAACGAACTTAGTTGGGCAGAGCCTTGAGATGCGTTGGTTTTAAATCGGGTAGGATAGTGAATTAGTGATCGGGGGTTAAGATACTTACAGCGGGCAGCGCTTCGTAGGTTTAGGGGTTTAGGGGTTTTAGGGGGTGTTGTTAGAGAAACAGAGATTCGAGAGAGTATACGATCGATTCAGAGGATCGGAAGTGAGCGACGAATTCAATCCCAGGCCTGGCCTTTTACCCAAATTGACACCTCCCGCGCGTCGTGGGAGAACTCAGGGATTCCCTCGCGTGGCGCGGGGGAAGCCTATATGGCCTAGATAGGCTACGTTGCATGTATAGCTTAGCCAGACATCGCGAAACGGAGACACATCATTTGGTACTCTCCCGCGCGTCGTGGGAGATGCCAGGGATTCTGGCGCATGGCGCCTGGGACGCCCTGGTGAAATTTCTTCTTTTTCGCGTCGGGTCTCGATTTGCGTGTCGGTTCTTCGTTTTTGGCTTGGTTTGGGGTGCTTTGGAGAGTTGTTACATCCTCCCCACCTTTGTTTAAATCTCGTCCTCGAGATTCATTGGAATAGGTGTGGATTCTTCCTTTGCATTTTTTACTCTAGCTCCCATATGTATTCTGGTCCTCTCTTTGAATCCCATTTTACTTTAACCAGAACCAATCTCTTGCGTTTGAGATTCTTGATCTTTCTATCTTCAATCTGAATAGGTTTCTCTACAAACTTAAGCTTCTCATTTACCTCTATTTCTTGAAGAGGTATCACCAATGATTCATCTGCTAAACATTTCTTGAGATTACATACATGGAATACATCATGTATTCCTGCCATTTCCCCTGGCAATTGTAGCTGATAAGCTACTGGCCCTATTCTTTTGATAATCTTGAAAGCTCCAACATACCTTGGGCTTAGCTTTCCTTTCTTACCGAATCTTACAACTCCTTTCCATGGTGAGACTTTTAATAGCACTTTATCTCCAACTTGAAATTCCAAGGGTTTGCGTCTGTTATCTGCGTAACTCTTTTGACGATCTCGGGCTACTTTCAGTCTTTCCTTGACTTGAATGATCTTGTCAGTTGTTTCTAGCACAATTTCAGGACCTGATAGTTGCTTTTCTCCAATTTCTGCCCAACATACCGGGGTTCGTCACTTTCGTCGTAGAGTGCTTCAAAGGGTGCAGTATTGATACTGGTATGATAACTGTTGTTGTAGGAAAACTCTATCAAAGGTAAATGTTCATCCCAATTTCCTCCGAAATCAATTACACAAGCTCTAAGCATATCTTCCATTGTTTGGATTGTCCTTTCACTTTGACCGTCTGTTTGGGGGATGATATGTTGTACTTAGATTTAGTCTAGTTCCCATTGCTTTTTGGAAACTTGTCAAAAAATGAGAAGTAAAACGGCTGTCCCTGTCAGACACAATAGATAAAGGAATTCCATGTAATGAAACTGTTTCATTTACATATAACTTGGTTAACTGTTCCATACTGAAAGTTTCCTTCATTAGTAAGAAATGAGCAGATTTGGTTAACCTGTCTATAATTACCCAAATTGTATCATTACCTTTTCGTGTCCTGGGTAGTTTGGTAACAAAGTCCATTGTTATCAATTCCCATTTCCAAATTGGCATTTCCAATTGTTGCAATAATCCTGAAGGTTTCCGATGTTCAGCTTTAACCTACGAACAGGTTAGACATTTGGCAACGTAATTTGCTACATCCTTTTTCATTCCTATCCACCGGAAATTCTTTCTTAAATCTTTATACATCTTATCACTTCTAGGATGCATTGTATACTTAGTCTTATGGGCTTCCTCCAAAGTTCGATTTCGTAGATCTCCTTGGATAGGAATCCAAATCCTTTTCTTATGGAATCTCCAATTCCATCTGTTCCTACTTCTAATTCCTTAATCATTCCTTTTAATCCTTCAGCATTGTCCTTGATGGCTGTTTCTTGCACCTGTTTAATTTGTTCATTTAAATCTATCTGCATGTTTAGTCTAAGAGAGCGTACTCTTTTCGGCTTCTCATGATACTTTCAACTTAAAGCATCTGCTACTACGTTAGCTTTTCCTGCATGATACTGGATATCACAATCATAATCACTAAGGATTTCCATCCATCGCCTCTGTCTCATGTTTAATTCCTTTTGTCCAAAGAATATCTTAAACTTTTTTGATCAGTGAATACAATAAATTTACTAGCGTAAAGATAGTGTCTCCAAATCTTAAGGGAAAAAATTATTGCTCTTAACTCTAGATCATGGGTTGTATAACTCTCTTCATGCTTCTTAAGTTGTCTAGAGGAATAAGCAATTACTTTTGGTGCTGCATCAGCACACATCCATATCCTAACTTAGACGCATCACAATAAACTACAAAGTCTTCAGTTCCTTCTGCCAAGGCGAGTATTGGAGCATTGGTTAACTTTTGCTTCAATATCCTGAATGCTTCTTCTTGCTGTGGCCCCCATTCAAACTTAACTGATTTGCAAGTTAGCTTGGTTAACGGAATGGCTATTCTAGAAAAATCCTGAATAAAACGTCTATAATATCCTATCAATCCAAGAAAACTTCTTATTTTCGTTGGTGATTCTAGGACCATTCATTTGGTGATTGCTTCGATCTTTGTGGGATCCACATGAATTCCTTCGTGGTTGACCAGATGTCCAAGGAATTGTACTTCTTGTAACCAGAATTCACATTTTGAGAATTCGCATAAAGCTTTTCCTTCCTCAGCAATGTCAAGAGTATATGCAAATGATCTGCATGATCTTCCTTACTCTTAGAGTAAATTAGAATGTCATCTATAAAGACAATTATGAATTTATCCAGGTATGCTTTACATATCATGTTCATCATGTCCATAAATGCAGCTGGGGCATTGGTTAAACCAAATGGCATGACTGTAAATTCATGATGACCGTACCTTGTGCTGAAAGCGGTTTTAGGAATGTTCTCTTCCTATACTTTCAACTGATGATACCCTGAGCGTAAGTCGATCTTAGAAAAGAATCGGGCTCCTTGGAGTTGATCGAACAAATCATCAATTCTCGGTAACGGGTACGGATTTTTTATTGTCACTTTATTCAATTCTCGGTAATCAATGCACACGCCTTGATCTGTCTTTCTTCTTGACAAACAACACCGGTGCTCCCATGGCAATGAGCTAGGTTGTATGAATCCTTTTTCTAGTAATTCATCTAGTTGTTTCTTCAATTCCTGCATCTCCGTTGGTGCTAGGCGATAGGGTGCTTTGGCAATTGGTGCCGTTCCTGGTATTAGGTGAATTCTAAATTCAACCTCTTGATCTGGCGGTAATCCAGGCAACTCTTTTGGGAAAACATCAGAGAATTCAGATATTACATGAATATCTTTTAATTCTCTTCCTTTAGTGTTAATGATTATGGAAATCATATACACCATTCCTCATTTCCGTCTATAGCTTGCAACTTTCATCACCGAGATGAACTTTGTTGGCCTTGTCGACTTATCTCCCTTAATTGTGATCCTTTCACCAGATGGCACATTTACTTCTACAGACTTTTGATCACATATTATTCGTGCTTGATTGGCTACCAACCAATCCATTCCTAACACGACATCAAATCCGGCTAGATCCATTGGAAAAAGGTTAGCAGTAAAGTTATGACTTAAATTTCTATCTTTGCTCCTTGCAGGATTTCGCTTATTTTGATAGAAGATCCATTTTTCGTTTCCACCAGACAGTCTTGGTGTAGTTTAGTTAATGGTTGATTAAGAAGTTTACAGAAAGAAGTATTTATGAAACTTTGGTTTGCACCAGAGTCAAATAATACTTTAGCATAAACATCATTAACTAAAAACGTACCGGCAAGCACATCCGAGATCATCTTGGCTTCCTCTGCGGTCAGCACGAATGCTCTGGCATTTCTTCGGGACCCTTCCGCCGTCTTTGCTTTGTTGCTTGCTGCTAGAGCTAGTTTCGGACAATTCGGTTTAATATGACCAGCTTCTCCACAGTTATAGCATGTTCTACCAAGGTTAGCTTTCTTTCCGTAGTCTTCCTCCTTATGCCCTGATATTTTGCAGAAGTTGCAGTATATAGAGCATTTTCCTGAATGTTTCCTTTTGCAGTACTTACATGGGAGTGAAAAAGAACTTACCCCTTTTCCGCGATAGGAATTACCATAACGTAGTTCCTGGGTGATCTTCTGAGCTAAGTTCCTTTTCTGGTTTTCTTTCTGCGTACGTACCAATTCATCTGTCAAGGTGTTTGCTAGTTCTACTGCTTCTTCTATGGTTTGTGGTCTGGCTGCCTTGACTATATGCTTGATCACACTGATTAATCCCCAGATGTAACGACATATTAATACTGGTACTGGTGAAGCAAGGGTTGGTATTATCCTTGCATATTCAAAGAATGTGGTGGTATATTCTCTGCAATCTACCCCGATCATTCTATGATTTAGGAATTTATTAGCAATTTGTTCCTTTTCATTAGGAGGACAAAATTTCCTTTCAACTATTTCCTTAAAGTTGTTCCATTCCATACTATAAACCCTGTCACTTACTCTGGACAGAAAAATGGTATTCCACCACTCTAAAGCTGCATCTTTAAAAGGATTAGAAGCATACATGACTTTATCTTCATTTACACATTTACTTATCTTTAGGACTGCTTATGTTTTTTCTATCCAGCACAAGGCTGAAATAGCTCCTTCATTGCCTGAGAATTCTATCGGTTTGCATGATAAGAATTCTTTATAAGAACAACCATATGAGATGGTTCTTCTTCTTTTTGGAATTGGAGCTTGGATTAACAATTCAGGATTTCCATTCACGCTGCGATTTGATTCAGTGGGTATACGTTTATTCCCATTTCTGGAATCATTATTTTCTTCCTTTTTAATAGTATCGATAATATAGGGCATAGCATATATGATTCCTTGGGCCACTATGTGTTCGATAGCACTTTTATCTACTTGGATCTCGTTATTATTGCTATTCTGGATTTCATGATTTACTTCGTTTGACATCTGAATTGTAAATATTTATCAGGTATTAATATTACAGAATAAATTAAATAATCACACAACACAGTGAACCAAAATCGTCAAGCATTGCGACTTTTACTCTTTCCATATATATGCGTCTATTACAAACATAGCTGGGATTCAAACATTAGTAACTATGCATCGATATATATATATATATATATATATATATATATATATATATATATATATATATATGTAGGTGATATATATTATTTTATATCTATTTTAGTTTTTTTCAAAGTAACAAAATACACACACACACACACATACACACACACACACACACATATATATATATTAGGCGACTGGTTCCCTAAAACTGCATCTCCCGCTCGTCATATTTCCAGACGAGCTTCTCTCCGATTTGGCGGATGCGGTTTCCTTCTTCCACCAACTCTTCACCATACTGGCGAAGTTCCTCCACGTGATCCTTGGGTAGTACTGGGGCTAGCACTGGTTCAGGGTAAGGTGGAACTGGTTCTTCGTAGAGAAATGGGTTTTCTAGTAGGTTCTGAATTGCCCGGTTGTTAGCCCACTACTGATCTATAGGGTTTGGTGCTGGGATTCTAGGTATCTCATTGGGGTCAAAGGCTGGAATTGGAAATTGGTTTCCCTGATTCTGTTCTAAGTTTATGGGTTGGTCAGGAAATAAAGGAAGTAGCGATGGTTCTGGATTTGCTACTTGGTTCAAACTAGGTTCTCCTCCTATATTTCCAAACATGTGAAAATTAGCAAATTGTTTATCCAACTCTTCTTCCCATAAGGGTCTAACTTCTGGGTTTCGGGTATTTCTCTCAGTTCTAACTGCTATGGCTTGTTGTTGTGCTTGTCTCATTCTTTTCCTCTTTTCTTCTTTGGTTCTACTAAACCAACCTATCTTTTTAGGGGGAAAAGGTTATGCGGATTTGGCTTTGAAAACAAGGTATCTTCGGAATCAGCAGTGTAGTCGGTGATTGGCTGGGATGTTCCTTCATCTATGAGAGAATGAGGTAGATGACGATAAGCGTCAGAAGTACCCTGATCACTCATACTGAAAACTAAAGAAGTTATTAAAATAACACAGAATAATAATATATATATTCACACAAAGTAACATAGAAGTCGCAGGTATTTCCTAACACATTTGTTTAAAATTTAGGTATTTTAAAAGAACACCTAAATGGCTTAAACCAGTGGCTCTGATACCACCTTCTGTCGCAACCCCCGACCCCTACCCCGGGAGTGGGAGCCGCGAGGACCGCAGACAGGTGGTACCGGTGTTTATTAATTTGGAAACAAAATTAAATCATCAGGATCGTAGTTAGGAAATGAATTTCAGAGTTTCAAAACACCAAACTTTTATATTAAACAAATGGGATGAAAACCCATGTTTTATTCATAACATCTTTATAGGGATAAACCCTAGTTGCTGAAAATATAAACTTTTATTTAGATAACTTTATAGCCACTTTCTTTAAGCCTTCAGTGCTCTATAGCTGGCTTCTTATAGCTTCACATTAAGTTATCTGAAACGCGTTTTTAAAAATATTTTATCAGCAAGAATACTGGCGAGTTCATTCCATTTTATAAAACGACACACCATTATATTTTACAGTACTAAGAGCGATTACAATGTTTATATCAACCCAATCACTCATTCAGTATTTGTCACTCGACCGGATCTGTGACTATGGTCATATCACTCATTGGCTAACCCGTTGTCCAATGGTGACGCTTGATAAGTAGTGTATACAAAACCCCACATACCGGCAATAATTGTAGAATACAAAGACTTAATCACTGTAAATATAACTAAAAACATTTAAAGTTTTACAAAAGTATTTGAGAAAAAGAGAATGACTCACATTGAAAACTTAGGTACTCCTACGGCCTTTCTGGTGATAATTCCTGATTACTTCCTGGAATTTCTATTAAAACATACAATGCACATGTGTTAGTAAATTAACCCCAGTCACTTTAACCATCCAACACGCGACAGAACTCCAACGAACTTAGTCAGGCAGAGCTAGACATGCGTTGGCGATTCTAGATCGATCAGGTAGGGTGTCCGTACAACACGAGATAGGACTCCAACGAACTTAGTCGGGCAGAGCCTTGACATGCGTTGGTCCTAAATCGCGTAGGATAGTGAATTAGTGATCGGGGGTTAAGATACTTACAGCGGGAGCGCTTCGCAGGTTTAGGGGTTTTAGGGGGTGTTGTTAGAGAAACGGAGACTCGAGAGAGTATACGATCTATTCAGTGGATCGAAAGTGAGCGACGAATTCAATCCCAGGCCTGACCTTTTATACGCGAAATTGACACCTCCCGCGCGTCGCGGGAGAACTCAGGGATTCCCTCGCGTGGCGCGGGGGAAGCCTATATGGCCTAGATAGGCTACGTTGCATGTATAGTTTAGCCAGACGTCGCGAAACGGAGACACGTCATCTGGTACTCTCCTGCGCGTCGCAGGAGATGCCAGGGATTTTGGCGCATGGCGCTTCGGACGCCCTGGTGAAATTTCTTTATTTTTCGCGTCGGGTCTCGATTTGCTTGTCCGGTTCTTTGTTTTTGGCTTGGTTTGGGGTGTTTTGGAGAGCTGTTACACCGGTAAACTTTTGGCAACTCTAAACTCACATGTATGTTCCGTTTTTGGTTCGCAGGGGTATGCAACATCATAATAGCAATTGTCGGCCACTACTAATGTATAATGCAGTCAGTGAACACTCTCTGTTTTCGGTTATCAAATTCCGCCACTGTTTAAATCTGTCATGTGTGCTAGGGTTTCGCTTTAAGCATCTAACTCAATCTACGCAATTATTTTCTAATTAATCTATGATGAAATTCAATTGTTATTTTGTTTTCTGCTATTGAAATATGTTGGTTTCTAGCAGTCGCAAGCTCTTGGCGCCATCATATGGAAGTCATACTCTACTGGATTGGTATGATTCTAAACACTTTTTTATCATTCTGTATAAGAAAGATAGATAATTTGTGGTATTCATTTTGTTATTTTTTCACACTATTGGGGCTGGTGTGTTGATAGCAACACCCTTTTATTAAGTAGTTATACTTTGGCTTTGATGTCAAATAGGTTACTTTCAACTCAAAATTTATTTGAAGTTTAGTTTTTTTTTTGAAAAATTCGTAAACTGTATTGAACTTGGCATTGTTCTTTTACTAAGAGTTTATGGTTCAAGTCGGGTCGTGATGAAGAAGGGAAAGATTTCACATTTTACTTTGATTTTGAGCATTTGAAGGCATCTGCATCTGTTTTGGATCAGGGTCAATTCTGGGTGGATTGTAACAAATGCCATCAGAAAGATGGGTTAAGTATTTCTCATGTTGATGCTTTTAGAATCACCCTGATGAAGATGGCAGGAATGAAGATACGCTGATAATGAGGTAAACACGCGCCACATTCCTTTCTTTCTTTACGTGGAAACCAACAAACACCACCAAACGCACCAGAATTCCTTTTGTTCTTCATCTTGAAAGAAGCGAGAAGATTCGAGAGACAGAGCGAGAGGTGGGGCGCCGACTAGCACCACCATCGCATGACCATACACGGCCACAGAGACCAAGCGGCGAGAGAAATGCAGAAAGGAAGGGGCAGAGAGACGACGACGGCACAGACAAGTCCTTGAGGGTTTCACGGTCTTTCTCCAATCTCTTCATCTGGTGATGTTCTTTCTGATTGATTAGATCTTACCGTTGCCGTTACATTTCTTAATCGACTCATTTTGTTTCTATTCATGTGTTTGTTCGGTACATGTAGACGAAATAATTTGGAGATTTTCAATTCGATTTGGCCTTCAAGTATGTCAGTATTGTTTTCGATATGTTTGTTTTATTGATTATTTAAGTTTGTTTATATGTACGGCTGGATTCAGTTAAGTCTTTTTTTTACAGGTTTTAGCTTAGATTTGGAAGATGGAAGCTCATCAAGATCGAGTTCTTCAACTGCTTATGCCACAAAGGTAAGTTGAGAGTGTGTGAAGGTGAAGCAGAATCTGTTATTTAAAGATCCTGGCACTTGATATGTAATCTAGACGATTAATGGACATAGTTTCGGCAATAGCAGCAGAGACTGAAGGTATGATTTGTTTTATAAAATATAAAATATAGTAATATTACTATATTTTATAAGTTGTTGAATGAAATATTAACATTTTGTTTCCGTTTTCAAGTCCACCATCACATTCGTAGATGTTGGATCATATGGTGCTTTTTAACTTCTAAGACAAAGATAACAAATAAAGACTAAAGGTATGATCTGTTTTATAAAATTTCTTTTCCATTATCTGTTCAATTGTATTACTTTTCAACCCATATAGGTATTAATTATTGAAGTAGTTGTGATTTATATTTACTAAGATTAAATTACAATAATATGTATTTAAATTATAAGCATTGTGTGGTCATCTTTTTTGATGTTGAATCTTGATTTTTTGTATTTTTAGGATTTTTGTGCCCATTTTATCGATGTTCGAGTTGGCTAATCTACTATTTTGGCTATGTCTAGTCGATTTGCGTTTCAGTCTGAACTTGGCATCGCTGAGAAGGTATGCCTTTTTGATTTAGCTTTATGTTCTTACTTCGTTGATCCTTCTAATTTTGTAGGTGTTTTTTATCTTAGGATTTTGCATGTGCTTTTTGCTGTGTTCTTAATTCACTGATGTTTACATTGTTGTGTTTTTGTTTAATCTTCATTTACTCATGTTTTAGGGTTTCTTGGTGCGATTTACTGTTGTTTAAATTGGGCATTTTGTTGTTTCGGCTATGTCTTAGTTCTGTTGAGTCTCTTATTTAGGATGTTTCGATTATTATACTATGTGGTTATAATGTCATGCTTTGTTTGCCAAGCAAGCTTCTATAACTCATATGCTTAAATTTAGTCTCATTTGCTATGTCTTTCTTTCAGGTGTTTATTTAGAACCACATCGTATCATAGAAAGGCTATATGCTTTGTTTTTGGTGTCATTTTCGGAGTGTCTGTATGCTCAACGCGTTGTTTTGTTTGTTTGTTCAGTATTGCCGATGTGGTTGTTGTTCAAGTCTTAGTTACGTTTCTTCTTTCTTTTTGAATTGCAAGTCGTCTATATTTGGGAATTTAGATAATTATTATACTTTGTTTTAGATTACATGAGTTATAGAGTTATAGACTCAAATCTCAATTATGGTTATATTCATGTGTGTTTCTGTACAAAACGTTTATTACTAATTTTGTCTATGGTGCAGGTTTGGTTCCATTCCGTTCTCTTTGCTGTTGATCTTGCTCGCTTTAGCGTCTTCAGATAACTCTTATTGTAGGGGTAGTTGAAACTAAAGAATGTTGTGCAGTTGTAAAGAGTTATATAGTCGCATGAAGTAACGGGTTCCGTCGCAACGCGCGGGGGACAACCTAACTCATTGAACGCCTTGTCCCGCCGGCGCAACGCGCGACGGGCAAAAATCTAGTTGATACAATAATGTAACGATCTATAATTGTTTTTCTTTTACTTTGCTATTATTATATTGAAATTATTACAGGGCCAGACCTGGAAATTCAGGTGCCCTGTCCGAGCTCCAAAAATGTGCCCTTAGGCCTTAACAAAATAACACGCAAAAGTGCAAAACCTCCAAATTAAAGCCCAAGTTAACAAGACTATTAGCAAAAGAGCAAAACCCCTCAATTTCTAACAAAGTTTCAACCAAGTTAACGCCTAAATAATCGACAATTAATGTCAAATAACACTCAAATAATCGACAATTAATGCCAAATAACAAGTCCTAACTAATAGACTATTAGCGACAAATAACACGCAAATAATCGACAATTATACACCAAATAACATGAAAATAATCGACAATCATACCATGTAATCGACAATCATACCTTAAAATTTTTAAACCAACTCAAATAAACAAAGAAGCTAAAATCAATAAAGAAGAAAAAGTTTATTAGAAAGTATTTCTTAGAAGAAATAAAGCAAAGTAATAAATTTTATAATAAAAAAAAAACATAAACCGTGTTTCATATCAGTAGAAGCATGAATATTTAACCTATGGATTAATTTGCCTACAACTAACTCTTTGACTTCATATAGCAAATAGGCAGTATGTTCCAGTTCCACCGAAGATAGAAAGGAATTTAAAAAATTATTATGTATTGCAATTTTCTAATGAGTTGGGCCTTATTTCTGGAAGCCCAAAATAACTAAAATAAAACCTAATATTATCTTCGTCATTCCCATTTCCCTCTCGGTCTAAATTGTGCAGCCTCCAACACTCAGAAGAATACTTAACGTGGCCTACAGCTTCGGCATCGTAGTTTCTCGCCAAAGATTTTCTGACCATGTCTCTCCATTTTTAATAATGCAAAGGGTGAAAACTTCATTAGTTTTTAAGATATCGTAAATGTATACTTTCATGTCCTCCGAATAATACTTAACGTGCCCCTTAGAATCACGGCTCCCGCCGGTAGTCCTCCCCGCTCACCCTCAGGGCCACCCATGAATTATTACTTTTAAGCACATTGTGTTTTTCAGTTATAACTTTATTAGTTGGAAATGAGTTCGCTACTTTTTGTTTGTTTTGTAATTTTGTTGCATATTTTTTTTATAACATGATTGTGCTAATCAAATAAGAAAATGCTTTTGTAGCTGATACAATTAAGTAACGATCTATAATTGTTTTTCTTTTACTTTATTACTGATATTTTATTAATATTTTCTTTTCTTTTAGCTTTTCTTTATTATATTAAGTATGAATATGAATATTTCTATTTGCTATTTTATTGTAAATTACTTTTAAGCACGTTGTGTTTTCATTTATAACTTTATAATAAAGTTGTACTTGCATTAGTGTTTTTTTTTTTGGTAGTATAAGCTATAACGAGTGATAGTAAAATAATGGTTACCATGACGAGTCGAACCGGTATCAGTTGAACAATGGTAATAGTACCCTTATTCGTTTTTATGGTTTTCCATTGATGTAAACATGTGTCAGTATTATGTATCTTTTTTCGGTTCCTGTTACGAGTGCCGATAACACTTTGTCAAACCTAAATAATATCGACCAAAAGCCTATCGCAAAGCGCTAGTAATCCCACTGATTTGCTAGAAAACATAAGTGATGAACAGTGACATCTCAAAATTTTTTAGTATGTATTTGCAGGTTTTAATGTCCAAGTATATATGGGCGTTTTTTAATTTTATTTTCACTTTTTATAGCAATAATAGTATATACATCTTTAACTTATATAATTTCTGATTTTTCATTGACAACTTTCGTTCATCCACTTGTAAAAAAATTGTGACATATAATTTGGTCGTTATTCTACTTAATATTTACTAATCTGATTTTTCTCATATAACTTTCGTCCATTATAAGTTTTATTGAAACTAGAGGTGTATTTGAAACATGGTATTTTTTTTAGCATTGTAGGCTATATCGAGTGCCATCATTTGTGTTAATAGGAAATGACGAAGATATTCTTTACTATGGTTTTCGATCGATGCAAACCACGACTTTATTTCCTTGGGTTACACAAGACAACTTTTAGGTAATGAATTGTATGTTTTTTGTATCATAAACAATACCGAGTATAAGTATCGTAATGAACCTAGTTGTGTTCTGAATAATGTATTTTATGTGTCGTGAATATATCGATTGCCGGTAGCAATCTACACAAACCAAACTGATACCGACCGAACATCGTTGGTACTGGTATCAGAATTATTAGGACCAGTGATGATATTGGTTTCTATTGTCTTCGATGTATTGATATACCATATTTTGTTTCTTTTCAAATACATACACGCACACACATATATATATATTTGTAAATTTATAAATATATTATTACGATGTACTTATTTTTTTCTAGAAATGTTTAGTTTAGTTCCACTCGTAAAATGATATAATTATATGAAATTATGATTTTCTTTCTCAGTTCCCGATATCAAGTAAATAAGTCAATCTTTTACTAGATAGTCACTAATAGTATAGGCGACATTTGTTTTTATGAATTTTACAATTGTCATTGTTACTATGTATTTACTTTTATAAAGTACATTGTTATTAGGGGACTTGGGGCGTTTGATTCTTACCCAGTGGGTACCCCTACCCACAATTGACACATCACCGTCGATGGTGCGGGTATGGCCCGGTGAGCAGGGGAGGGTTTTGGGTGTTTGCCGCAAATGCATTTGACTGTTGAACGGTCATTAGCATTAATTATTATTATTATTATTATTATTATTATTATTATTTAAAATCCACTATAAATACATACACATCTCACACCAATTTTATTAAAAAAAAACTCAACCATACACTCTCACATACTCTTAACAAAATGGCAAAACACCGTAGAACAAAGATGAAAAAATAGCTTTGGTAAACTCTTGGTTGCACGTGACCCAAAACAGATGAGGAGGCGTTGAATTTAGAATAGACTTATTTCAATAAGCCTACGTGTAGGCAAAACCGATCGCTTTTCGCACCAAGCTTGGGTTAAGTTTCGTTTCGTTTTATGTTCAAGGAGGCTTGCAAATTTCATCAACTCTACACCATTATGATGGCCAACGATCACGGCTTAATAGAGGCACAAAGGATTGCCTAGGTCCGTCATGAATACCAACTTAGATACAACGGAGAATTTACTTACGCTGAGCCTTGACGATTACTAAGTAACGATCCTCGTATGCCCAACCTGTGCATCGGGATGCCAACTCTGACGGTTCTTCAGGCCTTGATGATTAGTATATATATTTATCTAGTTTGTGTCAGTTTAATTATGTAGTTTGTTTACGTGTAATTATCTAGTTTACGTACGTTTAACTATGTAGTTTGTTTACGTTTATTTATCTTGTTTGTGTAAGTTTAATAATGTACTTTGTATGGTTTTTAATTTTAATTAATTTATTTATGATGTATCTCATTTTCATATTTTTATATATGTAAGTTTTAAATAATATATTGCTTTGTATATTATAAATTCATATAATATATTTATTTATGTATAAAAGAAAAAAAATATTGTTAGAACGTCTAAGTAACGTTACTGAAGAGAATATGAGAAAACAACAGAAGATCTAAACGACGTAGCGCAAAATGATTGGAGGGAGTTAGGGTACTCGCGGTCTCTAGGCACCCTTCCCCCTTCACATGATCGAATAAAACGAAAATGTTAAGTGATGTGACATATTTTAATTTTTAGCTCCAATAATCTCAAGGTTTGGTCTGAAAATCAATCACCTCCTTTTAACATATAGAAAGAACAAACAATAATATTCAACAAAAAGTTATGACTATATATGCATCAAAAGCATCTTCTAAACATGAAACTCATCCTTGAAATGACTAACTAGCTAGCTCTCCATCACAAAGAACAAACCAAAAGATTCATTGAATTATTGTCGCAAACATCATTCGAATCCAGACCACAAATTAAATCTAAGCTTGTGTTTGGTCATGATCATCAACATTCTTGTACTCATTCTCCTTCATCTTCTTTTCTTCATGTGATTTCTTTACATCCAAGAAGAAATCAACCATCACAGATTCATATAATGGCAACTTCTCATAACCCGGAAAGTAATTAATATCAACCACAAGATACCCATCACTCTTATCATCCTTAATCATATCAAAGTTAAAAAGATGCAACCCTAGAGCCTCTCTCAATCCACTAGCCACCTCAACAACAAACTCCGGTTCCGGCATTTTCCGCTTCTCTGAGTTTTTATCACGACCCCATGCATCATCACCAGCAATCACAGAACTTGAAATCTGAGAAAAACTCATAACTCCACCGGAATATTCCAATTCCATCTTCTCCATCATCTCGCTTGAAACATCCGGTAACGAGCTCCTTTTCACACACTTCACATACTCCCCAGCTACGTAAACCTTAAAGATTACACCACCATGGTTAACAAACTGTTGAAGCACCATGGGTGGGTCTAGTTTGAGCCCTTTGGTTAACCCTGCATGGTTAAGTACTAATGACATGTTGTGTGCATTGGTGGTCCCATCAGCCAACAAAGGCTTGGCTATAAGTGGAAATGTTAATCTAGTTAATGTTTGGTCATTTGTGAATATAGTTTGGTCCACGGTTTGAATGTTTTTGAAAGCGTCGAAATCTTGAATGAGAAGTTGGTTTGGGATGTTGATGTTGGGGATGTTGAGTTGGGCGATTGGTTCGAGCATTGAGACGCGGTTGTGAGGCGTTGGATGGCCGAGGGGGGGTCGATAATGGTGGCTTTAGGGTTGGTGGTTAAGAAGTCTTCGAGGTTGTGGTTCCATTCATGACCGTATAGTTTGTGAATTATGCAATCAAATGGACCTTGTTGGGTTAGTGGTTTGGTGTTGTCTATTGGGATGAACTCAATGTCTCTTTGTTTTGCGTATGTGATGAATGGTTCCACCATGAATGCTTCCATTTTTCTTGTGGGTAACGCATAAGCCACTCGAAACATACAGGTTTTTTCTGCTTTGGATTCTGGCATTTTGTTGTGTGTTTGTGTGTTGGAGAGGTGAGTTTTGTTTGATGAGATGAATTGGTTTTTATACATATTAAAATAGGTTTTTATACATATTAAAATCTTGAAAAGAAAAAAAAAAGGAGATTCTACCAAATTTTTTAAAATAAAATTAAAGTCTATCCTCGTTTAAAGATCAAACGAATCTCTATGCCCACTGGTTTTATAATTTTTTATATATTGTTTTTTCCTTATGGGGATTAATGAGGCCGGTTTCACACTTCCACTCATTTAATTCGGGCCTGTATATTAATATTCATTGTTTCTATCAACTTTTTTTTTAATATTTTATTAAGTGGTTCAATATTGTCAGCGAAAACTGGTTTCTTTGCTTTAAAAAGTAAAACACAGATGAGAGTCGATGAGAAAGTATTTTGAATCAAGTGAAAGAGAATATGAGAAGCATATAGAAAAGTCATAAATCATGACGTTACCTTGTAAACAAGTTTGCGGAGTCTAAATCTGAATAAGGTCGAGTTCAAGTCTGATTCTTTTTAAACTCCTATCGCTATTGCTCGAGCTTGATTCTTAAGCAATGGTACAAATTCAACGCGACTATTTTTTGTATTTATATGTATACTTATCTTGTATATAATTATATTATATACTATATATCATTCAATTACTTACAATTATAAGTATACTTTAATCTCACGACTTTAGTAAAGTTCCACATGTGATATTCAGACTCAAAACTCGTTACACCCATATCAGTGAGTTTTTAACGTTAAATAAGTCTCATATAAAAAAAATTAATTCGCTGCACCTGGCTTATTGTAATTGCAAGAAATAATACAATGAAAGCATCTATAAAGTGTCGGTCATTAAAAAATTTAACATGGCTACATGTGGCTTATTGCAAGAAATAATATAATGAAAGCATCTATAAGTATCGGGAGATCGACTTTGGATAAACATCGCCTAATCGGGTTTTTCTCAAGGAAATCTTTTCTGGAGGGTGTTGTCTTTGAATATCGAGGGCTAGAGATACCGCAAGAAAATGACGTTAATGTCTCAATAGATTAACCTATAGGACTATATATCGTTTCTCTATGGTTCTTCTATATTTTAAGCTAGGTTATCATCCCTATAGGGATAATATATATCCATTTACCTAAGTGATATAACTTTATGTCCTGTTTTACCAAAGCTCCTACGCGCGCGCAAGGGGGTGCAAAATTTGGAACCGGATTTAGTTGAACTCGCGTACGTCTTGCGGACACAAATGCAGCTCCGAAAACCCGGGCTCGCGTGAGGCGGTTTTTGCATTCTTTTTGAGTTTAAGGGAATTGTGTCAAATACAAGCCCGGTTCACGTTAACTGTTTCTTTTGTTTCTGTTTCAGATTATCTTGCGAATTCTTATCAGTACCAGAATTCTAACAGTTTGACCGGTAAAATTTTCCGCACACTCCAACAACAGATTATCTTGCGAATTCTTATCAGTACCAGAATTCTAACAAACTTAAACAAATTTTTTACTGATTGTTCATGTTTTATGTTTTCTTTCAGAATGAAAACCCCGCCTGTGACCGCTGTTGTTTCTACTGTCGTGACTGCTGTCATGACTTCCGCTGTTGCTGTTACAACCGGTTTGGTTACGCCACTGCCTAATGCAGTGTCTCATGCTGAGAAACCCGAGAAATTCAATTGTGTGAATTTCAAACAGTGGCAGCAAAAGATGTAAACCACGTTGAACCTGGAAAGGTTCTTGAAAGAACCCAAACCACATCTTGAGGAAGGGGATATGGACGCTCAATCTGTGAGCGCGATGCATGCTTGGGAGCATTCAGATTTCCTGTGCCGCAATTTCATTTTTAACGGTTTGGTGGATACGCTATACAATGTGTATAGTAAAGCCAAAACCGCCAAAGAATTGTAGGAATCTTTGGATCGAAAATACAAAACCGAAGATGCGGGCCATAAGGCCAATGAATGCAAGCTTCCGAAGAAGGAAAATGTTCGACAAGTGAACATGATTCATGAGGTCGAGAACCTTGTTGCCATGGTCACGGATCTCTCGATTTTGGTGAGCGAAGTTAATTTGGTTGGGCAAAACAACAAGGACTAGTGGGTTGATACGGGGGCTACCCGTCATGTGTGTTCCGACAAAAGCCTTTTCAACACCTTCAAGGAGGTGACGAATGGCGAAAAGGTATTTATGGGAAACTCCGCCACGGCTGAAATTAAAGGCAAGGGTAACGTGGTGTTGAAGATGACTTCTGGGAAAGAGCTCACATTGTCCAATGTGTTGTATATTCCAAAAATCCGTAAGAACCTCGTGTCGGGGTGGCAATTGAACAAGTTTGGGTTCAAAATGGTAATTGAGTCGGATAAGGTCGTGTTGACCAAAAACGATGTGTATGTTGGTAAGGGCTATGCCCTTAATGGAATGTTCAAACTCAATGTAATGGCTGTGAACGCAATGAATGAAAACGCTACTAGTTCTACTTACTTGATTGAGTCTTCTAATCTTTGGCATGGTAGACTAGGTCATGTTAATTATAATTCCATTCGTCGTTTAACTAAACTTGATTGCATACCAACATTCGATATCGACTCAAATAATAAATGTGAAACTTGCATAGAAGTAAAACAAACGAAATCGTCCTTCAAAAAGGTCGAACGAATCACCGAACCCCTCGAGATGATCCACACTGATGTGTGTGATCTAAAAGCAATTTCTGCTCGTGGGGGAACAAGTACTTCATCACGTTCATTGATGATAGTACAATGTATTGCTATGTGTACTTACTTAAGAGTAAGGACGAGGCTATTGATAAGTTTATCTTGTTCAAAGCCGAAGTTGAGAATCAACTAAATAAGAAAATCAAAATCGTTAGGAGCGACCGAGGAGGTGAATATGTGTCACCTTTTATTGATGTGTGTGCAAAAACTGGAATCATACATGAACTCACGGCTCCTTACTCCCCGCAATCGAATGGCATAGCGGAACGGAAAAACCGCACTTTGAAAGAAATGATGAATGCCATGATGATAAGTTCTGGTGTAAACCAAAACATGTGGGGGAAGCAATCTTATCGGCCAATTATGTGTTGAACATGATACCCAATAAGAAAAAAGATGTAAGTCCATACGAATTATGGACGGGAAAGATCCAACCATATAAATACTTGAAAGTGTGGGGGTGCCTAGCTAAGGTGGTAGTCACACCACCAAAGCGGCTCCTAATTGGACCCAAAATAGTAGATTGTGTATTTATTGGATATACTCGTCCTTATGGTCCTTATCGTTTTCTTGTGTATGATTCTAAGAACCCTGGAATATGCAAAGACACCATTATGGGGGGAACAACCCTACATATACATAAAAGGGAGTTTATTGTAAAGCATAGTAAACTTCCTAGTCCATTCCTAAAAGTGACAAGTGTGAGGCTAAGCCTATGGCTTTTAATGATTCGACTAATGTAAACCGTACATAGTGAATCACCTATGTGAGAGAGAAGTGGGGTCGCTTCGAAGGGTATTGTAGTGGCACAATACCTAATGGCTCTCGCAGAACCAGGCATCATGTTCATGACCATAACGAACATATCTATGAGGACTTGACTTTGTCAGGGAGAGTCTTGTGTGAAGTGTATCGTCGTCTACACAAACAGCAGACGAGTTCAAAGACATCAATGTCTACTCAGAACCAGTGGGCTAAGTGCACTTCATGAGCGAAGGTTCAAAGGGTAACACCTACCAATCATATGCACAACTCAACTGCTGAAATCTAATGGGAAAATGTTGTTTTGAGATCGACCTCCATTCATGTGAGGGATTGTTGGAAATTTGGGTGTGTGAATGTATGTCTTAATTGGTAAAAGCATTTGTCCCACATTGGTGGGGAGACAAAATTGAAAGTTATTTATAAGGTAATCCATTTACCTAAGTGATATAACTTTATGTCTTATTTTACCAAAGCTCCTACGCGCGAGCGCGCAGGTGGGGGGTGCAAAATTTGGAACCGAATTTAGTTGAACTCGCGTACGCCCGCACGTCCTGCGGACACGAATGCAGCTCCGAAAACCCGGGCTCGCTTGCGGCGGTTTTTGCATTCAAGACTATAACCGTTATTCTTTTTGAACGAGATTTGAAACTTAAATAAAATGATTATTCGCAATGATAATAATCATTATTGTGGTCTTCGGTTATGATCAGCTCATCAGTTTAGAAACTGATTCAATACTAACCGATATTTCGTTTTAATTCTCTGCAATAATGGGTTGATTTCAGTTATAACTTTGTGGCTATATAAACTGATCAAGGCTGCTCAGTTGAAACACACCACAACCATCTCTTCTCTTCTCTCTCGATCTCTGTTGCAGCATATTCCTGTTTTCTTTCAGGCAAGTGTTCAAGTCCGGCAGTACTCGGTTGCTGTTTCGAACCGGCGTACCCTGGGAACAAACGACAAATCTGTTTAAGGGAATTGTATTAAACACAAGCCCGGTTCACGTTAACTGTTTCTTTTTTTCTGTTTCAGATTATCTTGCGAATTCTTATCAGTACCAGAATTCTAACAGTTTGACCGGTAAAAATGTATTTCATTTAGACGGTAGAATTTCCACAACTCTGCCAAAATTTTCCGCACACTCCAACAACCTATAGAGACAACATGTGATCTTTGTAGGCATAAAAATAGTCTCCAAATATATATTTTCTTGTAGTGAGATGTCATGATGAATGAGAGATATGATACGGGTTTTAAGCCATCTCAAATACATAGTCCAAATTGCCAACTTACTTTCACCGAGTGGTTTATGTCCTTGCATTGCGGCAACTTGATTTTGAATAAAATTTATGTCTGAACACAGAAAAAAATAAGCACTTTGCAACGATTCTATTGGTATTTAATTAACATTATATATGAAAAAACAAAATATGTTACATCGATTGAAAACCAGAAAAACGAAAACCTATATCGGCTCTGATAACACCAATACTGGTTCCGAATTTGTTTAGTTGGTATTGGTCTGATTCGTTTTGTTACTAGTACGGTTTTGCCAATCCATATATGTTACGATACAAAAGATATATTATTCTGAACACAACTCGTACAATACAAATAACAAGTTTGTTGGATATAAAAGTAAGTTTGTTTACAAAAACATTGTTTGATATAACACAAAAAATAAAGTCGTATAACAAACAAAAGTAAAATTTTGTCTTACATCGATCAAGAACCATAATAAAGAAAATCGATACCGGTTCTAGTTATTGACGATGTTTCGTAAGAGTTGGTTTCGTTCATCATGGTACTGGTGCGCCACTAACACTCGATATAGCCTATGATACTAAAGAAATACTCTATCTCGAATACAACTCGGTTTTCAACAATATTTATACTAGAACTTCGAGAAAAAAAAACTGAACACAACCGCATATACATATATTTTTTTTAAATGTAAATGCGGGCTATAAGAGGAAAAACCGAATTAATAAATTGTTAAATGGGTTAAAATGTATATTATTTACTGGAGAGGATCCCACGCGATGCGACAAGTAACACAGTCATTGATCAAATAATGTAGCATGTTAATCAAAATTTTAATTTAAAAACTTTAGTAATACCATACTCAAATTAAAGAGAATAAAATGTTCATTTTGATGGTGTATTTTCAAAAAAAATATATATAAACGTATGAAAAAGTTATAGTCATTTGAAATCGTGTGAAAAGTTGGTTTAAAAGTCAAGAACATGTTTTAAAGGATCTTACCAAATGATTTAAAAATTATACTACTTAACTTTTAATATTGTGTAAATTATCTTCCTTTCCTCCTTATAGGCAGTGTGTACAATGGGTAAGGATGTAGTCAACGCAAGCTAATTACTCTCGCTAACAAGGAATTTCTCGTTTAAGACAAACAATTCCAATGATCTATCTTCATTATGATAAATTTCGACGATTTCCTAGGCATATTGGCCAAGGCTATATAATCCTTTAATACATGAGTGTAGCGGTCCCAAAACATTTAAAGGCATCACATACCAGTTATTGCTTCAAACCTCTGTGGCCTAAAACAACCTAGTCCCTGAAGCTGGCCATGGAGGGATACCTTCACATGGTTAGTTAGCATGTTGAAGTCTCGTTCGTTAACGATTTCAGCCAAACAAATCTCTGCAACAGCTAAGAATGACTATACACCACTACCTATGGACTAAAGAAAGAGCTCATAGACTGTGAAAAACTTTGATTTCTCATAAGGTTCCAACATAGTCCTAAACTTTGATATATCATAAGGTGCCAACAGAGTCCTATAGCAACATCCACCGATCCCTGGTCGACATTGTTTATGGTTGAGACTACGACGATATCTGATCGTCTTCGAGCCCCCAACTTTGATTCTTGATTAATGATGATCACTGGCAAATACTTCAATAGTTATTGGTCTTTCATAAATTCAAGATATTCCACCCCTAACTATAAAAATACGAATGCCCTTGACTATCCATGTTAATCACTACTCCTATCCCAAAGGCCAACGTAATAGGACTGAAATCCTATTAGGTTATCTCATGCTAATGTATACAGAGTGTAGGTTTGCTTTAAGCACTATAATTTTATCAAAGTAACAACACCAAAGGCATGGCTCGTCATATCAAAGGTAGGAGCGCATCGCCGACCGATGGGACGATTAAACAAGTGCACAACTGAAGGCGGACCAACCTACCTAACTCAAAGTCCAACTACGAGCTTTTTTAACTACAACAAGTTAAATATACACTAATGGAGTTGGAATCACCGCAACTGCTGACACCATACCTGCCCTCCAATGGATCCTCGTTGAAAATAACTAATATAATGATGTTAAGTTAGTCTAAAACTTTCAGTAAAAATATTTGATTTAATTAAAGTTTATAGTAGTACATAAAAATACATTAAGTAGGTATAAATTTGTAGGGGATTAGTTTAAGTAGTTAACTAAAACTAGCATAAATTAGTTTAAATAGTTAACTAAAATGAGCATAAAGCTATAACAACTACTAATAATCTTGTTTGAGGTTTAATATCATGTTAGGAATGATTAATAATGGTCTAAACATGCCACTTGGGTGTAAAATCAGCTAAAATTTTTATTGGTGAGAAGTCGTTCATAGTTTTAAGGATTCACAAATTTATATTTGGGGAATATAAAAGGAACTACAAAGAGGCCCAACTAAAAATGGGCGAATATCATGATCCGTATATATGGAGCTATGAGTGTTGTAATAGCGGTAAAAATGGTGCAACTTGATGGATGTTACGACAAACGTGTTGAATCTGGGTATAGGATCAGAGAGACGAATACAAACGGGATTCACAAATTTCTTCTATTAATTGTTGTGAATTCTTGTGAACTAATAAACTTGATTACAAAGACTCAATATTTAAAGACTAAACATCCTAGTCTAATACGAATTCTATTTATTCTCTAACTCAAATACTAAACAATACTTATTAAACTAATACTAATAGATAACTCAAATAATAATTAGACAACTATAATTATTATTTTACTCGTTTAGTCCTTCGACTTAAGATCTTCTCCAGACAACTCCCTAGTTGATGTTGTAATTTTATCACTCCCTCTCAACATCAACTTCCATAAGTCTCCCTCTCAATCTTGACTCATTCTGTCTCGATCTACCGCACCATCTTCGGTAAACACATGACCTCCATTAACATCTTCTAGTAAACACACTACCATTATCGTCATTAGTTACAACTTCATTACTGTTACTAACATTACTTCTTCTGGTAGTTACAGCTAAAGAGCCTGAGCGACACACGCTTTGCCTTTGTCAAAAAATGTCTTTTCGTCTAGATTCGATTGGTAGTCACGAACTACGTAACCCTTTTGACAGGACTTCAAGAGGCCCTCGAACACCTTTCAAGTAGCACTCCAACTATCCTTCAATCCCACTTCAATCAAAACTTTAGAGCTTGACCAATAACAGAACTCGATCAACCGGAAGAAGAGATAACTTGTCAACTGCCTCCAACTGAGTTGTATCAAAGCATTCACCAAGATCTAAACGAGATCTTTTACTACTGCCTTTGAACGAGTCTTTTTCCTTTGTTCAGCCTACTACCCCGACACACGGAGATTTAACCATCCCGACACACGGTAATGGCACATCATCGTTGAAACCTTCAACATCAAACACTAACTTTAGATGAGCTCAAACTAACGAGTCTTCAGAACTGAGAGAGATTTTAACCGAGAGGAAGGTAAACAGTTCTTACAACCTTTAACTAGATGATACTGAAACTTAGTTGACACACAACGTAGAGGCAATTCTTTGCACAACACTTACGACAACCACATGTCGATTCGTTTTTTTGATCGCCAAACGAATTCCTTAGCTTTGAGCTCTCCATTTCTTCTGTGACACACCTATTTGCTTTGCCACCGTTTCTAGTCCCGCAGTACCACCTATGCGGCTTCCAAACATTCGGATTTGTTGTTGTCCCTTTGCCACATATTGATTCCGAAATCGGCCGAATGTACGTCAGTGCTGCGCAGTTTTTGTAGCCTCCTTCTAGTGCTTCTTGAGACTATTTATTCATTATTATAGCCCAACACATCCTTGATTCACTGCCGAATACCAATGGAGCTACCTTGATCCTCAGTTCATTCGCTAAGTCGGTTTCTTCAGTTGATTCCTTCTGTTGGGATGGCTTCAGTTGATTCCTTCTGTTGGGATCGCATTGACATTATTTTAAAACATGTTACAGGTTGAAGGAGATGATGCTATGAAAACAATATAGCAAGGAATAGATACACACAAATTAGACGTTAGGTTTAATATCGATGTATCAATTTTGTTATGACTTTGCAAATGTTATGTTGTTCTTTGTTTTTTTACATTGATGTATTTGACAATTCTTATGAAATGAAATATGGCTTAATTAATTATTGTCACTTAATAATGTTGTGAGCAATGAGCACTCTCGTTTTCGTCTCATCCCGATGTTTCCACCATCGGTTGGGGTGTGACAGATTGGTATCAGAGCCATAACTATAGGTAATTAGGTAGAATTGCCATGTTCGACCTAGTCTATAGTTCTAAGTACCCGTTGTGACCATTCTTGATTATGCTTAAAACTTTATGCTTCCTACTTTGCTTCTCTCTTTCCTTTTGGTCTTAATACATATACATGGTGTCTTCCTAAAACACTTTCACACAATACACGTTTGGATGCTTGAAGACACTCGTAATATAAACGAGATGACTTCACTAAAATAGGTGTGAAAACCGCAATTTGGTGAACGACTCTCAATCCGCTATACTTATTCCACGCAATTATGCCATCGAGTTAGGAGTGAAATCCAAATCTTGATGGAAAATTTCCAACTCAAAACTCTATTGGACCCTTACCAACGAATCGGAATTTGCACTTCGTTTGGTAAGTACCAACCACACTTAGGGTACGAAATCGTCAAGTTAGGGGTGAAACCCGCACCTTGTCGATTAAGTCCCATTCCTTGATTTTCGCTCTCGCCAAAGTCTCGATTTTCCGATCGGTTAGAGACGTGTAGTAACTGGAAGGGTAAAATGTCGTTAGTCGCTTCTCGATGAGAGCATTTTACCTATAGGCCAAAGCACGTTTCTCTAATTCGAAAAGATCTTCGATTCACTTTGGAATTGTCGACGATTCTCTACCCGAATCATTCCCATGTTTTACGAGCCTATTCTTTTTATGTGACTCAAATTTTATGTGTTTTAATACTTGTTACCTCGTTCATTTCAAACCGTTACACACTCGCACGTTTATCGCAATAAAAAAAATACTAATCCTCGTGAACAAACTAAATTTATACTCTTTATTTGTATTCATACGTGAGTATACATGTTATACTTGTTGAACTCATGCAAACTATGTGAACCATACTTGATGAACACATGCTTCTTATGTGAAACTTATGTGAATTTTGTTAATACTCATGCATGCAAAACCTATTTTCTTTATTACAATCAAGTCTCATGCTTTTGTCTTGTCTACAACCTCTAGATGCCTCATTTCTGTAACTCATTGAACCGCCTCAAGAAGTCCAAGAAGACGGATTCCCAGAAGGAATCCAACAACGAGGACTCGATATAGAAGCAAGAACTGATTAGGCTCGTTTCGGAGCAAATGGCCGGGCAATTGGCTAAGATCATACCCGACATTGTTAGCCAAATCCACACCATACACGCCGAAGCCACACCTAAATGATCCGCTGATTCCAAAGCCGATACCCCCAAACCATCTTACCAATTCAAGCATTTCATGGCTTGTAAACCAGTGGAATTCACTGGCATGGACGGTGTTACCGCCATGATCAATTGGTTTGATTCAATGGAGCTTATCTTCCTTCAGGGCGGCTGCCCTGAGGAACTCCGAACCCTTAATGCCACCGGGGTCTTCCGCAAGAGAGCCCTCGAGTGGTGGACCACCAAACGAAACACGCGTGGCAACGAAGCAGCCCATGCGATGACTTGGGAAGAGCTTAAGGAGCTCATGAAGGAGCAATTCTGTCCTCCCCATGAGACCCAAAAACTTGAAAACGAGTTCTGGAATCTCACACAACAGGGGAGCGACGCTGAAGGATTGATTGCGCGCTTTAAACAGTTAAGTATCATTTGCCCTGGGCAAGTCGATACTGTTCCCAAGTCAATCGCCAAGCTCATCCGTTGCCTCTCACCGGTGATCATGAACCATGTAGCCGCAGCCAACCCGAAAACCCTCGAGGAAGCCTATGCCATAACCCTCCAACTCAACCATAACTGCATCCTTTAGGGGGCCTACGACAAGGTCCCTACGAAGCATGCGCACCAAGCCATTGCCAACACCACTGAATCACCTACCCCTCCAGCCAAAAAGCCCCACAACAAGAACAAGAAGTGGAAGGCTTCTTCTCAAAACAATGCTGTCGTCACTCCGCCTACCCAAAACACCAACCAACCTGGACAAGGTTACATTGGCTCTCACCCCAAGTGTACCACTTGCAACTACCATCACCCTGTTGGCACCTCATGCCGAAAATGTGCCAACTGTAATAGGTTGGGACATCTCTCCAACTACTGTCGCCTACCCCAGAACCAGCAAACCCAAGCCCTTTTACCCAATCCTAACCCAAACCGCCAAACCCAAGCTACACCTGGTCGAACCTGCTACAATTGTGGCGATCCTAACCATTTCGCCAACGTTTGCCCGAAACGCACCAACAACCAACAGCAACAACAAACCGAACCTGCGAAAGGACGAGCTTTCGTTCTCACCTCAGCTCAAGCCCAAAGTTCGAATGATGTCATCACTGGTACGTTCCTTGTGAACCATATCTATGCTACTTGTCTGTTTGATACTCGCGCGGATAGAAGTTTTGTATTCGTAGAATTTGAACCCTTGCTTAAGTGCGAACGAACTAAAATGCCTAATCCTTTTGCTGTCGAAGTCGCTAATGGTAAGACCATCTCCGTTGACTCTGTTCTTTCTGGTTGCTCCCTAATCTTAAACGATCATAAGTTTTCCATCGACCTCATACCTATGCAAATGGGTAGCTTTGACGTCATAGTAGGCATGGACTGGCTTAAGCGAGTTCGTGCTGAAGTCGTTTGTTCTGAGAAATTCATTCGCCTTCCCCTACCTCAAGGTGACTCTTTACACGTCTATGGTGAGAAACCTTCTAAGGGTCTCAAGCTTATGTCGTGCATCAAAGCGAACAAGTACTTGCGTAAGGAGTACTTTGCCTTTCTCGCCCACGTTGTGGAAAAGAAAGACAAAGGTCCTAGCATAAGTGATGTTCCTGTCGTTTGTGAGTTCCCTTCTGTTTTCCCCGAGGATCTCCCTGGTCCTCCGCCTCCTCGAGCTGTAGATTTTCGTATTGAACTCATTCCTGGCGCAACTCCTGTTGCGAAGGCTCCCTATCGTTTAGCACCCTCGGAGATGCAAGAGCAATCAAGACAACTTCAAGAGCTTCTTGATAAAGGCTTTATACGCCCTAGTACTTCCCCTTGGGGCGCTCCCGTGTTGTTCGTCAAGAAGAAAGATAGGTCTTTTCGGATGTGCATTGCTTATCGTGAGCTCAATAAACTTACAGTCAAAAACCGATACCCACTTCCTCGTATTGACGATCTCTTCGATCAATTGCAAAGTGCGAAGTGCTTTTCAAATGTTGACCTCCGTTCTGGCTATCATCAACTTCGGGTTTCCGAGGAAGATGTACCCAAAACCGCATTTCGCACACGTTATGGACACTACGAGTTCGTGGTCATGCCTTTTGGTTTGACCAACGCTCCTGCAGTGTTTATGGATCTCATGAACCTGTGTGTAGCCTTTTCTCGATCATTTCATCATTGTATTCATCGACGATATCCTAATCTACTCCAAGACGAAAGAAGAACACGGACAACATTTGCGTCTTATTCTTCAGCTTTTGCAAACCGAACGTCTTTATGCCAAATTCTCAAAGTGTGAATTTTGGCTAAAAGAGGTTCAATTCTTAGGTCACACCGTCAATGAACTTGGTATTCATGTTGACCCTGCAAAGATAGAAGCTGTGAAGAATTGGATTGCACCTAAGTCGCCCTCTGAATTCGTTCGTTTCTTGGCCTAGCTGGGTATTATCGCCGTTTCATCTCGAACTTCTCGAAGATTGCCGTTCCTATGACTTCGTTGACTCAAAAAGATAAACCTTTTGTTTGGGGTCCCGAACAAGAAGAATCTTTCCAAACGCTTAAGGACATGCTTTGTAATGCTTCTATTCTCACTCTCCCCGATGGGAACGACGATTTCGTCGTGTATTGCGATGCCTCTAACCAGGGTCTTGGTTGCGTTCTCATGCAACGGGACAAAGTAATCGCTTACGCGTCGAGACAACTCAAAATTCACGAGAAAAACTATACTACTCACGACCTTGAACTTGGTGCAGTTGTTTTTGCATTAAAGATTTGGCGACACTACCTTTATGGTACAAAGTGTAGGGTCTTTACCGACCATAAGAGCCTCCAACACATCTTTGATCAACAAGAACTCAACATGCGTCAACGTCGTTGGGTAGAATTTTTAAACGATTACGACTGCGATATCCGCTACCACCCTAGTAAGGCGAATGTCGTGGCCGATGCACTTAGTCGTAAGACTCATGTCAAGAGTGCTCGTTGCTACCAAATCGTGGGAAAACTCAATGAGTTGATTCGACAAGCACAATTTGCCGTCATTAACGAGGGTAACCTCGATAACGAGTTGAATTGTGGAATCGAAAACCCACTCGAAGCTAAGCCTGACAGTATTCTTTACTACCATAGTCCCATTTGGATTCCCGATCGTCTCAATCTTCGAACTACTTTGATGGACGAAGCTCACAAATCCCGATACTCCGTTCATCCTGGAGCTGATAAGATGTACCATGACTTGCGCGCATCCTATTGGTGGCCTGGAATGAAACGTGATATCGCTCTCTACGTCTCCAAATGCCTTACGTGTTCCAAAGTCAAGGCAGGACATCAACGTCCCTCCGGTTTGCTCGAACAACCAGAAATTCCGGTCTAGAAATGGGAGAGCATAGCCATGGATTTCATCACGAAATTGCCTCGTACCTCGTCTGGTCACGACAGCATTTGGGTTATCATCGATCGTTTGACCAAATCCGCACACTTCCTCGCCATTCGTGAAGATTACAAAGTCGAGAAACTGGCTCGTATCTACACGAGTGAAATCATTAGTCGTCACGGTACTCCTCTTGATATTATTTCTGATTGTGATGCTCGTTTCACTTCTCGCCTTTGGCAAACTTTCCAATCCGCCCTTGGCATTCTTTGAATCTTAGCACCGCTTTTCATCCTGAATCTGACGGTCAGACCGAGCGTACTATTCAAACTCTAGAGGATATGCTTCGATCATGCGTAATCGATTTTGGCAGCAACTGGAATTTGCACTTACCCTTGGTAGAATTCTCGTACAACAACAGCTATCACGCAAGTATTCAAATGGCTCCATTTGAAGCACTGCATGGTCGCAAATGCCATTCGCCTATTTGTTGGCACGAGATCGGAGACGTACAACTTACTTGTCCCGAACTTATACAAGAGACGACGGACAAGATCCTAAAGATTCGTGACAACTGGCTCAAAGCTCGAAGCCGACAAAAGAGCTATGCTGATAGAAGACGCAAACCTTTGGAATTCGACATAGGTGACCACATACTTCTCAAGGTTGCACCTTGGAAAGGTGTTGTTCGTTTTGGTAAGAAAGGCAAACTAGCTCCTCGCTATGTGGGTCCTTTCAAGATTCTCGAAAGGATAGGCAAGGTAGCGTTTCGACTGGATCCACCTCAAACGCTCAGCAATGTTCATCCTGTGTTTCATGTTTCGAATTTGAAGAAGTGTCTAGCCGAAGAAGGACTTCAAGTTCCACTCGAAGATCTTCAGATCAACGATACTTTGCACTTTGTGGAGAAACCGGTCTAAATCATGGACCGAGGAACCAAGCAACTGAGGCGCAGTCGTATTCCTATTGTCAAGGTTCGATGGGAAGGTAAACGTGGCGCCGGATTCACTTGGGAACTTGAAAGTGATATGAAGATTAAGTATCCATATCTCTTCGTTACATCTTCCTAAATTTCGGGACGAAATTTCCTAAAGGAGGGGAGACTGTAATGCTCTGCGTTTCTATACTTTCTATATTTGGAAACCTTGTATCGTACTTCTATTTTTAGTAAGCGTTGTATCTTGTATTTGCGCGTTAGCTAGGCCGTTTTCTTGCAGGAGTGCTAGCGCGCGCCCTTACGTTTTCTTTGCTTGCTCTGCAGTCTTTCATTGTAAATGTTGTAAACCGAGACTTGGATTGTAATGAGAAACTCGTATTTTCTCCATATTATGTTAATCATAGTCCTGTTACACTTATACTTGTTCATACTTTAAACATGTAAACATATTCGTGGTACTCTCAATCGTAAACGTGTGATAATTTGCAAACATGGTATGTATGCGTAATCAAGACTCAAACGTGAAACTCGTAATCATTAAACTAAATTCGTTACGAAAATATAATTATCTATTCATTTATTAAGTTAACTAATTAAATTAATTAATTAAGTTAATTAATTAAATTACTTAATTAAATTAGTTAATAAAATTAATTAATTTCTTTTTACAAAAAATTAAAATGCTAATTTATATATATATATATATATATATATATATATATATATATATATATATACTAACATTTTGAATTTAAATGTTAATATATATCTTTCTTTAATAAAGTCCAAGGTTTAAAGTGTAATTCTTGGATTCTCAAACTACAGGGGCCATTCTTGTCATACATATAAACTGATTTAATGAGTTTTTAAATAAAAATAATAATAATTCAACAAAACCGGATCCGCGGGACTCGAACCCGGGATCTCCGGTTCACCAAACAAAGCCTCAACCACTCCACCGCTCACACCACATATGAAGGAATCCGGAAACACAAAGCATTTAAGCTTTGTTTCCGAGTCGGATCCAGAAGCAAAGGAGGGCGGCAGCAGCGGGTTTTGGGCAGGATTGGGTTGGTTTTTTGAGTTTTTATCAATTTTTAACACTTAATAACCCACCTAAACTTCACCTAACTAACCCTAATCCTTTCCTTATAAAACTTAAGTGTTTTTCAAGCCTTTTTCCACTTTCACAACTCCATAATCTCTCCAAAATCATCTCAAGAACACTTGAAACTTCAGAACTTGGGCAAATTGTATACCTCTTACAAAAGTGAGCATATCTTGCTCATTTCTTAACCAAATCATCTCATTCTTCTTCCTACTTGCTTGGATAAACTTTGGGTTGAATTCCTAGGGCTCTCCATGGAGAATCCAGACCTGGAAATGCCCCAAAATGTCTGAGAACTTTCTGTTATGATTTAACTTTTCAAAAACTTATTAAATCTCATACTTTTTTCATTCATCCTAGTGTTCTTGAACTCCTAATCACATATATGAGTATGGGGACTAACCTAGGTTGTTAAACTTGTAAATAGGAGTGTTTAATCACTCCAAACTTTCTGTTTTTGAAGAGCATTGAGCTCACAAGTGATGCAAGTTCTTAAACTTGTTCATGTGTGTCCACCAAGGAAGCTTGGGCTATCCTAACTTGAGACCACACATCACCTGATGATTTTCATCAAGATCTCAAGATAGTTTGCTAGACTTAAAGTGTCACAACCCCACAAAGCCGTTGACGATTGTCCTCGTGTGCACGTCAGGTTGTTGAATACTTGGCTACTTGGTATCTAGATGACACCTTATCATTCTAGTATAGTATATAGTTCTTGTACCCTCCTTGTTACCAATGGTAACTTGTGTAGTGGTGAACATAATCTGAGATTCAAAGTGGATGGTTTAACCTCCCACCTCATACTCGACATACATGACTAGAGGTTACAAAGTGGATGGTTCATCCTCCCACCTCCTACATGATTATAATGATATATATAAATATATTATAATTCTAAAACCGAAACCTTGATAATGAACTTATAATCACCTATCAAGTTATTAAGTTTAACACTAAAGTATGTAATTCATTGTCACGATTCTAATAGGTCCCGAACCTATGAAATCACATCCAACCCGTAAGAGTTACTATAGTGTCAAGAATGAGTGTTACATCTTAGTGAATACTTTCATATCATAATACTTTATCAAACTTATTTTTAATCATGCACGAATACTCCTAATCTCCCGTTGAAACTATATACTCATACGCCTTGTTTCCACTTGTAGGATAATTCGGCGTCATCCTCGAACCAACGTCTTCACGGATTGTCAAGTGTAGAGAAGACTTAGCAAAATCGTGAGTACACTCGACCCACTTTGTTTATAACACTTTGGGTGTAACATGTTTCCATATACAAAATCACGAACACTTAAACTTTATGAAACACACAAACGATCCCACATACATGAAAGCTTGAATCTTATACTTGATGCTTGTCTTGGATATTCGTATTGCTATGCTTTAGTCATTAACTATTTTTAGCCTTCGTTTGACATGCTTAGCGCTATAGGAATTCACGCATCCACCTCCATCGTGTTATTCGTGAGGTCATGTTAAAACATCGTGATTGCGTTAAGGGTTTGATTATTAGTATTGCATGCCTTGATATTGCTCTTGTATAGATTTGGTTGCCATGTGGATTGTTTAAACTTATTCGTATACGTATGTTATGCCTAAACTTGTGTACTCGCCTTTGCTTTCGCAGTGACATTATTTTAAAACATGTTACTGGTTGAAGGAGATGATGCTATGAAAACAATATAGCAAGGACTAGATACACACAAATTAAACGTTAGGTTTAATGTCGATGTATCAATTTTGTTATGACTTTGCAAATGTTATGTTGTTCTTTGTTTTGTTACATTGATGTATTTGACAATTCTTATGAAATGAAATATGGTTTAATTAATTATTGTCACTTAATAATGTTGTGAGCAATGAGCAATCTCGTTTTCGTCTCATCCCGATGTTTCCGCCATCGGTTGGGGTGTGACATCCAAAGTGATAAAATGCCAAACTTTAAATCTCTGAAGGTCCTTACGGACTGTAACGATCCCAGGTTACGGACCGTAAGGTTAAACAGATCATTGTTTCAGTAAGGCAGTTACGGACCGCAAGCCTTTATGGTTACGATCCGTAACCAATTCAAATCGGTGGGCGCCAGAGGTCTTTACGGACCGCAAGGCATGACCCTTACGGTCCGTAAGGGACTGCCAGCGACATAATGCATGGCAGCCTACTGCCCTGCCACCTTGCTCGCCATGCCACTCTCTTGGCTGGTTGTGACACATCCAAAAACACCTGGAGACCACTGGTAGCACCCTTGGACAGTTTTCAAGGCCTCATACTCCTTCCTCACCTATAAAAGGGCACTTGAATTGCCTCATTCACTTGCTCATTCTCATTTCTCTTCTTCTCTTGCTCACTTGGGAGTTCCTGAGACTTTTGGGAGCATTCTTAGTATTTGTTTGGATTACTTGTAAGTGCGCCAACCCTCTTTTTTTCAGTTTTTGTTAGGCTTAAAGCCAAGGTCAAAGCGTTGACGTAAAAACGCCTTGACTTTGTGCTAAGACTATTATGGTCCAGCCAATGTTCGTAACGAACATGGCTACGTGATCGTAATAAGGTAGGTGTTAATCCCTCAAGAGGGCACCTCCTGATTACCACGTTTGCTTGGTCAATTGACGGGTCAAAGTTATGTTAATAAAAAGTCAAACGAGTCAATTTTGAAACAAAATCATAATTAGCAATGTAGATGTTATAAAACCTGTTTTGACACCCTAATAACTTGGTAATAATTGTAAGAACATGTGGGAACATGTTCGGCTCGTCGATTCCAGGTCCAAGGTCGGTTCGCAACCGAAAGTCGCAAAGTTTGACTTCTGTGTTGACTTTCAGTTCTGACCCGGTTTAGCCACATTACATACTCTCCCTAAGTTGCATTATGACTATGTTATAATGTACTATAACCCTCTGGAGTTATCGAACATGGTCATGCAGAAATCCGATTCATTATGCAAGTATCCATTAAATATGCCTAAAATGCCCTTTTTACACATAAAATGGTTTAAACATAATTTTGACATCAAAACTCTATTCTACTGATGTAATATCATTATTAAGGTTATTTGGGATATTTATTTAGGTTGCAAACTGAGTTTAATCTCTAGTTTACACATTATGTCCTTAAATGACGATACCGCCCTTTCAGCGCTTAACATGAGTTTTAAACATTTTTATGAACCAAAACCTTGTGCTTACTGATATAATATATGTGTTAACATATTTTAGTTATACAAACCTGGTCTAAACAACAGTTTTACCTAAATACCGTTTAAATCGTCATTTAGCGACTTAATCGCCGTTTCGGCGCATAATGTGGTTTAAAACCATATTGGAGCATTGAGACTTGATACCTACTGATTTCAAAACATATTTTCAAATTATTAAAAGTAGGTACATGTCCCAAACACAGATTCCCAAATAAGTTATCAATTATATGTGAAATGACCAAATTACCCTTTCGGGACATAGTTTGGTCTTAAACTATAAACCACGCATATAATTGATGTCCTATTGATATAACATTATAAAATAAGTATTTTCACAGAATGTTTATATTAATAACATCAGTTTACATATAAGCTCGTTTATTGTATTTTAAAATGACGAAATTGCCCTTTAAGGCATAATTTACTTTTAAAACCATAACGGGCCATCATATCAATAACCTACTGTTATGATAACATATTTTAAACATAATGGCATATGGAACTTGTATAGGATTCACCCGGTTACCCGGTTTCGCTTATATACGTACAGTTAAGCCTACGTGACTAGTTTACGTAATTTAATCGAAACAGGTTTAACCATATCGAAATACTCTCATATTCCAGAATGTAAATGGTAACCCATATTATACAAGTCCTAGTACTTGTCGGATCCAAAATACATTCTTTTCCAGTCACCGCTTAATCTAGCGTTTCGTACCGTTATTTTTTTATTTTAAGTTAGCCGGTCTAAGTCAATGACTAAATAAAGACCCGCTAACCAACTAATCGGTTAATGATACCATCTATTCCAGACTAGAGACTTTCGGTAGATTGTCGCCAAGCTAGTTTATTTTGATTACGGTTGTGCTTTGCTTATTTTCTTATTATTTAGAAGATTTTGCAAACCAGGTAAATATTTTAACTTATTTTTTCTTATACGGGCTTGGGATACGGTATACTAATACCGCATGGTTGGATATGGGATCAAAGACCAATGAGTCGGGAATTCAAATAATCCATTTTAATTCGTGTTGCTTAATATTAAACATTTGGGGGTTTAAAACGACCGTGTCCTGGATATCCACGGCTCATTTAATTGCAAATGGCCACGACCAAGCACGGGGTGTAGGCATACACCCGCCAGATGCTAAAATAAAGTATGACCCATTAAGGGTGCACCTATTAAAGGTGTTTAAGTGGCGTGTCGATTAACCAGGATCCCGACATAGTTTTCAGGCTCTAAATGTATTATTAGCATGTAAAACTGATAACATGAAATTTTTATCCCAAGTTATTTATAAAACAAAGTACCATTGTGTACACTAAATGTTTTCAAAATGAGTCAGTTAAATGTATTTACCAGTGAAAACTGACGTATTTTCAAAAGACTAAGCGCATGTGACAAGTATACGTAATTAGGCTGGAAGTGCTCGGCGAAGCTTAAGAGGAATTGCAACCCTTTGCATAGAAGGCCTTAGTCTGTCAAGTTTCCTTTTGTATTCACATTTTCGATCCGCCTGTGGATCTAGTTACAAGCGTTGTATTTATTATTTTTGAACTTTGAACATTCAAACATTTGTAATAGTAATTATCCAGACTTCCGCTGTGTAATAATGTATTGTTTGGTAATGATGATATCAACTTACGATATTCCCCAACCGGGCCCACCGGGTTACACGTGGAAATTAGGGGTGTGACAAAAATGGAACAGAAAGGGCCGAGACAACCAAAGAGAAACTTCTGAAGAAGACTCATCAGACGAAGAGGACCAAGAAAAAGAATCATCGATCAAAACGATTTCCATATAAGTGTCATAATTGTGGACGCATAGGGCATATGGCAAAACACTGTCGACAACCTAAGGAGGAAGGAAACGCGACTGTGGTTAAAGAAGAGGAACCGTGGGATGTGGAGGCTTATATGGCTGAGGTTTAGAAGAATATGCTTTTTCAGCAATCACCGAATCCAAACCGCACTTGTTTGATGAGTGGATTGATGTAGACTCCTATTGGTTGACTAGTCAAGAAGAAGTGCCCGAGTCAGATCAATTAAAAACAACCTTGAAATCATCTACAATTGTTATGAATCCACATGATGAGGAAATTATGGTTGAAGTAGATAATACAGAGAGACGAATACAAACGGGATTCACAAATTTCTTCTATTAATTGTTGTGAATTCTGTAGGAACTAGGTTCACTTTTTATTAAAATTATATTGCGAAATATATAATAACGAGACTCTCGTTATTCATAGGAAATATGATAGTACAATCCGGTTACAAAACTATATGAAAATAAATGAAATACAAATGCATTGTACCAGTCTTGATTTAAGTCGACGTCTTTGGAAAACTTCAACCGTACCTTTTTGTTCGAAACTCCGCTACAAAACAAACAAAAATTGTTGACGGTTTTGGTTGAGGCACGTGTTCAACACGCTTCCTTTAAAACAGATTTCGCGCCTCAACTAAAGACGACGCGACTGTTTCCCAGGGTACAACAACTGAAGCAGTATGTACTACCGACGATGGCCACGGGCCCGAGGTTACACAGGATAAAATTATAGTATTAGAACTCGTGGAAAATTATGATACGAAGGCGAACGAAATCGTATAGAGAAACATATCTCTCTAAGTACCCAACACATGGGTCCTCAAGTGTTTCATTTTTCATAAGAACTCTTCATGTAGTCATGAATTTTTCTTATATGATTTCTCTTGTATATCTCTAGTGTACTTTTCATATGAGACCATGTTCTAAATATCCAAGAATCTTTTTTATAGAGTTAAGAGTCTCAATAATTATGTACTTAAACTCTAATAAAACTCATCAAATGTCATCAAGAGTTTCACCATATGAAGAGTTAAGAGTCACCATAATCATAGACTTCAACTCTATTAAAACTCATCAAATGTCGTCATTAAAACTCTACTTAAGAGTTTTACCATATGAAGAGTTTACCTAGTAGTTTTGGTTGAGGCACGTGTTCAACACGCTTCCCTTAAAACAGATTTCGCGCCTCTACTAAAGACGACGCGACTGTTTCCCAGTGTACAACAACCGAAGCAGTATGTACTGCCGAAGATGGCCACAGGCCCGAGGTTACACCGGATAAAATTATAGTATTAGAACTCGTGGAAAATTATGATACGAAGGCGAACGAAATCGTATAGAGAAACATATCTCTCTAAGTACCCAACACATGGGTCTTCAAGTGTTCCATTCACTAATTTTCCAACAATCCCCCACATGAATGGAGATCGTTTAACACACATAAAATTTCCAATGGAACCTCGACAGTTGAGTTTTGCATACGATAGGTAGGTGTTACCCTTTGAACCTTCGCTCATGAAATGCACTTAGCCCACTAGCTCTGAGTAGAATTCGATGTCTTTGAACTCGTCTGCCGTTTGTGTAGACGACAATACACTTCACACAAGACTCTCCCTAACCGGGTCATATCCTCATAGTCGTGTCCAATAATGGTCGTGGAACACTTTCCTGGTTCTACGGGAGCTCTAGGAATTGTGCCCTCAATTCCATTAGAAGCGACCCCATTTCTCTCTAACATAGGTGATTCTCCTTGAATCATTAAAAGCATTATGGTTATCATGATTTCTCCAAATCATTTACCACATATTATGCTTAGCCTCACTCTTTGTCACTGAATATCATAGGAATAGACTAGGACGTATTTAAACACCTTTTTATACTTTGGGGGTATGTATAACCATATAAACTAGCTTATGCATATCAGCTATACCCCCACAGTGACAACCCTTAGGCATATGAGTTAGTTGTCCTATTGAACTTAGATCTTGGGATCTCCAGTCAACTAAGTTAGGTGTCCTTCACATACCTTTTTTTCCATGGGCTTTAGTCTCATTCCACAACTTGATCCCTAATAAACCTCAGGTTGTTGGATCCATAACAATAACAATTAACTTTGTGTATTTGAGATCAGTTGTCATGATGCGTTCTTAACTCGTAAGTTAATTTTTCCTATTGTCAACTTCTAAGACTATAACCTCAGTGGCCATCTGAACCTGGTTATATCATATGTCTTTGTAAGATACGCTTATCATTTAAGGAAAACACATCTCCATTATGCACTACGACCTTTGTGTCCTCCACTTAGTCGTCTGTTTGCAATGTTAGACTGGATTACTAAATCCTTATTGCCAAACTTTTATGATACAAATGCAAGACACCCCACATTTAAACGTTATAGGATATCATCCAGATGGGGTAATGAAAAACATTTCTACATACCCTTATAGGGTTGTTTCTAAATGGATCCTCCCCCATATTTCTTGCCATTTGATCAATATATTTTTGTAACTTCACTTATGATGACATATACACATATGATTGAACAAGATCAACCTCATTGTATCAGTGAATTCAACTCATATTGCATTAGCTTACATAAGCTTCTGAGCTGACCAAAGCAACACATGTCATTGTCAAAAGTTTGTTACAAACTTAGAATAATTCTCATGTCTTTTCCTTATAATGAATGAAAATTCTTCCTCAACTTTGTCTATACACAAATTCTTATTGTGTTCATACACATTTGAATGTTTAGAGTTAATTAGTCTCCGTCAAGACCCATAATTAACCAAGTACTAGTCTAGCATGCTTTAGATTACAATACTTTAGCATGTGAATAGAAGATGCATCATTCTGGTTCTTCACAGCCCAAAGGATATCATAATATCACTTTGCAACATTCATCCCTTGTTAAGACAAAATAATGAGACTTATTCATAATCCTAAAACATCAATATTTAGGAAAGTCTCACAAATTATTGTATATAGCACATAGCTAAAATTTATCATTCAATTAAGGAACATAACTTGTTTACCTTTGATCTCCAACGTTTTACCATTGACTCATAAGGACTTAAACATAAGCCTTAATCCAAGTCACTTGGTGAACACATTCATCACCGACAAGATGAATGTTCCTCGTCTACAATCACTATTATGTGTGAGATAGAGTCAACTAGATCGACACTCAACAACATGGTATTCATAATTTTTCAACAAATTCTTGTGAACTAATAAACTTGATTACAAAGACTCAATATTTAAAGACTAAACATCCTAGTCTAATACGAATTCTATTTATTCTCTAACTCAAATACTAAACAATACTTGCCTAAACTAATACTAATAGATAACTCAAATAATAATTAGACAACTATAATTATTATTTTATTCATTTAGTTCTTCGACTTAAGATCTTCTCCAGACAACTCCCTACTTGATGTTGTAATTTTATCAAAACGGGCATATTGCCTAACTTTAGAACCAATTATCCTATATGGTGCCCCGGTTTTGATTAGAACCGGTCATGGACAAGTTCCAATATTTTAATAGATTGAATATGTTTCAAAAATTGTTCTATTTTATAGTTTATGCTCCTATTATGCGATAAGAAGGTAAGCTTGAAATCGAAAAGAAAAATAAATCTAAATAGAACAATGATAAAATTTTCGGCTTCTCAAGAGTTTTGATCACCTCCCCACCCATCATCACCAACAATCATAGAACTTGAAATCTCAGAAAAACTCATAACTCCACCCGAATGTTCCGATTCCGTCTTCTCCATAACTTCGTTCCAAACAACTGGTAACGAACTCCGTTTCACACACTTTACCAGCTAGGTATTAAGATGGCACCAGGGTTAACAAACTGTTGAAGCACCATGGGTGGGTCAAGTTTGATTCCTTTGGTTAACTCTGCATGGTTAAGTACTAACGACATGTTGTGTGCGTTGGTGGTCCCATTTGCAAGTAGGGGCTTTGCTACAATGAAAACGTTCTTTTTTAGGATATTCTTTTTAGGATCACAATAGATTTATCATCATATGCTTTACAATGAAAACGTTCTTTTTTTTTAGGATAGATGCAATTATCATATGGGTATATGGATTTAAGTGTGTAGTAGTAGTACACGTACAATCTTGGCTCTTATAGGTTAATTTTAGTCAGTCAAAGCTGGTGAGCGTTTGGGATCATTAGGGTTATATAAATAAGGTATATATATTGGATCTAATGCGATATTTGGGTGGAAGAAGTCGTCTTGTTTTCCCAGATTTCTCCGGATATTACATCAGTGCCAGTTCAGCTTTCTTATTTTCCCCAATTTTCCTCGGATTGCATGGAACCGTCCCAGTTTGCTACACCTTCCATGGCTCCTGCTCTAAGCAGCCTTAATGAGGTAATAATTTGGTTAGCTTGGCATACATCTTAAGGAAAGAAACTCTTGGTTAATTTAACAGTCTAAGACATAAATCCTTCAAATGAAACATATTGCTTGCTAACTTATCAAACGAAACATATCTAACACTTTCATACATGATTTCTAAGCTCTTCTAAGAGTTGAAATTTCGATATAACCAATAATCATTTCAAGTAAAAACCAATTCAAATAAGAAATACCAAAAAAGGCTTTAACTTTCTTTCTTGCGCCTTTATGCAAAACACACTTTACCACCTTTTTTTTTGTTCCAAACATACCTACTTGAAATATGGAAAATCACCAAAGTAGACATTAACCAAGAAGAAAAGCCAAACTAGACATTAGAGCTGGCTTCTTTAGAGACTACACAATGAGGAAAAAGGCTTTACAAATATACAATTCCTTCGAGCATAATTTGAGGATATTTGATAATTTGGAAGTTTACCGAGGATACATAAAATTAGCAAAAAAATAAATAATAAAAAATAACACTTTTAATCATGTAACCCATCATCCTTAACAAGCTCCATGGTCACCATCTTCAATTCCTGAGATTTCTTTACATTCAAGAAGAACTCAGTCATTAAAGACTCATAAGATGGTAATTTCTCATAACCTGGAAAGTAATTAATATCAACCACAAGATACCCATCTTCTCTATCATTCTTAATCATATCAAAATTAAAAAGATGCAATCCAAGAGTCAGTCTCAAGCCTCTAGCCACCTCATCAACAAACACCGGGTCCGGCATCTCTACACTCTCATTACTTCCCTCTTCATTACCCGAAATCACCGCACCCGATATCTTCGAAAAGCTCATAACCCCACCGGATTCCACTGCCAGTTTCTCCATGCTCTCTTTTGAAACATCCGGCAATGAACTCCTTTTCACACATTTAACATATTCACCCGCTACGTAAACCTTAAACACGACCCCACCATGGTTTATAAACTGTTGAAGCACCATGGGTGGATCGAGTTCGAGCTTGTTGGTTAACCCTTCTTGGTTAAAGACAAGTGACATGTTATGTGCGTTGGCAGACCCGTCTGCAAGCAATGGTTTCACCATCAATGGAAAGCGAAAATCGTTAGATTTTAATGATTCGACATCTTGGATAACAAGTTGGGTTGGGACTTTGAGTTGTGGGTTGTTGAGACTTGGTATGGCGTCGAGCATTGAGACGCGGTCGTGGAGGCGTTGGATGGCGGAGGGCGGGTCGATTATGGTGGCGTTAGGATGGTTGATGGAGAAGTTTTGGAGGTTGAGGTCCCATTCTTCGCCGTAAAGTTTGTGAATTATGCAATCAAATGGTCCTTGACCGTTTAATGGTTTTGAAATGTCAATCGGGATGAATTGAATGCCCTGTTCTTTGGCATAGGTGATGAATGATTCCACCATGAAAGCTTCGATCTTTCTTGAGGGTAGCGCATAACCCACTAGAAAAAGCTTGGTTTTTTCTTCAAGTTCTGGCATTTTTTATCGTGTTTTTGGATAAAGAGATGGAGATAATCAAATTTGAAGTCTTAGTCTTATTTGTTTGATATATGCTCAAACAAATGTATGCCCACAAAAAATATTGGGCGATATGTATTTGATGAATTAGTTCTCGAAAACTGTAGGGATCTCCTTGATTTGGGTCATAAATTACATTTATGAGTAAAATATGAATTTATACAAATTAAAGACAAATCACATAATAAGACTCTTACAAGAGAAAGATAGTTATTTTCTTGATTCTAACATATATTTTATAATGGCCAAAGAATTTTACTAATTATGGCTTAGCAAGCAGGTAACCGTATGATACATCCAACAATAATAGACGACAGGACTGCCAAAACTAACAGAACAAAACAAACACCGCAAGGAACCAATTCATCAGTCTAGACCATATTAATCTCGCCATGGAGCCCACGTTAAGGATAAATTCTTCGACCGGTACTTAACCATAGGAACCCGAGAGGTTTAATCTCCCCAATTGTTTAGCAATAGGGCATAAGTTAGTGGTCTATTGATCGGTATGTGGCTTATCCCACACAAAAGTGATGTGGGGTTAGCAATAGGGTATAAGTTGGTGGTCTACTGATTGGTATATGGTATATAGGGTTACAAACCTGTTGTTCTAAAAATGATGTGTTACATCATTTTAGTATTGTTTTGAATACATACAAGGTATATACACCATTCAGAATTTTAATCTATGCCAAAATCATTCCCACTGTATGTATTATAAAATTTACCTTTCAACAAACAATGTGCAGCCACTTCCGTCTCAGAATTCAAATTTTATTATTGTATTTAGCAAATATATAATTAGAAGTGATTTGTTAAAAGAAATACAATCTTAAATTATTTATATGGTGCTAGATGTTGTGTGAAATTTCAAGTAAGTAAATATTCAAATGACACCTAAAATGAAGAAATACATGAAAACATTACAAATCATTACAAGTACAAAAGTTGGAAACAGAAGTGTGGAGGGACTAAGAGTGTGGAAGTCCAATTTTTTAATTAGGGTAATTTTATGTATCTTTCGTTAAACTTTTAAAATATAATAAATTCTCAAAGTAAAGCACTCACATTTCATTCCATTCTTTATTTTTATTCATATAATTTAGCTGAAATTTACTGTTTCATAAATTTATCTCTCATTTAAAAACAATGCTAGAATGGCCAAATTATATGATTTAATGTGCGTCCATTCCAGACCCAAAGTGTGACAGTCAAGTGAACAGGATGGACGATACATATGCATAATTTCTAATGGATACACAACTTTTAAATACCGCATAAACTATTTTATTTAACTTATCAACTCTTTTACGTGTGCGTTGAAACATAAAAGAAGGTCGATACTTGATACCCATGGTGGATGAAAAGGTTTGATACTGTAGGAATAATGACTAAACAAACAATTAAGAGTATCTGAGTCTGTAAAAAGTGATCTCATTCCATGCACGATCAATGTTTAGGCTTTTTAATGTTTTCTTTATGTCGGTACAAGTAGTGATGGATACCTATTTTTTTAGTTTATTCTTTTTTGGATTTTGGTATATAACAATTCAATTTATAGATTTAGAATCGGGTGCCGCCTTTTTAAAGTAACTTATTACATATCATTTTCAGACATCATTTATAAAATCATCACTACTTCAAATTCGTAAGTTTGATTCTGTTAGCTCCGTTGAAGAAAACATCACTTGACAATTATTGTTGCAACCACTAAAACAAAGAAGTTCATTAATCGACCTGTGTTTTACATCGACCGAAATCAATAAGAGAAATACCAATACCGGTTCCGATAATACCGATCAGATGTTATTTGATCGATATCAGTTCGGTTCGTTATGCTACCCACTTATATCTAAGAAGTCATCGGACAAGTTGGAGTTCCTACCTTCTTGGGATTCTACTGGTTCAGAAACCAGTGGCGGATCTAGAAAATCCTTATAGAGGCAACGTTTCAAAAAGGGGTTGTTTTTGTGTATTTCACAATAAGCAACACATTCTATGTTGGTACCTTTTGTTAGAAAAAACGTATATAAGTTATAATAAATTTACCCTACAGAAAAGAAAAATAAGCATTAGGGTGTTGCTAATAATAACGGTTGTTTCGAGGTTGATTCTTCCATTGTGACACACGCTTGAGGCAAAGAAGGCGGTCGATATGCCCCTATTGCTTTAAGACAAGCTGTATTAACATCACTTGGTCCATGTTTGTCGAGATCATCACTATCCTTGGCATCCTAAATAACAATACAGTTAGCAAGAGTGATGATAGGCATTTAGTTTAAAACAAGTTGACTTTAAAATTCGTAACCATCAAAAGAATCCGGGCATAGAGTACAAATGAAAAACACAAGCATATGTATTAAAACCAGACCAAACAAAATAGTGCTTGGATGTTATTTTGTTGCTTAAACTCTAATAATAAGATGTTTGAATATCTGAAAAATCTAAACAAGTAAGATGTTTGTACATAAAGTCATAAAGATTAAAGAGACCAAATATGAAACTTTTATGAAGAAAGTGGAGACGGTTTTTGATAAGAGTGTACTAAAACTAACATGACCAAAAGACGAAATGAAAATAATTAGGTTATGGGTTGTTATATCCAACTTGTTTAATTAACATATTGTTTTGGGTTGACATGTTTAACCCGTTTAATTAAACATGTTGACACTTCAATTTGTTTAGAGTTACAAAAAGAATAAAAAAAAAGTATATTATAAACCCGATTGATAATTAATTACAACCCACCAGCCCTTTTGTGAAATGTTTACAACCTATTTACTACATGTCATCTGTTTAACTCGTTTAGATAAATGGGTAAACCGGTTGTATTCAGGCTTAAGTGTTTCTAGCTAGGTTAGGGTTTATGTATTTGACATGAGTAAATATATGGGGCATGTTCTGTTCATCAATACAATCCGAGACAATTGCCATGGTAATGAAATTTGGTTAAGCAAATCGACAAATAGTAAATTATGTTATACATTTAAATAATCAATTTGTAGCTGTTGTTAAAACTAACCATGACTGGTTATTTCCTCGGTTAATCAGAACAAAAAATTATTTTTCCAAACACTAAAAAATGGCTCACACCCCTTTATAAGTAGGTAAATCAAGAATATGAAAACTAGAAGAGTATACCTGGACAGAGCAGTTATAAAATGTAGGAAGAAATCGGAATTTGCAATACTCATTGTAAGCTATAGTGACAATAAGGAGCGGTATTGTCGCAATAGATGTAGAGGGTTTTGATTTCAGTCCAAAGAGCCCAATCATGGTGATTTGCATGATGATGATGGCTACAACAACGTGATGATGGAGCTGAGGCCAATACTGTCCACACGTCTCGTATGTTGTTTCATACACATCATGAAACTGTATGAATACACACATTATCCAGTTAATGTTATATCTCATAAACAAATGAGATGGATAAATGAACATAAATATTCTACTCCTTTTTTTGTGACCTGGGCTCAGGTAATACGTAGCTTGCACTAGGAGATGACCTTCAAGGGGGTAAAAGCTAGAAAACTAGTAGAAGCTGGATCTGAAACAAAGACCTCTACTAGCGGACTCAGGCGCTTACCATTGTGCCATCCCCTTGAAGGTTTAAAATCCACTCATACAAACATTTAATAAAGTTGCATAAAATAAGAATTTAATGTTTTGTATAAAACTGAATCGAACCTGATTGATGTATACCACATAGCCTAGAAGGAAGTAGACGATGAGAAATGGATGTAGTAATGGTGCAATGACCGCGTACACAATGCCAATAAGTACAAAAAGAGAAACAAATGGTATAACTCTATAGTAAGGAAATGAAAAAAGATAGTTCGATTTCTTTTTTCTACGGCCCCACATATGCAGTTTCACAGTATCCCAAGTAAGTAATCCGGGCTGCAGCATTTCGATTGAAAATCCAGCCAACCCACTCGTCAATATATATGTCATAAAGAAGTCTGCCTGCACGGATATTAGTATGAAAAACTAAGCTAAGAGAAAAAAAAGAGAGACATAAAAGAATTCCATGCTACTTACTCGAGCAGAGACGGCCCTTGCAAGATGGTTTGGTACATCCCGTGGGTTAAGGAAACTTTTCCCAATTTGATCAAGTAATGACCCCGATAAAACACTCATGAAAAATACATTAGCCATTAAGAAGTAGTAAACCATGTTGCTAGCTTTTTGTTCTTGTTCACTTCTTGAAACATAACCGGCTACTCCCGCCATTCCTTTGATAACGAAAGGAACAACATAAAGAAACCCACTAAGTATAACACTTGGAAGATATCCTGTAATAACCGAGCTTAATCCTGGTCTGTGGAACAAATTATTTTAAATTAGTGGGAAATAATACAAACCAAAATGCAGGATAATGTACAAATAATCCATCCAAGAATTCAAATTTTCTATTAACTTCACCTAACGATTAAAACAATTTTAGAGGTCATCCAATCAATTTGGTTTTGTATGGCAAAAGGGGAAGATTGTACTCACATGTAAGCTACAAAAATGCCCCTAGATAGATTGTCAAAAGCGTATGTGAGTAAAATAAACGGCATTTTGTCACTTCACAACTTTAGAAGTTAAAAAACATTAAATTATTGTCAACTGAGAGAATTTGGGTCGATGTTTAAGAACAGAGAGTTTGCATATAATATTGATTGTATTTTAATTCATACTAACAAATCTAATCTAACTTTCTAACGGTGTAGATAGTAACTATTGATATATAATTCCTTAATCCATGTATGTCAAAGTGCAAGGGTTAGATTAGTATTAGTTTAAAGTTAGTTATATGGCGGTTACAAAGTATAGGGGCCAAAGGTGTCAAATCAGAAGATTGTAACCGACTCATTGAAGGAAAAGATGTGTCCCTTGGACACACCTCTAGATCGATGGCTGCAAAGGAAGAAGGAAGGGACGCGACTCTTCAAGATTAATCACATCCACAAGTTCAAGAGTCACATCCGTTCGTGAAGAGACACGTCTCTACAATCGCATCTATTCGTTTAGTATAAATAGGGTTAGGATTTCTATTGTAAATATACTCATACATTCACAATCATTCTTTATTCAGAAATCAAAAGGTTAGTTTGTGTTTATTCATTCATTGTTATATTCATTGTGTTCATCATCAAGAAGATTCTGGGCAACATTGGTATCAGAGCCTAGGGCTCAAATTCGTTTCGGGAAGACAATCATCAAGCGGGTGGTTGAATTCCGTAACAATTCTGATCATGCAGGAGGCGTTGATTGGATTGTTCTTGTTAAGTTTTAACACCAATCGCATCAAGCGGGTACGATTGTTGTTCGTTCGTTAATAAGTCATCAGGAGGGTGTTCGATTTTTTATCCGATCATCATTAAGGGTGTTTGGATTCTGTATTTTTTGTCAATTCAAATCACGGCAAGAGGCTAAGATTCGAGTTAAGAAGACAGGAGCAAATCTGAGAAGTTTGTATTCCGGTTTGAAAAAGCAATCGCGAATCTGAGAAGTTTGGGTTGTTTGAAATTTGCACAAGAGACAAAACCTGAGAAGTTTTGTGGTTCGTTTTACCGTAAGATATCAAAGCATCAAGAGGGTGTTCGGTTCTGAAGTTTAGTCGAAAATCAAGCGGGTTTGGGGCTGATTTTTTGTTCGTGTTTAGACAGTCGCGAATCAAGCAGTAAAAAACGCAGCCAAGAGGGTTGCTAAGAAAAGTCAGAAAATCGTGCGTAGAATCACGATAAGAGAGGTCAGAATTACGTCGGTTCGCAAATTCCAGGTTCTACGTTCTATTTTTCTGGAGTTTATATAAGGTTTAGAAATTGGTTTTGATTCCGTTAGAAAGTTAGTGTGAATTTTGGAATCATAGACTCCGGTTTTAGGAGAAAACCAAAGTATAGAAAGTGAAAATTGTTGGGAAAGAAATTATGGCGGATTCAGGAGGAGCCTCTCCGTCAAATGCGGTAGTAATTAAAGAGGGTAGTTCGTTCTCCCAATTTCAGTGTCTTATCTTAAAGTCTACAAATTATACGGTTTGGGCAATCCGTATAAAAACCATTTTGAGGGCAAACGGTTTATGGGAAATGATAGAACATAGTGCTAATACGCAAGCGGATGAAAATAAGGATATGATGGCGACCGCTTACTTATATCAAGCACTACCAGAAGATATGATATTACAAGTTGCAAGTTGCAAGAGTGCAAAGGAGATTTGGGATGCATTAAAGACAAGGCACGTCGGTGCAGATCGAGTGCAAAAGGCACGCCTTCAAACACTCAAACAGAGTTTGAGATGTTAAAAATAAAGGAGGAAGACACTATCGATTCGTTCACTGCAAGACTAAATAGTATTGTCATGAGGGCAAGTGGTCTTGGATCAACTTTTGATCAACCCACGTTAGTACGGAAACTTCTAAGTTCTGTACCGAGAAGGTTCATTCAAATTGTTGCAACCATTGAACAATCCGCTGATCTAGAAACGACGACGCTAGATGAGACAATTGGAAGATTGAAAGCCTATGAAGAAAGGACCGGTTTGGTGAATGAAAACCCGGTATATGATCAAGAGAAACTTATGTTTACATGACGTGACAAGAACTATGGTCGTGGAAGGCGTTTTGGGAACAATGGACAAGGAAGGTTCAATTCATCACAGCGTGATGGAAAGTTCAGACAAGAAGAAGATGAAGATTCTTCACATGATAACTATGGACAACAAAGAAGGGAAGAGAATGCCTCACAGAATGCTTACTGGAATAGAAGCAACCAAAAGAAGTCTGGGAAGGATTTAAGCAAGATAAAATGTTATAATTACCAAAAGTTTGGTCATTATGCCTTAGATTGTCCTGAATCAAATCAAAGAGGAGAGGAATCAAATCTGGTGCAAGAAAACGAGGAACCAACTCTCCTAATGGCAATCAAAGAAGACTGCAAGGATCTTCTACAACAAAGTCGTAATAAAGATGGAGAAGCACATGGTGGAAAGAAAGACATGGAGAAAGATCAAGGTGCAAGGAAAGAAGTTCAAGTGGAAGATGAAGACTTCATTTTTGTGAAGAATAAAGGTACTAAAGCATGAAGATATTGAAGGCATGGATTAAGAAATTAGGGGAATATTGATATATAATTCCTTAATCCATGTATGTTAAAGTGCAAGGGTTAGATTAGTATTAGTTTAAAGTTAGTTATATGGCGGTTACAAAGTATAGGAGCCAAAGGTGTCAAATCAGAAGATTGTAACCGACTCATTAAAGGAAAAGATGTGTCCCTTGGACACACCTCTAGATCGATGGCTGCAAAGGAAGAAGGAAGGGACGCGACTCTTCAAGATTAATCACATCCACAAGTTCAAGAGTCACATCCGTTCGTGAAAGAGACACGTCTCTACAATCGCATCTATTCGTTTAGTATAAATAGGGTTAGGATTTCTATTGTAAATATACTCATACATTCACAGTCATTGTTTATTCAGAAATCAAAAGGTTAGTTTGTGTTTATTCATTCATTGTTATATTCATTGTGTTCATCATCAAGAAGATTCTGGGCAACATTGGTATCAGAGCCTAGGGCTCAAATTCGTTTCGGGAAGACAATCATCAAGCGGGTGGTTGAATTCCGTAACAATTCTGATCATGCAGGAGGCGTTGATTGGATTGTTCTTGTTAAGTTTTAACACCAATCGCATCAAGCGGGTACGATTGTTGTTCGTTCGTTAATAAGTCATCAGAGGGTGTTCGATTTTTTATCCGATCATCATTAAGGGTGTTTGGATTCTGTATTTTTTGTCAATTCAAATCACGGCAAGAGGCTAAGATTCGAGTTAAGAAGACAGGAGCAAATCTGAGAAGTTTGTATTCCGGTTTGAAAAAGCAATCGCGAATCTGAGAAGTTTGGGTTGTTTGAAATTTGCACAAGAGACAAAACCTGAGAAGTTTTGTGGTTCGTTTTACCGTAAGATATCAAAGCATCAAGAGGGTGTTCGGTTCTGAAGTTTAGTCGAAAATCAAGCGGGTTTGGGGCTGATTTTTTGTTCGTGTTTAGACAGTCGCGAATCAAGCAGTAAAAAACGCAGCCAAGAGGGTTGCTAAGAAAAGTCAGAAAATCGTGCGTAGAATCACGATAAGAGAGGTCAGAATTACGTCGGTTCGCAAATTCCAGGTTCTACGTTCTATTTTTCTGGAGTTTATATAAGGTTTAGAAATTGGTTTTGATTCCGTTAGAAAGTTAGTGTGAATTTTGGAATCATAGACTCCGGTTTTAGGAGAAAACCAAAGTATAGAAAGTGAAAATTGTTGGGAAAGAAATTATGGCGGATTCAGGAGGAGCCTCTCCGTCAAATGCGGTAGTAATTAAAGAGGGTAGTTCGTTCTCCCAATTTCAGTGTCTTATCTTAAAGTCTACAAATTATACGGTTTGGGCAATCCGTATAAAAACCATTTTGAGGGCAAACGGTTTATGGGAAATGATAGAACATAGTGCTAATACGCAAGCGGATGAAAATAAGGATATGATGGCGACCGCTTACTTATATCAAGCACTACCAGAAGATATGATATTACAAGTTGCAAGTTGCAAGAGTGCAAAGGAGATTTGGGATGCATTAAAGACAAGGCACGTCGGTGCAGATCGAGTGCAAAAGGCACGCCTTCAAACACTCAAACAGAGTTTGAGATGTTAAAAATAAAGGAGGAAGACACTATCGATTCGTTCACTGCAAGACTAAATAGTATTGTCATGAGGGCAAGTGGTCTTGGATCAACTTTTGATCAACCCACGTTAGTACGGAAACTTCTAAGTTCTGTACCGAGAAGGTTCATTCAAATTGTTGCAACCATTGAACAATCCGCTGATCTAGAAACGACGACGCTAGATGAGACAATTGGAAGATTGAAAGCCTATGAAGAAAGGACCGGTTTGGTGAATGAAAACCCGGTATATGATCAAGAGAAACTTATGTTTACATGACGTGACAAGAACTATGGTCGTGGAAGGCGTTTTGGGAACAATGGACAAGGAAGGTTCAATTCATCACAGCGTGATGGAAAGTTCAGACAAGAAGAAGATGAAGATTCTTCACATGATAACTATGGACAACAAAGAAGGGAAAAGAATGCCTCACAGAATGCTTACTGGAATAGAAGCAACCAAAAGAAGTCTGGGAAGGATTTAAGCAAGATAAAATGTTATAATTACCAAAAGTTTGGTCATTATGCCTTAGATTGTCCTGAATCAAATCAAAGAGGAGAGGAATCAAATCTGGTGCAAGAAAACGAGGAACCAACTCTCCTAATGGCAATCAAAGAAGACTGCAAGGATCTTCTACAACAAAGTCGTAATAAAGATGGAGAAGCACATGGTGGAAAGAAAGACATGGAGAAAGATCAAGGTGCAAGGAAAGAAGTTCAAGTGGAAGATGAAGACTTCATTTTTGTGAAGAATAAAGGTACTAAAGCATGAAGATATTGAAGGCATGGATTAAGAAATTAGGGGGAATATTGATATATAATTCCTTAATCCATGTATGTTAAAGTGCAAGGGTTAGATTAGTATTAGTTTAAAGTTAGTTATATGGCGGTTACAAAGTATAGGAGCCAAAGGTGTCAAATCAGAAGATTGTAACCGACTCATTAAAGGAAAAGATGTGTCCCTTGGACACACCTCTAGATCGATGGCTGCAAAGGAAGAAGGAAGGGACGCGACTCTTCAAGATTAATCACATCCACAAGTTCAAGAGTCACATCCGTTCGTGAAAGAGACACGTCTCTACAATCGCATCTATTCGTTTAGTATAAATAGGGTTAGGATTTCTATTGTAAATATACTCATACATTCACAGTCATTGTTTATTCAGAAATCAAAAGGTTAGTTTGTGTTTATTCATTCATTGTTATATTCATTGTGTTCATCATCAAGAAGATTCTGGGCAACATTGGTATCAGAGCCTAGGGCTCAAATTCGTTTCGGGAAGACAATCATCAAGCGGGTGGTTGAATTCCGTAACAATTCTGATCATGCAGGAGGCGTTGATTGGATTGTTCTTGTTAAGTTTTAACACCAATCGCATCAAGCGGGTACGATTGTTGTTCGTTCGTTAATAAGTCATCAGGAGGGTGTTCGATTTTTTATCCGATCATCATTAAGGGTGTTTGGATTCTGTATTTTTTGTCAATTCAAATCACGGCAAGAGGCTAAGATTCGAGTTAAGAAGACAGGAGCAAATCTGAGAAGTTTGTATTCCGGTTTGAAAAAGCAATCGCGAATCTGAGAAGTTTGGGTTGTTTGAAATTTGCACAAGAGACAAAACCTGAGAAGTTTTGTGGTTCGTTTTACCGTAAGATATCAAAGCATCAAGAGGGTGTTCGGTTCTGAAGTTTAGTCGAAAATCAAGCGGGTTTGGGGCTGATTTTTTGTTCGTGTTTAGACAGTCGCGAATCAAGCAGTAAAAAACGCAGCCAAGAGGGTTGCTAAGAAAAGTCAGAAAATCGTGCGTAGAATCACGATAAGAGAGGTCAGAATTACGTCGGTTCGCAAATTCCAGGTTCTACGTTCTATTTTTCTGGAGTTTATATAAGGTTTAGAAATTGGTTTTGATTCCGTTAGAAAGTTAGTGTGAATTTTGGAATCATAGACTCCGGTTTTAGGAGAAAACCAAAGTATAGAAAGTGAAAATTGTTGGGAAAGAAATTATGGCGGATTCAGGAGGAGCCTCTCCGTCAAATGCGGTAGTAATTAAAGAGGGTAGTTCGTTCTCCCAATTTCAGTGTCTTATCTTAAAGTCTACAAATTATACGGTTTGGGCAATCCGTATAAAAACCATTTTGAGGGCAAACGGTTTATGGGAAATGATAGAACATAGTGCTAATACGCAAGCGGATGAAAATAAGGATATGATGGCGACCGCTTACTTATATCAAGCACTACCAGAAGATATGATATTACAAGTTGCAAGTTGCAAGAGTGCAAAGGAGATTTGGGATGCATTAAAGACAAGGCACGTCGGTGCAGATCGAGTGCAAAAGGCACGCCTTCAAACACTCAAACAGAGTTTGAGATGTTAAAAATAAAGGAGGAAGACACTATCGATTCGTTCACTGCAAGACTAAATAGTATTGTCATGAGGGCAAGTGGTCTTGGATCAACTTTTGATCAACCCACGTTAGTACGGAAACTTCTAAGTTCTGTACCGAGAAGGTTCATTCAAATTGTTGCAACCATTGAACAATCCGCTGATCTAGAAACGACGACGCTAGATGAGACAATTGGAAGATTGAAAGCCTATGAAGAAAGGACCGGTTTGGTGAATGAAAACCCGGTATATGATCAAGAGAAACTTATGTTTACATGACGTGACAAGAACTATGGTCGTGGAAGGCGTTTTGGGAACAATGGACAAGGAAGGTTCAATTCATCACAGCGTGATGGAAAGTTCAGACAAGAAGAAGATGAAGATTCTTCACATGATAACTATGGACAACAAAGAAGGGAAGAGAATGCCTCACAGAATGCTTACTGGAATAGAAGCAACCAAAAGAAGTCTGGGAAGGATTTAAGCAAGATAAAATGTTATAATTACCAAAAGTTTGGTCATTATGCCTTAGATTGTCCTGAATCAAATCAAAGAGGAGAGGAATCAAATCTGGTGCAAGAAAACGAGGAACCAACTCTCCTAATGGCAATCAAAGAAGACTGCAAGGATCTTCTACAACAAAGTCGTAATAAAGATGGAGAAGCACATGGTGGAAAGAAAGACATGGAGAAAGATCAAGGTGCAAGGAAAGAAGTTCAAGTGGAAGATGAAGACTTCATTTTTGTGAAGAATAAAGGTACTAAAGCATGAAGATATTGAAGGCATGGATTAAGAAATTAGGGGGAATATTGATATATAATTCCTTAATCCATGTATGTTAAAGTGCAAGGGTTAGATTAGTATTAGTTTAAAGTTAGTTATATGGCGGTTACAAAGTATAGGAGCCAAAGGTGTCAAATCAGAAGATTGTAACCGACTCATTAAAGGAAAAGATGTGTCCCTTGGACACACCTCTAGATCGATGGCTGCAAAGGAAGAAGGAAGGGACGCGACTCTTCAAGATTAATCACATCCACAAGTTCAAGAGTCACATCCGTTCGTGAAAGAGACACGTCTCTACAATCGCATCTATTCGTTTAGTATAAATAGGGTTAGGATTTCTATTGTAAATATACTCATACATTCACAGTCATTGTTTATTCAGAAATCAAAAGGTTAGTTTGTGTTTATTCATTCATTGTTATATTCATTGTGTTCATCATCAAGAAGATTCTGGGCAACATTGGTATCAGAGCCTAGGGCTCAAATTCGTTTCGGGAAGACAATCATCAAGCGGGTGGTTGAATTCCGTAACAATTCTGATCATGCAGGAGGCGTTGATTGGATTGTTCTTGTTAAGTTTTAACACCAATCGCATCAAGCGGGTACGATTGTTGTTCGTTCGTTAATAAGTCATCAGGAGGGTGTTCGATTTTTTATCCGATCATCATTAAGGGTGTTTGGATTCTGTATTTTTTGTCAATTCAAATCACGGCAAGAGGCTAAGATTCGAGTTAAGAAGACAGGAGCAAATCTGAGAAGTTTGTATTCCGGTTTGAAAAAGCAATCGCGAATCTGAGAAGTTTGGGTTGTTTGAAATTTGCACAAGAGACAAAACCTGAGAAGTTTTGTGGTTCGTTTTAACCGTAAGATATCAAAGCATCAAGAGGGTGTTCGGTTCTGAAGTTTAGTCGAAAATCAAGCGGGTTTGGGGCTGATTTTTTGTTCGTGTTTAGACAGTCGCGAATCAAGCAGTAAAAAACGCAGCCAAGAGGGTTGCTAAGAAAAGTCAGAAAATCGTGCGTAGAATCACGATAAGAGAGGTCAGAATTACGTCGGTTCGCAAATTCCAGGTTCTACGTTCTATTTTTCTGGAGTTTATATAAGGTTTAGAAATTGGTTTTGATTCCGTTAGAAAGTTAGTGTGAATTTTGGAATCATAGACTCCGGTTTTAGGAGAAAACCAAAGTATAGAAAGTGAAAATTGTTGGGAAAGAAATTATGGCGGATTCAGGAGGAGCCTCTCCGTCAAATGCGGTAGTAATTAAAGAGGGTAGTTCGTTCTCCCAATTTCAGTGTCTTATCTTAAAGTCTACAAATTATACGGTTTGGGCAATCCGTATAAAAACCATTTTGAGGGCAAACGGTTTATGGGAAATGATAGAACATAGTGCTAATACGCAAGCGGATGAAAATAAGGATATGATGGCGACCGCTTACTTATATCAAGCACTACCAGAAGATATGATATTACAAGTTGCAAGTTGCAAGAGTGCAAAGGAGATTTGGGATGCATTAAAGACAAGGCACGTCGGTGCAGATCGAGTGCAAAAGGCACGCCTTCAAACACTCAAACAGAGTTTGAGATGTTAAAAATAAAGGAGGAAGACACTATCGATTCGTTCACTGCAAGACTAAATAGTATTGTCATGAGGGCAAGTGGTCTTGGATCAACTTTTGATCAACCCACGTTAGTACGGAAACTTCTAAGTTCTGTACCGAGAAGGTTCATTCAAATTGTTGCAACCATTGAACAATCCGCTGATCTAGAAACGACGACGCTAGATGAGACAATTGGAAGATTGAAAGCCTATGAAGAAAGGACCGGTTTGGTGAATGAAAACCCGGTATATGATCAAGAGAAACTTATGTTTACATGACGTGACAAGAACTATGGTCGTGGAAGGCGTTTTGGGAACAATGGACAAGGAAGGTTCAATTCATCACAGCGTGATGGAAAGTTCAGACAAGAAGAAGATGAAGATTCTTCACATGATAACTATGGACAACAAAGAAGGGAAGAGAATGCCTCACAGAATGCTTACTGGAATAGAAGCAACCAAAAGAAGTCTGGGAAGGATTTAAGCAAGATAAAATGTTATAATTACCAAAAGTTTGGTCATTATGCCTTAGATTGTCCTGAATCAAATCAAAGAGGAGAGGAATCAAATCTGGTGCAAGAAAACGAGGAACCAACTCTCCTAATGGCAATCAAAGAAGACTGCAAGGATCTTCTACAACAAAGTCGTAATAAAGATGGAGAAGCACATGGTGGAAAGAAAGACATGGAGAAAGATCAAGGTGCAAGGAAAGAAGTTCAAGTGGAAGATGAAGACTTCATTTTTGTGAAGAATAAAGGTACTAAAGCATGAAGATATTGAAGGCATGGATTAAGAAATTAGGGGGAATATTGATATATAATTCCTTAATCCATGTATGTTAAAGTGCAAGGGTTAGATTAGTATTAGTTTAAAGTTAGTTATATGGCGGTTACAAAGTATAGGAGCCAAAGGTGTCAAATCAGAAGATTGTAACCGACTCATTAAAGGAAAAGATGTGTCCCTTGGACACACCTCTAGATCGATGGCTGCAAAGGAAGAAGGAAGGGACGCGACTCTTCAAGATTAATCACATCCACAAGTTCAAGAGTCACATCCGTTCGTGAAAGAGACACGTCTCTACAATCGCATCTATTCGTTTAGTATAAATAGGGTTAGGATTTCTATTGTAAATATACTCATACATTCACAGTCATTGTTTATTCAGAAATCAAAAGGTTAGTTTGTGTTTTATTCATTCATTGTTATATTCATTGTGTTCATCATCAAGAAGATTCTGGGCAACATTGGTATCAGAGCCTAGGGCTCAAATTCGTTTCGGGAAGACAATCATCAAGCGGGTGGTTGAATTCCGTAACAATTCTGATCATGCAGGAGGCGTTGATTGGATTGTTCTTGTTAAGTTTTAACACCAATCGCATCAAGCGGGTACGATTGTTGTTCGTTCGTTAATAAGTCATCAGGAGGGTGTTCGATTTTTTATCCGATCATCATTAAGGGTGTTTGGATTCTGTATTTTTTGTCAATTCAAATCACGGCAAGAGGCTAAGATTCGAGTTAAGAAGACAGGAGCAAATCTGAGAAGTTTGTATTCCGGTTTGAAAAAGCAATCGCGAATCTGAGAAGTTTGGGTTGTTTGAAATTTGCACAAGAGACAAAACCTGAGAAGTTTTGTGGTTCGTTTTACCGTAAGATATCAAAGCATCAAGAGGGTGTTCGGTTCTGAAGTTTAGTCGAAAATCAAGCGGGTTTGGGGCTGATTTTTTGTTCGTGTTTAGACAGTCGCGAATCAAGCAGTAAAAAACGCAGCCAAGAGGGTTGCTAAGAAAAGTCAGAAAATCGTGCGTAGAATCACGATAAGAGAGGTCAGAATTACGTCGGTTCGCAAATTCCAGGTTCTACGTTCTATTTTTCTGGAGTTTATATAAGGTTTAGAAATTGGTTTTGATTCCGTTAGAAAGTTAGTGTGAATTTTGGAATCATAGACTCCGGTTTTAGGAGAAAACCAAAGTATAGAAAGTGAAAATTGTTGGGAAAGAAATTATGGCGGATTCAGGAGGAGCCTCTCCGTCAAATGCGGTAGTAATTAAAGAGGGTAGTTCGTTCTCCCAATTTCAGTGTCTTATCTTAAAGTCTACAAATTATACGGTTTGGGCAATCCGTATAAAAACCATTTTGAGGGCAAACGGTTTATGGGAAATGATAGAACATAGTGCTAATACGCAAGCGGATGAAAATAAGGATATGATGGCGACCGCTTACTTATATCAAGCACTACCAGAAGATATGATATTACAAGTTGCAAGTTGCAAGAGTGCAAAGGAGATTTGGGATGCATTAAAGACAAGGCACGTCGGTGCAGATCGAGTGCAAAAGGCACGCCTTCAAACACTCAAACAGAGTTTGAGATGTTAAAAATAAAGGAGGAAGACACTATCGATTCGTTCACTGCAAGACTAAATAGTATTGTCATGAGGGCAAGTGGTCTTGGATCAACTTTTGATCAACCCACGTTAGTACGGAAACTTCTAAGTTCTGTACCGAGAAGGTTCATTCAAATTGTTGCAACCATTGAACAATCCGCTGATCTAGAAACGACGACGCTAGATGAGACAATTGGAAGATTGAAAGCCTATGAAGAAAGGACCGGTTTGGTGAATGAAAACCCGGTATATGATCAAGAGAAACTTATGTTTACATGACGTGACAAGAACTATGGTCGTGGAAGGCGTTTTGGGAACAATGGACAAGGAAGGTTCAATTCATCACAGCGTGATGGAAAGTTCAGACAAGAAGAAGATGAAGATTCTTCACATGATAACTATGGACAACAAAGAAGGGAAGAGAATGCCTCACAGAATGCTTACTGGAATAGAAGCAACCAAAAGAAGTCTGGGAAGGATTTAAGCAAGATAAAATGTTATAATTACCAAAAGTTTGGTCATTATGCCTTAGATTGTCCTGAATCAAATCAAAGAGGAGAGGAATCAAATCTGGTGCAAGAAAACGAGGAACCAACTCTCCTAATGGCAATCAAAGAAGACTGCAAGGATCTTCTACAACAAAGTCGTAATAAAGATGGAGAAGCACATGGTGGAAAGAAAGACATGGAGAAAGATCAAGGTGCAAGGAAAGAAGTTCAAGTGGAAGATGAAGACTTCATTTTTGTGAAGAATAAAGGTACTAAAGCATGAAGATATTGAAGGCATGGATTAAGAAATTAGGGGGAATATTGATATATAATTCCTTAATCCATGTATGTTAAAGTGCAAGGGTTAGATTAGTATTAGTTTAAAGTTAGTTATATGGCGGTTACAAAGTATAGGAGCCAAAGGTGTCAAATCAGAAGATTGTAACCGACTCATTAAAGGAAAAGATGTGTCCCTTGGACACACCTCTAGATCGATGGCTGCAAAGGAAGAAGGAAGGGACGCGACTCTTCAAGATTAATCACATCCACAAGTTCAAGAGTCACATCCGTTCGTGAAAGAGACACGTCTCTACAATCGCATCTATTCGTTTAGTATAAATAGGGTTAGGATTTCTATTGTAAATATACTCATACATTCACAGTCATTGTTTATTCAGAAATCAAAAGGTTAGTTTGTGTTTATTCATTCATTGTTATATTCATTGTGTTCATCATCAAGAAGATTCTGGGCAACATTGGTATCAGAGCCTAGGGCTCAAATTCGTTTCGGGAAGACAATCATCAAGCGGGTGGTTGAATTCCGTAACAATTCTGATCATGCAGGAGGCGTTGATTGGATTGTTCTTGTTAAGTTTTAACACCAATCGCATCAAGCGGGTACGATTGTTGTTCGTTCGTTAATAAGTCATCAGGAGGGTGTTCGATTTTTTATCCGATCATCATTAAGGGTGTTTGGATTCTGTATTTTTTGTCAATTCAAATCACGGCAAGAGGCTAAGATTCGAGTTAAGAAGACAGGAGCAAATCTGAGAAGTTTGTATTCCGGTTTGAAAAAGCAATCGCGAATCTGAGAAGTTTGGGTTGTTTGAAATTTGCACAAGAGACAAAACCTGAGAAGTTTTGTGGTTCGTTTTACCGTAAGATATCAAAGCATCAAGAGGGTGTTCGGTTCTGAAGTTTAGTCGAAAATCAAGCGGGTTTGGGGCTGATTTTTTGTTCGTGTTTAGACAGTCGCGAATCAAGCAGTAAAAAACGCAGCCAAGAGGGTTGCTAAGAAAAGTCAGAAAATCGTGCGTAGAATCACGATAAGAGAGGTCAGAATTACGTCGGTTCGCAAATTCCAGGTTCTACGTTCTATTTTTCTGGAGTTTATATAAGGTTTAGAAATTGGTTTTGATTCCGTTAGAAAGTTAGTGTGAATTTTGGAATCATAGACTCCGGTTTTAGGAGAAAACCAAAGTATAGAAAGTGAAAATTGTTGGGAAAGAAATTATGGCGGATTCAGGAGGAGCCTCTCCGTCAAATGCGGTAGTAATTAAAGAGGGTAGTTCGTTCTCCCAATTTCAGTGTCTTATCTTAAAGTCTACAAATTATACGGTTTGGGCAATCCGTATAAAAACCATTTTGAGGGCAAACGGTTTATGGGAAATGATAGAACATAGTGCTAATACGCAAGCGGATGAAAATAAGGATATGATGGCGACCGCTTACTTATATCAAGCACTACCAGAAGATATGATATTACAAGTTGCAAGTTGCAAGAGTGCAAAGGAGATTTGGGATGCATTAAAGACAAGGCACGTCGGTGCAGATCGAGTGCAAAAGGCACGCCTTCAAACACTCAAACAGAGTTTGAGATGTTAAAAATAAAGGAGGAAGACACTATCGATTCGTTCACTGCAAGACTAAATAGTATTGTCATGAGGGCAAGTGGTCTTGGATCAACTTTTGATCAACCCACGTTAGTACGGAAACTTCTAAGTTCTGTACCGAGAAGGTTCATTCAAATTGTTGCAACCATTGAACAATCCGCTGATCTAGAAACGACGACGCTAGATGAGACAATTGGAAGATTGAAAGCCTATGAAGAAAGGACCGGTTTGGTGAATGAAAACCCGGTATATGATCAAGAGAAACTTATGTTTACATGACGTGACAAGAACTATGGTCGTGGAAGGCGTTTTGGGAACAATGGACAAGGAAGGTTCAATTCATCACAGCGTGATGGAAAGTTCAGACAAGAAGAAGATGAAGATTCTTCACATGATAACTATGGACAACAAAGAAGGGAAGAGAATGCCTCACAGAATGCTTACTGGAATAGAAGCAACCAAAAGAAGTCTGGGAAGGATTTAAGCAAGATAAAATGTTATAATTACCAAAAGTTTGGTCATTATGCCTTAGATTGTCCTGAATCAAATCAAAGAGGAGAGGAATCAAATCTGGTGCAAGAAAACGAGGAACCAACTCTCCTAATGGCAATCAAAGAAGACTGCAAGGATCTTCTACAACAAAGTCGTAATAAAGATGGAGAAGCACATGGTGGAAAGAAAGACATGGAGAAAGATCAAGGTGCAAGGAAAGAAGTTCAAGTGGAAGATGAAGACTTCATTTTTGTGAAGAATAAAGGTACTAAAGCATGAAGATATTGAAGGCATGGATTAAGAAATTAGGGGGAATATTGATATATAATTCCTTAATCCATGTATGTTAAAGTGCAAGGGTTAGATTAGTATTAGTTTAAAGTTAGTTATATGGCGGTTACAAAGTATAGGAGCCAAAGGTGTCAAATCAGAAGATTGTAACCGACTCATTAAAGGAAAAGATGTGTCCCTTGGACACACCTCTAGATCGATGGCTGCAAAGGAAGAAGGAAGGGACGCGACTCTTCAAGATTAATCACATCCACAAGTTCAAGAGTCACATCCGTTCGTGAAAGAGACACGTCTCTACAATCGCATCTATTCGTTTAGTATAAATAGGGTTAGGATTTCTATTGTAAATATACTCATACATTCACAGTCATTGTTTATTCAGAAATCAAAAGGTTAGTTTGTGTTTATTCATTCATTGTTATATTCATTGTGTTCATCATCAAGAAGATTCTGGGCAACATTGGTATCAGAGCCTAGGGCTCAAATTCGTTTCGGGAAGACAATCATCAAGCGGGTGGTTGAATTCCGTAACAATTCTGATCATGCAGGAGGCGTTGATTGGATTGTTCTTGTTAAGTTTTAACACCAATCGCATCAAGCGGGTACGATTGTTGTTCGTTCGTTAATAAGTCATCAGGAGGGTGTTCGATTTTTTATCCGATCATCATTAAGGGTGTTTGGATTCTGTATTTTTTGTCAATTCAAATCACGGCAAGAGGCTAAGATTCGAGTTAAGAAGACAGGAGCAAATCTGAGAAGTTTGTATTCCGGTTTGAAAAAGCAATCGCGAATCTGAGAAGTTTGGGTTGTTTGAAATTTGCACAAGAGACAAAACCTGAGAAGTTTTGTGGTTCGTTTTACCGTAAGATATCAAAGCATCAAGAGGGTGTTCGGTTCTGAAGTTTAGTCGAAAATCAAGCGGGTTTGGGGCTGATTTTTTGTTCGTGTTTAGACAGTCGCGAATCAAGCAGTAAAAAAACGCAGCCAAGAGGGTTGCTAAGAAAAGTCAGAAAATCGTGCGTAGAATCACGATAAGAGAGGTCAGAATTACGTCGGTTCGCAAATTCCAGGTTCTACGTTCTATTTTTCTGGAGTTTATATAAGGTTTAGAAATTGGTTTTGATTCCGTTAGAAAGTTAGTGTGAATTTTGGAATCATAGACTCCGGTTTTAGGAGAAAACCAAAGTATAGAAAGTGAAAATTGTTGGGAAAGAAATTATGGCGGATTCAGGAGGAGCCTCTCCGTCAAATGCGGTAGTAATTAAAGAGGGTAGTTCGTTCTCCCAATTTCAGTGTCTTATCTTAAAGTCTACAAATTATACGGTTTGGGCAATCCGTATAAAAACCATTTTGAGGGCAAACGGTTTATGGGAAATGATAGAACATAGTGCTAATACGCAAGCGGATGAAAATAAGGATATGATGGCGACCGCTTACTTATATCAAGCACTACCAGAAGATATGATATTACAAGTTGCAAGTTGCAAGAGTGCAAAGGAGATTTGGGATGCATTAAAGACAAGGCACGTCGGTGCAGATCGAGTGCAAAAGGCACGCCTTCAAACACTCAAACAGAGTTTGAGATGTTAAAAATAAAGGAGGAAGACACTATCGATTCGTTCACTGCAAGACTAAATAGTATTGTCATGAGGGCAAGTGGTCTTGGATCAACTTTTGATCAACCCACGTTAGTACGGAAACTTCTAAGTTCTGTACCGAGAAGGTTCATTCAAATTGTTGCAACCATTGAACAATCCGCTGATCTAGAAACGACGACGCTAGATGAGACAATTGGAAGATTGAAAGCCTATGAAGAAAGGACCGGTTTGGTGAATGAAAACCCGGTATATGATCAAGAGAAACTTATGTTTACATGACGTGACAAGAACTATGGTCGTGGAAGGCGTTTTGGGAACAATGGACAAGGAAGGTTCAATTCATCACAGCGTGATGGAAAGTTCAGACAAGAAGAAGATGAAGATTCTTCACATGATAACTATGGACAACAAAGAAGGGAAGAGAATGCCTCACAGAATGCTTACTGGAATAGAAGCAACCAAAAGAAGTCTGGGAAGGATTTAAGCAAGATAAAATGTTATAATTACCAAAAGTTTGGTCATTATGCCTTAGATTGTCCTGAATCAAATCAAAGAGGAGAGGAATCAAATCTGGTGCAAGAAAACGAGGAACCAACTCTCCTAATGGCAATCAAAGAAGACTGCAAGGATCTTCTACAACAAAGTCGTAATAAAGATGGAGAAGCACATGGTGGAAAGAAAGACATGGAGAAAGATCAAGGTGCAAGGAAAGAAGTTCAAGTGGAAGATGAAGACTTCATTTTTGTGAAGAATAAAGGTACTAAAGCATGAAGATATTGAAGGCATGGATTAAGAAATTAGGGGGAATATTGATATATAATTCCTTAATCCATGTATGTTAAAGTGCAAGGGTTAGATTAGTATTAGTTTAAAGTTAGTTATATGGCGGTTACAAAGTATAGGAGCCAAAGGTGTCAAATCAGAAGATTGTAACCGACTCATTAAAGGAAAAGATGTGTCCCTTGGACACACCTCTAGATCGATGGCTGCAAAGGAAGAAGGAAGGGACGCGACTCTTCAAGATTAATCACATCCACAAGTTCAAGAGTCACATCCGTTCGTGAAAGAGACACGTCTCTACAATCGCATCTATTCGTTTAGTATAAATAGGGTTAGGATTTCTATTGTAAATATACTCATACATTCACAGTCATTGTTTATTCAGAAATCAAAAGGTTAGTTTGTGTTTATTCATTCATTGTTATATTCATTGTGTTCATCATCAAGAAGATTCTGGGCAACAGTAACTAACATAAATACCATAACTTCCTATTGGTGTTCAGGTTTAACTACAATAAGCACTATTATAACTACCAAAACAGTGTTAAGTGGCGTTGCTTGTTGCCGCCGTTATCCTTCCCAGTATCACCGTCTTTAACGGGAACAAGGCTAATTTATCCCAACAAAATTTAGGAACGATTTTCATTTTAGTATTTCCTGACAAGTTATTTTCAGGAGAGTGGCATAAAAGAATCCCATTCAAGTTGGGTGGACTCTAAACTAAACTTGTTTCAGTAGTACTTAACGAAAACATTTAATACTTGGGTGACCCATTTATACAATATTATCACCTAAAAATAATTACCAACATACTTTTTATAATAAAAAGAGATAATTGTATAAATAGTAACCAACATTTGTACGACACAAAAACCATCAATGTGACTAAATTTTCGATTTTTGTTGGTGATCTTCTAAGTTAACCGGTTTCTAAACACCATGTCCAAGAAAAAAAAGGTTAACATTGTCCAAGAAAAAGAAAGGTTAATATTGTCGAAGTTACCAACACTTCAACTCGACATCATCATTTGACCAGGAACCCAATAACTTAAACAGGAGCTTCTCCTTTTTTTTAATCTTATAAACCAATTGGTCCTAAAAATTTATGAAAACTTACATCAACTGGACAGCCATGGCTGGAGGAAACCACTTTTTTAGTTTTTCAAACTGTGCTATTCCTTGGACAGCAGTTACCGGGATAGCAAAGAATATAGTGAAAAGAACTTCTGCAGTATAAACCCCGGTTCTGTAGAGTACTAAATGCTTATAAGGGATGGATAAATTCTTCCATAATACATCTCTAGGTTCCGGGGCCATTTGAGTGATCCACATTAACGGATTTGGATGTTGTTGTGTTTGAGAAACAAGTGCAGCATCCCAACGAGACCTAAATGTAACAAAAGCTACCGGCAACTCCTACAAAGTACAAATTAAATGGTGATTAACATAGTAAATTTTAAGCTTCAATCAACTATCCTCGTCATACATAGGTGTCACAAATTTTATGTGTTTGGGCAACAGATTCTGCTTCTAGTTATCACATCATTTAGGGGCAAATAATCAACTTTGTATAATTAGTTTGATAATAGCTGCTATAAAACTCACTATATATCTAAGTGTGAAAATTCATTTAACTATTTTTATTAACCAAATATGTAAGACTTCTATTTCCATTTCACAAATCGTCATATCATTTTGGTCATTTTATTAAATAATGAGAAGTTGCTTAATATGCAAACATCCACTTATGATTATTACAACTTCAATTCTTCAAATACCAAAAACACATCCAAACACTATTTTATATTGCTCATTTTGTGATTAATTGCTTGATCGGGGTGTATGTCTCACATTAACTCCAGATGATTTCCATACATCAATCATATACACTAACATATATGGAAGACATATGGATGTATGTACATGCATGTATAACATTCGATCATGGTGTATGTCACATTACCTCAATAAGGTTTCCACCGTACAGAATCTGAAACGAGTGATAGGCACTTGGGTGATATCTAGAGAAGAAATGATCAACATTGCAACTAAACGTCTTGTGTTCATCACATAAAGAAACTTGCCGAACCAGAACAGTGCGTTGACTTGGTTGATGTCTCATATTACGCAATTGTTGAACTCTTTTACCAAGAACAATTTTGTATTCCTAGAGATTAAACGATGTACGATGGTCATCTGTTATAACCTCACCAAAGTATACAAATGCAATAAATAATTCACTTCAAATGCAGTGCAACAAAAGAAATTAAAATTTACATATAAACTACCTCGTGAAGCATATATATTCCAAAAACAGATATGAAGCACAACGATGCGAAGTGTATCCAAAGCTTGTTTGATCCTTCAGGAATATTGGAAATTGTGAGGGAATCCATGGAACGAGAGGTTGAAGGTGAACCATAGGAATCAGAACAGTTGAGTGGCAAAAGAATCATCAATCCCACAGCAGAACACACCACAAAAAACTTTATCCTGCCAAAATGATCATTGCAAAACAGATCTAAATCTGATTACACTACTACGTACCGATCTGTGACAGAAATCATACTAGAAAATTAACCACCAACCCAGATTCAGTCGCAAAATTGTCGGCCCGAACAATGTTGAGAAAGAAGTGTATTCAAAACAGATTGTTTTTTTATCTCGTAAACTATAGCGAGTGTTGATAAATACCTGTTAAGTAATGAACCGAACCGATTCCGACAGAACAACATTGTTAGCGGTACCAGTACTATTGGAATCGTTACCCATATTTATTTTTTTTGGTTTTCGATCAAGATAAAACACATGTCGATATCCTTTTGGACATATCACCACTTTAATTTCTGGGTTTTCTTTTTCGGTATAGCGGTATTATTACTATCGGAATCATTATCATATTTATTTTGTGTTTTCGATTGGTAATATTCTTTTGAACATGTTATGACTTTATTTTTTTGTTTACTTTTCAGTTGCTATAGCAAGTACCTGTACCATACCGATAATGTGATGAACCAAACTAATATGCAACCGATGTGATGAACCAAACTAATATGCAACCGATTTGCGAACCGGTATTCTCAGGTCATCAAGTGATTTGCTTAACCTAATTTCAATCATCTAAAATCTAAAACAACTGTTCTAAATCAACGATCTCGTACACAAACTCCCATACAAACTAATAAAAAGAATAAACCTTATTTAACTAACCCGAGTTTGAAGAACCGCATGACAATGAGTGCATCAAGGCCGCATGTACAAAGGATTTCGTCCTCCGAGACCCTAACGGCGTCTCGGATCCAATCAACGGAAGGAAGAAACCGGCGAAGAGTGAAGGAACGATAGAAGGAAATGGGATGGTGAAGAGAGAGACGACGAGGGTAGTATATGTTGGCATTTGAATGCTGTTTCCGGAAGACTGAAAAGAGACAGAGGATGATGAATGCAAGGCCTATGTTGATTGCTGCCGATGCTAGTAAACTTTCCGGTGTCATTTCATTGGTTGTTGATTCTCCGGCGTATGGTGGAAGGATGAGTATGACAGGAGTTTTGCAGGGGGGAGTGAGGTGTATGGGGTTCTTGCCACCTTTGGTAGCACGTGGCGGAGCTTCACCGCAAAAGAAATGGTTAAATAATAATATTTCAGGAGTTCGGAATTTTTTGGTGGGTCTATTATTGCTGCATGTTTATTTTTTTTGTCTGGTGTGGGGGTGTTATGTGGGGATGTCCGGCGGTGACTCTTCACCGTGCGGTAACACTACCGTCAGGTAAATACATTTGACAGGGGACTACTCACCATGCGCAATCCTTCTCCTTTTTGACTGTTGGGGATTTTTTTTTGAATGGGGAGGGGAGGGGAGTTAACATTAGGGGGGCGGGGCGTTCCGTTGTTCTTCGTAGTGGTTGAAGTTTCACGCGTGGAACATCGCCGCCAGTGAATATGATCACGAGTGATGGTCATAACGCATGTTGGCCAGGGGTGTGAAGAAGGAGGGAAATCGTTGGGATGTTACCGTTGAATGAGGGTAATTGTTAGGTGTGATGAGTGATGGACACCCGCACTAAAATCTATCACTAGTGATGAAACCAACTTTGATGAGGTGGCGGAACATGATTGGGTGTGGTGAGTGATGAAAAGTGGAGCACCCCTACCCCCTTACAGAGTATATATAATTGACTGGTTGGAGAGGGGACTACTACCCTCGAGGGGAGCACCCCTTATACATTTAGAACACAGGTGGGGGGGGGGCATGTAGAAGGGAAGGCAATTGTTGAAACTTTAAAAAGAGAAAGAACAATGAAACTTACAGAACTTCAATATAAATATAATGATTGTGTTGATACAGAATGAAATCCTAAACCTTAATTATACTAATCGAAGAGGTGTGATCGAACGGTTGTGTCTCTACTTGAAAAGCCGTGTCCTTTGCTTCTGTGATGTTGTGGTCAATTGTGAACAGGTATGTCAACAAGAGAGGCGCCTTTTCACTAAGTGTAGGTTATCGAATTTCGTTTGGTTGCATCGGGTCCTCATACTTGTATAATAATCGAATTATAACCTAAACTTATCTATTTATTAATTACATAACAACCCTTAGACTTAAGGATGTGAAGGGGTTATAACTTCATTGACCCCCTAATCACGAACCTCCTTGAGTTGTTGTAGATCTTGAACTCCGAGTAGTTTTATCTTCTCAAATCTCCTCGGTATCCAACACTTCACATGTATCTTCTTATTCACAAACTTGCTTCACGCAAACACTTTGCTTCGCACTTGCCTTTGATTCACACTTGCCTTTGCTTCACACTTGTCTTAACCGTACTTGATTTGTATCACATGAACCATTTCTTGTGTAGTTGTCTTAACACGATCTCCACCCAGTCTTGATTAACTTGCCCCATCATCACATCACATGACTTGAATCCATCTCGCATAGATTTTAGATAATCTAACTCGATCAGTTTTCTCTTGCGGGTTGTATCACATAACAAATCCTTCTTTTGACCTAGTCACAGGGTACGCATGTCTTTTAGTTGATTTATCTTTTTCACGGTTGTCTCTCACAATGGGTTCTTACCTGATTCACTGCATTCTCCACTCTGACCTTACCTGATGCACTCACTGGACTGTTTTATTGTTCCTTTCACAGATTATCTCCGCATCACACCTTCGACTCCTCACAAATCGACTGCACTTTTTTGATGTATCACCAATCGTATTCATTGTTTCAATAACTTCAACTTTTTCTGCATTCAATGTTTCCAATTTTGCATTCACTGCACATTATTTTTCTGCACTCACTATAACAATTTCTCTTCTTGTTTCTTGTATTCACTGCATCTCTTTTACCTTTTTTGCATTCGATGCATCACCATGTTTCATTGTATTCACTACGTCTACAATTGTCTATTCTGCATAGCACTTTGTTTCTGATTGAACAACCTTCGTAACAGCCATCACTTGGTAACTAGATTTTGTGTAAAATTATTTAGCTTCTCGCCTTTGATTCCTATTGCTTTCGTATGGGAAAAGTAACCAAAACAATGATCACCAACTTCTTGATTCTTCGAACAACACACTTCGAATAACTTGAATGATTCCTTCTTCACTGGCTTCTTCTTTACGACCACTCACTCGATATTCTTCTTCCCAATTGACTCGCTCAAATTTCTTTTTCTATACTATGACTATCAATACGAATACAAAATTCCGATTGAGGCAGACAAACCTGAATTTTTTGTTTCTTGATTCTTGTATTGATAAAATCTTGGTTCTTCGTATTCAATAACACTTTTTGGCCTTCACACCTTCACCCGCGAATAGAATTGATAACGTATAACCACCGAATTAAATTCTGATTTTTCCTAGCACTCCAAACGAAACAAAACAACCTTGTTCTACGCTCCTGTACTCGGTTCGATACACTCACGAACCCTAATCCGATTGCTAACTTCGAATTCTCACAACCCTAACTTTCTTGTTTCTAAATTTTTTTGACCACAAATACTAACCATTGTCGGTAAAATTCAATTCCCTTGAATTCAATAAACCTTATATTTCTTTATCTCGCGAATAACCGAAATGCGTAATACCAAAAATTATGACTATCTTGTTCGCACTGTAACCTGAAATCAAAACCCAAGATTTCGAACAAAACCCTGGTTCGACTCCTAGAACCAAACTGATTTGCGAATGAAAACTAAAAAGATGAAACCTGATCGTGATTCTTCACAGACGAATATCCTCACACGATTGAAACCCTAATTACGAGAAGTAGCCTCCTGCGATCCTTGTGAATTGTTGTACACAATGAATCAATATCAATAGCCTAACGCTCTGATACCAATTGTTGGCCTCAATTGATCTTTATAACTTGATATTGAAACTTGAAAAGGAAAAGAACAATGAAAATTACAGAACTTCAATTTATTAGAATGATTGTGTTGATACAAAAAGAAATCCTAAACCCTATTTATACTAATCGAAGAAGTACGATCGAACGAGTGTGTCTCTACTTGAAAAGTCGTGTCCTTTGCTTCCTGTGATGTTGATGTCGATTGTGAACAGGTGTGTATAAAAGAGTGGCGCCTTTTCACTAAGTGTAGGTTGTCGACTTTCGTTTGGTTACATCTGGTCCTCATACTTGAATAACTAATCTAATTACAACATAAACTTATAGATCTATTAATTACATAACAACTATAACACCCCAACCGATGTCGGAAACATCGGGATGAGACGAAAACGAGATTGCTCATTGCTCACAACGCTAATAAATGACAATATTTAATTAAATCCAAATTTCATTTCACAACATTGTCAAATACAACAGGAAAAGCAATACAATAAGTTCATAAAACATAACAAAATTTGGTACAACATTTATAAATCTAACGTCTAAAATGTGTGTATCTAAGTCCTTGCTATTTTGATTTCATAGCATCATTTCCTTCAACCTGTAACATGTTTTAAAATAAAGTCAATGCAAAAGCAAAGGCGAGTACACAAGTTTAAGCATAGCATACGTATACGAATAAAGTTTTAACAATCCTCATGGCAACCAAATCTATACAAGAGCAATATCAAGGCATGCAATACTAATAATCAAACCCTTAACGCAATCACGATGTTTTAACATGACCTCACGAATAACACGATGGAGGTGGATGCGTGAATTCCTATAGCGCTAAGCATGTCAAACAAAGGCTAAAAATAGTTAATGACTAAAGCATAGCATAACGTTTATCCCAGACAAGCAACAAGTATACGATTCAAGTAGTCATGTGTATAGGATTGTTTGTGCGTTTCATAAAGTTTAAGTGTTTGTGATTTTTGTATATGGAAACATGTTACACCCAAAAAGTGATATAAACAAAAGTGGGTCGAGTGTACTCGCAAAATTGCTAGGTCTTCTTTGGAAATTCCATGACGAGTTGATGAGTGGGAGAAAGGGACACCAATGCCACCTTAAATGACAACGAACATGGATGAATAATCGAATCGGAGTTGAAGGTACGTGTACGTTTAGCACGGAATTTATGTAACGACTCTAAAGTTAAATTCGTCAAAGGTGCCGTAAAAGTGTTATCAAAATAATACAATAAATATATATATTTTTGGCGAAAAGTATAAAAGATATATAGATATTTGCAGTTGGATAAATATATTCCTTCGTTAAATTATTATGTTTTGTCGACGAGAATAATAGATGTGTACTTATATATTTTGGCGAAAAAGTATAATCGTGGAGCATATTTAGTCGAAAGGTTTAGCGAATAAATACACCCTTGTCGAAAGGTTTAACAAGTAAATGTATATAAATATTGGTATATTTTGACGAAAAAGATTACTAGATAAATATATAGTTTGGCTAAAAGAAAATAGATAAATGTATATTTTGACGGAACGGGATAATAGACATGTTAACGAAAAGAATAGTAGCTAAATATATATATTGTTCGTCGGAAACACATATTATATATATATACATTGTCGTTAGAGAAGTATCATTTTCAAAAAGTATATAATATATATTTATTTTGTCGGAAGGAATACTGTTTATATCTTGTCGTTAAATATATATTTATTTGTCGAAAAGAATAATAATTAAATATGTTGTCGAGCGGTATAATAATTAAATGGATTTTGTCGAAAAGCAGAAAGGTGTAAATATATATATTGCCGGAAGTATAATAAATCAATATATATTTTGTCGAAAGATGTAACGAATAAGTATGTTTCGTCGATAGATATAATAAATAAATATATATATTAGTCGAAAATCGGGCAGAGTTTCCCCTGTTTTAGAACGATCCCGACAACGTGAGTTGTCGATACATTGTCAAAACACAACGATAAACACTGCAAGAATCGACGATACAATATAAATATTTTTTTTACATAATCTATTTGTGTTACAAATTATATAACGTTCGGCTACGTGATTAAAACAATAATTAGTTATGAAAACGTCATTACATATTTTCGAGTCGATAATTTATACCACAACTTGCATTGACCCGACAGTTGACTGTTTGACCCGAGTTGACCGGCAGTTGACTGAGTTGACCGGGACTTGAACCGTGCTTGACCCGAACAGAATTTGAATCGAACAGGAGTATGACCCGACCCGACTCAACCCGTTCACCACTGTCATGTTGAACCTGAAACGAACCGAACAAAGACCGACTGAATCGAACTGACCGGAGAATGAATTGAATAACCTTAAAACTTTACCTGAGACAACACGAAATCGGAACCCGAAACTCGAACCGACACGAATCAGAACCGAGGTTGAATTCGACGTGCACCCGAGCTATCCCAAAACTTGAACTTGCAACTGAACCGGAAGCAACCACTCCCAAAACCGCACCTGAAACCTGAACGAGACTTGTACTGATGCGAACCCGCTGTTGTAGGCCTCTACCGCCGCCGCTGCTACACCACCGTCGCTAAGCCACCACCGCCGCCGCCCCATTTCTTTCGTCCCTGTGCGCTGCCGCAGCGGCTTGGTTACAGGCGCGCCGCCACCACAAATGGTGGCCGGCGGCCTCGAATACAGAGAGAGAGGAGAGCGAAGGTTGGAGGGTTGTTCGCCGGATAAGGGAGGGCTTAGGGTGATGGATGTGGCCGGAGAGGGGAAGGTGTCGTTGAAAAATCGCAGGGGAGAGCAGGGATGGGGGTTCTTTGAGGGGGCTAGGGTTTTGAAGGGAATGAGATGTATTTATAGGATAGGGTTTTGAGCAGGTTGGGTCTAAAAGCCTGTAAGTGGCCCAAACGCGATTCTGAAGCCCATTTCAGCGCCCGAACGTTATGAAATAGCGTATAATTTTATTTAAGTTTTAAACACACGAACTAAATGTAAGACATCGAAAAAGGTCGCGTTCGGTTGTCGTTTCGTTAAAAACACGTAACAACGCGTAGTTTCCGTTTTAAACCGTTTGTCGATCCGATTGTAGTTGCGACTCAGGAAATAGAAAACGAGCGTGAATTTTTATAAAAATAATAAATCTTGGAAATACGAGGCGTTACAGTCTCCCCTCCTTTAGGAAATTTCGTCCCGAAATTTATTCAAGAGGAAGACTTTAGAAAGATTTGGCTAGAGAATGATCGTCTAAAATTGAGACTTGAATGTTTGGACACATGAGGGAAAGCATGAAGTTTAGAGCAACGAAGAGTTAGGTTTGCAAGAAGAAGTTGCTTGACTAGAAAGATTAAAGCCATCAAGCGTAAGTAAAGCGCGTAAGTATGCGTATAGGAGAGTGGTTTAAACGAGCTTGAATAACTCAATGATATGCCATCTAAGCAGAAAAGCTCTCGTAAGAAGTGGTATGCAGTTTAATGGTCAGTGTGGTCGAACCGTAGGTTGTTAAAAAGTTCTATCGACTTTGAAGAGCGTTAATAAATCTCGGTTTTGTAGAGAGTTGCTTAATGATGGAAAACGAGAAGGTTTGGTATTTAAAATAAGCTAGTTATCGAGGTAGCGGCCAATCAAGCGTGTTGCTATCTACGAGAATGGGAGATAACTTTAGAGTAAGAAGGCATTTAGGGTTTGAATGCTTATACGGTTGATTGTAAACGAGGTTGCATAAAAAGACAAGGTTAACGGGGGTAACGGAGGCATAAGAGCGGACGATTGATTCGATCAACAAATACTCGTGTAATGATGGCATATGTATATGAACAAACGAAAACGTTACGTTAGGGATTAAGACTCGTCGTGGATAATCGGGTAGCGCGCATTTATCAAAGCAGTTGTGAGTTGTGTAAAGCTGGTGTGTTAGGTCATATTATGGTCTGTAAAACACCGAATTTCTCATGGCACGTATTACGAAAGTTTGGCAGCATGGTGAAAACACTTATGTATAGGAAGTACCAGCGGCGTATCCACCATGTTTTGACCATGTTGCGACCGTTTCGTTACTCGATGCAATGTTACGTTCCGTGTGTTACCATACGGTTAGTACACTCTATGGTTCTCATGCGCTTATCGCTATAATCCCGTGTGCACCCGCGATTATACCGATCATCACATGATCCGCATAGCTTGTACTAGCAGCGCATGAATAAAGGTGTACATAAATTCTGAAAATAAGTTTGCGTGTGTGTAAGAATGTAGTGCGTAGGCATGTTTGCGTGCAATAAGCATGTGGCCCACGTAAGCGAATCCCTCGGGTTTCGCTCGCGCTTAGGTACGAATATGAATACGAGTACAAGTATAGGCATGTGTATGAGTATAAGCATAAGTATGGAAATAGTATAAGCATGGATATAAGACGTATATGCATGAATGTGATGATAAGTATAAGCATGAATGATGACACGTATTTTCATGAACATGAATATGTGTATAATTATGAACGTCAACAGGTGTAAAAGACGATGATTGTGCGTAAGATATGAATTGTATGCAACAAATTTATTTACATAAAATAGTCGAGAAATCAGGGTATGTAAAACGAATGATATGATTAAAATGTCATGCAACAGTTGACCAAACCATGTATGAGGATATGCATGTATATATATATATATTTTTTAGCAAAACTTTGAGGTTATCGTTTCTAAAATAGGTTCAGTTTGACTTAGAATGTATGATCTAGTTTGTGAATATAAAAGAATATAAGGTACTTATTGATTATGCGTTACGTATTTTGTAATGGACGGGAGTGCTACCACTGTTTTAGGGGAATTTAAGTAAGTCGAAAGTGGTTAGTCCTTGTAATGTTTTCTTGCCCACGTGTTTTGAAATTGAGGTGACATTTTGAGTGGTGTATGACAAGGTCTTAAATTAGTAGGTTCGCATCGTTTTCAAAGGATGTTACATCAAGATAAGAAATTTGAAATTCAGTGGTTCTTGTGATACGTTGACCCTTGAGAGGAAATCTGGGATAATGGATTTAATTATCGTTGAAAAGTGTTTAGCAAAATGTTCTCTTAATCGTGATAAGAGGTTTAGAGGGTATTCGGGGTTGAGTTTTGAAAATAGTTTATGTGTTTTGAATAATCAGAATCAGATGATTAGCTGTAACAAAACGTGCTGCAGAAAGATAGCGTTTGGATTTGATTATGTTGTTTGATATCCGAATAACCAGATAATCAACTATTTGAGTGTTTGATAAATATATATTTACATACATATATAAAATAATAAATAAATAAATAAGCTTCGATCTCTACAAAACGAAAGAAATCAGATTTTTTTTTATTATATACTTACCAAACACTAAAAGAATTTTTTTTTTTGCGCTTTAAAAAAAACACAATAATCAAGGGAATCTGGTTAAAAATAAATAATAAATAAAATAAATAAAATAATAATAATCCCAACATACCCTTAGTAAAACAATCCCATAACGTCTATAAGATATTGGTTTGGCTTTTGTTTACAAATGAAAGCTCTTAAGTAAAGTTATCGTGTGAGCGTGTTTTAGTGATTGTGTTAAACATAAGATTTGTGGGAAAGGTATTCCTTGGACCGATTAAGTTGGCAGGTAGCATTCGGTCGAGTTTTGAAAATCGTGAAACAAAACGTTTCATGTGGTGACCAAGTATATGCGTATGTGATTTATATGAAATAGATTACAAGATGGGAAATACGTTTGATAAAATAGTACGTTTTGAAATTCGTCTAAGTAAGAATTTTGACAATATGATAAAAGACTTAGGTAAACAATTTAAACATGTGGTTTGTGTAATAAAGTCTCCAAGAAGGAGGGTTGGTAACGATCACCGAGGTATGTCAATCACCCCTAATCCATTGGTGAGGTCGTTTTAAGGAAGGAAGGAAACGAAGTTTGATCGTCTAGGTAAGGAATTCACTCCTATCTCGACGACGGTCTCCATTTCGGACTTTTCGAGAAATATAAGTCTAGTTGATGACGTTTTGAAATCATGTATGCAAATAATGTATAAGTGGATGAAAAGGTTTAATATGAATTGCGTAAAAACCTTAAAATAAATTAGAAACTTGAAAGGAATGGTAACAAGTATATAAAAAGTCATGTATAAATTGAAATGGTATAAAAGAGAGTCTCATAAAACAACTGACTGTTTCGGGTAGAGAAACGTCGACTATTCCAAAGTGAATCGAAGATCCTTTCGAATTAGAGAAACTGCTTTGGCCTATAGGTAAAACCCTCTCGTCGAGAAGCGATTAACGACATTTTACCCTTCCAGTTACTACACGTCTCTAATCGATTGAAAAATCGAAACTTTGGCGAGATTGAAAATCGGGGAATGGAACTTAATCGTCAAGGTGCGGGTTTCACCCCTAACTTGACGATTTCGTACCCTAAGTGTGGTTGGCACTCTTCGGGTCAAAATTAATTTTGACACTTTGACGAGAGTCCACTAGAGTTTTAATGGGAAGTTTTCCATAAAGGTGTGGATGTCACTCCTAACTTGATTGTGTAACTTCGTAAAAAATAATAATAATAAAGAATAAGCGTAATGAGAATCGTTCACCAAATTGTGGATATCACGCCTATTTTGGTGAAGTCGTCTCACTTGTGTAATACGAGTGTTTTCGAGTTTAGTATAATCGAGTAAAATGTATTAGGGAAGGCGTATGATTGAAATAATGTAACGAGTATGAACACGTAAAGCATTTCATGAATTTAACCCATAAGAGACGTTTCAAGAAATTAGCATGCGAATAACGTATGGTCGAATGTGGTGCTAAACTATAGACTAGGTCGAAAGCATGGCAATTCTACCTAATTCCCTATAGTTATGGCTCTGATACCAATCTGTAACACCCCAACCGATGGCGGAAACATCGGGATGAGACGAAAACGAGATTGCTCATTGCTCACAACGCTAATAAATGACAATATTTAATTAAATCCAAATTTCATTTCACAACATTGTCAAATACAACAGGAAGCAATACAATAAGTTCATAAAACATAACAAAAATTTGGTACAACATTTATAAATCTAACGTCTAAAATGTGTGTATCTAAGTCCTTGCTATTTTGATTTCATAGCATCATCTCCTTCAACCTGTTATATGTTTTAAAATAAAGTCAATGCAAAAGCAAAGGCGAGTACACAAGTTTAAGCATAGCATACGTATACGAATAAAGTTTTAACAATCCTCATGGCAACCAAATCTATACAAGAGCAATATCAAGGCATGCAATACTAATAATCAAACCCTTAACGCAATCACGATGTTTTAACATGACCGCACGAATAACACGATGGAGGTGGATGCGTGAATTCCTATAGCGCTAAGCATGTCAAACAAAGGCTAAAAATAGTTAATGACTAAAGCATAGCATAACGTTTATCCCAGACAAGCAACAAGTATACGATTCAAGTAGTCATGTGTATAGGATTGTTTTTGCGTTTCATAAAGTTTAAGTGTTTGTGATTTTTGTATATGGAAACATGTTACACCCAAAAAGTGATATAAACAAAAGTGGGTCGAGTGTACTCGCAAAATTGCTAGGTCTTCTTTGGAAATTCCACGACGAGTTGATGAGTGGGAGAAAGGGACACCAATGCCACCTTAAATGACAACGAACATGGATGAATAATCGAATCGGAGTTGAAGGTACGTGTACGTTTAGCACGGAATTTATGTAACGACTCTAAAGTTAAATTTGTCAAAGGTGCCGTAAAAGTGTTATCAAAATAATACAATAAATATATATATTTTTGGCGAAAAGTATAAAAGATATATAGATATTTGCAGTTGGATAAATATATTCCTTCGTTAAATTATTATGTTTTGTCGACGAGAATAATAGATGTGTACTTATATATTTTGGCGAAAAAGTATAATCGTGGAGCATATTTAGTCGAAAGGTTTAGCGAATAAATACACCCTTGTCGAAAGGTTTAACAAGTAAATCTATATAAATATTGGTATATTTTGACGAAAAAGATTACTAGATAAATATATAGTTTGGCTAAAAGAAAATAGATAAATGTATATTTTGACGGAACGGGATAATAGACATGTTAACGAAAAGAATAGTAGCTAAATATATATATTGTTCGTCGGAAACACATACTATATATATACATTGTCGTTAGAGAAGTATCATTTTCAAAAAGTATATAATATATATTTATTTTGCCGGAAGGAATACTGTTTATATCTTGTCGTTAAATAGATATTTAATTGTCGAAAAGAATAATAATTAAATATGCTGTCGAACGGTATAATAATTAAATGGATTTTGTCGAAAAGCAGAAAGGTGTAAATATATATATTGCCGGAAGTATAATAAATCAATATATATTTTGTCGAAAGATGTAACGAATAAGTATATTTCGTCGATAGATATAATAAATAAATGTATATATTAGTCGAAAATCGGGCAGAGTTTCCCCTGTTTTAGAACGATCCCGACAACGCGAGTTGTCGATACATTGTCAAAACACAACGATAAACACTGCAAGAATCGACGATACAATATAAATATTTTTTTACATAATCTATTTGTGTTACAAATTATATAACGTTCGGCTACGTGATTAAAACAATAATTAGTTATGAAAACGTCATTACAAAATTTCAAGTCGATAATTTATACCACAACTTGCATTGACCCGACAGTTGACTGTTTGACCCGAGTTGACCGGCAGTTGACTGAGTTGACCGGGACTTGAACCGTGCTTGACCCGAACAGAATTTGAATCGAACAGGAGTATGACCCGACCCGACTCAACCCGTTCACCACTGTCGTGTTGAACCTGAAACGAACCGAACAAAGACCGACTGAATCGAACTGACCGGAGAATGAATTGAATAACCTTAAAACTTTACCTGAGACAACACGAAATCGGAACCCGAAACTCGAACTGACACGAATCAGAACCGAGGTTGAATTCGACGTGCACCCGAGCTATCCCAAAACTTGAACTTGCAACTGAACCGGAAGCAACCACTCCCAAAACCGCACCTGAAACCTGAACGAGACTTGTACTGATGCGAACCCGTTGTTGTAGGCCTCTACCGCCGCCGCTGCTACACCACCGTCGCTAAGCCACCATCGCCGCCGCCCCATTGCTTTCGTCCCTGTGCGCTGCCGCAGCGGCTTGGTTACAGGCGCGCCGCCACCACAAATGGTGGCCGGCGGCCTCGAATACAGAGAGAGAGGAGAGCGAAGGTTGGAGGGTTGTTCGCCGGATAAGGGAGGGCTGGAGGGTGATGGATGTGGCCGGAGAGGGGAAGGTGTCGTTGGAAAATCGCAGGGGAGAGCAGGGATGGAGGTTCTTTGAGGGGGCTTGGGTTTGAAGGGAATGAGATGTACTTATAGGATAGGGTTTTGAGCAGGTTGGGTCTAAAAGCCTGTAAGTGGCCCAAACGCGATTCTGAAGCCCATTTCAGTGCCCGAACGTTATGAAATAGCGTATAATTTTATTTAAGTTTTAAACACAGGAATTAAATGTAAGACATCGAAAAAGGTCGCGTTCGGTTGTCGTTTCGTTAAAAACACGTAACAACGCGTAGTTTCCGTTTTAAACCGTTTGTCGATCCGATTGTAGTTGCGACTCAGGAAATAGAAAACGAACGTGAATTTTTATAAAAATAATAAATCTTGGAAATACGAGGCGTTACAACAACCCTTAGACTTAAGGATGTGAAGGGCTTAAAACTTCACCCCTTACACCCTTAGAATACACGGGGGCATGTATAAGGGAGGGCAAACTCGTTCACACCACTCACACCACCTCGTCATATACGCCATGAAGGCGTTGTCCCTCTACAAGGTAAACTTTTTGTGGGCGCCAGGGCTCGTGGAAGGTTTGACCTACTTGATTTTTTTCTCCATTGTCTTTCACCACCTTCCCTTTTTTGTGATACCTTCCCTTTTTGTGATGGTACGAACGGTCAGCATAAGAGGGAATAGTGGCGCAAATTGACGAAATTCGGAAGACAAAGTGGGGGCCTAGGGGCATCTAAAGGAACATTAGGCGTTAGTTCGTTTTTTGATCCATTTTCTATTGCCGCTAACCTTTTCTTTTCTTAATTTATTAAGTTTATACAGTTAATTTAGTTATGGGCTTAAACCAAACTTTTAACATGGACATTGGGCTTAAACAATTAAACATGGTCTTAAATAATTTTTCATTTCTTTAGTTTTAGACTCGTAGACTTAGTTGTTTATAATAGAACTTCGATGGGTTAATGAGTTAATCCTTTGTTTAATTGGGCTTAATTCGTTAATCCTATATATTAATTCTAAACTACGGTTTTCATTAAATATTTTTGTATATTTTTATAATGACTTTCATTTATCATTAGATTTAAAATTTTAAGTTATCTTGACCACATTACACATTTACTATGTTAATATGTCTAGAACTTAAAATTTTGGTTCCTAAGGGGACGGGGCAACTATAACATTAGTTCACCATCTAATTTAGAAAAAAAAAACTAACCAATCACAAGTTTCTACCTCAATTAACTCAAATTGACACAACCGTGATAATCAAATTAGGAAGTAAAAAAGCTATGATTCTATTGAGTTAACGGAATGATTACATTAAGAAACCAAATAACTAGAAGAGGGGATGGGAATTCAGAAGTTACAGATTAGGATGGGAGGAAGAAGATCACACACACATATGTCATAGTCGTTATGCTCATCTCTCGTTCTACCCTCTTTTATATCCAGCGTAATTTATTCACAAGCCCACAGATCCATTCATTTTGATGCCCCTTTAAACCGGACTGTAGATATGCCCATTGTGATGTAGTTGTTAGCCATAGGGCTGACCCACAAATAATACGGTTCATAACATACAACACCTATTATTTGGACCATTTCTACTAAGTTTTTTTTTTAATTTCAATTTCAATTGCGCAAAGAACCAGCATGTCTTTGTCTCTTTTACCTTTGATACTTTTGGCTCCCTAGCGCCAGAAGCTATCCACTTCTTGACGAGGGTTCAACGGGTCGTCTACAGCAATTGTTCAACCCCAAGGGGGCAAGGGTTTGTATTTGGAAGGTTAGGGTTTGCAATTCAGAAAGGATTGACCGGCAGCTTGTTGCCCGGCTACCTTCTGTTTTGATATAACTTGGCAAGTTTTCTGGCTTATATATGAATTACATTGGTCAACATTACCAATTAGATTTTTATAATTCCAACTTTCTCAGTTTAGCCGATAATAATCCTAACTCAGTTATTTGCCGATAATAATCCGAATCGGTCCACTTTTGGCAGATAATAGTCTGCGTTAAAAATAGCTTAATGGAGTTAAGTTTTTTTCGAATTACTAACCGATGTTTTAGGGTTTTTGATTGTAGCGAGGATACCAGTTGATTGATGTAGAATTTACCTTGAAATACTGTCCCAAACGACGAAAACCGTGCTTCAATTTGGGTGTTTAAACTTCCAATTAAAAAAACTAAGTCGTTTGGAGAACCGTTTCGAGGTAAGTTTTACATAAATCGACTCGTATCCTCGTTCTAATCAAAATCCCTAAAACGTTGGTTTGTAATTCGAAAAAAAACTTAACTCTATTAAGCTATTTTTAATGGCGGACTATAATCGGCCAAAAGTGGACCAATTTGGATTATTATCGGCAAATAACTAAGTTATGATTATTATCGGCCAATTGAGAAAGTTAGGATTATTTAAATCCAATTTGCCTTTTTTAAATACATAAAACTAAATATGAAAGTCAAATGAAAATAAAAAACAACATAAAAATAAAATAAAAACAACGTAAAAAGAAAACTTAAACTACTGTTCGTCGGGATCCGAAAAGTTGAGATTCAAATCACCAATGTGTTTCGCTAGATCATATCATAGTCGTATGTGAGTTTCTTCATCCCATAATTCAAAATAATATCATCTGGAACAACTACTTAGGTCGGATGGTCCATCACATAATCTGGTGATATTGTGTTCCCTTCATCCTTTATTATCATATTGTGTAATATGATACGTGCGTACACCCAGCTCCTTATTTTCGATTGCTTCATTGAACGTATCAGCCAATAAACTATACCACGTCTACTTTTCCAAACACACTCTTTTCTTGTTGATTCCCGTAACTTCTTAAACGATTTCTCTTTGTCGTTGGTTGGGTATAAAAAAAATCTTTTACAAAAAATAGACCAAATCGGGTAAATGCCATAAAAAATAGAAATATTGGATTTTAATAATCTCAATTATTCGTCGTTGGCCGCCAACAATCCCAAATTCAAATATAACCACTGCTGTCCCAACTATTAACATATTACCTCCAGTGGACCTTAACTAACAGAACCCTAACATCGTTAGTCTTCGGTCACCGGAAAAACGTTTTTGGCCCGAAAACTCAACCATTTCGTCCCAAACCTCTTTGTAACCTTATTACGGACCTTTAGAAACCTAATTCTTGTAAAAGGCCCAATTATTGAGGTCACATGAAAACTCTTTTTTTTTCGCAGGAAAACTTTTTTTTTGCTCGGAAAACTCACCTTTTTTCCCGGTCAACTCAACATTTTCGTCCCAAACCTCTTTGTAACTTTAGATCGGACTTTTAGGAACCTTTTTCTGGCCAAAATATTTTTCCGGAAACCGGAGACTAACGGCGTTAGTGTTCTGTTAGTCAGGGTTCATTGAAGGCCAATATGTTAATAGTTGGGACTGCCAATCGTTGTTTTTGAAGTTGGGACTGTTGGCTGCCAACGTGAATGGTTGGGATTATTAAAATCCAATGTTCCTAAACAATATAGTAGTCGCGTTTATAATGTCTCTCATTGACCACAAACGGACACATCGTTGCGGTTCCATTTATTTTGTTATTGAATAACGATGATTGATGTATAACATTGATGTCGTTGTTTGAAATTGTAACACCTCGAAAATTTAGCCCAATAAAATTCCGACACGTGTCCCGAAAATTCTTGGTTTCCACGAGTAGCCGAGAAGGACTAAAGACGTCGTCATGTTATTTAATTAACCTCTGAACGAGCATCGGAAAAAGTCGAAGGATCAAAGTGGCAAGTTTCCAAAAATTTCATCTCTGGGAAGTTCTTACGGACTATAACCATCAATGGTTACGGACCGTAAGGCGATCATCATATGGTTTCAGTAAGGCGGTTACGGACCGCAAGCCTTATTGGTTACGGTCCGTAACCAATTCAAATCTGTGGGCGCGTCATGGCCTTACGGATCGCAAGGCTTACTCCTTACGGTCCGTAAATGGGTGCCAGCGACAGAATGCATGGCAGCTTGCTGCCCTGCCACCTTGCTCGCCATTTCCAACCTTTTCCTGCTTATGCCACGATCCTAGCCACTTGTATTCATCCCCTGACTTATGCTAACACCTGGATCAATCCTATGAGGCATCTCCAACTATAAATACCCTTATAGTTGCAACATGGAGACTTGCTCATTTCTTCAAACATTCCTCTCATCCTATCTGGAGGTTCCTGATCCTTGGGGACTTCCTAATTAGTCTTATTTCGTGCTAAGGACCTTGTGTAAGTGTTCTTAGCCATCCTTTTCAGTTTTATTAAGTTTTAAGCCAATGTCAAAGCGTTGACATAAAAACGCTTTGACTTTGAGCTAAGACCATTATGGTCCAACCAATGTTCGTAACAAACATGGCTACGTGATCATAATAAGGTAGGTGTTAATCCCTCAAGATGGCATCTCCTGATTACCACGTTTGCTTGGTCAATTGACGGGTCAAAGTCATGTTAATAAAAAGTCAAACGGGTCAGTTTTGAAATAAAATCATAATTATCAATGTAGAAGTTATAAAACCTATTTTGACACTTTAATAACTTAGTAATAATTGTAAGAACATGTGGGAACATGTTTGGCTCGTCAATTCCAGGTCTAAGGTCGGTTCGCAACCGAAAGTCGCAAAGTTTGACTTCTGCTTTGACTTTCAGTTCTGACCCGATTTAGCAACATTACCTACATTCCCTAAGTTGCATTATGGCCATGTTATAATGTACTATAACCCTCTGGAGTTATGGGACATGGTCATGTAGGAATCCGATTCATTATGCGAGTATCCTTAAATACGCCTAAAACGCCCTTTAACACATAAAATGGTTTAAACAATAAACTAACTCTATTCATACTGATGTAATATCATTATTAAGGTTATTTGGGATATTTATTCAGGTTGCAAACTGAGTTTAATCTCTAGTTTACACATTATGCCCTTAAATGACGACATTGCCCTTTCGGCACTTAAAATGAGTTTTAAACATTTTTATGAACCAAAACCTTATGCTTACTGATATAATATATGTATTAACATATTTGGTTATACAAACCTGGTCTCAACAGCAGTTTTACTTAAATACTGTTTAAATCGTCATTTAGCGACTTAATCGCCGTTTCGGCGCATAATTTGGTTTAAAACCATATTGGAGCATTGAGACTTGATACCTACTGATTTCAAAACATATTTTTGAATTATTAACAGTAGGTACATGTCCCTAACTCAGATTCCCAAGTAAGTTATCAATTATATGTGAAATGACCAAATTACCCTTTCGGGACATAGTTTGGTCTTAAACTATAAACCACGCATATAATTGATGTCATATTAATATAACATCATAAAATAAGTATTTTTACAGAATGTTTATGTTAATAACATCAGTTTACGTATAAGCTCGTTTTATTATATTTTAAATGACGAAATTGCCCTTTTAAGGCATAATTTACTTTTAAAACCACAACAGGCCATCATATCAATAACCTACTGTTATAATAACATATTTTAAACATAATGGCATATGGAACTTGAATAGGACTCACCCGGTTACCCGGTTTCACTTATATGCGTACGGTTAAGTCTACGTGACTAGTTTACGCAATTTAACCGAAACGGGTTTAACCATATCAAAATATTATCATATTCCAGAATGTAAAAAGGTAACCCATATTATACAAGTCTTAGTACTTGTCGGGTCCAAAATACATTCTTTTCCGGTCACTGTTTAATCTAGCGCTTTGTACCGTTGTATTTATTTTAAGTTAGCCGGTCTAGGTCAATAACCAAATAAAGACCCGCTAGCTAACTAATCGGTTAATAAAACCTTCCATTCCAGACTAGAGACTTCCGGTAGATTGTTGCCAAGCTAGTTTATTTCGATTACGGCTGTGCTTTGCTTATTTTCTTATTACTAAGGACTTTGCAAGCCAAGTAAATACTTTAACTTATTTTCCCTTATACGGGCTTGGGATACGGTATACTAATACCGCATGGTTGGATATGGATCAAAGACCAATGAGTCCGGAATTCAAATAATCCATTTTAATTTGTATTGCTTAATATTAAACATTTGGGGGTTAAAATGACCGTGTCCTGGATATCCACGGCTCATTTAATTGTAAATGGCCACGACCTAAGCACGGGGTGTAGGCATACACCCGTCAGATGCTAAATTAAAATTGTGACCCATTAGGGGTGCACCTATTAAAGGTCTTAAAGTGGTGTGTCGATTAATCATGATCCCGACATAGTTTTCGGGCTCTAAATGTATTATTAGCATGTAAAACTGATAACATGAAATTATTTATCCCAAGTTATTTATAAAACAAAGTACCATTGTGTACACTAAATGTTTTCGAAATGTTTTCAAAATTGAGTCGGTTAAACGTATTTACCAGTGAAAACTGACGTATTTTCAAAAGACTAAGCGCATGTGACAAGTATACGCAATTAGGCTGGAAGTGCTCGGCGAAGCTTAAGAGGAATTGCAACCCTTTGCTTAGAAGGCCTTAGTCTGTCAAGTTTCCTTTTGTATTCACATTTCGATCCGCCTGTGGATCTAGTTACAAGCGTTGTATTTATTATTTTGAACTTTAAACATTCAAACGTTTGTAATAGTAATTATCCAGACTTCTGCTGTGTATTATTGTATTGCTTGGTAATGATGATATCAACTTACGTCATGATATTCCCCAACCGGGCCCACCGGGTTATACGTGGAAACTAGGGGTGTGACAGAAATGGTAACACCAAAGTATACATACCAAACCCCTAACTCATTCGATGATGCCACTTCAGTTTTTGTGGTCACCTCCCATAAACTGGCCTCGCAAACTCGTCGGACACATTCTCCAAATAATATGTGTACAATGGAGCTACCGAACATCCCTGTAAGGTGCTATCTTGCTTTATGTATGCCATACAAACGTGTAATGTTGTGTCTAGCTGGTCTTCGTAGAAACTTGTACCATATAACTAAATAATCGCATTGCAAATATATTCAAGGCATTCACATGAATTATTCGTAACACAGCTAAATATTCATCGTATTCGTCTGGAGTGTTACCAGTTGTAAGTTGATGAATCACAAATGTGCATTTTTGTAGCGGCGTGAAACTCTTTTTGGACGTCCCGTCGTAACCTACTTGAAACTATTCAAATTAAGCATCTATATCTCCCACAATTTTAAAAATAACTCTTTTGATAAACAAAATCTCTATCTAAATGTCTCAGCATTGTAATTTGTATTTTCGACAAAGTAATCATTTATTAGAACTTCATGAGCCTCTTCTCGACCACGGAGCACATTTTTTCTTTGATCGTCTCGTATCTTCAAGTTCTTCTGCTTCAATGGCAAACGTGGCAAAAAAAATCAATAGTAGAACTGGAAGAGGTAAACGAGTCAGGCGGAAGAGAAGTACTTGAACCCCCTTCTGTATTTATGAAATAAGAGCGTCGTAAAATAAGAGAATAGTTGTGTTTAAAAAATGTTTTAAGGTTTGGTTTATTTATATAATGGAAATAGGGATCGGTTCAAATGAAACCCATCTCCAGTTGCGAGAACCGCGAGAACCACTCTCCACCAATCAGATCATGCCACCTTTACACTATGTTTTAAAACCGGGTCGTAAAAAAGTTTTTATACCGGCGCGTAAAAAAATTTAAACCCGCACGTAAAAAACTTTCAGACCGGCGTGTAAAAAAAGTTTAAAAACGCGCGTAAAAAAAGTTTAAAACCGGCACGTTAAAAAGTTTAAAACCGAGGCGCAAAAAAAGTTTAAAACCCGGGCGTAAAAAAATTTCAAAACCGACATGTATAAAAGGTTTAAAACGGTGCGTAAAAAAGTTTAAAATCGCACGTAAAATCCACTTGTGTTGAGAAAACTTAAGAAAACCCTATGTAACATTTTTATTTTTTCTAAAAAAATAGGGAATGTAAGTTATATGTTAATGAACATTTTGTAACAAAAAAAATAAAAAGCGCCGAATGGTTTTTTTATAATTTTTTTAAAAATTTCAGTGTTTACAAAAAAAAAATGCTGAAAAATGAATTTTTGTAATTTTTTATAAAAAAATCCACTCGGCGCGTTTTATTTTTTATTTTTTTTTACAAAACATTCATTAACATGTAACTTCATCTTGAGTTTTCTCAACTTAAGTGGGTTTTCATTTTATCTTTCCCATATATATATATATATATATATATATATATATATATATATATATATATATATAGGGTAAGGTTCATGCGAGAAACTACCTTTATTGTGAGAACCGCGAGAACCACCTTTATTGCAAAATAAAATCTAAAAAATCAAAAAGCACTCAAATTTTTTTTAATATTTTTTAATAAAAATCGTTATATTTCGTTACCAAACAAAAAAAAAACTTTTTTTCGAGTAACAGTTATCCATGCACATGTGCATATGTATTATAACTTCAACAAATTCAGTAATACGTTATCACTAGTAGACAGTTGCACTTTAATTTACAATACCATCCATAATACACTTAATTTTACATTAAATGCATATGTGTATTATTATGTATAACAATTATATACCGTGTTTTGGTACAAAAAGTTTGTGATTTTGAATAATGAAGTAGGCTCATATATATGTTTTTTGGTTAGTTATATCTAGTGGTTGATGGGTCCATTATAGTTGTCACTTTATGATGTAATATGTTGATTGGATGGTATAAACGGTGTTGATATACATGTAATAAAGTGAAAATATTGGTACTGGTATTATATTATAAATGATAGGAGGTAATTGTATTGTAGATGGTAGGAGGTAATGGAAGTGTATTATGGATGATATGATAGATGAAAGAGAAAGTGTATTTAAAGTAGTGTACCAAAACACCTTATTTCATGTTGATACATATAGATGCACATGTGCATTTCTTATATTGGTAACGTAAAAAGTAGTGTATTGCACATGGTATTGTAAATGAAAATACAATTGTCTAATGTTTGTAATGTATTATGGAATTTGTCAAAGAAATGATAAAAATGCACATGTGCATGTGCATGTGCATGGTAGTGTATTATGGATGATATGATAGATGAAAGAGAAAATGTATTCAAATTAATGTACCAAAACACATTAGTTCATGTTGATATATATAGATACACATGTGCATTGCTAATATTGGTAACGTAAAAAGTAGTGTGTTACACATAGTAGTGTAAATGAAAGTACAATTGTCTAATGTATGTAATGTATTATGGAATTTGTCAAAGAAATGACGAAAATGCACATGTGCATGGATAGTTGTTACTCAAAAAAAAAAAATTTTTGAAAATTTTTTATTATTGAGTAAATATAGCGACTTTTTCAAAAAAAATATTAAAAAAACAAAAAAAAATTTGGTATTTTATTTTTTTATTTTTTTAGGTATTACTGTTTGTGTTCACACTGGTTCTCGCAATAAAGGATGGTTCCTAACGGATCCTTGTCCTATATATATATATATATATAGGATTCGGGGGAGATTGGTTCGGGTTGGAAAGGGTTTAAAGGAACTACATGGGAGCGGGATCGGATGGGTCGGTTTCGGGGGTCGGTTGTTGGGTCAAACGGGCTCTAGCGTATGATCTTGCTCAGAAGGTAATGAATCTTTACATGTTAATGGGTCAAACGGGCTAACAGTTTTTGTCAAAAGAAGTTTGGAGATTTTATGTATCAAAAAGAAGTTTGGAGGTTTTATGTATCAAAAAGAAGTTTTGTAAAAAAGTTTTTTTAAAGCCGTAAAAAACGGGGGGTAAAAACGGGTCGTAAAAAAACGGGGCGTAAAAAACGTTAAAAACCGGCGCGTATAAAACCTGTAAAAAACTTTTTTAAAACTTTACTTAAAAACTTTACGCTACTCGTAAAAACAATACACGTAAAAAAACTGTGTATAAAAAGTTAAAAAACTTTTTTTTTAAACTTAAAAGTTTTACGCTACCCATAAAAAACTATACAGGAAAAAACTGTGTGTGAAAAGTTTACAACCGCAGTGTAAAAAAAGGTTTAATTTTTTTTTAACTTGGGTGTAAAAAATTTACAACCGTTGTGCGTAAAAAAAGTTTACAACCGTGGTTTAAAATAAGTTTACAACCGTGGTGTAAAAAAGGTTTAATTTTTTTAACTTGTCCGTAAAAAAAAGTTCGTAAAAAACGGGGTGTAAAAAAACGACGCGTAAATACGGAGCGTAAAAAACAACGCGTAAAAAAAGCGGGGCGTAAAAAAACGGCGTGTAAAAACGGGGCGTAAAAACGGCGCGTATAAAAACGGGGCATAAAAATCCGGGCGTAAAAAACGGCGCGTAAAAAACTGGACGCGTAAAAAAACTGGGCGTAAAAAACAACGCGTAAAAAAAGCGGGGCTAAAAAACGGCGCGTAAAAAAACCGGGCGAAAAACGGGCGTAAAAATGGCACGTATAAAACGGCGCGTAAAAAAAGCCGGACGTAAAAAACTGGATATAAAAAATGACGCGTAAATAAAACGGGGGCGTAAAAAACGGCGCGTAAAAAACTTGACATAAAAAAAGACATGTAAAAATGTTTTTTTTTTTTTAAATCTTGAAAAAATTTGTTTTTTGTTAAAAAATCTGATTTTAAAATGTTTTTAATAAAAAAATCTGATTTTAATAAAAATCAATAAGTATAATAAGAAAAGAAAAGTAATAAAAACAATAAATACAAAAAGATAAAAAAACAAATTTACTAAAGTACACTTTAACATTAAAATATTAAAACATAATAAGACAAAAAAGATTTAATATTAGTTTTAATTACTTTTAATATCATCTATTCATCTTCAAAAATCTAATGGTTTGAAAGTAGTTCTCACGGTTCGTTCAACTGGAAGTGATTCTCATTTTACCCATCCCCTACATATTATATATATATATATATATATATGTCAGAAACGTAGGAACCATCATCCACCGTAGATCTCTCATGTATGAGTAGATGAGATTGAATTTTTTAATTTTAATTTGTCTTGTAGTGATTTTATTGATTAAAAAAGAAAATTAGTACAAGAAGGGTATTTTGGAAAATTTGACTTGTGTACTATTTATGTCAACTTGTCAAACTGATGATCAAACATCATAGATTACATTACTATTCATGTCAACATTAATTACGTTTTTCTATTTAAAAAAATTAATTATAACACATGATGTTTTATACAAAAAAATTACATTACATGTATAAAAAGAAAACGTCTTCGATCTCTGATCTTGATCTTCATTTTTTGTTCATTATCATGGTTATTTGAACATAAAAGATCCAACACCTACGAAATCAAAGAAAAACAATTTTACACCGGACACCGTGCGCAAAAAAATAATTTACATTTTGAAACGTACGTCGAAACTATTTTACGCCATCCATAATACATTTGAAAATTAGATTTACGCGTGACGTTTAGTGGAACTCGGGTCGGCGATCAGGGGTAAAAAAAACTTTTTAATGAACGTTCTCAAAACATTTATTTTTTTTTACATAGTGTTATTCTCATACTCAGTTCGTGAAAATGTTTACGCATGTTGTCAAACTTTTTTTACGTACGTTGTCAACACTTTTTTACACACGTTGTCAAAACATTTTTTACGCACGTTGTTGAATGTTTTTTTTAAGTTGTAGTGCAAATTCATCAAACGTTAACAAATAAAATAGAAATTCTCAATAAACATACAAGCCAAATATAACTTGAATTTTATAAAGAACATTATCTCAGAATTAGGGAAAATAGAGCAAAAAGAAAAAGATATCATTTTCGATAATTTTGTATTTTCTAAATTACGTAATACTTTTTGTGTTTGAATTTAAAACCTTAGATATTTTACCCAATTTTAAATATAAAAAGGAAAAAAAGATATGAAATGAGAGAGATAATGTCATGATGTGATGTGTTTTACCGATAAGAGAGAGGGGATGTGACATTGAGAAAAAAAGACTAAAATACCATTTTGAATTAAATTGATTATAGGTGATGTGTTAAAATTCTATTGGATTAAGAGGAGTTCTCATGGTTCTCGTAACTGCTAGTGGTTGCTCCTTGAACCGAATCCTCCATATATATATATATATATATATATATATATATATATACGGTAAGGTTCATGCGAGAACCACCTTTATTGCGAGAACCGCGAGAACCACCTTTAATGCAAAATAAAATCTAAAAAAAAATCAAAAAGGCATTCAATTTTTTTGTTTTTTACTATTTTAAAAAAAAAATCTCTATATTTCTTACCCCTAAAAAAACTATTTTTTTCGACTAACAGTTATCCATACACATGTGCATATGTATCATAACTTCGACAAATTCCGTAATACATTATCAGTAATATACAATTGCACTTTAATTTACAATATCATCCGTAATACACTACTTTTTACATTACAAATATTCAAAATGCACATGTGCATCATTTTGTATAACCATTATATAACGTGTTTTGATACAAAAAGTTTGTGTTTTTGAATGACGAAGTAGGCCCATACACATGTTTTTTGGCTAGTTATATCTAGTGGTTGATGGTTTGGTTATAGTTGTCACTTTATGATGTAATATGTTGATTGGATAGTATAAATGGCGATAATTTACATGTAATAAAGTGAAAATATTGGTATTGGTATTGTATTATAAATGGTAGGAGGTAATGATATTGTATTATGGATGGTAGGAGGTAATGGAAGTGTATTATGGATGGTATGATAGATGAAAGAGAAAGTGTATTGAAAGTAGTGTAGCAAAATACTTTATTTCATGTTGATACCTATAGATGCACATGTGCATTTATAATTTTGGCAACGTAAAAAGTAGTGTATTAAAGATGGTAATGTAAATGAAAGTACAATTGTCTAATATTTGTAACGTATCACAAAATTTGTCGAAGAAATGATACATATGCCCATGTGCATGGTAGTGTATTATGGATGAAATGATGGATGAAAGAGAAAGTGTATTCAAAGTAGTGTACCAAAACACCTTATTTTATATTGATACATATAGATGCACATGTGCATTTCTAATTTTGGTAACGTAAACATTAGTGTATTACACGTGGTAGTGTAAATGAAAGTACAATTGTCTAATGCTTATAATGTATTACGAATTTGTCAAATAAATGATAAAAATGCACATGTGCATGGATAACTGTTGCTAAAAAAAATATAAAAAAATAAAAAAAAATTTGGGTGTTTTTTAGATTTTTTAAGTATTACTGTTTGTGTTCACACAGTTCTGGCAGTTCTCACAATAAAGGGTGGTTCATAATGGATCCTTATCCTATATATATATATATAGTGATGGGTTAAAATAGGAACCACATTTAGATGTCAGAAACGTAGGAACCATTATCCACCGCAGATCTCTCATGTATGAGTGGTTGAGATTGAATTGTTTAAGTTTGATCTATTTTGTAGTGATTTTGTTAATCAAAAAAGAATAAATAGTATAAGAAGGGTATTTTGTAAAATTTGACTTGTGTACTATTCATGTCAACTTGTCAAATTAATAATCAAACATGATTGACTACATCACTTTTAATGTCAACATTAATTACTTTTATCTGTTTAAAAAAAGAATTAATTATAAGACATGATTTTTATACAAAAAATTACACTACATGTATAAAAAGAAAACATCTTCAATATTTGATCTTGATCTTCATTTTTTGTTCGTTATCCTCGTCATTTGAACTAGAGGTAACCCGAAACTGACCCGATGCTACCCGATTCGAGAAACTATCATACCCGAATTACCCGAACCTGATGTATAGCAAACCCGAACCCAATTGACTTTAAATGGTTTGGTTAATGGATATAGTTTTGGTGATTCAGGTTGACCCGAAAAACCAGAACAACATTCATGCTCACATTCAACTCTAGATGAATCTTACCATGAGGTCATTCCCCAATTTTTAAATTTATATAATCAAGATCCTTTATAATAAGATACATTGGTGTTGATCATATACTATATTATATTTATACATATCGAATTATTTAAAACTAGACTGATGAGAGTATCCGGATTAAAACCAGTTCCAACCTTGTAATCAAGTTTTGAAACTGAATTCCATATGATTGTCGATTTTGAATCCAATTCCACCTTTGCTAAAGGTTTGATCTTTTATTCTTTAGTTGAAATCAAAATGTGTTTTACATTCGTTTTCTATAGAAGTTGAAATCTAAAGCCGATCAATTTATACTAACCCGAAAAACCCTACCTGATAAAACCCGATCCATTTAACCCAAAAACCGAAGAACCCGAACCTAGAATGGTTTGGTTATTAGATAATATTTTAAGTTTTGAAAATACGGACAACCTAACCCGAGAAACCTGAAACCCTAGAAAACAACCCAAAGAACACCCCTAATTTGAACGTAAAAGCCCCGACACCTACGAAAATCAAAGAAAAAAAGCATAGCGTATACATTCCACAAACGTTTATAGGAGCTCGGGTCGGCGATCAAGGGAGTAAAAAACATTTTTTATCGTGTGCAATAAAAAACATTTTTTTTACATTCGACATCGTGCGCGATTTTTTTTACATTAGACAACATAGGAGAATCAATTTTTCAAACATATGTAAAAACTAAACATTTACGCGTGTCGTTTTTACATACGTTTGAAAAATAGATTTACACGCGACATTTATAGGAGCTCGGACTGACGACCAGGGGTGTAAAAACATTGTTTTTTTCATTCGACACCGAGCGCAAAAGAAATATTTTACATTCGACAACTTACGTAAATACATTTTTCAAACGTACATATAAACTATTTTGCACCTTCCGTTTTTTCATACGTTTAAAAATTAGATTTACGCATTACATTTAGAGGAGCTCAGGTCGGCGAACAGGGGCGTAAAAAAACTTTTTTACGCACGTTGTCAAAACATTTTTTATTTATTTTTTTACATAGTGGTCTTCTCATACTTAGTTCGTATGTTGTCAAAAAGTGCACGTTGTCGAATGTTTTTTTTAAAGTTGTAGTGCAAAGTCACGAATGAAATAGAAATTCTCAATAAATATACAAGACAAATATAGCTTGCATTTTATAAATGACATTATGTCAGAATTAGGGAAAATAGAGCAAAAAGAAATAGATATCATTTTCGATAATTTTGTATATTCTATTAAACATAAAAGACAAATATACCCTGCATTTTATAAAGAACATTATGTCATAATTTAGGAAAATAGAGCCTAAAGAAACATATATTATTTCTGATATTTTTTTATTTTCTAAATTATGTAATAATTTTGGTGTTTGAATTTAAAACCTAATATATTTTTTTTCTAATTTTTAATATAAAAAGTATATACGAGATAAAAGGAGAGAGCAAACATATAAATTATGATGTGATGTGTTTTAGATAAGAGAGAGAAGATGTGATATTGAAAGAAAAAGACTAAAATACCCTGTTGAATTAAATTGAATATAGGTGATCTGTTAAAATTCTATTGGATGGGAGAAGTTCTCATGGTTCTCGTAACCAGTAGTGGTTCCTCTTTGAGTCGAATCCTATATATATATATAGGAATCGGTTCAAGCAGGAACCACTACTGGTTGCGACAACCACGAGAACTCCTCCCATCCAATAGGATTTTAACACATCACCTATAATCACATATATAGGAATCGGTTCAAGCGTATTTTAGTCTTTTTCTCTCAATGTCATATCACATCTCTCTTATTTCTAAAACACATCACATCATCATTAATATGTCATATAATAATATCCCTCACCTTTAATCTCTTTTATATACTTTTTATATTTAAAATTAAGAAAAAAATATATCTTATGTTTCAAATTAAACACCAAAAGTATTACGTAATTTAGCAAATATAAAATATCGAAAATAATATCTATTTCTATTTGCTTTATTTTCACTAACTATGACATAATTAATATTCTTTATAAAATGAAATCTATATTTGTCTTATATGTTTTTAGAAAATACAAAATTATCGAAAATGATATCTATTTCTTTTTGCTCTATTTTCTCCAATTATGACATAATATTCTTTATAAAATGCAAGCTATATTTGTCTTATATGTTTATTGAGAATTTCTATTTCATTCGATGACTTTGCACTACAAGTTTTTTAAAAAAACATCCGACAACGTACGAAAAAAAGTTTTGAAAACGTGCGTAAAAAGAGTTTGACAACGTGTATAAAAAACCCCTAACCAAACAATTGACTGAGGGCGTAAAAAAGTTTACAACTGAAGCGTAAAAAAAGTTTAAAATGATATAATAAGGGGGTAAAAAAATACAACCGAGACGGAAATAAAAATTTACAACCGGGACATAAAAATAATTTACAGCCGGGGCTGGGGTAAAAATAAAAAATTTACGTGCCGGTGGCATAAAAAACAATTATATAAAATGTTTTGTAAATTCACGTTTGTAATTTGTAGTTTTTACATACGTTTAAAAAAATGTTTTTACATTCGTTGCCGAATGTAAAAAAATTTGGGTCGAAGTAAAAAAATGTTTTTTACATGCGGCAGAAAAATGTTTTTAGGCTCCTGAATGCCAGCTCGAGCTCCTCTAAACGTCACTTTTGTGGAATGTAAACGCTATATTTTGTGGTAAATGACCTTTAATTTGTTTGTAGAATGATAATTTGTGATTTTTACATGTTTTGTGTGGTGTCCGTGCAGATCTCAAACGATATGGGTGCAAGCTATCATTTAGAGTTAAATGTTTGGTTGGTCCTTGTGGTTTGCAAATCTTGCAGACTTGGTCCCAGTGGTTCACTAATTACACACTTGGTCCCAATAGTTTCAAATTTTGCACTCGGGTGGTCCTTACCATTAACCTTTGTTAGATTTCTCAGTTAAGTATATGCAAAATTACTATATTACCCTTGAAATAATAAATAAAAAAATATAAACTGGCCGGCCACCACCACTTAGGTGGCGGCGCACGGCGTCGACCAACGGTGACCGGGGTGCAGATGACTCAGGTTCGAGCCTCAATCCCATCAGTTCAGACCTCGCGCGGTGACGTCCCTCTCAGCACCGCCACACACGCCCAAAACCGTTCCATATTTGTGACGTCACTCGCTTACTCGCCGCGGTTAGACACTGCACCACCTCCGCCATCGCCGGACGCTTCTCCGCCGTCGATCTCACACACCTCGCCGCCAACACCGCCAGCATCCTCACGACAGTTTCGTCAGCCGTGACGTCAACATTCCGATCGAATATCTGGCTGTAATCACCGGATCTTATGATTGGAACCGCCCAATCCACCGACGGTGGACTAAACCTCAAATCAATCGCGTTTCTACCGGAAAATATCTCGAGTAACAAAATTCCGAAACTGAATACGTCACTTTTGGCGCTCAGATCTCCCGGCGCAAGACATCAAACCTGAACCGATGGGATTGAGGCTCGAACCTGAGTCATCTGCACCCCGGTCGCCGCTGGTCGACACCGGCGAGTCTAGAGTCGCCGCTAAACGGGGCCACCGCCTCCACCTCTGCCACAAGATTCGGCCGCCATCGCCGCTAAACGCGGGCACTGCCGCTGCCACGAGATGCGGCACGCCGTGCGCCGCCACCTAAGTGGTGGTGGCCGGCCAGTTTTATATATTTTTTATTATTATTTCAAGGGTAATATAGTAATTTTGCATATACTTAACTGAGAAATCTAACAAAGGTTAGTGGTAAGGACCACCCGAGTGCAAAATTTGAAACTACTGGGACCAAGTGTGTAATTAGTGAACCTCTGGGACCAAGTCTGCAAGATTTGCAAACCACATGGACCAACCAAGCATTTAACTCTATCATTTACTAACGACGACTTCGCTTTATTTATTTTAGTTTATTTTTTCATTTTCTGGTGATTTATTTGCAATGTTAACATTTACCTCAATTTTTTAAAATATTTTTATTAAAGAACAATCTTATTAATTTAAGCATAATCATTAATGAGACCAATTATTAATGGTCAAAATAAGAAGACCAATTAGCCCTTTTCTCAATAAAAACAAAAATCTCATTAATTAAAGCATAATCATTATTCTGCTTTATTATCTTTTAATCTCATCCATCAAAACACATTTGATCAATGGTTAATATTGATTCTTACGGTTTTCACAACTCAAGATAGTTTTCATTTTACCCAATCTATATATATATATACCGTTCACAATGGTCGTCGACTCACCATCACCAGATGGTCATCACGGAAAACCCACCACACCACCATGACCGAGTTTGCATCAGTGCATGACGTGGTCATGGGCCACCTCAATGCACCATCAGGCTACACCCCCTCCCTCCTTATAATAACTTAATTATAATATTTAAAACACACTCTTAATCTAATTATAAACTTTCTTTTATTTGAGTAATATCTGATATAAACTTTCTTTTATTTGAGTAATATCTAATTAGTAAAACGTGTATATCTTTTTTTCTCGCTTCCCACCTGCATGGCTACACCAACTTCAGACTTTATTGCTATAATCTTGTTTAAAGTATTTTTTTCGGTATTTATTACCGATTAAACACCCTCTTCTTTAAAAAGTCATATTAATTTGATGTAATTTAAAAGAAGCACAGAAACATAGGTGGTCGTTAAAGTATTTCATATTAAAAAGTTAAAACCTTCTATACAAGAAGTTCAAACATATATAACCCTTTTATACCGTAACCTAGAGATGACATCATTTAATCTGTTCAATTTTGAAAAGGTCATGAATTCAACTGACATATAATATAGTGTATAATTTAACTTCTAGTGAAAAATAAAATAAATATTTTTCTTTATCCGAATATAATCTGTGAACACCTCTAAGATTCACAACAGATTTGCAAACAAACTACCACCACTAACACCATTACCTCCCAATAAAAATCACCCACCTCATCTTCCCATCTTATCCACTAGATTTCACACATCCACCCATTTCTGTTTCTTCCCACAACTTTAAACTTTGATCATACTTCCCACATTCTCAAAACCCTAATCCAGAAACCATCAACCAAAATGTCTTTCACAATCTCCACAAGCTTCTTTCAACCCATTGAAGTATCCAATCTGAAATCATCATCCAAACCAAAGGTTGTTGGTACCAGTATCGTGTGTTCAGGAGCAACAGAAGACAAGAACAAGAACACCGATGGAAAAGGGTCGTTAAAGGCGTTGTCGGCTGCACTTGCATTGTCTTCGATCCTGGTGTCGTCGACTGTACCGGTGCTACCGGCGTCTGCTGATATATCTGGGCTTACTCCGTGTAAAGAGTCTAAGCAGTTTGCCAAGAGGGAGAAGCAGTCATTGAAGAAGCTTGAGAGTTCTCTTAAGCTTTATGCACCTGATAGTGCTCCTGCTCTTGCTATTAAGGCTACCATGGAGAAGACCAAGCGCAGGTAATATCTTATGGCCCTCATAAACATCTGTTAGTCTAAACGAGGTTTGAATTAGTGTAAACGGGTTCGGGTTAGTCTCTTGTTGAATCTGAAATATGTTTGTGCACGGTTTGAAGAGTTTAACCCTTTTATTTTAAGTTAAACAATTAAGAAATTGTATTTTCTGTGTTAATCTAAACAAAATACGTATTTTATCCCAAAATTGAGAAAAAAAATAAAAAGAAAAAAAGTATATTTGAATGTATTTATTTTACATGAATTTGTAAGTTAGAGTATTTATTATATGAAAATAATAAAATAAGATAAGATATCGTGTTGACGCGGGCCGTATTCATGTTAGCCCGTCAAAACTTTCGTCATCTTTTTGTTCATGTGTCTGACACAATTTCAGATTTTTGTCTAATTTTTTTTTGTTCATTTTAGTATAAACGTATTTAAGTCAGTTGCTTGTCGAGGTTGTGTACGTTTAGTTAAACAAGTTGTTTCCTGTTCTATTCTTAGGCTGGCCACTTTATATTTTAAAAGGACTATACATGTGGTTAATGTCATTTAAACTAGATATTTTATCCAAAGTTTAAAACATAAAAGAGAAAATAGTATCTTAAAATGCAGCTATTTTATTTAAATATGTATTCTATTGTAAATATGATTTTTGTGGTGCATATGCAAAGAAAAAAAATAAAGGAACAAAATTTGAGCTTAACCGGTGTTGTTCGTGACAGTCTATGAAAACTCTTGTCGTGTTTGGGTTCATGTGTGTCTAATAGAATTTTTGGGTTTTTGCTAGAGTTCATGTCAAATTTTCGGATTTTGCTCAGGTTCATGTCAAAATTTTAGGTTCGTATAAGGTTTTACTTACAAACCGCTTGACACCACCCGTTTAACACCCCCCCTAGAAGCTATCATAGTGAAAGTGATTATAAAACCATTAAATGTTTAAATTTACATGTAGATTTGACAACTATGGAAAGCAAGGATTGTTGTGTGGATCGGATGGGCTGCCGCACTTGATCGTAAGTGGAGATCAAAGACATTGGGGAGAATTCATCACCCCCGGGATTTTGTTTCTATACATAGCCGGATGGATCGGGTGGGTTGGAAGGAGTTACTTGATTGCTATTAGGGATGAAAAGAAGCCTACACAAAAAGAGATCATCATCGATGTTCCTTTGGCTTCTAGGTTGGTATTTCGTGGGTTCAGTTGGCCCGTTGCGGCTTACCGTGAGTTCTTAAATGGGGAACTCATTGACCCGACTGTTTAACCTTTTTTTTGCAACAATTTTATATGTATCTAATGTTTTTGGTTTTATGTTACCTTGTTTGATGTCAAAATTTAACAATTTGGAATGTACATTTTTCCTGTATGTTTGGAACATTACACTTTGTTTGTGATTTTGAATGAAGCAACAGAAATTGTCCAAAAACTATGTGAACAGGGGGAGATCTAGGCATCTTTTGTAGGTTCCCAGAAGCCCATTGGGCCTGGAAAAAAATTGTAAAAATTAGTTAAAGCATTACCTGATTTGAAAAAAATGTGATTTAAAAAAATTAGTGAAAATTTGTAAGAATCTACCTAAAAAAAATTTTAATTTTTTTTGTCATGTGTCCTTTCATACTCTCATAACGAAATTATTTTTTTTTTACAAATTATAACACATAAACACAAATGCATTTGTTTGAATAAACATGATCACACCAAGCAAACCCCCATTGAGATTTCATTCATTGTGCATCACGAATTTGATCAAAGAAGATTCTAGGGCTCGTATATTCAAATTGCGATTTCTCCTTCGATACTTAACCTTTTCAGTTAATTTCCATAACCCTTGTGTTTCGTTTTTCGTTCTCTACAAAAGCCATCTATCAGTTGTGATAGAGGGAATATGAACACGAATTTATTTAATCTTGAAATTAGGGTTCTTGAATGATTATCTTTTGGCTTTCGATCGTCGCCTAGGGTTTTGGTGAAATTGATGATGTGTTACTGATATTAGGTGAGAATACTTTGTTTAATTTTTGAGAATTTTTAGAATTTATTTGGATTTATTATGAATGATACAAGATTAAATCATGTAGAAAATCAATTAAAAATGCAAGATAAACCCATTTAAATATATCAAATACTTTTACTGATATTCTCAGAATATATGCATGTTCTGGAATTTTGATAAATTTTTTCTGTAATTATTGGTAATTATTTGCAATTAAATGGTTTATAAAAATATGTAATAGATAAAGTCTTTTATAAATTCATTGATTTTGAATATAAATACATGTTAACCATAAAATCAGATTTATAATTTCATTAAATGGATTTCTGTTGATTCAAAATAAATTTCGTACTTATTGGTTAATTAACATGTTAGAATTGTTATTATTGGAATTGTTGACAAAATTATGTATTTAGAAATACAAATACTGATTTGAGGTATTTTTCTAAATATTTAATTATACATTTCAAGCCTCCAAGGAGGAGAACCCAATTTGGTTGAATTATTGATTATATATATATATATATATATATATATATATATATATAGGATTGTTATAACTTTTAAGGTTTTTGTCTCGTTGTTAATCCATCTTCATGCGGTATCGTTTTAGTGGATCGAATCTTCGCTAACCGTGAGTAAAGTCTATTCCCCCTTTTTACATTAATATTTTGGGATGTATCATTGTGTCACCAAATTTCTTATTCATTTTTATTCTATATCAAGCATGCAATAATCAGTGTGTAGTTCGTGTATTATTTGGTTATTGTGTCTTGATTATTGAACTCACGCAAACAAGCATATTGTGGATCTACGATTGACCTTTACTCATGACTATGGGATGTTGGTATCACCACCTCATTTAGTCACACCCTTGTGGGTGTGGGACCCAAGTATTAGGTTTTGGTATTTGGTTTATTATATTCATGATTCACGGCCTTATTATTCTTTATGCGTGTGTGCACATGAACTTGCATGTCTATTTTATTAAATTAAAATGCAAATTAATTTTTACCTAACTTGGATTTACTCACCAACTCATTGTAGTTAACCCAAAACATTTTTTCACATGATACATGTAGTGAGAACTCAAGACCGAATGGATCAAGGTCACATAGGAGTTTGTGCCTTAGTAAATAATTAAAGACACAACTTATGTGTTATTGGATACTTGGTATTATATGAAATGTGGGACATTTTAATTATGACTTGTTAATTATCAAATTTTAATAGTGCCTTAAGTTTTGGACAATCATCATGCCCCGTATCATTCCGCTGTGGGTCGGGGTGTGACAATTTTTTTCTTGGTTTAATTTTAACTAGTACAAAGCCCGCACTTCGGGGCAGGTCGTATGAGGATGCTAGCGAAGATGTATTTGTTACGTGATATATTACATACTATGTACTAAGTGATATGCACCAAATGCAACATATAAATTATATCAAATAAGGTATAACACCAACCCTTTTATGTACTAATGTTGGAAAAAGTTCGTGTCTTTGTATACTTTTAATTTTCAGGATTAAAAGAGCTTAAATGTACAAAAGGAACAAATTAACGGTAGAAACCAACACAGATACAAAAGAAGAGAAGTTGATACATCATACCGACCCTACGAGCTTCACCCCAAGACCAAAAACAACAAATTAGAAGACAAGCGTGGGGTCTTGCCACCAAGGCATGGGGTCGTGCCCCATTCCAGATTCCATGAAGGAAAAGACAAACAGTCACAAGGCCGTGTCCCATGGACACGAGCCGTGGTCAACTCCCAAATATGCAAAATCTTCAATAGTACAGCAAGTACAAGGGCACAAGGCCGTGTGAGCATACAGACTGACACAACTCATTAAATGAAGACAGAGAAGAATGAGACATGGGGCCGTGCCCTCCAGGCACGAGGTCGTGTGAGGAATCTGTTTCGAGCTATAAATAGGGGTGCTTGGTTCAGTTACAATCCATCCCTTGGCAAACCACTTCTCTCACACCTGCCACCACTCCACCACCACAATACCACCATCATCCACCACATTCCTCCATCAACCATCTTTAGAGTGTAGAAGTCTCGGGATCCAAGATTGATCGTAAGAGTCTTTGTCAAACTATGGCTATGCTTGGCTAATATTTTACATCACGTGGTGAAGACAAGTCTTTTATGTATTGCTTTTGATTTCCAAGCTTTGGTTAACTTTTTAATTTGGTATGTATTAATGACCTTAATAATTAGTTTTTTTATATTGAAAGTGAATTTTATTCTATCATCTCTTCATGTTTTGTTGATTTACGTATTTGTGTCTTTACGGTCTACATAAGGCGCGTTAACTGTCTAGAAGGAGGTTAGAAGGGTGGTTTGGGTAAATTTTTTTGCCTCATTCAGTGTATAGATCCTGCGAGGACTTGGTTCAAGCTTATTAGGAATTCTCTTATGGCAGATAGTATCAAATCGGGAGAAGTAAGAACCGCTTGAACCCCTTATTAATAAACTACTATTAAAACTTTAAACCGGCCTTGCGGGACTGTATCCCTGCTGACTCAGACAATATGGCTGAGGGTAGCGTTGCCTCCAAAAGAGGGACATGCCACATTTTGCATTAATAACTTACTTAATTATATTCCAATATTCCGGCCTTGCGGGACTGTATCCCTGCTGACTCGGCCAATATAGTCGAGGGTAGCATTGTCTCCAAAAGAAGGACATGCCACTATAACTAAGATAATCTCTTAAAAAACCCAAAGTGCGGATATCATCACAAGATACGAAAAGATGAGTCGGAACCAAGTGATTTTATCTTGTCTATTTGTTTCTTTATTATTTTAGTTTCTTTCTTTAATTTTAATTACTAAACATCTTTTCTCAAAATTTGGTTATATTAGACGTTGACGATATTCTGGTATTAAAAGCTTTGGTGTTCTTGGACGACCTCGGTATCTTTCCATCACTATACTACGCCAACGATGGGTGCACTTTCCCTAGCATGTTGTAGAGAGTGATAGTATTATATCGTGTTTCATAAATTTAAAGCTTAATAAACGAATAAAGGTTCTTAAAATATACTAAAAAGTTATACACATCTCGCACACGTCACTAAGCAATGACAAAATAAATAATCAACATGGTTAAGTAAACATGTCTAGAGTTTTAAGTTAGCTTTAACTATAATAAGGTAAATAAAAAATAATTAAATTTGTTACCTTGTAAATTGAAGGTTGATATTGACCATGTAGAGGTTAATCTAAATGACAGTAGAAATAAGCAAGCAACATGACTAAGTAAACATATCAAGATTTAAAAGTTAGATCTAATTATAATAGAGTAAATTGCAAAAATTGTCCTTTATGTTTACATTAAATTGCAAAGATTGTCCTTTCCTTTAAAATTGATGAGATTTGTACTTTATGTTTACGAATCTTATATGTTACGTCTTTTAGCTCTAACTCTGTTAGAATTTACTGTTAAAACAGATCATGTGCAAGGCACATGAGCGTATTGTTGTCTTATCGAACACTCTCTTGATTTCCCCTTATTTGAATACATTAGACCTCCCTCTGCCTCTCCAACCTCTTGTAACGCCCCGTATTTCCGTAAGTCCGTGTTTTTTTTATAAAATCCGTGTGCGTTTTCTACTTTTAGAACCACGGTTGAAATCTGATCGAAAAATGGACTGAAAACGTTGAAAAACGTGTTTTACGCAATTTTAACGTTTTTAACAAACGTAAACGTCAAAAACCAACCTCTAACATGTTTTTTTACGTATTTACAATTTTAAATAGATATTACGGCATTTTATACGAGTTCAGGCGCGTAAACGGACGTCGAAAACTTGACTGAATCGCTAACAGGCCTTGGGCCCATACCTTAAAACCCTAACCCTATAAAACCTACCAAAACCCTAACACTTGCACATCATCAGCCGCCCCCTTTCTCTCCCACGTCTCCGGCGACCGGAGATGCTTTCCGGCCAAACCTTCCAGCGCCGCTTCATCGGTGAACACCCCTAGGCCCTCGTCGCCTTCTCTACCACCCACCCTCCTCACTCCTGCTCGCTCTCTCTCTCTTTGTCAAACGAACGCCGACCCCCACTGTGGTGGCGGCACACAACCAACAGCGACAATAGTCGCGTTCCGGCCACCCCTTGCTTCTCCTACAACCACATTTCCCCCTATTTCACACTCAAACCCTGTAACCCTTCCCCTCTGTCATCTCCGGTTGCCGGAGTAACTCCACCAGCTCTCCTACAGTCGCCGGTAAACACACACGAACACTCAGTGCGCTCTCCCCACCGCTCGCCTCTCTCCCTTAAACGGACGGCCAGCCACCACACTTGGTGGCGGCGGCGCTGCAGTGGTGGTTGTGTGGTGGTGTGTTTGGTTCGAGTTCAAGGGTTTTCAATTCAGATGCGGGACTGAGGGTTTTGTTCCGGTCCAAGTCACGCCAGGTCAACTACGGTCAGTTTCGGTTCAGTGTTCGGGTCTCGGGTCAGTCGAACCAGTCTTGGTTCGATTCAGTGGTTCAAGCTTCCACGGCATGGGTAGCTCGATTCATTTGGGTACGGCACGGTTCAGTTTCGACTCGGTCAAATCGAGTCAACTCAGTCAACCGTTGGTCAACTCAGTCGAACACGGTCAACGCTTCGGCACAAGACTTGGTATGATCTTCTAACGATACGATTTCTATATATCTTGATATATTGTTTCTTATAGTTTAGCGCGAAACGAACATTATATAAATTGTAATCGTTAGTATATTATATATATATATATATATATATATATATATATATATATAATATATATATATATATATATAGGGTAAGGTTATTGTAAAAAAGACCAAAAGTGTGAGAAAGGTAAGAAAGAATCTCAGACATTAGGTCTAAATTAATTGAAAAGGGTAATCAGGTAATTTTATCATTGATTTAATTAATTCAAAACCTTCCATAAACCGCCACCCTAATTTATAGGAATACCAAATAACACTGCAAACACCATTCAACACGTATATAACACCATTCAATAAATATATAACGCCCTTCAATAAGTATATAACACCATTCAATAAGTATATAACACAATTTTAAAGATCTCTATAAAAACACTACGAATAACACTGCAACAACCATTCAACGCATATATAACACCATTCAATAAGTATATAACACCATTTAATAATTATATAACATCATTCAACATATATATAACACAATTCAATAAGTATATAATACCATTCAATAATTATATAACACCATGAACTGAAACAAAAAACCATTAACTGAAACATTCGATTAAACGTAATTTTTTTTCTGTATATTAGTATAGTAATATAATACTCATATTAAAGATTAAAAAACACTTGTTATTATTATGGTGTAATTAAAAAAAACAAGTTACGTGTAAAAAGTTATTGGCGTTTAAAAAATAAAAGTGGAACTTGCATGTGCATTGCATGTGACTTTCTAAAATTATAAATGTTAGTTTTACCTTTATACCCTTAATCTAGAAAATTAATTATTTTAATTGTTATACTATTTACAAGATTGCCATCAAGATCTCAACCATTAGATTAAAGATCTAATGGCTTAGATTCTTTCTTACCCTTCTCACAATTTGGGCCTTTTTTACAGGATCCTCTCTATTTATATATATATATATATATATATATATATATATATACTTATGTTGCTACGTTTGTTGTCGAGTTTTGAAAATTATATACTTTGAACATAGTTAACGAAAGTGATATAAATATATATTGTTAATGATTTGTTAAGTTTCGGAAAAAAAATAATATCGACACTTTGGTTGTCGGGTTAGTCCAAATACAGAGGAAACTCTGCTTGTTTTTCATAAAAATTCACCTTTTGAAACGTGTTTATCATATGTCTAAGTCTATCAAATCAAAGTGATTGTTTTATAAAAATAGACATAAATGTATATTTTATTTTATTTACACTTCGACAACCTCTAATATGTATATGTATCTTCATTTATTCATGTACGACGACCTCGTTGCGCCACGAACTCTTCAACTCCTCGCGAGATTTCCAAGGAATGCATTGCGAAATGTAAGTATACTCGACCCTTTTTACACTTTAACGCGTTTTGGGGTGCAACATGTATCAATTAACAAAACCCAAATTATACGAAATCAAACGTATTCAACCACACAACCCATCAAACGTATTATCTGATATGCTTATGTTAGTTATGCGTGCTATTTTCAACCTGTACATACATGCTATTTGTTACGCTTATATTAGTTATACGTGCTAGTTTCAATTTGTATGTCCATGCCATTTCGTTATGCCTTGGTTGTTTAAGTATGCTAGTTTAAACTTGAATATAAATTGCCATGGTGGATTTGTGACAAACTTTACGCTCATATTTATTTTCAAACTTGTATGCTCGCCAATATTTTTGTATTGATCCATGCTTTTAATATATGTTGCAGGAATTCTGATGATGCAAGGAATCTAGTAGGATTGCTTAGAAACGCATTTAAACTTTAAATACTTGTTGTATCGTATCTTATTTCAAACATGTCGTATTTTGTTTCAAAATCTTGTATTAAACTGTTATCAATGAAATGAAATTATATTTCTTTTATATGTGTCGTGATTCAAATTTGTATTATCTGATTCAAGCAATGAAAAAGGTAATTATTAACTACTTGACACAAATAGCGTTATGAAGTCTCTTGCAATCTAGTTTTCGTCTCATCCCGATGTTTCCGCCATCGGTTGGGGTGTGATAGATTGGTATCAGAGCCATAACTATAGGGAACTAGGTAGAATTTCCACGTTCGACCTAGTCTATTGTTTAAGTACCAAACTTTGACCATTCTTGATTCTTGCTAAAACGATAAATTCTTCCTACTTTGCTTCTATCTTTTCTTTTGACTTAATTACTCTAAGTATTTTTCCTAAGACGTTATACACAATACATGTTTGAAGACACTCTTATTCCACAATCGAAACGACTCATCAAACTAGGGGTGATTCCCGCCTTTGGTGACGAATTTCAATCCTATTTTACGCGAATTTCACCGTCAAGTCAGGAGTGATATCCACATCTTGATGGGAATATTCACTTCATAATCTAGTGGATCCCTATTGACGACTCGAGATTTTATCTTATCTCGTTCAATAAACCACATTTTGGGGACGAAATCGTCAAGCTAGGAGTGAAATCGACACCTTGATGACTGGTTCCGCTCTTCGATTTTCGATCTCGCCAAGGTTTCGTATTTTCGATCAAATTAGGGACATGTACTAACTGGAAGGGTGAAATACCGTTAATCGCCTGGCGATGAGAGTATTATGACTATTAGGCTAAATCATGTCTCCCTAATTCGAATGGACTTACGATTCACTTTGGAATAGTCGAAGTTTCTCAACCCGAAACACCCCAATATTTTATCAAGCCTCTCTTTTATCTTATCTCAATCTCTACACGATTTGATGTTTTACGGCCTCGGTCACTTCGGTGTCAAGGGACGCTATGTGGAATGTTATTTTACGGCCTCAGTCACTTCGGTGTCGAGGGACGCTATGTTGAACACTATTTTACAGCCTCGGTCATTTCAGTGTCGAGGATGCTATGTTGAACGCTATTTTACGGCCTCAGTCACTTCGGTGCGAGGGACGCTATGTTGAACGCTATTTTACATCCTCGACACTTCGGCGTCGAGGGACTCTATGTTACAACCTCGGTTACTTCGGTATCGAGGGATGCGCATTATACTTTGCGGTCTCGTTCACTTTGAGGACGGGAGATGCACAACACTCTATACACTCTCATACTAAAATACAATCATGCTTACCTACTTAAGTTTCTAGACGCTATCATTCTCCCTTGTAATAAATTAGTAAACCCTGACTGTGACACAGAACGTAACATTGCATCGATTAGTGAAACGAACGTAATATGGTACGAACATGGTGGATACGCTGCTGGCACATCATATATATAAGTGTTACTACCATATTACCGAGGTTTCGTAAAACGTGCCATGAGAAATTCGATGGTTCTCTACTATTGAATACAAACTTTGATCACTCACGACCTAATACTCGTCTACTACCCACACATACTACGAAATACCATCTTTTCTAAAGTCTTCCTCTTAAATAAATTTCGGGTCGAAATTCCTAAAGTAGGGGAGAGTGTAACGCCCCGTATTTCCGTTAGTCCGTGTTTTTTTTATAAAATCCGTGTGCGTTTTCTACTTTTAGAACCACGGTTGAAATCTGATCGAAAAATGGACCGAAAATGTTGAAAAACGTGTTTTACGCAATTTTAAAGTTTTTAACAAACGTAAACGTCAAACCAACCTCTAACATGTTTTTTACGTAGTTGCAATTTTAAATAGATATTACGGCATTTTATACGAGTTTGGGTGCGTAAACGGACGTCGAAAACTTGACTCAATCGCTAACAGGCCTCGGACCCATACCTTAAAACCCTAACCCTATTAAAACCTCCAAAACGCTAACACTTGCACATCATCAGCCGCCCCATTTCTCCCCCACGTCTCCGGAGACCGGTGATGCTTTCCGGCCAAACCTTCCGGTGCCGCTTCGCCGATGAACACCCCTAGGCCCTCGCCGCCTTCTCCACACCCACCATCCTCACTCCTGCTCGCTCTCTTTCTCTCTCTCTCTCTCTGTCACACGAACGCCGACCACCAATGTGGTGGCGGCACACAATCAACAGCGACAATAGTCGCGTTTGGGCCACCCCATGCTTCTCCTACAACCACATTTCTCCCTATTTCACACTCAAACCCCGTAACCCTACCCCTCTGTCATCTCCGGTTGCCGGAGAAACTCCACCGGCTCCCCTACAGTCGCCGGTAAACACACACGCACATCAGTCCTCTCTCCCCACCGCTCGCCTTTCTCTCTTAAACGGATGGCCGGCCACCACACTTGGTGGCGGCGGCGTTGCAGTGGTGTCCATGTGGTGGTGTGTTTGGTTCGAGTTCAAAGGTTTTCGATTTAGATGCGGGACTGAGGGTTTTGTTCTGGTCCAAGTCACACCAGGTCAACTATGGTCAGTTTCGGTTCAGTGTTCGGGTCTCAGGTCAGTCGAACCAGTCTCGATTCGATTCAGTGGTTCAAGCTTCCACGGCACGGGTAGCTCGGTTCATTTGGGTACGGCATGGTTTAGTTTCGACTCAGTCAAACCGAGTCAACTCAGTCAACCACTAGTCTACTCAGTCGGACACGGTCAACGCTTCGGCACGAGACTTGGTATGATCTTCTATCGATGCGATTTCTATTTATCATGATATATTGTTTCTTATAGTTTAGCGCGAAACGAACATTATATAAATTTTAATCGCTAGTAAAAGTATATACATATATATATATATATATATAAATACTTATGTTGCTTCGTTTATGGGGCGAGTTTTGAAAATTATATACTTTGAACATAGTTAACGAGAGTGATATAAATATATATTGTTAATGATTTGTTAAGTTTTGGAAAAAATAATATCGACACTTTGGTTGTCGGGTTAGTCCAAAAACAGAGGAAACTCTGCCTGTTTTTCATAAAAATCCACCTTTTGAAACGTGTTTATCATATGTCTAAGTCTATCAAATCCAAGTGATTGTTTTATAAAAATAGACATAAATGTATATTTTATTTTATTTACACTTCGGCAACCTCTAATATGTATATGTATCTTCATCTACGACGACATCGTTGCGCCACGACACTCTTCAACTCCTCACGAGATTTCCAAGGAATGCGTTGCGAAATGTGAGCAGACTCGACCCTTTTTACACTTTAACGCGTTTTGGGGTGCAACATGTATCAATTGACAAAACCCAAATTATACGAAATCAAACGTATTCAACCACACAACCCATCAAACGTATTATCTGATATGCTTATGTTAGTTATGCGTGCTAGTTTCAACCTGTAAATACATGCTATTTATTACGCTTATATTAGTTACACATGCTAGTTTCAATTTGTATGTCCATGCCATTTCGTTATGTTTAGGTTGTTTAAGTATGTTAGTTTAAACTTGAATATAAATTGCAATGATGGATTTGTGACAAACTTTACGCTCATACTTATTTTCAAACTTGTATGCTCGCCAATACTTTTGTACTAATCGATGCTTTTAATATATGTTGCAGGAATTCTGATGATGCAAGGAATCTAGTAGGATTGCTTAGAAACGCATTTAAACTTTAAATACTTGTTGTATCGTATCTTATTTCAAACATGTCGTATTTTGTTTCAAAACCTTGTATTAAACTGTTATCAATGAAATGAAATTATATTTCTTTTATACGTGTCGTAATTAAAATTTGTATTATCTGATTCAAGCAATGGAAAAGGTAATTATTAACTACTTGACACAAATAGCGTTATGAAGTCTCTTGCAATCTAGTTTTCATCTCATCCCGATGTTTCCGCCATCGGTTCGGTGTGACACCTCTTTCCCTCCCTAACCCTTTGCCGAGTACCACCGGTCTCCGACGTCTCTTCCGATGAAAATAGTCACCGGCATCACTTCCGAGGACAACCAAACACACACAAACAGAATAAAGCATAAATTCCTAACCACCATGGTTTTCCGGTTTTGAAACCATTGTCGGAGATCACTTGTGACACTAATCGTTTCTCCGACCTCAATTGTCAGAACCGTCTTTACCTTTTACCATCCTCCTTGTTGTCGCCGGAGGAACAAGCAGGGCTTGCCCCGCTCCCTCATCACTCTTTCTCGCTCTCTCTTTGTTTCTCTTTCTTTGGTTTATGTCTCACATATGTGTTTAGCTTTGATGGCGGGTATAGGATTCAGGTGTACGTGGTGGCTGTGCGGTAGGATAGGTGGATAGTTGTTGGTGGGTGCAATAGGGGGGGGGGGGGGTCCAGGGTTCAAGTGTGGTAGCTGTGTGGTGGGAGAGGTGGTTGGTGGGTGCGATGGTGGGTGTAGAGTTCAGATGGTGGTGGCTATGCGGTGGAAAAGGTGGTGGCTGGGAGTGTATGTGTGTGTGAGAGAGAGATAGATGAACAAAGAGAGATGCGGTGATACATATTAGTTTTAAAACTTTATTTTAAAATATGTTTAGATTAATTGGTAAATGACTAAACTATCCATATGTGACATGATTCAATAAAAAAATTAACTAAGTTAGGTTAAAGGACGTAAAATGAAATATTTGTAAACACAAAGTACGATTCTCTTCAATTTTAAACGCAAAGGAAAATCTTTACAACTTGGTATAAACATAAAGGACAACTCTTGTAATCTACTCATTATAATAAGTCAAATAAACAATAATTAAAACAAAAAAAAACTTATAAAAACATAAAAGAACAAAATAACTTTATTAAACATGGGTTGTATGATAACTCTATTAGAGTTTGTCGGTCGAAATGTAAATCATTTATAAAAAAAGATTTATTATTAAACTTTCTTATATAAATCTATTAAAGTCCAGGCATATAAACGTAAACCGTTTATAAAATTAGAAACATGAGCGTTTAAAGGTCGTATGATAACTCTATTAAAATAAATGTATATAAACACAGATTACTAAAATAAACAATAATATAGTAACCTTAAATTAAAATGAAATCGATTAAAAAAAACTAGATATTATCCCGTGCGAGCGTTGCGCCGCGCTTCATAAATATGATGACTAACACGATTCAGGAAGAGTAGCTAAATAGAGCTATTTGCCAGGAACATGATTACTTTCCTGATATGATTCATTAGCTGCAGTTAAGTAGACTCATTTGCATACAATTGCCAACATGACATAATAACTAAAACAACGTAGCCATCTCATTTATTATATCTAGAGACTGTAGTGTTTGTTCTTAAATACACCTAATACAGGAACATGTGTACAATCATGACTTTTTGAGCAAAAAGAGCTAAGGTTGACCCATAAACTTAGCTATAGTGATTAGTGGTGTGATGAATTATGTGCTACGCTGCACCCATTACTGGCCATAACTTCCCATGAATGCAGTCGTGAATGTGAATGTTTGCTGGCCAGATAGCTTCCATCAATAATAACGCAATGCGCCGTCTATAGGGTCGAATGCCATTCCTGATAAAAAAAGAATAACCATGATTAAAAATCTATATCTAGAAGCTTTCTTGTTTACAAAAAAACAAAGAAAATTATAAAAGGGTTTTAACCGGCAAATAGGGAAAGGTATTTTGATTATTGTAGATATGATGAGCAACGTGGAGCCACTTGTATAGAGGTTTGATATCATGTGACTATGTAGATGCCTAACTCGACAAAAACTAATAAAGACCCAAGTACAAAACTTATGAAGCCCATCCAACATCGACTATCCTTGCAAAACATCTGGTCCATCCGTTTTCAATCATGTGTTCAGAAATTGAAGGAAGAACATAGTACCATGGCATTGCTTTCATTGCAACATATATTTGCAAGCACATTGCTTTTCTAGTAGGGATGGCATCTGTTGGAGATGTTGTCTTCAGCCCAACCCATTAAGGCTAGTCAAGAATTAGAGAGAAGAAGGGAAAGGGTACGGCTAGCCCTAACCCTAATGGGCTTTAAGTGTTTTAGACCCAGATGTTTAGTTACTTGTTTAGCAAGGGACTAACCCTAATTCTAGCCTATAAATATATCTCTTGTACTTGTAAACATTATCACTCAATAAAAATACAAACCCTAGTTGCCCCTGTGGACGTAGGTTACACACTGTGATCGAACCACGTAAATCTCGTGTCTACTTTTCTTATTGCTTTCGTTTATTGATCGTGTGTGTGTGATCTAAATCCTAACAACTGGTATCAGAGCTCGGGCTCTTAATCAAGAACACACACCAGCCGCCTACCACCTCCTACCTCTAACCGCCGCCGCAAACCCTAATTAGGGTTTCGCCGCCGTCACCTAGCTGCCGCTAGGGTTTTCCGCCGCCGACACCCACCGACTTGCTGCAGTTTTGCAGCTTTACTCTAGGGCAACCGGGTACCGCCACCGCCACCTAACCCAGATTAGGGTTTTGTTAGCCGCCGCCACCTAACCCAGATTAGGGTTTTGTTAGCTGCCGCCTACCACCTTGCCAGAACCGCAGAATCGCCGCTGCCGCCAACCAGATTAGGGTTTCCAGCCGCCGTTGCTCAAACAGAAGGGTTTTCTGTATCGATTTTCGCTGCTGCGTTTTTCGGGTTTTCTGCACGTTTTTTGAGGTCAGATTTCAGGGTTGTTTTTCAGTTTATTCTCTCACGTTCTCTGGTTAGTTTCTGTTAACAAAGATGACTGATGACGGAAAAGTCAGAATTGAGAAGTTTGATGGGAAGAATTTTGGATGGTGGAAGATGCAAATCAAGGATTTGCTGATACAGAAGGATCTGGATGCAGCCATAGAGCCTCCTCCTTCACCTGTAACGGATAAGTGGACAGCCATTGACAAGAAGGCTATGTCAACTATCAGGCTCACTCTTTCAATGAATGTTGGTTACAATATTTCGAACAAACCTCAGCACGAGGTATCATAGAGGCTTTGTCGAATATGTATGAGAAGTCGTCTCCTGCCAACAAGGTGTTTCTGATACGGGAGTTAGTCAACACCCGCATGAAAGAGGGAAGTTCTGTTATTGAGCATATTAATTTATTTAATTCTCACTTGTCTCGTTTGAATTCAATAAAATTCAAGTTAGATGATGAATTGCAAGCATGCCTGCTCTTGTCCTCATTACCTGACAGCAGGTCAGGAACTATTACTGCAGTCACTGGGGCAGTTGAGACCCTCACTTTTGCTAAAGTTCGTGACTTGATATTGAATGAGGACTCAAGGAGGAGGAATTCTTGAGAGACAAGTTCGTTGCTCAGTACTGAGGGGAGAGGGAGAAGTAATAATAGAGGTGGAAATAGAGGAAGGTCAAAGTCAAAACGAAGAAGCAAGTCAAGACCAGCAAAACCAAGAAAAGACATACACTACTGGAACTGTGATGAACATGGGCATTTTAGAAGTCAGTGTACTAAACCTCATAGAGATAAAAAGGAGGTGAATCCTACCATAGCCTCAGATTCAGAGGATGCCCTTATTTGTTGTGTCGAAAATACTGTTGAAGATTGGATTATGGATTCAGGAGCATCGTTTCATGCTACTTCTAGTATAAAGAAGATGAAGAATACTAACAGGTAACTTTGGTAAAGTTCGTTTGGCTATTAATCACAGTCTTGATATTACAGGGGTTGGAGACATTGACTTAAAAACACCATTGGGAACCATTTGGACCTTGAAGAATGTTCGGGTCATTCCTGGTTTGAAGAGGATGTTGATATCCATTGGTCAGCTTGATGATCAGGGATATGATGTCCACTTTGGTAGAGGAGAATGGAAAGTTGTGAAGGGCAGTATGATCATTGCTAGAGGAAAGAGTACTTTATACATGGTCAAGGTACCAACCGATGGGGTTAATGCAGTATCTGATGGGCCGAGTCTATCAAAGTTATGGCATCAACGACTCGGCCACATGAGTGAAAAAGGGATGAAGATGCTTGTTACCAAAGGAAAGCTTCCAGAACTGAAAAAGGTCGAGTCTGAGTTTTGTGAACCGTGCATCCTAGGCAAGAAAAAGAGGGTGACTTTTGTGAAGACAGGGAGAGCACCAAAAGCTCAGAAATTGGAGTTGATTCACTCAGATACGGGCCGACATCAGTTGCTTCACCTGAAGGATCTCGCTATTATGTAACCTTCATAGACGATTCAACACGAAAGGTATGGGTTTACTTTCTTAAACATAAATCTGAAGTTTTTGATAAATTTAAGAAATGGAAAGCTGTTGTTGAACTTAAAACTGATTTGAAGGTGAAATGCTTAAAGTCTGACAACGGAGGTGAATACATCAGCAAAGAATTTACAGATTATTGTGCTGAGAGAGGGATCAAGATGATAAAGACTATTCCAGAAACTTCGCAACAGAATGGGGTTGCAGAGAGGATGAACAGAACATTGTGTGAGAGAGCCAGAAGTATGAGACTAAATGCAGGGCTCCCAAAAATGTTCTGGGCTGATGCGGTTAACACCGCAGCCTATCTTATCAATCGTGGGCCTTCAGTACCATTGGGATTCAAGATTCCTCAAGAAGAATGGAAGGGTAAAGAAGTTGAGTATGATCACCTGAGAATCTTCGGGTGTAGTGCTTATGATATTGATCTTGAAGGTGACAAGTTAGATGCCAGAGCAGAGAAGTACACGCTCGTTGGATTTGGGTCCGATAAAATGGGCTACATGCTTTGGGATCATGAAAGCAGAAAGCTAGTCAGAAGCAAACATGCCGAATTCAATGAAGCAGAGCTGTACAAAGACAGAATACGGAGAAGTCAGAGGTTCAGAAAGAAGCGGTTGAGTTTGACACTGACGGTCAAAAGAATGAACCAGTAATAGAACCCGAATCAGATTCTGAAGATGACGCAGGACCAGAGTTTGAAGGTTGATATAATGAGACGGGGGAAGTCTATGGCAGTGGGAGCTCAGAGCATGAAGAAGAACAGCCTCCACAGCAGCTTGACCCGTCAGAAAATTGGGTCAGGAGATCCACCAGAGTTAGTAAACCGCCTAATAAATATAATCCTTCAGTTAATTATATTCTCTTGACAGAAAACGGTGAAACAGAAAGCTACTCTGAGGCAGTCAAGACCAAAGATTTTCTCCAGCGGGAGCATGCAATGAAGGATGAGATGAGCTCTTTAGATAAAAATAAGACTTGGGTCTTAGTTAAGCTTCCGCCAGATAAAAGAGCTTTACAAAATAAATGGGTCTTCAGGGTCAAAGAAGAACACGATGGTTCTAAACGGTACAAAGCCCGTTTAGTAGTCAAGGGGTTTCAGCAGAAAAAGGGAGTAAATTATGATGAGATTTTCTCTCCGGTGGTGAAGATGACTACCATCAAGTTGGTTCTTAGCATTGTAGCTGCTGAGAAGTTGCATCTAGAGCAACTAGATGTGAAAACAGCTTTTCTACATGGTGACCTAGATGAAGACATTTATATGGCACAACCTGAGGGATTCAAGGTTGCTAGGAAAAAGAACTGGGTCTGCAAGTTGAATAAGAGTTTGTATGGTCTTAAACAGGCACCTAGACAGTGGTACATAAAGTTTGATAACTTTATGGAGAGGTCAGGGTACAAGAGATGTCAGATGGACCATTGTTGCTATCTGAAGAAGTTTAGCAACTCTTATATCATACTGTTACTTTACGTTGATGATATGTTAATTGCAGGGTCGGATATGAAAGAAATAAGCAAGTTAAAGAAGCAAATGTCCAAAGAATTCGAGATGAAGGATTTGGGTCCAGCCAAATAGATACTCGGGATGAGTATAACCAGAAGCAAGAAAGATGGCTCAGTGACACTATCCCAGGAGAAGTACATCGGGAAAGGGTTAGAGAGATTTGGTATGAACAGTGAGAAGACCAAGCCTAGAAACACGCCTTTAGGAAGTCACATCAAGCTTACTAAAGATCAGTGTCCCAGAAAAGAAGAAGAAAAGGCTGATATGGCTAGAGTTCCCTATGCATCTGCTATAGGAAGTCTAATGTATGCTATGGTATGCACAAGACCTGACATAGCACACGCAGTTGGAGTTGTCAGTCGCTTTATGTCAAATCCGGGAAGAGAACACTGGGAAGCAGTTAAATGGGTGCTTCGTTATTTGAAAGGTACGTCAAAGATGGGGTTGTGTTTTAAAGGAAAAGATGTGGTTCTTAAGGGTTATACAGATGCCGACCTAGGTGGCTGTAAAGAGACATTTAAAAGCACTACAGGATATGTCTTTACAGTAGGAGGAACAACAGTGAGTTGGATGTCTAGACTTCAGAAAAGTGTGGCTTTATCTACTACAGAAGCTGAATACATGGCAACAGCTGAGGCCAGCAAAGAACTAGTATGGTTGAAAGCTTTTCTAAAAGAGTTAGGTGTAACATCCGTCGAAAAACGGGTTTCCAAAACCCGCTTCATTTATTAATCGAATAGTCAGTTAAAATTTTCGTTGCGTATATATTGTTTATTTTAATTTTAAACAATACATAATTAATAAACAATGTTATAATTTTAAACCATAATTAATAAATAATAAAAATAAGAGAATAAAAAATAAATGAGGCTGCCGGGTTTCGAATCCGGGTCAGCCGATTCAACAAACAAACACTACACCACTCCGCCACATGACTCTTTTGTGTATATTACTGAAACAAATAATACTTAAATTAAAACTCGAATTCAAAAACCGGACTTCAGCGCGGCAGAACTCGCAATCACCGGAAAATCCGGCAATCCGCGAGTTTAGCCTTTTTCCTTTTGACTATAACGTTATAACCGACGTCGACATTGGTTATAACCGACGTCTAACAGTCAATTGCGGTCGTAACCGCCGGAGAAACCTTGACCACGAATCAAGACCAAATTCGGACTCAATTCATCCTGATTCTTCCTTATAAATACCCACCCAAACCTCTGGTAACCTTTTCGCTCAAAATCGCACAATCTCTCGAAGCTTTAGCACTCGCCGGAGATATTCTACATTCGCCGGACTTTCACCAAAAAAACCGAGACTTACTTCAAATCAGTAAATTTCTCGACTCTTTTGTTTGTAATCCATTATTAGACATATATTAACTTCAATCCTTCAATCAGAATCGGTCCCAGACGACGTTGCCGGGAATTTCTGCACTCGCCGGAAAATCACTGGACATTCCGAAGTCTCACTGTGAATCGGTACAATCATCTAAACCCCCTGATATCCCTTGTTTAGTAACTTAATTTCACAACTCGCTGATCAAAATTGTTAATTGATTCACTCAGACGTAAGTCATCAATCAGAGCCGACGACTCTTGCCGGAAATCTGAGAAAAACATTCTGTTCGGTACATTCGATTCCGTAACCCTCTTTATCCATTTCAATTCAATCAATTATATGTTCGATGACCGATTTAAACAAGAACAGACGGACACCTTTGTTCTGTATCTTTATAAATGAAGAAGACGAAGTCGAAATGTGTATAAGTTTAATTAAAACTGAATGTTTAAACCGGTTTAGACACACAGGCCAGCGGTGGACTGTGTGCAATCATAGAACGCACGTCACGAGTTCGAATCGCACAACGTACCGATTTTCAGAAATAAAATCAATATTTTTAGAACTGAATCAGAACAAGTCACAGTATGTTTATAAGAATAATAAATCCGTGAGTTAAACAGATTAGACACACAGCCCAACTGGTTGGGCTGTGCGCATACGAACCGAAGGACCCGAGTTCGACTCCGGGTCCCTGCAACCGGTTCGGCCATTTTAAATCGTTTAATATAAACCCAATAAAATAAAAATTAATTAGTATATATATATATATATAATTAAAAACGAGAATATTTCGGGTTAGACACGTAGCTCAGTTGGTAGAGCTGCGTGCACGCGTACGAGAGGTCCCGAGTTCGAACCTCACTCAGCGCATATAATTAACACAATCCGACCGGTCAACGGTCAACGGTCAAAGTCAAAAAAAGTCAACATTTTTTTTATTTAATCAGAAAATTATTTAAAAATACTTAAAAATAATATTTTTAAAGTTAGAAAATGTCCTTAAACTCACAAAAATAAACCTAAAAATCCTATTAAGATTATGAACTAAAAGTATTAATCTCAAAATAAAACCCATTTATTTACCAAACCATTTCGTTATTATTTTAGGTTAGTTTTCCTCGTCGATCAAATCCCAAAACTCGTGCGCATCCAACGTCATCAGAGAACGCACCCAATGTGAGTGAATCTCTACAAATTCCCTGTTTTAATCACGTTTTGGGGTGTATCATGTGTCGTACAATTCTGTTATTATATAAATATAAACACTTGTGCATTCATCATATCTGTGATCTAATGTGTATCAAATGTGTACAAATTGTTGTGTGAATTATGTTTAGTTTGGATTTATCATTTTCAGTGCAAGCATTTCATTAAGCCCATCAGCTCCCCGTGGGATACGGGTTGAGTATCAGGTGCCTCATTTCGATCGGCTCCGTTTGATTGAGCCTTGATCTCACATACATCATCATTCATGTCATTCGATCGGCTCCGTTTGATTGAGCCTTGATCTCATATACATCATCATTTATGTCATTTACTCATCCAATGTGGTTTGTGTTGTTATATACATACGTTTGCTCACATGTGATTATTGCACAAATTTTCAATATTAAATACAACAAGAACTTAATAACAATGTTTTATCAAGGTTCACTCGCCAACTTTTGTTGACCCAAAATATCCCCCGTTTTACACATGATACAGGTGATCCAGTTGAGGCAAGAAACACATAGGAAGGCCTAGAAGAATAAATCAGTTTAAGCTTTGGATTATTTTACTTAGTTTCATTTCCTTGTAATGGTATGGATTTGATTTGAATATTAAGTTGTAATTTGAATTTAAAAAAAAAATGAAACATTTTAGTAAACATCATGAGCTTTGGTGATAACCCAATTATGCCCCGACTCTTATTCCGCTGCGGGTCGGGGTGTGACAGATTGGTATCAGAGCCATGACTATAGGGATATAGGATAGGTTATTAGACCCTTAGAGCCTATACTATAGTTGATTAGAATTTTTAAATTGTTTATGCGTTACATACAAAATTCATGATGTTTATATGCTTTATGTTTATTGTTACATTCAATGTTATGCAAGCATGTTCATAAGTACATATTATTATACAATGCCTATCATGAATCATATTCTCATAACATATCATATCCATGAGAGCACACACCTCACAATTCCTATGATTTTTACAACGATTTTTGTATTTTTCAAATCAAATCAAAGTGAGTTTCCATGACGGGCATGTAGTAACTGGAAGGGTACGAGTACCGGTAGTCGGAACGTCCTGTCTAGGCTTGGCATTCGTATAAATCCAAAATAAAGAACCAGTTTGCCTACCTGGGGACTAACGATGAGAGTACGAAGGACCTATTAGGCCAAAGCATGCTATACCAAACGTCGTGTGAGCTAACCCCACTTTGAGTTGTCATTGTGTCTATACCTGGACACCCTCCTACCATACATCTCGCAATCATATTTCATGGTTTTCATTCGGGTGATGCGAGTGTTAAACCGCCAACACCAATGTGAATCCTACTAAGCCAATAGTCATGGGGGCCCACATGACTATACAGGCGATGGTATGGGGGACATTGGAGGCCCAAACATGAGCAAACCCAAGACATCCTATGGATGTAGTTGCGTTATTGATGATTATTTTTTTTATTCTTTTAATGACACATGACACCTAAAAACTTCTTAAACTCACAATCTTCCTATGTATGTTCCTGTAGATGTCGGCTAGGCAGCTACGTGGAGGTAGAAAGTCAGGAAGATCAAACGAACGCTTGGCCACCCAAATTGCAAAACAAATGGCCGCAGTGCTTCCTGACATCGTAATTCAAGTCCAACAAGCTCTCACCGCGAATCCCATCAACCTTCCCAATCAAGAAGACCAGAACGTCGACAACCCTCCCTCCAAAAAGTGCTCCTACAAACACTTCAAGTCTTGCGATCCCTCCAAAATATGAAGGGACCGAAGGTGTCGCTGCTCTCCTCCACTGGTTTGAAGAAATGGAGAACACCTTCCTCAATTGCGATTGTCCCGAGGATCGCAAGGTACGTTACGCAACTGGGAGACTGTTTGGGGTAGCCCTTACCTGGTGGAACACAGAAAAGGGTAAGAGAGGAATCGAAGATGCCATGGCCTTAACATGGGAAGAGTTAAGGGAAATCATGACGAGACGCTTCTGTCCAAGAAGCGAAATTAAAAAGTTGGAAGATGAATTCCACTCGCTAATACAAAAGGAAGGAGATCATACTTCCTACAACAAAAGATTTCTCGAGCTGAACCAAATGATTCCCAACTTGTTCACCCCAGTATACCGCTTAGTCGAACACTACATTCGAGGCCTCCCCTCAAAAATCCAAGATTCGGTTCTAAGCACTTCGCCTGCAACACTCGAAGCCGCAATGGAATTAGCCACAGAACTCACCGAGAATCGCATCCGAAATGGAAAATTCAAGGATGAGAAAAAGAAAGCTCCCATTGAGGCCCAAACCCCAAACCATTCCGTCTCCTCTTCGAAATTTGCTGGTAAGAGGAAACGAAACAACAGAAATTTTGCTGTCACACAAACAAACCCTCCTATCACTACCGCACCAATTACCCAAATTGCTCCCACAGCGGCACCCTTTAAAAAGCCATACTCCGGCCCATACCCAAAATGCAACCGTTGTCAATACCATCACCTTCCTGAACATCCCTGCCAACATTGCACCAACTGTGGCCGTGCGGGTCACACCATCCAAACCTGTCGCACATTTCAGCGAATGAACCGCAATCAACCCTCTACCCAAACCCACCATCAGATAGTGGGTCAAGCCCAACAACCCTTACTTCTACCATCTACACAACACGTAGCCCAACCTTACTGTCAACCCAACTACCCCATGATGCAACCCATGCGAGCTTGCTACAACTGTGGAGACCCAAACCACTTTAGAAACACTTGTCCACGCTTGGTGAACATCATTCATGCCCAAGCTCAAGCAAATCTGGTAAACCAAGCTAACCAAGCTCCTCCACCTGCTAGAGGAAGAGCTTTCAATATCAACGCCAACCAAGCTAGGGCTGACAACGACGTGGTTAACGGTACGTTTCTCATCAATGGTAGTTATGGATCCATGTTATTCGATACTGGCGCAGATAAGAGTTTTGTGTCCTTAGAATTTGAACCTATCCTCAACCAAACTCGTGATAATCTCATGGAATCTCTAACGGTGGAAGTTGCTGACGGAAAACCAGTCTCATTAAACTCTATTACGAAATTGTACCCTCACTCTAAACGATCACGATTTTCCAGTTGACCTCATTCCTATGAAGTTGGGAAGTTTCGACATTATAATCGGTATGGACTGGCTCAGCCAACATCATGCTGAAGTAGTATGCCGCGAAAAGTTCATTCGCATTCCTCTTGCAGACGGTCAGACCCTATGAATCTTTGGAGAAACCCCTTCGAAAGGACTCAAATTGATGTCCTGCCTTCAAGCCCTAAAATATCTCCGCAAGAACGATGTCGCATTCCTAACTCACGTCGTCAAGAAGGGAAACAAGGAGAAGAAACTCGAAGATATACCTATAGTGAAAGAATTCCCACAAGTCTTTCCCGACGACATCTCAGGACTTCCTCCCGTGAGAGAAGTCGAATTCCGCATTGATCTTATACCCGGCGCTACACCAGTCGCAAAATCTCCTTATAGGTTAGCCCCATCCGAAATGCAAGAGCTGGCCAGTCAACTGCAAGAGCTGACAAAGGATTCATACGTCTTAGCTCATCGCCTTGGGGTGCACCTGTTCTTTTTGTGAAGAAGAAAGATGGAACGTTTCGCATGTGTATCGACTACAGAGAACTCAACAAGTTAACGGCCAAGAACCGCTACCCATTACCTCGCATCGATGACCTCCTAGACCAACTTAAAGGCGCCACCTGTTTTTCAAAAATCGACCTTCGTTCTGGTTATCATCAACTCAGAGTACATGAAGAAGACGTCCCAAAGACCGCATTCCGAACTCGTTATGGTCATTACAAATTCATGGTCATGCCATTTGGTTTAACCAACGCCCCAACTGTCTTCATGGATCTAATGAATAGGGTATGCAAACCCTACCTCGACCGCTTTGTCATAGTCTTCATCGACGACATCCTCATCTACTCAAAGTCTAAATCCGACATGAACGACACCTTCGACTTATACTTACACTTTTAAGGACTGAAAAGTTGTACGCTAAGTTCTCGAAATGTGAATTCTGGTAAAGGGAAGTACAATTCCTTGGACACGTCGTCAATGACAAGGGAATTCATGTTGATCCTTCAAAAATCAAGGCAGTGCAGGAATGGCAAGCGCCACGTACCCCTACCGAAGTAAGGTCATTTCTTGGTTTGGCTGGTTACTATCGCCGCTTCATTGCCAATTTTTCCCGTATTGCTGTACCACTCACGGCTTTGACTCATAAAGGAAAACCCTTCATATGGGACCTAAACAAGAAGAAGCCTTCCAAACTTTAAAGCAAAAACTCTGTGACGCACCTATCCTCACACTCCCTGAGGGTTGTGATGACTTCGTGGTTTATTGCGACGCGTCAGGGCAAGGACTAGGCTGTGTACTGATGCAAAGAGGAAAAGTGATAGCCTATGCTTCTAGGCAACTCAAAGTTCATGAAAAGAATTACACCACCCACGACCTGGAACTTGGAGCCGTTGTATTCGCTCTTAAGATATGGAGACATTACCTCTACGGTACCAAGTGTGAAATATACACTGACCACAAGAGCCTCCAAGATATCTTTAACCAAAAGGAGTTGAATATGAGGCAACGAAGATGGGTCGAACTTCTTAACGACTACGACTGTGAAATTCGGTATCACCCTGGCAAGGCAAACGTGGTGGCCGATGCGCTCAGTCGAAAAGGTTATGTGAACTCCATTCATCTTCTATGTTCGCAAATCATAACCAACATCAAAGATCGAATCCGAGAAGCTCAACATGTTTCTATAACAGAAAACGACGTACGCGATGAGCTGTCCTGTGGAGCGGAACTCAAAATCGAAACCAAATCCGACGGTATTCTATACTATCTAAATCGCATATGGATTCCCGATCGCGATAACCTTCGTGATTTCCTTATGAATGAGGCGCACAAAACACGGTACTCTGTACACCCAGGAGCCGACAAGATGTATCGAGACCTTCGATACACCTACTGGTGGCCTGGCATGAAAAAGGATATTGCTGTTTTTGTTTCCAAGTGCCTTACCTGTTCCAAAGTAAAAGCTGAACATCAAAGACCTTCAGGACTTCTAGTCCAACCCGAAATACCTGTGTGGAAGTGGGAAAACATAAACATGGATTTCATCACCGGGTTACCTCGCACCTCCAGTGGGTATGACACTATATGGGTAATCATTGATCGTCTTACAAAATCAGCTCATTTCATTCCGATTCGCGAGGACTTCAAGAACGAGAAGTTAGCTCGTATCTACATCAGCGAGATCGTAAGCCGTCATGGTGTACCTTTAAGCATCATTTCAGACCGTGATGGTCGTTTCACTTCACGAACATTGCAAGCCGTACAAACCGCCTTGGGTACACGATTAGACCTCAGTACCGCTTTTCATCCTCAAACTGATGGTCAATCTGAACGCACCATCCAAACTCTTGAAGACATGCTTCGAGCATGTGTCATAGACTTCAAAGGGAATTGGGACACTCATCTACCATTAGTTGAATTTTTGTACAAAAATAGCTATCATTCAAGCATCGGCATGGCTCCTTTCGAAGCTTTATATGGTCGTAAGTGCCGATCTCCAGTATGTTGGCACGAAATTGGAGAAGCACAAATCACCGGTCCAGAATTAATTCAAGAAACAACAGACAAGATCCATCAAATTCGAAACAATCTTCTAGCGGCACAAAGTCGTCAAAAGAGTTATGCAGACAAATGACGAAAGCCCTTGGAGTTTAACATTGGTGATCAAGTACTTTTAAAAGTATCACCGTGGAAGGGAGTAGTTCGTTTTGGCTAGAAGGGCAAGCTAGCACCACGCTACGTAGGACCTTTCAAAATACTCGAAAGAGTAGGTCCTGTAACATACAAGCTTGACTTACCAGAAGAACTCAACAGAATTCATCCCACATTCCACGTATCAAACTTGAAAAAGTGCCGCGCCAATGAAAACCTCCATATTCCTCTAGAAGACATTCAAGTCGATGAATCTATGCATTTCATTGAAAGACCAGTATAAATTATGGACTTCGGAGAGAAGCGTTTAAGACGAAGTCGTATTCCAATTGTCAGGGTACGTTGGGAGTCGAAACGAGGACCTGAGTTTACTTGGGAACGTGAAGACTCAATGCGCGAGAAATACCCGCATCTTTTTCCTGTTACCACTACTACTTAAATTTCGGGACGAAATTTCTAAAAGTAGGGGATACTGTAACATCCGTCGAAAAACGGGTTTCCAAAACCCGCTTCATTTATTAATCGAATAGTTAGTTAAAATTTTCGTTGCGTATATATTGTTTATTTTAATTTTAAACAATACATAATTAATAAACAATGTTAGAATTTTAAACCATAATTAATAAATAATAAAAATAAGAGAATAAAAAATAAATGAGGCTGTCGGGTTTCGAACCCGAGTCAGCCGATTCAACAAACAAACACTACACCACTCCGCCACATGACTCTTTTGTGTATATTACTGAAACAAATAATACTTAAATTAAAACTCGAATTCAAAAACCGGACTTCAGCGCGGCAGAACTCGCAATCACCGGAAAATCCGGCAATCCGCGAGTTTAGCCATTTTCCTTTTGACTATAACGTTATAACCGACGTCGACCTCGGTTATAACCGACGTCTAACAGTCAATTGCGGTCGTAACCGCCAGAGAAACCTTGACCACGAATCAAGACCAAATTCGGACTCAATTCATCATGATTCTTCCTTATAAATACCCACCCAAACCTCTAGTAACCTTTTCGCTCAAAATCGCACAATCTCTCGAAGCTTTAGCACTCGCCGGAGATATTCTGCATTCGCCGGACTTTCACCGGAAAACCGAGACTTACTTCAAATCAGTAAATTTCTCGACTCTTTTGTTTGTAATCCATTATTAGACATATATTAACTTCAATCCTTCAATCAGAATCGGTCCCAGACGACGTTGCCGGGAATTTCTGCACTCGCCGGAAAATCACTGGAAATTCCGAAGTCTCGCCGTGAATCAGTACAATCGTCTAAACCCCCTGATATCCCTTGTTTAGTAACTTAATTTCACAACTCGCTGATCAAAATTGTTAATTGATTCACTCAGACGGAAGTCATCAATCAGAGCCGACGACTCTTGCCGGAAATCTGAGAAAAACATTATGTTCGGTACATTCGATTCCGTAACCCTCTTTATCCATTTCAATTCAATCAATTATATGTTCGATGACCGATTTAAACAAGAACAGACGGACACCTTTGTTCTGTATCTTTATAAATGAAGAAGAAGAAGTCGAAATGTGTATAAGTTAAATTAAAACTGAATGTTTAACCGGTTTAGACACACAGTCCAGCGGTGGACTGTGTGCAATCATAAAATGCACGTCACGAGTTCGAATCACACAACGTACCGATTTTCAGAAATAAAATCAATATTTTTAGAACTGAATCAGAACAAGTCACAGTATGTTTATAAGAGTAATATAATCTGTGAGTTAAACAGATTAGACACACAGCCAACTGGTTGGGCTGTGCGCATACGAACCGAAGGACCCGAGTTCGACTCCGGGGCAACCGGTTCGGCCATTTTAAATCGTTTAATATAAACCCAATAAAATAAAAATTAATTAGTATATATATATATATATATATAAAATTAAAACAGAGAATATTTCGGGTTAGACACGTAGCTCAGTTGGTAGAGCTGCGTGCACGCGTACGAGAGGTCCCAAGTTCGAACCTCACTCAGCGCATATAATTAACACAATCCGACCGTTCAACGGTCAACGGTCAAAGTCAAAAAAAGTCAACATTTTTTTATTTAATCAGAAAATTATTTAAAAATACTTAAAAATAATATTTTTAAAGTTAGAAAATGTCCTTAAACTCACAAAAATAAACCTAAAAATCCTATTAAGATTATGAACTAAAAGTATTAATCTCAAAATAAAACCCATTTATTTACCAAACCATTTCGTTATTATTTTAGGTTAGTTTTCCTCGTCGATCAAATCCCAAAACTCGTGCGCATCCAACGTCATCAGAGAACGCACCCAATGTGAGTGAATCTCTACAAATTCCCCGTTTTAATCACATTTTGGGGTGTATCATGTGTCGTACAATTCTGTTATTATATAAATATAAACACTTGTGCATTCATCATATCTGTGATCTAATGTGTATCAAATGTGTACAAATTGTTGTGTAAATTATGTTTAGTTTGGATTTATCATTTTTAGTGCAAGCATTTCATTAGGCCCATCAGCTCCCCGTGGGATACGGGTTGAGTATCAGGTGCCTCATTTCGATCGGCTCCGTTTGATTGAGCCTTGATCTCACATACATCATCATTCATGTCATTCGATCGGCTCCGTTTGATTGAGCCTTGATCTCATATACATCATCATTTATGTCATTTACTCATCCAATGTGGTTTGTGTTGTTATATACATACGTTTGCTCACATGTGATTATTGCACAATTTTTCAATATTAAATACAACAAGAACTTAATAACAATGTTTTATCAAGGTTCACTCGCCAACTTTTGTTGACCCAAAATATCCCCCGTTTTACACATGATACAGGTGATCTAGTTGAGGCAAGAAACACATAGGAAGGCCTAGAAGAATAAATCAGTTTAAGCTTTGGATTGTTTTACTTAGTTTCATTTCCTTGTAATGGTATGGATTTGATTTGAATATTAAGTTGTAATTTGAATTTAATAAAAATGAAACATTTTAGTAAACATAATGAGCTTTGGTGATAACCCAATTATGCCCCGACTCTTATTCCGCTGCGGGTCGGGGTGTGACATTAGGGAAGAATCAAGCTGACTACCCGTTGTATTGCGACAATGAAAGTGCAGTGAAACTTGCCAAGAATCACGTTTATCATGGGAAGACGAAGCACATAGGGATGAGGCATCATTTTGTCAGAGGATTGATCAATGAAGGAAAATCAGTCTGAAGAATGTCCCAGGTGCTAAGAATCCAGCAGATATGTTTACCAAGGTTGTGGTGCTGGATAAGCTGAAGCTATGCATAGCTTCAGCTGGCCTTCAGGAATAATGCTGAGAAGGCGGGGTAACTAGGGAGATTTGAAGATCAAGGGGGATTTTCATTTACAGAAGTACAGATTAGATGGTGCAGTTCGAGGTCCGAAGACACCAAGTGGGAGATTTTTAGAGATGTTGTCTTCAGCCCAACCCATTAAGGCTAGTCAAGAATTAGAGAGAAGAAGGGAAAGGGTACGGTCGGCCCTAACCCTAATGGGCTTTAAGTGTTTTAGGCCCAGATGTTTAGTTACTTGTTTAGCAAGGGACTAACCCTAATTCTAGCCTATAAATATATCTCTTGTACTTGTAAACATTATCACTCAATAAAAATACAAACCCTAGTTGCCCCCGTGGACGTAGGTTACACACTGTGACCGAACCACGTAAATCTCGTGTCTACTTTTCTTATTGCTTTCGTTTATTGATCGTGTGTGTGTGATCTAAATCCTAACAGCATCTGCAAGAGTGCAATGCAAGCCCATAAAGATTTGAGTAAGACACTGCCGACAAAGATCAACTACAATGGCAACGCTAAACTAATACAGAAATTAGCACGTGTGTCATATGTTTTACCGTTCATGTGTCGACCTTTGCAATTGAAGCTCGTTAGACCAACCTGTTTACGGAAGGTGGCGCACCTGTCTCAGGGACTTGAGTTGAAGATGAGTCTTCAGTATGTGGTGCTTGAATTGGAGCCACATTCAACTCCACTACTACTGTTGATTGGGCAGTCTTGATGATTTAGCAGGCACCACATCCTTTCTGGTGTCGCTCCCAGCTCCCTGATCCACCATTGATGATGTCATCAAAAGATGAATCCAAGTTTGGCATTTTCCTGCTTTAATATCATCTCTTGGTGGCATTAGGAACACATGTTCAAGGTGGCTGAACTCCCAGAACGCATCATGCTTGCAACACTATGTAGTTTTGTCATGGGCGTACGTTACAGAGCTTGTGTTCCGGAGCAGAGTCTAGTTATGAACCTTTGTCTTTATATTTAAAAGGCATTGCTCGAAGCCTAAGCTTTTGGAGGAGGAAGTCATACAGAGATGGATGAGATACCTGCAAAATGAAACAGTTAAATAACCAACTTAAAAAACCGAGCTACAAGATCATACTAATTATTTGAACCTGCAGTAATTCAGATAATAAAAAATATATATTGGAGCTCAAAAGTGCTTATCCGCAACTTGTATACGCGATAATCAGATAATGGGTTTGCAAACACAAATGCCCCCATTCAAACACTCGAAAGTGACTACTCGTGCTTTTAAAAACGCAATAGTAAGATGATCGGTTTGCAAATGCCATCCCAAACACCCCGTTAATTGCAATAGTAAGAGTGAACACCCCGTTAATCGCAATAGTAAGAGTGAAAGTACAAAAATGTTATTGCTTTTGCTGGTATAAATAAATCTGTGAATCAGGAACGACACCAATATGATCCGACAATTGCTGGAAAAATCACACACTGTGATCATTAAAATGAATCTTGTTCCGAAAGGAAAAATTCTACACCCGAATCCTTCTAGATTTAACAATTCGGATAGTAACCACATATATAACAAAGTAAAGATCAAAACAAAATGACCATAGGGCAACACTTGTCGTAGCTAGAGCACCACACGAACTTCACATGGCCACGACTGTGCTTGTCTCTACATCCGTTCCTTCACTTAAAAGTCTAAACAAAATGATCCAGTTTTCAGCAAATTTAGGTCACAGAAAAGCGGAAAAACATAACAGATTTCATGATCATGAAACAAAAATGAGAGATGCAATTAACCATGTAGCGAAGAACTTTTGGCGGTTTCTCCGGTCGATAAGGGTTCCAGCGGTTCCGATTGTTTGAAATTGGCGCTGGTGGTGCCAATCATGGTGTGGGTGACGACGATGGGGCGGTATAGCCATGGAGTTTCTCTGGAGCTCTTACATCCCTCTCTCTCTCTCTCTCTCTCTCTCTCATAGTCATATGTATATGAGAAAGCACATGTAAAGGTGGTCTCTTTACTTGTGTTTGGTGTTGGTACAAAGCATTCAATTATGCAATTCAATTGCAGTCTTCTTGCTCTTCTTCTTCTTCTTCTTCTTCTTCTTCTTCTTCTTCTTCTTCTTCTTCTTCTTCTTCTTCTTCTTCTTCTTATTATTATTATTATTATTATTATTATTATTATTATTATTATTATCCTCCTTTACCTGCTTAAAAGCAAAGAAAAAAGTAGCTGGACCTAGTATATCTAAGGCTAATAACTCATCATAATGTATTCCGCAATCGTTATATTAGCAACTTTACGTGCGCACTCTATTCTAAAACAATGATCGATTTGGATATAGATAATAAAACATGAACTGTGTTAAGACAAGTTGAATACAGAGAATTTTTAAAGGATAACTGCTAAACAGGTTGAAGGCACAGAATTTTGAAAAATTTTCAATTCACCAAATTTGGTGATGAATTTTGATTACTGGTCCACATTTTGTTTAGTCTTTCTTGTGATAGACATATAGGTCACCATTTCCTCCACTTTAACACAATCATTGTATGTTTGTAACAGTCTAATCACATTACCTTATTTTTGGAGTTCCATTATTAGCTTCTTAACTTGCCACAAAATGTCCCTGTTATAACAATAAATGTCATTGTATCAAATTCAATACTCATGAAGATTCAACGTCCATTCTTTTAATGATAAAGATATTTGATAAAAATAAAATGTGATTAGGTTTAGTGTTTTTGGTTTTACATTTTCTTTAACATTCATATCTACATATACGTTTACAATAAAAAGAAGAATCTAGAAAGATAACACACAAACATAGATATGGAGTATTTAGGGCTTCCCTAAAACTGAAAGAAAAGCAAACCAGCCTCCACTTGGTCTTCGCCACTTTTCACCAATACAGCCGCCGTCTTCACCATTGTTCAACACAACCGCCGCCTCCGCCGTGGTCAACCACCGTCAGGACCATCTACACCCGCAGGGCCAGCCGTTGCTTAGTGTTGGGTTTTGAAGGTTTTAATCACACAGAGAAAACTACGTACAAAGAATGTGTTCTCAAAACCCTAATTTCATTCATGCTAAAACTTACATTATATAGAATAATAAAATACCCACTAACTAATAATTAGGGCCACTAACCCATTAACCCACTAACTTAATCTTGCTAAACACTTCAACATAAAAAAACACATGACTAATTAAAAATACTTGACCCATATAAAACATATTTCTACCGACCCGACTTGACCCGTCAAGATTAATCCAACATTCACCCCTTAATCTTGACATTTTGACCCGTTTCTTCCTTGCTCGTTGATTGAACCACATAGGTTCCGGTCTTGCTCTTGCCATACGAACCGTTAAGGTTCGATTCTTTCTTTCTTTCTTTTGGCTATCGATATTCTTCCTTCTTTCTAATTGATACCCTTTCTTTCTTTCTTCATTCAGACTTGTGCTTGCTCTTTCTTTCTTTCTTGTGACACCAGTCTCTTTCTTTCTTTCTTGCTAGGCCTTCTTTCTTTCTTGCAAAGCGACACCAGCCTCTTTCCTTCTTTCTTGGGGCGCCTCTTCTATCTTTATTGCTTGCTTAATCCAGATTGGATTTCCTTTCTACATGAACCATAAAGGTTCAAACTTGCTAACATGTTGAAACTTACTGCTCAATCTTGCTTGCTATCACTTGCTAGGAAAATAACTTTGCAACTTGCTTTAGGAACCAACTTACACTCTTGCTAACTTGCTTGCCCGCAAAGACCATACATTTACAACTCTTTGTTGTGATCACTTCTTTCCTATTCGTACCGCTGCCATAGAATCACCGCCGCAATTAATCAAGACCGATGTCGGGCTATTTTTTTTGCTTCATTCATTAGAAAACTAGTTGCCTTGCTTCTTATTTCTCGTTCTTGGCTGCTTCAACAAAAAAACCACACAACCAGCAAACTTGCTTCGAACAGACCATGATCTTGCCACTTGAGGTGGCTTTCTTCATATTTGTCTAAAAAACTAACCACTTTTTGTAGGGTTTGAATCCCCCAAAAATAAAACAAACAAAAATATCTCGTGCTTAGAACCTTGGTGAAAGTATGTGCATTCTTGCTTAAAAAAAATAAAATCCTTTCTTGCCTGATTCCTTTGATGATGTCAGCCGCCACTATGAATTTTGTGGTGCTTCCTAGGATGAACTCCACCACTTGCTTCCTTTTCAATGTGAATTAACTCCACAATTCCTTCTTGATGATTACACGGTCTCTCTTTCTTTTCTTTCTTCGGATCGCATGTAATCTACTTTCTTGACGTCACCTCTATTGCCTATCATCTCCCTCATCATCCTACTTGCTAACACCATCAAATTGATATTTGGTGTTGTCTCGTTCTTTCTCTTCTTAAGCCCTGCAGCCAATAGGGGCTGCTCCCTTCTTTTCTCGGAATACGACTCTCAAACCTGCTTCACCGTCTTCACCCGGGCCCTAGGCTCTGATACCAGATGTTGGGTTTTGAAGGTTTTAATCTACGTACAAAGAATGTGTTTTCAAAACCCTAATTTCATTCATGCTAAAACTTGCATTATATAGAATAATAAAATACCCACTAACTAATAATTAGGGCCACTAACTCATTAACCCACTAACTTAATCTTGCTAAACACTTCAACATAAAAAATACATGACTAATTAAAAATACTTGACCCATATAAAACATACTTCTACCGACCTGACTTGACCCGTCAAGATTAATCCAACACTTAGTCGCCGGCGTTGTTCACCAATACCGCGACGGTCGTCGATGCTGTTCACCACTACCGTCGTGACCGTGTTGAACCACCGTCGTCACCGTGTTGAGCCACCGTCATAGACCCACATCCATCCGTCGTGAACGGCGGAACCCTAAAAAACATCAGAACCCTAACCCTAACGCGGTTTTCTTCAATCTCTCTCCCTCTCTAGCGGAACACACCCACCCCCTTCTCTCTCTTTTCTGGATGGTGACAACTGTGAGTAAAGAGTTGATGTAGAGGTGTAATGATGAAGACATCAGGGTGAAACACGTGACATACTAACATGAGGGTATGAGGTCCAATTAAAATCATCCAGAAAAGACACAGGGATGCTGTTCACCACTACCGTCGTGACCGTGTTGAACCACCGTCGTCACCGTGTTGAGCCACCGTCATAGACCCACATCCATCCGCCGTGAACGGCGGAACCCAAAAAAACATCAGAACCCTAACCCTAACACGGATTTCTTCAATCTCTCTCCCTCTCTAGCGGAACACACCCACCCCCTTCTCTCTCTTTTCTGGATGGTGAAAACTGTGAGTAAAGAGTTGATGTAGAGGTGTAATAGGGTGAAACACGTGACATACTAACATGAGGGTATGAGGTCCAGTTAAAATCATCAAGACAAGACACAGGTACTATTCATAACGTTTGTTTTTTAATAGTATATGATAATGATAATGTTCACTTTGTGAAAAGTTACTGTATAGAATAGTCGAAGAACCTAAATATATTAAATAATTAATAACTTTGTTTATTTTAAAGAGTTGCATGCCAATTTTGTGCATCTCAGCCTGTTCAGCAAATGGGTACCTTCATTCTTTTGTTGTATTTTTTATTGGTTAATGCAATATTATTTTAATGATATATAATGTTCTAAATAGAAGGCTAACAGTGGTAATGTTTAAAAAATTCTTTCAATTAATTGCTCAAAAACTCCTTTCCTAAGTGTTGTGTACTGGAGGCTGAATCTTGTGTGACAAATTTGAGATTTTGAGCCTTGTGGCTACATCTTTGATCTTTTTTGTCTATTAACTACGTGATAGTTTATGATACTTCTTGGTGGAGTGGAGATAAGTTTGAGCATGAGAGATCTTGCCATTCCCATTTCCCGTCCTTTATTATCGACTCCACCGCAACACACGGATTTCCCACTAGTTTAATTTAATTACTCTACTCATAAAATAATTATGATAATAATTGTTCTAGAATAATTATGTAATCCATTCTGATCCAATCCAAAAATTATTACTAGAGTAATTGGTGTAGACTAATTATGTGATTACTCTAGTTATATGTTTTATAAAAGATAATTAGAATAATTATGTAATTACCCTAGTTACAACAAATATTACGCTATCTATATAACTAGAGTAGTTACAACAAAAAATATTGTATTAGAGTAATTATTATACATCTTGTAATAAATGATAATTAAACTATCTATGAATGTGTAGTTATACAAAAATCAACACTCTAGTTATAGATACTCTATAATATTAAGATACCTGGATTAGATGTTGAATGTGAATCGTTATTTAATTTTGTTCTTTGTTCAGTAGCAACATCTGATGAATCTAGTTAATTTTAACATTACATTTTGAAACCAGAAATCAAAGTCGAAATCGAGTCATAAACCCTAGTTACGCTAACGAATCTAGTTAATTTTCACAAAAACACATCTTAGCAAGTAAACATGACCTATTTTAACTATTTTTTTGCCCAATCACTTTCGATGATTATTATTCGATTGTAGAAGATTTATCAAACGGCTGATCAATTTCTTAGGGCAAGATTTTGAAAACTGATGAAAGAAACAGATTTGTGATGATGGAGATATTTACGCTTTTGAGAAAAAAAGATAGACTCATGTTTACCAAATTGCCATCGCTAGAATTGTTAACTTCATTTGATTCACACGTTTCGTAAGTTTATTTCATTTGATTCACATGTTTTCTAAATTTATTTTATTTGTAGGAGAACCTGACTCGATGTATACAACCATGATAAAATAAAATTTACAAAAAGATGACATAAGCATTTCACTTAAAATTTAGAATTAAGCCACGTCTTTCAAAACCTCTGGATTTGAATTGACAAGAAATATAAAATTTTAATCAAACAACCAAAACGACAAAGGACAGGCAGCCCATAATTAAATCATATCATGCCATGCTAAGAACTTTAAGTCCTCAACTGCCTCACGACAAAAAAATTAATCACGGGCCTTGCAACAGAAAACATTTATTGGGAATTTGTTATTGGTTGCGTGTAATACACATACATACGTTAAGCAAATATATACATAAATTCATACAAACCCAATAACCCATATACATACATAAATACATATAAACCCCTTTGGATAGGGATCAACTAAGAATCTAAGATGCTGCGAGAACTCACAAGAAATTAAACAAAATCACTGTTGGTTATGAAAAAAACATGTAAATGAAAGATATTAAGTCATTTATTCCTACAATTTTTAATTATTTTTCCTTAATCCTCTTCAAAATACCGGTCTTGTACACATATTAACATAGTAAAAGCTTACATAGGTTTAAATGATAAACTTGCATGTACGTATTATTTTTTATAATATATGAATACATGTAAATTTCCACATCATATAAAAATATTGCATGTTAGTAATAATGCTAGTGGATCTCACGAGTTCTCGCAATATATATAATAAGTATTCATTTAATTGTTTCTATACATGTTGTTGGAAAAATTAATGAAAAATGACTTTTCGCTTGATAGACATACTAGTAATTATATATGATTGGTATAGATATATATATTATTTATCTATTAATGGTTTACATTCTTTTCTATGAGAGCTTCAAAACAAATTATAATATTTCAAAATAGAGCAAAGATGGATAATATCGATCCTCAAATTAAAGTCTTTAAAATAAAAGTGTTAAGGGAAAATGGTTGAAAAATTGTACAATATAGGAGAATGAACAAATTTAAATGATTTATAAGTTAAAGTTATATGATAAACTCTTAGTGTTGTACTCTAAACACTAACCAAGCATGCGTAGGGGTTTAGTTTAATTTTTCTTCGTAACCTATACACATGAACATAGACCAATCCAACAGTATTTCAAAAAAGTAATTATTCAATTATGATTTTAAGTTAATTATAGTAAGAAAATTAAAAAAAATGCAATGAGTATACTTATAATAATTATGATTTTAAATTAATTATAGTAAGAAAATTAAAAAAAAATGCAATGAGTATACTTATAACACATTTAAAAAAAAAGACATGGAGGCATGACGCATGACAAGTACAACACAAAATCTAAATGTTGGAAGTACGTACGTTTGTGATTGCTCATAACTAAAACAAAAAAAATGATTTTGTCTAGTCTCAACTCCAGAATAACTCTAAATAATAATTGTTTTCCCAACTTCATTTCTATTATATAAAGAGTTTTAATTGGGTCCAACTTCATTTCTATTATATAAAGGGTTCTAATTGGGTGTTTGGGTTAGGCTTGGGTGTGGTATAAAGCCACTAGAGGCTTTATCATGTTAAATCAGCGTCACATCAACACCATGTCACATAGAGTACTTTAAAGTCCCTTCCTTTAAATTGCATTCAATGGTTTAAAGACCATTTTAAACAATATAAAAAAAGAAAAAGGAAATTAAAAAGAGGGTAATTTGATTGGTGGAAAAGGAATTGATGAGTCCCACAAGCATACTTATTAGCATTTGTTGCTGGGCCATCAATGGCGTCCCTCCTTTGGCGCCCAGGGGTGACTAAGGGACGCAATAGAAAGCTAAAAATGGTGATGTGACCAGGGACGCTTACAGTTTTTTTAATACCTCGATTGGGGTCGTTATGCATGCTTTTTTAATACTTAAAGTTAAGACACGTATTATGATTGGATATTCAATTCAAATGGCCGGTATTTAATAGAGACAGTTTTGTGTGGTTGTTTTGTACTTTATGGAAACAAAATTTGATTTGTATTTGTTTGTGTCAAAATTTAATTTGTATTTGTTTGTGGTAGTAATTATTTATGATGTAACTGATATTGTACATGTCTGTCTGCATACATTACTTTTCATTATTTAATCCATTAAAAATACGTATAAAGTTATAGTCAAAAATCAAAAGAGAAAAACTTGTTTAGTTTTCTTGCATATCACCACAAACAGCTTATCTACCAGAGTTTGAGAGAGATGAGTGGAGAAGGGAAGGTGGTTTGCGTCACAGGGGCTTCTGGCTACATCGCTTCATGGCTCGTTAAGCTCTTGCTTGCCCGTGGTTACACCGTTCATGCAACCGTCCGATCCCTCGGTCAGTGCTTTCAATATGTTTCGATATATCCGAACCTACATCAGTTTTGATCAATCCAACTTTTGAACTAAATAAATTAAAACATGTTGCAGATGACCCAAAAAAGACAGAACATCTACTTGCTCTTGATGGAGCTAAGGAAAGATTATCTTTGTTTGAAGCTAACTTGAGTGTAGAAGGGTCTTTTGATTCTGCAGTTGATGGTTGCGTTTGTGTGTTTCACACAGCATCTCCTGTTCTACTTTCTGTTGATGACCCACAAGTCAACTTTCCATTCTTTTGCTCTCAAATATTTTTTTTTAAAATTTGTATAAAATCTAAACCATGTTGGGGGATTCAAGTTTGATATTTTATTTTATTTAATTTTTTTTTTTGCGTTAGGTGGAATTGCTAGATCCTGCAGTGAAGGGGACACTTAATGTTCTTAAATCAGCTGCGAAAGTTGAATCTGTCAAGAGAGTGGTGTTGACGTCGTCAGTGGCTACAGTTATGTATGGTGTTAAACTTGATGGTGTAGTGGATGAAACTTGGTTTTCAGATCCGGCTGTTTGTGAGCAGAGAAAGGTATACGTGTTATAAGTTCTGTTATCCTCTATAAATGTTAGAATTGTCACACCCTAACACGCAGCGGAATAAAAGTCGGGCATGATTGGGTTATCCCCAAAGTTTATAATATTTACTATCAAGTTTCATATTTATTAAATTCAAATTAAAATTCAAATATCCAACACAAAAATTTCATACAAACACAAACAATAATCCAAATGATTGTTCCAACGAAATAACTTGATTATTCTTCTAAGGCCATCCTAGGTGTTTCTTTCCTCAACTTGATCACCTGTGTCATGCGTAAAACAGAAGAAATTTTGGGTTAACAAAAGTTGGCGAGTGAACATTGATAAAACATTTAAATAATTGACTTTTATGTTTATTTAAATAAAATTGTGCATGAATCACATTTGAGCAAATGTATATATGTAACAAATCACAAACCATATTGAATTAATATATGACATAATGAATGATGTACGTGAGATCAAGGCTCAATCAAACGGAGCCGATCTAATGAGGCACCTGATGCTCAACTCGTATCCCACGAAGAACTGATGGGCCTAATGAAATGATTGCATTGAAATGATAAAATGTATCTACATAATAACTACATAACAAACAATACACCTTTGATCATGAAATGATATTAGCACAAGTGTTAAATAAAAATAAAGAAATAGTACTGTGTGATTAAAACGGGGAATTTGTAGAGATTCACTCACCTTGGGTGCGTATTCTTGAGTGGAAATGAGAGCGCACGAGTTGGGAGTTTAATCGACGAGAAAAGTACTAACCTAGGAATAATAACGCGATAGTTCAAAAATAAATTAATATTTTGGTTAAAATCCTTTGCCTAGATTTTTAAATTAATGTTATGATTTCTATTGATGTTTAACCCTTGAAATTTAGGTATTTTTAAGCATCTTTAATACAATTTTCCTTTAATATAAACCTTAGAATTTATACATTAAAAATAAACAATAAAATAATAATTTAAAAAAAATATGTCAGTCTGACAAGATACATGTCAGACCGGTTTGATCGAGTTGTGGCATGCGTGTGGTGAGACTCGAACCGGTGACTTTTGCGATGTTATGCACCCAGCCCAACCAACTGGGCTGGGTGTCACCCCCCGACCCGCAGCGGAAAAGGTGATCGGGGCATGATTGGGTTATCATCAAAGCTCATGACATTTATTATAACGTTTCATATTTATTATTACAATTTAAAGGGAAAGATACATTCATAATTACATCATGTCCTACACATCATTCTAGACTTCATTATTTTCTTCTAAGGCATTTCCTATGTTTTCCTTGCTTCATCCTGTTCACCTGTATCATGTGTAAAAATGGTTTTTGGATCAACGAAAAGTTGGCGAGTGAATCCTATGAAAAGCAGAACAAGTTTATTGAATTGATTATAAAATAAAGTGCACAACCACATATGAGTAAATATAGATGTAAACATATTCATAAAACACTTAATATCAGATAATTCACACACACACAATAATAAATTGTTTTGAGGCACGCGTTGCTCAACCCGTCTCTCACGAGAAACTGATGGGCCTAATGAATGAGTTTTGAGGCACGCGTTGTTCTACGAACTGATGGGCCTAATGAATGATTTGCATACAACTTGACAATATGAAAGACAAAACTACAAACAATATTTACACTCTAAGTTTAGATCACAATATGGTATGGCACAAGTTTAAATAAACGAGTTAATTTTAGTGACACATGACACACCCCAAAACGTGTAATTAAAAAGGGGAGTTGTAAGATTCACTCACATTGGGTGCGTTCGGTTGATGACGTTGAATGCGCACGAAGTTTGATTTAACCACGAGTGAAACTAACCTAGATAATAACATAATGGTTCGGTAAATAAGCGGATTTTATTAATCAATTTTAGTAGGATTATTGGATATGTTTTTGTGAGTTTAAAGCTATTTTCTAACTTTAAAAATGTTATTTTTAAGAATTTTTAATTGATTCTTAAGTAAAATAAATAAATAAAATAATAAAAAAATGTTGACTTTTTGACCGTTGACTTGTTGACCGTTGACCTGTTGACTTGTTGACCGGTTTTATTGTGTAACTGTATGCGCCGGGCAGGACTCGAACCCGAGACCTCCCGTTCGCGTGCACGCAGCTCTACCAACTGAGCTACGTGTCTAACCCGAAATATTTATGTTTTTAATTATATTTATATACTAATTGAATTAATCCGAAAATCATTTATTTTAAAAACGATTTTAATGCATCGGCTCGGTGCTCGCCACAGGTCTCGAACCCGGGACCTGTGGTTTAGTTTGGCACACAGTCCACCGCTGGACTGTGTGTCTAACTTGGTAAATAATCTGGTTTTTATTATACTTAACATCTTACTGAAGTTAACCCGGTTCGGTCTCTAAAAAAAAGGCATTTTATTTCTGTGAAGGTGCGTGTGTCAAGAATCGAACTCGGGACGTTAGGCATATTGTTTGCACACAGTCCACCACTGGACTGTGTGTCTAACCCGTTCATAAAACTGTTTTTAATTAATCTTATATCATATCAGTACTTCGTCTTCTTCGTTAAACTTAACCAGAATCGATGTCCGACTGTTTTGACAAAAATAATCAGTTTCTTTAGCGTGTTGTGATTAATTACATGTGAGATTAATAAAAACGAGAGAGATTAGGTGTAAGATATACCGAACAGAGATCCTCTGTTTCGCCGGCGAAATTTCCGATAACAGCAGGTTATTCCGGCGACGTTTATCTTGCGGCAGAAGGTCTTCAGGAAGCTTGAGGTGAGTGTGGGTGACTTCGGTATGAGCTCTAGGTGTTCTGTTTTTAGAGTAAGGCACAGAAGTGAAGGGGTTCGGTTTTCCGGCGAGTTGCAGAAACTTTCCGGCGAGTGAAACTTCGTCGAGAATGGGTGTGATTTTGAGCGAAAGGGCTACCAGTGAGTTGTGGGTGGATTTATAGGAAGGAATCGAGATGCATGTGGTCTGATTTCAGTCTTGATTCGTCGGTTAATAACTTTTCCGGCGGTTATGACTTGTGTCGCGGACTGGACATCGGTTATAACCGATGTTAAGGTTAATGCGTCGGTTAAAACAGAAGAAACCGTCCAATCTCGGCGAAATCGTCGGGATTTCCGACGACTGCGATTTGGGCGCGTCAGTTTGAATTCGAGTTTGTGTATTTGCATTAATTGTTTCTAATAATAAACAAGAAACACAAGTGGCGGAGTGGTTGGAAGGATGTGTGTTAAGGCTTTGAAGTTTACCCAGCTGACCCGGGTTCGAAACCCGGCAGCATTGTTTTATTTTTATTTCATTAATTTTAATACTTTTTCAAATATAACTTTTATAATCCAATATACTTATTAATTATGTATCGTTTAAAATTAATTTGGGCATTAAATACGCCACGAAATTTTTAACTGATCGTTCGGTTAATAAACGAAGCGGGTTTGGTAAATCCGGTTTTTGACGGATGTTTTGGGTTTGGTAAATTAGGTGTCATGTGTCTTAAAAAAAAATAACATAATCATCAATAATGCAACTACATCCATAGGATGTCTTGGGTTTGCTCATGTTGGGCCTCAAATGTCCCCCATACCTTCACCTGTATAGTCATGTGGGCCCCCATGACTATTGGCTTAGTAGGATTCACATTGGTATTGGCGGTTTAACACTCGCATCACCCGAATGAAAACCATGAAATATGTTTACGAGATGTATGGTCGGAAGGTGTCCAGGTGTAGACACAATGACAACTCAAAGTGGGGTTAGCTCACACGACGTTTGGTATAGCATGCTTTGGCCTAATAGGTCCTTCGTACTCTCGTCGTTAGTCCCCAGGTAGACAAACTGGTCCTTTATTTTGGATTTATACGAATGCCAAGCCTAGACAGGACGTTCCGACTACCGGTACTTGTACCCTTCCAGTTACTACATGCTCGTCATGAGAACTCACTTTGATGTGATTTGAAAATACAAAAATCATTGCAAAAAAAATCATGGAAATGATGTGGTGTGTGCTCTCATGGATATGATATGTTATGAGAATATGATTCATGATAGGCATTGTATAATAATATGTACTTATGAACATGCTTGCATAACATTGAATGTAACATTAAACATAAAACATATAAACATCATGAATTTTGCATGTAACACACAAAAATTTTTAAAAAATTCTAATCAACTATAGTATAGGCTCTAAGGGTCTAATAACCTATCCTATATCCCTATAGTCATGGCTCTGATACCAATCTGTCACACCCCGACCCGCAGCGGAATAAGAGTCGGGGCATAATTGGGTTATCACCAAAGCTCATGATGTTTACTAATATGTTTCATATTTATTAAATTCAAAATTACATCCTCAATATTCCAAACAAGTTCATACAATTACAAAGAAAGATAACCAACTAAACAATCCAAAGTCAAAACCGGTTTATTCTTCTAAGCCATCCCATATGTTTCTTGCTGCAGCTGGATCACCTGTATCATGTGTAAAAATGGGGATTTTTGGGTCAACATAAGTTGGCGAGTGAACCTTGTTAGAAAACATTTATTATTGATTTCTTGTTATATTTATTATGGAAAATTGTGCAATAATCATATGTGAGCAAACGTAAATAAACATACAATAACAATAACAATAACAAACAATAACAAACCAACTTGCATGAATATTTAACATGAATGATACTGTATATGTTGGCAACGTCACGTTCACGCTCATAGGTAATGGGGAACGGACGGCCTATGATAAATGTATGTGCGATCAAGGCTCAATCAAACGGAGCCGATCGTATGTTGGCAACGCCTCGTTCACGCTCATAGGTAATGGGGAACAGCTCAACGCTCATAGGTAATGGGGAGCGGCGGCCTATGAAAATGTATGTACTGAAAATGATAAATTTAATCTAAACATTAACCACACAAACAGTTGATACATATTGAATACACATTTGATCATGGATATGATGGATGCACAATTGTTTAAATGTAATAAATAATAAGACACATGATACACCCCAAAAACGTGATTAAAACGGGGAATTTGTAGAGATTCACTCACCTTGGGTGCGTTCGGTTGAAGATGTTGAATGCGCACGAGTTTAGAGGGTTGATCGACGAGGATTAACTAACCTAAATAATAACGAAAGGTATGATAAATGAGTGGATTTTATTAATAATTTTAATAGGATTTTTAGATATATTTTTGTGAGTTTAAGGCTATTTTCTAACTTTAAAAACATTATTTTTAAGTATTTTTAATTGATTTTTAAATTAAATAAATAAATAAAACATAAAAAAATATGTTGACTTTTTGGGTTGACCGTTGACTTTTTGACCGATTCGGTCGTTTATATTGCTTGCACTGAGTGAGGTTCGAACTCGTGACCTCCCGTACGCGTGCACGCAGCTCTACCAACTGAGCTACGTGTCTAACCCGAAATATTTCTGTTTTTAATTATATTTATATACATTTTAATTTATTCCAAAATTCATTTATTTTAAAAAGGATTTTTATTCTATCGAACCGGCGTGCATATCAGGTCTCGAACCCGGGACCTGTGGATTAACGTTGCACACAGTCCACCGCTGGACAGTGTGTCTAACCTGGTTAATATTCTGGTTTTCATTATACTTAACATCTTTCAGTGAGTTAACCCGGTTCGGTTTAAAAAAAAACATTTTTATTTCAGAGAGTGAGGTTGGGTCAGGGATCGAACTCGAGACGAATGATAGTTGTTTGCACACAGTCCACCGCTGGACTGTGTGTCTAACCCGGTTATATATCTTGTTTTAATTATACTTATACATTAGTTCGACTTCATCTTCTTCGTTCAAAAACACAGACAACGATTATTCAACAGTTCTTGTTATATTCGATTAACGAACTTATAAGTGATTGAAATGTGATGAAATAGAGAGAGTTTTGGAAATGAATGTACCGAACAGATGTCTTTCTCAGAACTCCGGCTAGGATCGTCGGCTCTGTTTCGTGAACTCCGTCTGATCGGATAAATTAATAGTTTTGATCGGTTGTGAAATTGAGTTACTAAACAATGATTAACAGAAGGTTTAGATGATTATACCGATTCACAGCGTAATCTAGGAATTTTCAGAAAACTTCCGGCGAGTGTTGATTATCTGATATCGTCGTCTGGGATTGATTCTGATTGAAAGGTTTGAGTTAGCAAAAGCCTAACAACAGATAGAAGATGAAAGAATTGAGAAACTTACCATTTTGATGAAAGACACGGTTTTCCGGCGAGTTCAGAAAGCTTTTCCGACGAACTGAAAATAGAGCAAAAGTGAAATGTCGCGAGATACTGATGTTGTTGGAGTAATTCAGAAAGTGAATGATTTCGGTTATTAAACCCGAACATCATACGAATTCAAGTTCATTAAAGGCCGAATTGATTAAGAACGTCGGTTTATCGGTTATATTCAGGAATCCGCGATCACTCAAAAGTCTTTGGACGTTTGGAAGCCGATAACGGTTTCAGTTTGGCGCAAACAGGTTGATTCATGGTTGAAGTTATGTTTTAATTGCTTCCTAGATTTCACAAAGTCAGCTACTGGCGGAGTGGTTATATGTTTGATGATTAAAGTTTCCGGCTGACCCGGGTTCGAAACCCGGCAGCCCATTTTTATTTTTAACTGTTTCATTTTTATTTTTTAACAATTTTAATTGCCATAATCTAAAATGTTTATTAGTTATGTATTGTTTAAAATTTACATAGGCATTAAATGAGCAACAAAAATATAAAACTGATTATTCGATTAATAAACGAAGCGGGTTTGAAAAACCCGTTTTTCGACAAATGTTACAGCCGATACTTGAATGATAGCTATTGTTGTACAAAAACTCGACTAACGGTAGATGAGCGTCCCAGTTCCCTTTGAAGTCTATGACACATGCTCGAAGTATGTCTTCAAGGGTTTGGATGGTGCGTTCAGATTGACCATCGGTTTGAGGGTGAAAGGCGGTGCTAAGGTCTAAGCGTGTACCCAAAGCAGTTTGTACGGCTCGCTATGTGCGTGAAGTGAAACGACCATCACGGTCTGAAATGATGCTTAACGGTACACCATGACGGCTTACGATCTTGCTGATGTAGATACGAGCTAACTTCTCGTTCTTGAAGTCCTCGCGAATCGGAATGAAGTGAGCTGATTTTGTAAGACGATCAATGATTACCCATATGGTGTCATACCCACTGGAGGTGCGAGGTAACCCGGTAATGAAGTCCATGGTTATGTTTTCCCACTTCCATACCGGTATTTCGGGTTGGACTAGAAGTCCTGAAGGTCTTTGTTGTTCAGCTTTCACTTTGGAACATGTAAGGCACTTGGAAACAAAAACAGCGATATCCTTTTTCATGCCAGGCCACCAGTAGGTGTATCGTGGATCTTGATACATCTTATCGGCTCCTGGGTGTACAGAGTATCGTGTTTTGTGTACATCATTCATGAGGAAATCACGAAGGTTGTCGCGATCGGAATCCATATGCGGTTTAAATAATATAGAATACCATCGGATTTGGTTTCAATTTTGAGTTCAACTCCACATGACAGCTCATCGCGTACGTCATTTTCCGTTACAGAGATATGTTGAGTTGCCCGGATTCGATCCTTGATATCGGTTATGATTTGCAAACATAGAAGACGAATAGAGTTCGCATATCCCTTTCGACTGAGCGCATCAGCCACCACGTTTGCCTTGCCAGGATGATAACGAATCTCGCAGTCGTAATTGTTGAGCAGTTCGACCCATCTTCGTTGCCTCATATTCAACTCTTTTTTATTGAAGATATGCTGGAGACTCTTGTTGTCAGTGTATATTTCACACTTGGTACCGTAAAGATCATGTCTCCATATCTTGAGAGCGAACACAACGGCTCCAAGTTCTAGGTCGTGGGTGGTGTAATTTTTCTCATGAACTTTGAGTTGCCTAGAGGCGTAGGCTATCACCTTTCCTCTTTGCATCAAAAACACAGCCTAGACCTTGCCCTGATGCGTCGCAATAAACCACAAAGTCATCGCAACCCTCAGGGAGTGTAAGGATAGGTGCGTCACAAAGCCTTTGCTTTAAAGTTTGGAAGGCCTCCTCTTGCTTAGGTCCCCAAATGAAGGGTTTTCCCTTGTGAGTCAAGGCCGTGAGCGGAACGGCGATACGGGAAAATTGGCAATGAAGCGTCGGTAGTAACCAGCCAAGCCAAGAAATGACCTAACTTCGGTAGGGGTACGTGGCGCTTGCCATTCTTGTACTGCCTTGATTTTCGAAGGATCGACATGAATCCCTTTGTCATTTACGACATGACCAAGGAATTGTACCTCTCTTAACCAGAATTCGCATTTTGAGAACTTAGCGTAAAGCTTTTCAGTCCTTAAGAGTGTAAGAATGAGTCGAAGATGTCGCTCATGATCGGATTTTGACTTTGAGTAGATAAGGATATCGTCGATGAAGACTATGACGAAACGGTCGAGATAGGGTTTGCATACCCTATTCATTAAATCCATGAAGACAGCGGGGGCGTTGGTTAAACCGAAGGGCATAACCATGAACTCGTAATGACCATAACGAGTTCGAAAGGCAGTTTTTGGAATATCTTCTTCGCGCCTCTAAGCTGATGATAACCAGAACGAAGGTCAGTTTTGGAAAAACAGGTGGTGCCTTGAAGTTGGTCTAGAAGGTCATCAATACGAGGCAGTGGATAGAGATTCTTAATTGTCAACTTGTTGAGTTCTCTATAATCAATGCACATGCGAAACGTTCCATCTTTCTTCCTCACAAAAAAAAACGGGCGCACCCCAAGGCGATGAGCTAGGACGTATGAATCCTTTGTCAGTCAGCTCTTGGAGTTGACTGGCCAACTCTTGCATCTCGGATGAGGCTAACCTATAGGGAGATTTTGCGACCGGGTAACGCCAGGCACAAGATCAATTCGAAATTCGACTTCTCTCACAGGAGGAAGTCCGGATACGTAGTCGGGAAAAACTTGCGGGAATTCTTTCACAATTGGAATATCTTCGAGCTTCCTCTCCTTGCCTTCCTTCTTGACGACGTGAGCTAGAAATGCGATGTAATTCTTGCGAAGATAACTTCGGGCTTGAAGGCAGGACATCAATTTGAGCCCTTTCGAAGGAGTTTCCCCAAAGATACGTAGTGTCTGACCGTCGGCGAGAGGAATACGAATGAACTTTTCATGGCACACCACTTCAGCGTGATGCTGGCTAAGCCAGTCCATGCCGATGATAACATCAAAACTTCCCAATTTCATAGGAATGAGATCAATTGAAAAATCGTGATCATTTAGGGTGAGAGTACAATCGCGTATAATAGAATTTAATGAAGTGGGCTTTCCGTCAGCAACTTCCACCGTCAGAGGTTCAACGAGATTATCACGAGGTTGGTCGAGAATAGATTCGAATTCTAAAGACACAAAGCTCTTATCCACACCAATATCGAATAATATGGATGCATAACTACCATTTACGAGAAACGTACCGTTGACCACATTGTTGTTAGCCCTGGCTTGGTTGGCGTTGATATTGAAAGCTCTTCCTCTAGCAGGTGGAGGAGCTTGGCTAGCTTGGTTTACCGGGTTTGCTTGCGCTTGGGCATGGATGATGTTCACCAGGCGTGGGCAAGTATTCCTAAAGTGGTTTGGGTCCCCATAATTAAAACAGGCTCGTATGGATTGCATCATGGAGTAGTTGGGTTGGTAGTAAGGTTGGGCTGTGAGTTGTGCAGGTGGTAGAAGTAAGGGTTGTTGGGCTTGGCCCACCATTTGATTTTGGGTTTGGGTTGGAGGTTGACTGCGGTTTGATCGTTGAAGGGTACGACAGGTTTGGATAGTGTCACCCGCACGTCCACAACTTGTGCAATGTTGGCAAGGGTTTTCAGGAGGGTGATGGTATTGAAAACGGTTACACTTTGGGTGTGGGCCAGTGTATGGCCTTTTGAATGGTGCAGCTGGAGGGGCGACTTGCGTGATTGGAGCAGCAGTGATGGCAGGGTTGGTTTGGGTGACGGCGAAGTTCTTGCCATTTCGCTTCCTCTTACCAGCAAACTTCGAGGATGAACCTGAGTGGTTTGGAATTGGGGTCTCAATGGGTGCTTTCTTCTTCTCATCTTTAAAATTGCCATTTCGAATGCGATTTTCAGTGAGTTCCGTAGCTAGCTCCATTGAGGCTTCGAGTGTTGCAGGCGAAGTGCTTAAAACTGAATCTTGGATTTTCGAGGGGAGGCCTCGAATGTAGTGTTCAATTAAGCGGTATAATGGGGTGAATAGATTGGGAACCATTTGGTTCAACTCAAGAAACCTCTTGTTGTAGGAGGTGTGATCCCCTTCTTTTTGCTTTTGAGCATAGAATTCATCTTCAAGCTTCTTGATCTCGCTTCTAGGGCAAAAACGTCTTGTCATGACCTCTCTTAATTCTTCCCATGATAAGGCCATGGCATCATCTACGCGTACCTTTTTCCGTGTTCCACCAGGTAAGGGCTACCCCAAACAATCTTCCAGTCGCGTAACGTACCTTACGGTCCTCAGGACAGTCGCAATTGAGAAATGTATTTTCCATTTCCTCAAACCAGTGGAGGAGAGAGGTGACACCTTCAGTCCCTTCATATTTTAGGGAATCGCAAGACTTGAAGTGTTTGTAGGTGAATTTAGGGGTTTTGGGAGGAGGGTTGGCAACGTTTTGGTCTTCTTGGTTGGGAGGGTTAAGGGGATTAGCGGTGAGAGCTTGCTGAACTTGTAGCACGATGTCAGGAAGCATTGCGGCCATTTGTTTAGCAATTTGCGTGGCCAAGCGTTCGTTTGACTTTCCTGACCTTCTACCTCCACGTAATTGCCTAGCAGACATCTACAGGAATATATGTTGGGAGATTGTGAGTTCAAGAATTTCCTAGGTGTCATGTGTCGTAAAAAGAATGAGAACAACATAATTGAAAATAATTTAACTACATCCATAGGATGTCTTGGGTTTGCTCATGTTTGGGCCTCCAAATGTCCCCCATACCATTGCCTGTATAGTCTGTGGGCCCCCATGACTATTGGGCTTGGTAGGATTCACATTGGTGTCGGCGGGTTAACACTCGCACCACCCGAATGAAAATCGTAAAACATGATTGCGAGATGTATGGTCGGAGGGTGTCCAGGTGTGGACACAATGACAACTCAAAGTGGGGTTAGTTCACATGACGTTTGGTATAGCATGCTTTGGCCTAATAGGTCCTTCGTACTCTCATCGTTATACGAATGCCAAGCCTAGACAGGACGTTCCGACTACCGGTACTCGTACCCTTCCAGTTACTACATGCCCATCGTGAAAACTCACTTTAATGTGATTTGAAAAATATGAAAACATTGCAAAAAAATTCTTTGAAAAGAAATAACGGAAATTGTGAAATCGTGAGGTGTGTGCTTTCATAGATATGATATGATATGAGGGTATGATCTATGATGAGCATTGCATATTAACATGTACTTGTGAGAATGTTTGCATAATGTTGTGTGTGAATATAAACATGAAACATATAAACATCATGAATTTTGCATGTAACACATAAACAATTTAAATCTAGTCAACTATAGTATAGGCTCTAAAGGTCTAATAACCTATCTTATATCCCTATAGTCACAAGCTCTGATACCAATCTGTCACACCCCAACCCGCAGCTGAATAAAAGTCGGGCATGATTGGGTTATCACCAAAGCTCATGATATTTACTATCAAGTTTCATATTTATTAAATTCAAACTAAAATTCAAATATCCAACACAAAAATTTCATACAAACACAAATAATAATCCAAATGATTGTTCCAACGAAATAACTTGATTATTCTTCTAAGGCCATCCTAGGTGTTTCTTTCCTCAACTTGATCACATGTATCATGCGTAAAACAGAAGGAATTTTGGGTCAACAAAAGTGGGCGAGTGAACCTTGATAAAACATTTAAATAATTGACTTTTATGTAAGAATTATTTAAATAAAATTGTGCATGAATCACATGTAAGCAAATGTATATATGTAACAAATCACAAACCAAATTGAATGAACATATGACATAATGGATGATGTACGTGAGATCAAGGCTCAATCAAACGGAGCCGATCTAATGAGGCACCTGATGCTCAACCCGTATCCCACGAAGAACTGACGGGCCTAATGAAATGATTGCACTGAAATGATAAAATGTATCCACATAATAACCACATAACAAACAGTACACCTTTGATCATGAAATGATATTAGCACAAGTGTTAAATAAAAATAAAGAAACAGTACGACACATGATACACCCCAAAACGTGATTAAAACGGGGAATTTGTAGAGATTCACTCACCTTGGGTGCGTATTCTTGAGTGGAAATGAGAGCGCACGAGTTGGGAGTTTAATCGACGAGAAAGTACTAACCTAGGAATAATAACGCGATAGTTCAAAAATAAATTAATATTTTGGTTAAAATCCTTGGCCTAGATTTTTAAATTAATGTTATGATTTCTATTGATGTTTAACCCTTGAAATTTAGGTATTTTTAAGCATCTTTAATACAATTTTCCTTTAATATAAACCTTAGAATTTATACATTAAAAATAAACAATAAATAATAATTTAAAAAAAATATGTCAGTCTGACAAGATACATGTCAGACCGGTTTGATCGAGTTGTGGCATGCGTGTGGTGAGACTCGAACCGGTGACTTTTGCGATGTTATGCACCCAGCCCAACCAACTGGGCTGGGTGTCTAACCCGACAATACCTATAATTTAATTATACTTATATGCTGAATAAACGTATACAGAAATGGTAATTCAAAAAGGGTTTAAAATGGTCAGGCCGGTGTGGATACCCGGTTTCGAAACAGAGACCTTGTGTTTAGCTTGCACCCGGCCCAACTAGTTGGGCTGGGTGCTTACCCGGTTGGTAAAACAAATTTTAATATATTAGAACACACGTTGCACTTCATCTTCCTCATTCAAAAATTTTAACCCCAACCGGTACCCGCCTGTTTTTTTCTTAAATCTCAATACTCTTCAAGTTTTCTATCTACTACACAACTGATTATTCAATTAAATCTTAAACAGAAAAGAAACGAGGGTGCTACCGTAAAACAGCGGTGGTGGGTTTGATTCCGGCGAGTAGGTTCCGACGATTCTGGTGGTCTTCCGGCGAACATAACTTTCCAACAACCAAGAACTTAGAGAGGGAACAGAGGTATTGAGCGAGTTTAGATAGAGGAATACGACGGGTATTTATAGGGTTGATTGGGTTCGATTTTTAGGTAAGTGGTTCGGATTGATTGCCAGCATAATTTCCGTTAAGCAATTTACCAAGAATAGGTTGGGCAGTTGTCCGCTCTTGGGGAAAAACGCGTGAAATTTCGAGGGTTCCGGCGAGTGAAACCTGCGGTTGCTGCAGGTTTTCCCGCCCGAGTTTATATATACATATATTGTTATGCGGAAACTAATTCAATAAGTGTGTGTAGTCCAGTGGTGTTTGTAGTGTGTGTGTGTCCGGGGGAACCCGGGTTCGATTCCCGGTTCACCCTCTTTTTATTTATTTTAATTCTTTTAAAGTAAATCATTTACTAAATATATATATTTAATATTTAGTTGCTTATTTATTTTATTAAATTTACTCTAAACCTTTGTTACCATTATTATTATATACATATATATATATATATATATATAATTTCTAATGTTTAAAACAATAAACAAAAATGTAAAATCAAAAGATTATTTGACATAAATAAATACACTGATCGATAATTTGGGGCGGGTTTTCGAAACCCGTTTTACATAAATGTTACAAGAATTTGTAGCAAAATTTCTATAGTATTCTAGTAAACCGGTCAGCCGACCCCCTTTGGTTCCACACCTGCTTCTGTATTGCTTTCTTCATATGAATGATTCGCCAATCCAATTGGCTACAAATGCTATAACTAATGAAGGAGTTTGAACTAATGAAGGATTTTGAATTCTTTTTAGTGGTGGTATCAATTTTCAAAGATCCAGGCTGAGAATGCTGCTGTGAAATTTTCAAAGAGAATGGTCTGGATTTGGTGATAATAAATCCTGGCTATGTGATTGGTCCTCTCTTACAACCGTCTCTCAACACAACTTCTAAGGGATTTATGAGCTTTATAGAAACCGGTAGTTGTTCAATATAATAGCTAAAGTTCATTTCACACAAGGAAAACCAATTTATATTCTTTCGAGTTGACGAATAAAATGTATGCAGGAAAGGAAGTATTTCCAGATGGAATCTACATACTTGTTGATGTGAGAGACACTGCTATCGCGCATATATTGGCATGTGAGAAACCGGAAGCTAATGGTAGATATTGCATGGTCGGGAATGTGGTTCGATCTGTGGAGATGATGATGATCTTTGACAAACTCTACCCTGATCTTGGCTATTCTATAAGGTAAGGATAAAAATAGACGTCGATCGTTCTTTTACTTGAATTTAAACAAAACTCAACCCAATCTTTTACTAAAAGGATTGAGCCAACTCCATGTGTGTAGGTTTCACAGGCTTATATAGAAAGCTTTAAATAAAAAACTTGAAGACTAAACAACTCAAGTCTTTCAGATAACTTTATGTGTTATCATTCTTGATAATTAGTGATTGATTATCTTAGAGGAAGTTAGGATTACTTATTTTTTGTTCAAATTTGGACAGGTATAAAGACAAGTGTGTCGAGAAGATACCCTATAGTGTATCGAAGGCAAAGGCGGAGAGTCTAGGTGTTGAGTTTACTCCACTGGAGGTAACCCTCAAGGATAGTGTTGACAACCTAAAAGAGAAGAAACTTTTGAACCTATGATTTCCTTAAATGTTTGTTTGGGAACAAGGGGATACTGGAAACTTGCAAACATGAACTGTGCAGTGCTTCATATATATACCCGTGGAATAATAAACAAAAACAGTGTATAAAGATGTTTTCGATGGTATTGACCCAAATTTGGATGCTCAAGTAGAATTTCGAGCATTCCGAAAACTTAGAGATCCACTACAAGAAGACACACAATCTAATACAACATTCATTGGTCTCTTTCGAATCTGGATTTGAATCGTCATTTTTAATTTAGCATATCATTACATCATGCAGGATTTTTATAAAGCATCGTATTAAAAGTTTTTTGTGTATAATAAATTACTATTATTATTATTCTTTTATTTAAAAACCAACTTATGGAATAGTAAATTCTATTATTTAAAAACCAGCTTATGGAACTGTAAAATTTTTGGTTTTTTTGGAACTGACCACACAAAATTAAAAGCTTTTGTGTATAATAAATTACTATTATAATTATTATTCTATTATTTATTATTATTATTCCATTATTTAAAAGCCAACTTATGGAATAGTACAATTTTTGCTTTTTTCAAATTGATCACACAAAATTTACATCATCACCCCTTAAACTACTATTCCAATTTATTCCATTATTTAAAAGCCAACTTATGGAACAGTAAAATTTTTGTTTTTTCAAACTGATCACACAAAATTTACATCATCACCTCTTAAACTACAACTCCAAATTTATTCCATTATTTAAAAGCCAACTTATGGAATAGTAAAATTTTTGCTTTTTTCAAACCGATCACACAAAATTTACATCATCGCCCCTTAAACTACTACTCCAAATTTATTCCATTATTTAAACGCCAACTTATGGAATAGTAAAATTTTTGCTTTTTTCAAACTGATCACACAAAATTTACATCATCGCCCCTTAAACTACTACTCCAAATTTAATTCAAACCGTATACCCAAATTTAATTCAAACCGTATACCGCTACTCCAAAGTTCGGCTCATATCTTTTCTAATACTGAAGGGATGTAATCCTTGGATTTATACACTTTTATTTTTTTAATATTAAAGGATGGATCACTAGTTGTAATTGAGGATTTTTTAATATTTTTATATCCTTTTACGTGTATCACAAATATATTTAGGGGTTTTTTATTTGGTTGATATGCTGAGTGTCGGTATCGTACTAATATCAAAATAACCAAGCCAATAGCAACCGAATTTTCGTCGCAACACGCTAAAAAATTCCACTAATTTATACGATAACACAAAGTTGGGTATCATAATTTAACACAACATCGTTATAAAATGTTGGAAAAATGAGTGAAAAAGATAGTTTTTTCAATTGATTAACTGTATTTTTCCTCAACTTCACAAAAAAAATTGTATTAAACTTCTGTCAATATAAGTTCTTTTTATTGAGTTTGTGTTTTTTTATGAGGCTTTTAAAATGAATGAAACCACGTTCAAATCAGAGCTAAGATAAATTAAACATCGATGCTCGAAATTGAGAGTTTAACATGTGAAAGTTGTGAAAATGAAGATGGTATTGAGAATGGAATACTCTATGCCCTTATTTCTCTCCTCGATTTGCCAGCATCTCTTGCATATTTTCCGCCCAATAATTTTGTTTCTATTTTATTCCTTTCCTTTCACACATTGTTGTATTGCTTATTTAGGCTCTTTTCTTCCCTGTAACCTTAGCACAGAAAATACTGAAAACATTTTTAACCAAAAACTTCATGGTATCAGAGCGGTGATCATCACGCTTGATCCAAACCCAAACCCTAAACCTCCTTCACCGATTCTCAGATATGACGGAAGAAGGAAACAAAGAAACCCCTAAAACCGATGCTACTGGCCTTGATCATAACTCACCGTTTTATCTCCACCCATCCGATTATACGAGGCAAATGCATGTCAACGATGCATTAACCGACAGTAACTACCTCGATTGGGTCCAAGAAATGGAAAACTTCTTGTTTGCTAAAAACAAGAAGGTTTCATTGATGGAACTATCAAGAGGTTAGAAGCGCGAGATGCAGACTACATGGCGTGGATGCGATGCGACACGATGATCAAGGGATGGCTGACTACGGCTATGGAGAAAGAAATACGGGGAAGTGTTAAATACGCAATTCAGCGATGGAGATTTGGAAGGATCTCAAGGAGCGTTTTGGAAAAGAAAGTGCACTGCGTGCATACGAATTGAAGCAGGCCATCTCGAACACTAAACAAGAAGGAATGTCGGTCTCAGCCTATTACACGAAACTACGTGGGTTATGAATTAAATGATTCTAATAATTAACAAGAAACATGAGTGGCGCAGTGGTTAAGTGTTACGTGGGTTATGAATTAAATGATTCTAATAATTAACAAGAAACATGAGTGGCGCAAGGGTTAAGTGTGTGTGTTAAGTCTGACCCGGCTGACTGACCCGGGTTCGAAACCCGGCAGGGCCATATTATTTTTATTTTCTTATTTTTAACAGTTTTTCAAAAACTAATTATATATTCCCATATAATAATTAATTATGTATCGTTTAAAATTAATTTGGGCATTAAATACGCCACGAAATTTTTAACTGATTGTTCGGTTAATAAACGGAGCGGTTTGGTAAATCCGTTTTTGACGGATGTTACACTTACGTCCTTACTTTCTTACTTTCTTTCAATTCATCAAGAACAACATTCTTGATTACCCGAAAATATTCTTGCTATAACGGGAACTTACTACTACGTTTTTCTCTCTACATTCAAAAGAATCTAATCAGCTTTTTATTGTCATATTGTTGCTTGATCGAACTAGACTTGCTGCTTGTTTCAAACCTTTTTTTCTTCGGATCGAATCCTTTTATTTGTCTTCACCGAAAACCAACAACCTGAAAAATCATAACCATTACCTTTTGAATTTTGTGCTGATTCTTTTAAAATATAACTCCTCCTGCTTTGTTTTCCAATGCGAATTAATTCCACCTGTTTCTTTTCTTTCAATATAATTAATTCCACTTCTTAAGAGAAAGTCAAAGAATGAACAACACCAAGTTAGGTGAAGTCGGTTGGGTTTTTGTGGGCTAGAAATAGAACGAAGTATAAGAGTTTATCTTAGGAAAATTGATGTAAATTTGTAATCATGTAATCTTGATTGTTTGATTTGGCCTCCCGGTTTTCATGGTAGTGCTTGTCTAATGAAGTTTACGTTAAAAAAAAAACAACAGCAACAAATTGGATATTTTTTCTTACGTGAACTCCAAACAAAATTCCTTTTTATATTTCCTTGGTAATCGCTCCTTAAATAAAAGAACAATGAACTTATCATACTTGAGTAGCGATTGAAGAAACACTAACGGCAGTGTTTCTTCAATAAGCGATGTCAACACTTCGAATAGGAAAACCAAACTTTCTTGCAAAACACTTTCCGTGCAATCCGTGTTTAACAACGAGCTAGAGCTCTGATACCAATTGTTGGCCCAGACAGTTTAAACACTCGTATCAACAAACACAAACACGAGATATTGGGGAGACAAACCCACGACTCTTTCTATTCAAACAAACGAACATACTAACTTAAAAGAAAATGGACAAATAAAACAATAACCTAGACCCCTATTTATAGTTCTACTAAACTTGCTCTCCAAGATATTAAACCTTTCCTAAACCAATTACAATACCAATTACCTAAAATAAATCAAACTCCAATAAAAGCTAATTAAATCAATCATTCACTTTGGCCCTTCAACTTTCAACTCTTACTAGTTTTAGGATTAAATTTCAACATTCCCCCTTAATCCAAAACTCGGCCCAAACTTTCTTGAATTTGTACCACCAAGGTCTTGAATCCCAAATAGCACTCTTAACTCTTCAATTTCTATCATTGATTCGTCTTTATTCTTTCTTTTCATTTGTTTGTAACAAACCTATTTAACAGGTTCTTCACACACATCATCCAAACCTTCAACATTCATCTTAGATCCGACTTCATTAAATACTTTCTTTTCTTGAACTTTTCTATCTTCACCTATTTGTTGCATCACTTGTTCCATTGACAAGTTCTTTTTCCTCACTTTTCGTTTCTTTCTTTGCTTATCCAAACATTCTTGGTCATCTGACTTTAACCCAAAACTCATGGTTGGGTTAGCCTTTCCTTTCTTTATCAGACCTTGTTGGGCTTTTCTTTCTTACTATTCCTCTGAACTTTTCATCTGGTTCTGATTTTTCTTCAACAGATGCTCGACTGTTGACTTTCACATACAGTTCTACATGTGCAGATCTGTCAGCTGCATCCTTCCTTTCATTCATGACTAGATTCTTTCATTCATCATCATGAGCAGTAGCAGGTTTCTTGCTTCGCTGCTGCTCACTGATCTTTACAAATTCATTATCTTCAAGGTTGTTTGAGTCAGGAAAACATACCTGAAGATTCATCTTCTCTTCTTCTTCTTTCAAAGCAAGTCTTTCATGTTCTTTATTCAATCTTTCATTTTCTTTACTTTCCAAAACAACTTGGAACACTTCTTCTTTCTCTGCAGCTTCCTGAGCTTCTTTCTTATGAGCTTGTTCCTTCTTGATCAATTGCATTCAATCTTTCTTTCTCAACGATCTTATTTAATCTTTCTTTCTCAGCGGCTTCTTGAGCTGCTTTTTTCCTGTTCTTCTTTTCGTACATGATCGATTCCAAGAAATCGAATCTTCAAAGCACGCCATACTTCCTTAGCATTCATGAGTATGCCAACTTGTACCAAGATGTCTTCCGGTAGGGTTTAACATATGTACCCAATGCGGTGTACATCTTCCTTTCATCTACAGCTACGTTGACCGTAGGTTCGATAACATCCCAAAAGCCATAGTCTTTCAAGAATCCCTCCATCTTGGTCGACCATACTTTGTAGTTCGATTTCGTCAATACTGGAATTTCCCCAGTAACCATCTTTCTTATTCTTACTTTCTTTCCGGTTTGTTATTTTTCAGTTAGAATTGATTCTCGATCCCGAAACCAATCTCTAATAAATAACCAGACACTACAAACTTTTCTTTTTTTCTTACTTACTTTCTTACTTTCTTACTTTCTTTCAATTCATCAAGAACAACATTCTTGATTACCCGAAAATATTCTTGCTATACGGAACTTACTACTGCGTTTTTCTCTCTACATTCAAAAGAATCTAATCAGCTTTTTATTGTCATATTGTTGCTTGATCGAACTAGACTTGCTGCTTGTTTCAAACCTTTTTTTTCTTCGGATCGAATCCTTTTATTTGTCTTCACCGAAAACCAACAACCTGAAAAATCATAACCATTACCTTTTGAATTTTGTGCTGATTCTTTAAAATATAACTCCTCCTGCTTTGTTTTCCAATGCGAATTAATTCCACCTGTTTCTTTTCTTTCAATATAATTAATTCCACTTCTTAAGAGAAAGTCAAAGAATGAACAACACCAAGTTAGGTGAAGTCGGTTGGGTTTTTGTGGGCTAGAAATAGAACGAAGTATAAGAGTTTATCTTAGGAAAATTGATGTAAATTTGTAATCATGTAATCTTGATTGTTTGATTTGGCCTCCCGGTTTTCATGGTAGTGCTTGTCTAATGAAGTTTACGTTAAAAAAAAAACAACAGCAACAAATTGGATATTTTTTCTTACGTGAACTCCAAACAAAATTCCTTTTTATATTTCCTTGGTAATCGCTCCTTAAATAAAAGAACAATGAACTTATCATACTTGAGTAGCGATTGAAGAAACACTAACGGCAGTGTTTCTTCAATAAGCGATGTCAACACTTCGAATAGGAAAACCAAACTTTCTTGCAAAACACTTTCCGTGCAATCCGTGTTTAACAACGAGCTAGAGCTCTGATACCAATTGTTGGCCCAGACAGTTTAAACACTCGTATCAACAAACACAAACACGAGATATTGGGGAGACAAACCCACGACTCTTTCTATTCAAACAAACGAACATACTAACTTAAAAGAAAATGGACAAATAAAACAATAACCTAGACCCCTATTTATAGTTCTACTAAACTTGCTCTCCAAGATATTAAACCTTTCCTAAACCAATTACAATACCAATTACCTAAAATAAATTAAACTTCAATAAAAGCTAATTAAATCAATCTTTCACTTTGGCCTTTCAACTTTCAACTCTTACTAGTTTTAGGATTAACTTTCAACAAAAAAAATTGTGAAGTTTACGAGTTGGGTTTATAAATTAATGATGTGGTGGTGGTGGAAGGTAGGAAGTGGGTTGGTGGTAGTAGGTGGTGATAGTGGTGGTGGATGGCAAGTGGTGGTGGGACAAAGGACAAATGTACCCTTCCTCTCTAACTCTAAGTATAAGGACTGTTAGCAATATGGAGGCAATAGGAGAGAAAATGCAACCAAACAAACCCGACCATGACTTTTGGGAATTAGGGACTCAAATTGGCACAACCTATAAATCATAAGGACGTAAATTGCACTTTAATCTTATCTTTTTTATATTTATAGAGGTGGTGTCATAGTAATGGTGTAAATATTAGTATCTTGTATGAAGAACTTTCGTGCTCATAACATAGAAAGAACTAGAGAGGAATATAAGGAAAAACTAGTTAATACATAATTCTCTATCTGGAATAACAGTCCAAGACTCACGTAGTCTAGTGTTGTGGTGGATGAAACTTGATTTTCCAATCCTTAATTTTGTGAGCAAAGAAGGTATGCATTCATCTCATGTCAGCTACAAAATGTTGCTACCAATCAAAGATTCTGTAATTTTCAGTTTTAGGTACTTATTGTTTTAGTATTTATAGGTGTCTTGAAATGAAATTGTTTAGGATGGTTGTTGGAGTGAACAAACCTTAACTATCGACCGGAATTAACCGATAACTAAACCGTCACCGAACCAAAGTAACTGATAACCTAGATTAACCGATGGTTATGATTAAGGTTATCTAATTACCCAATCAATTAGTTATGGATATGGTTAAGGATGTCCCATAACTAAACATTAACTTAACTGGAAAAAATTAAGATGTTTATATACACGGAGAGATAGCAAGAAAACCTATATAAGTTAAAAACAAACTCTAACAACCTTATCTCCACCATCCATCTAAAAAAATCAAAGGTTGAGATTGGTTTTGTTACACCTTTTGTTTTTTCAGAAAAAAAGTTGAAATCTGCAAAAACTGTTATATGTACATGTGGCAGTCTTTGAGGGTTACACGTACCACGTCTGCAAAAAGTGTAACACGTGGCAAAAAGAAGGTTTATTAATTTATGTTTCATAATTTTCTTTATTAATATATGGGATTTCTTCCTATAATTAGCCTATATTTAGGCTTTGTTTCAATTAAGAACCACCAAAAGTTGTGAGAACCACGAGAACTCTTACTTCCTGCGCGAGTTGGGCCACATTTTTTTTGCACAAATGAAGATGAAAATATTATAAACACATCAGTAAAAAAACAAAAAATAAAATTGTCGAGTCGGTAGTTACACCTAATTTAAGTTTTGTTTACGTCTGATGTAAATTTTGTTACGACGAGGAAATTTTTACACCTAATTGTCAAGTCGGTAGTTAACCTAATTTAAGTGATTTTTTTAAAGATTTTTGAAACATTTTTTTTTGGAAAAACCTTTTAGAAAGCCACATGGTTCTCATAACTCGAGTTGGTTCTCATTTTACTCTTTCTATATATATGATTCGGTTCAAATGAAAACTACCATGAGTTGCGAGAACTTTTTGATCCGGAGCGAGTTGGGCCAAAATTTTTTGCACAAACGTAGATGAAATATTATAAACACACTTATAAAAAATTTAAAAAATTGTCGAGTCGGTGACCATCACAAGGTTTTTTTACGCCAGACGTAAATTTTAAATTTAAATTTCACGACAAACGTAAAAAAACTTGCATCAATCAAAACTATCGACTCAACAATTTTTTTAAAATTATTTTTTACAGATTTGTTTATAATATATTCATCTACGTTTGTGCAAAAAAATTTTGGCACAACTCGCCCCGGTTCAAAAAGTTCTCGCGGTTCTCGTAACTCGTGGTGGTTTTCATTTTAACCCATCCACATATATATATGGTTAGGGTAAAATGAAAACCTATACGAGTTGTGAGAACTTAGAGAACTCGGTCTTACGAAAGGTTTTTTTCAAAAAACATTTTACCAAAAATCCTAAAAAATCAACTTTTCCAAAAAGTAAAAATAAAAAACTTATTTTTTTTATTTACGGCAGCCGTAAATGCTGTAAAAAATGATGTCATGCTTTTGTCATCACCATTTTACACATACTATAAGGGGCCGAAAAACACCATTTCGAATTTTTTTTAAAATTTTTTACGGCAGTATTTTCTAACATTTTAATCTAGGGGTGTGAAAAAAAATGAGTGCAAAACTCGCACGGGAAGGTCGAGTTCTCTAAGTTCTCACAACTCTGATGGGTTTTCTTTTGATCTTGATCCATATTATAACTATATATGACATATCTCTGATTACCTATTGTAATTGTAACCTATTATAAATTTGAAATACATTTTATAGTTTTAGTTTTTCTGTTAAGAATGATCATTTTTGTCATTGTATCGCACATTATAAAAATAATAACTTCATAACCAAATTGGCTATGTACTTGAGTTAACACGTGTTACGTACATAACCAAATGTACCATCTCAAGTCTTAAAGAATTTGGTGTATATACCTAATCTTCAAGTGAGTTTCTTAAGGGAATTCAGATTCATTTTTGAAACTAAATAAGTGGCTTTTATACAAATTAATTTGTTTTGTCTTTTTATCCTTGTATTTTCTCTAATTTGTGAAAGTGGACGCTTTTGGGAGATCAATTCTAGAAAATAGGTTTGATGTCTCATCTAGGTGTTAATTAACGGAAACCGAACTCTAATCGAGCTTCATTACTGATTTACCGAATCGAACTTTGGTTATGGTTATGGTTAAGAAAAACCCGTAACCAAAGTTGACGATTATAATTATGGTTAATGGTAAAAACCGAACGTACTGCCATTTTCACACCCCTAAATTGTAATATAAGAAATATATTCGTGCTTGTTCATGCTGTACATGATTAGCACAATAGTCCATTACTCGATTAGTAGAATAGTTTACACTCAAGATTATAATTATCATTGGAAGGCTTCATAATCCCAACAAGTAGGTTCTTGTACTAGTTAGGTGTTTTCTCATAAGTGTATGCACTACACGTGTAGTTTAAAGCGATGGTACATGCATCTATTAAATAAAAATGTTGATTTTGACACACTAATGTAGTTGTTTGAACCATCATGATAATTACATAATTCGTTCATGTGTCAAACTAATTAACAACTTAGACAAGCCATTGATATTGAACCATTTAGACGCAGTGTACTAACTAGGTTAGATGTACTATAGTTAGGTCGCACTCATATGTATGCGGCTACCCCGAAAGGAGTCAGTTAGGGCTATAGTAATTAAAACACACCTAGTCACCTACAACTCGGGCCTTAAGAACTTATCCTTGATCTATATAATTACACGAGAGTACAACTTCTAACTGAGATACAACGGCTTATCAAACAAACAAAACGCAACATAATGAGTGACCCAAATAATAAAAAAATATTGTTTGTGACCAATTCAAACCCTAAAATTGTAAACATAACTTATAAACAAACCTGGTCACAGCTGGTTCTTGTTCCATTTCACTTATCGACAAAGCAACACAAAATTGATTCTTGTTGATTTATTGATCCACGTTACTCAATTGTGATTGGATGACACAAAACAACAAATCTTTTGGTTTGTTATTTCTTGGTGACGGCAGAAGGACGAACCTCACGAGATATTATGCGACGGCAATATATTAAATTAAAAAAACTGGATTATTCGGAATAAGCTGTTTATATTATTTAACATAGCAAGATCAGTTTTTTTATTTGATAATATTTCTCTCTCCATATAATCATCACATGGCCAGTTGACTGCATGCATTAGTGTATTAATCAATCCCTTAAAAATAATATCCAAACGAGCACAGTGAAACGTTATATATCTTCGATCAAATGGTATCCGTAGCTTCAGACAAATGGCTGGAGAAGGGAAGGTGGTTTGCGTTACAGGGGCTTCTGGCTACATAGCTTCATGGCTCGTTAAACTCTTGCTTGACCGCGGTTACACCGTTCGTGCTACCGTCCGATCTCTAGGTCACTCTCTCCCTCTTTCTTATTTTTTTTTATTTCAATCTGTTTTGGTATCAGTTTGGATCAATCCTACTAATTCTAGTAAAATATATTGCAGATGATCCAAAAAAGACAGAACATTTGCTTGCTCTTGATGGAGCTAAGGGAAGACTATCTTTGTTTGAGGCTAACTTAAGTGTAGAAGGCTCTTTTGACTCTGCATTTAATGGCTGCGTTTGTGTCTTTCACACAGCATCTCCTGTAACTTTTGCTTCACTTGATGACCCACAGGTGGCTTTTTGTTCATTTGTTAAGTTTTCAACCATGTTGGTGCATACATTCAAGATTTTCTTTATTTTTATATTTTTTGTGTGTGTGTTAGAGGGAATTGCTAGATCCAGCAGTGAAGGGGACACTGAATGTTCTTAAATCAGCTGAAAAAGTTGAATCTCTAAAGAGAGTGGTCTTCACGTCTTCACTGGCTGCAGTTATATATGGTTACAAACCTCCATGTGGTGTAGTGGATGAAACCTGGTTTTCAGATCCAGTCTTTTGTGAGCAGACAAAGGTATACATTACTGGAAAATTTTCGATAATCTGTAAGTAAAGAAAACTAGAAAAGAAAATCGTAGGTGATTTGTCGGCGACCTATCAGTGAAGCTGGTGTCGCTGATCTGCTAGTGACACATCGGTTGGTGATAAATGTGTATGTGATCCGTTGGCAAATGGCAATAACTGCCAGGTGACCGATAGGTGAAGTATTTACCCACACCCAGTATCCCCATAGATCTTCACCGACAGGCTAGAGTCCTGTTGGAGGTTTATTGGGGCTAGAAGGGGCCATGCCCCCTATTTATTTATTTTTTCTGCTTAGAAGTGAAAATATAACCCGTTATTACTTGGCCCCTCCTATTATCTGTATTTACTTGGGCCCCGACCAGGAGCCTATTTTTGGTTTCTAGTTATTATTAATTTTTCTTTTTTACTTTTTGATGCAAGATAGGCATATTCTTGTGTGGACGTGGCACAACCGCACACGTTTCATCGTTTAATTGGGCGTAATATTTTAATAAATTTAGAAGTCACTGCGAGTTTAATAAAATACATTGGCCAAATAATAGATTTGGTCATTTCCCTGTAACTAATGAATGATTTTGTATTATTTTTAGTTGTGGTATCACCTTTCAAAGACTCTGGCTGAGACTGCCGCTGTGAATTTTTCAAAAGAGAATGGTCTGGATTTGGTGGTCATAAATCCTGGCTTTGTGATTGGTCCTCTCTTACAACCTACTCTCAACTTCACTTCTGAGGCATTTATGAGCTTTATAGAAACTGGTAATTGTCCATTATAGCTAAAGTCCATTTTAACCAATGAGATCTTGCAATATTGAAGTTCTTGAATTCATATATGCAGGAAAGGAAGTCTTTGCAGATGGAATATACATGCTTGTTGATGTGAGAGATATTGCTATCGCGCATATATTAGCATTTGAGAAAGCAGAAGCTAATGGTAGATATTGCATCGTCGAGGATGTGGTTCGATCATCTGAAATCAAGATGATCCTAGACAAACTCTACCCTGATGTTGGCTTTTCTCTACGGTAATTACTTATTAGTACCATTGACCTACTGTATTTTCTCTTGTTCATGGTAACTAGTGAATGATTATCTAAGAGGAACATGGAGTTAATTACTTCGGCTTTTGTTCAAATTTGGATAGGTATAAAGAAAAGTGTGTCGAGGCGCAACTATATAGTATATCAAAGGCGAAGGCGGAAAGTCTAGGTGTTGAATTTACTCCATTGGAGGTAAGCCTCAGAGATACCGTTGAAAGCCTGAAAGAAAAGAAATTTATGAAGCTATAAGTTCTTCATATGTTTGTGTCAAAAAAAAAATTATGTGCGTGAAAAATAATGGTGGTGTGAAAAAAAAAATTATTTATGTGTGTGTGCACATTTTTATTGGATCTGGATTAGCCTCTTGACCAGTATATCATTAAATTCGCATGTTATATAAAGAAATTCATAATAAAGTTTGAATGAATAATTTGTTTAAATGTTATACAAATATTTTATAATTTCTATTATGCAATATACTTTTAGGATTTCTCATAATACTAATAAAACTTGTGATAAAATATACAAATTGAACCTACATTTAACCAAATGTTCATAAACGTGCAATGATAAGTATCCAACAATTGAAGAATTATAAAAACTTTCGTCGCCAAATTATTGTGACTTGACCAACAAAACAATTAGCGTAACAACAGAATTGTTACTTGACCAACAAAACAATTAACAAAGCAACAGATTCTGTTGAAATTTTGAAGTCGTTTTAGATTTTTCGTATAAATTATTTTGCGAAAATTACCAAATTGTCAGTTGACCAACCAACATTACTAAATTGTCACCTTCAAGCCCCCTTGGACGGACTCCTGCACCATGGGAGGAGTCCGTCTGTCACCTTGAAGGTATGAGGGGCTGACACGTGTCCGACAAAGCTGCGCCGACGGCGGACTCCTCCCATTGCTCGGCGGACTCCTCATGTTTTGGCCGACTCCTCCAATTGCTCGGCGGACTCCTATATATATATATATATTTTCACATTTCTATTTAATTCTATTTAATATCTATTTAATATAACATTTAAATATAACATAAAACATTACAACATAACATACAAATTAGAAATATAACATAAAACATTACAACATAACTTACAAATTAGAAATATAACATAAAACATTACAACATAACCAGTTACGTTAATAACGAGGAGAACAAGATGGATGAAGAAGAGTTCATTCAAGAGGCCCTGCTCGACTACGCTATGCATTACGGAGGACTTTGAACACCTTTCCGTGTTTGAGACTTTGAAAAAAATATATTTAAGTGTCTTGTTTTTTTAATAACATGCTATGTCACGTTTTCAGGTTGTAATTTTTTAAGTTATGTTGTAGTCTTTAAGTTATTTGTAATATTTTGGGTTGTAATTTTTAAGTTATGTTGTAATGTTTTATGTTATATTTAAATGTTATATTAAATAGATATTTAACATAATTAAATAGAAATGTGAAATATATATATAGATATATATAGATATATATATATATATATATATATGAGGAGTCCGCCGAGCAATGGCAGGAGTCCGCCGAGCAATGTGAGGAGTCAGCCAAAATGGGAGGAGTCCGCCGGGCAATGGGAGGACTCGGCCGTCGACGCATCAGCTTTGTCGGACATGTGTCAGCTACTCATACATGGACTCTTCAAGGTGACAGATGGACTCCTCTCATGGTGCAGGAGTCCGTCCAAGAAGGCTTGAGGGTGACAATTTGATATTGTTGGTTAATCAACTAACAATTTGATAATTTTTCCAATTTTTTATCATAAAGTGTACATTATTATCAAAATTTTGATGTTTGTCTATGGGGGAATTAAACCCTCACCATTGAAAAGTCAGAACCTTATTTAATATGTATTTTGTTAGTTAATACGTCTTTTGTGACAAAAAAAAAAGATTTTCAAAATGAAGACTTAAATATAAGATTAAAAAAACTTAAATAAATTCTTGCTCAAAGATTTGTAAGATCCTTATAGCAAGTAAATAAATGCAACTAGTTAGATGCCCAATCAATGTTGCGGGGCGGTGGCCGAATAATGAGCGAGTGTTAGGCAGTTCATTGACACATAAAACAATTAAATCGAGTAAACCAATAAAAACATAACACTTTTATAGTTTTGCTAAAAAAACTAAAACAATGTCAATACTGTAATTTTTAACTAACGGAAAGTTATATTTTTTCAATGGTGTAAAATCGTAATTTGCCAAAAGCTAAAGTGATGCCAATACTGGAAACTGAAACCAGGGGCAAAAGTGTAAATCAGCGCAAGGGCGAATTTATACTTTTGAACCTAGAGCAACACAGTAATATAAATATAAACTAAAGGCATAACCGTAATTTTAGGTGGGAGGCGAAACCATATTTTTATTTTGAACCGAGAGCATAATCGTAATTTTGAGTTGGAGCTAACAACGTAATTTTATTTTGAACAGGGGCAAAAACGTAATTTTTAACTGAGTCCGAAATCATAATTTTTTTTAACGGGGAAAAATCGTAATTTTAAGATGGGCCGAGAACACATTTTTTTTTTCATTTGAACAGGGGTGAAAACGTAATTTTGAGCTGAGGACGAAATTGTAATTTTAAGTCGTGGGCAAAATCGGTATTTTTGGCTGGGGCTAAAAGCGTAATTTATTTTGAGCAGGGGCCGAAATCGTAATTTTAAAGTGGGGGCAAACCCGTAATTTTATATCGTAAACAAATAATAAACGGTTGGTCCAATAGGGGAGTGCCATGTCAGCTGCCTGGTGGTATTCTGGGGGCAAACCCGTAATTTTACAGCGTAAACAAATAATAAACGGCTGGTCCAATGGGAATGCCAGGCCAGCTGCCTGGCACTATTCCTTTTTTTTCGAGTCGTGGACAAAATCTTAATTTTTGGCTGGGGCCAAAAGCGTAATTTTATTTTGAGCAGGGGGCAAAATCGTAATTTTAAAGTAGGGGCAAACCCGTAATTTTACAACGTAAACAAATAATAAACGTTTGGTCTAATGGGGGAGTGTCATGCCAGCTGCCTGGCACTATTCCGGGGGGCAAACCCGTAATTTTACAGCGTAAACAAATAATAATCGGCTGGTCCAATGGGAGAGTGTCAGGTCGGCTGTCTGGCACTATTCCCTTTTTTATTATAAAACCACTATTCAAAACGTTTGAAAATTATTGTAATGTAATGTAATGTAATGTAATGTAATGATAATGTAATGAGTATAATTACCAAAGAAAAGAAAACTGAAAACCACATTAACTCTAGTATAATAATATGCATTTCAACATGGAATAAACAAGTACATACATAAAAAGGTGGATCTTTCATAACTTTATCGTATATGTGCTATATATAATATATTTCATAAATACATTTTATATACCAAAAGTTAATAACTACCTTTTGTTTTAATAAAAAAAATACAATTTAAAATGGTTATATTTTTTTAATTAAAAAATTTGATATGTTACGTGATTAATTACCCTTAACTTAAAATGGTTATATTTTTTTAATACCCCTTAACTTTCTCAAGACTTTGTAACCGAGTTTTACATGTTTATTTTTATGTATGTTTTGGTATAAATTCAAGTTAATTACGTTTCGACATATATGTTCTTATGCTTATTATTGTATACGCTTTCAGCTGGTATATACGCTTTGATGTAAAAGAAAATTTCTGGAAATGATCGGGTCAAATGCAATACGTTTCGTGCTAATTTTTATATACGTTTTCAATTGGTCTACGTTTTGATATAAATTTTGTTTGGAGCCAACTATAATACGTTTTCGTTAGACATTATAAATTAAAGTCATTTTACGTTCCAACACCGTCACAACGCGCAGTACCATTCTTTAACTTAAAAAACACTATTTTCTTACGTGTTTTTTATGCACGTGTCAGTATAAATTCAGGTTGATTTACGTTTTGACGTAAATTCTCATTAAAGTTATATTTAGATAGCGTTTACGTTTTCCATTTACAATTAATTTATTATAAAATGACGAAAAGAGTAAACAACGTCACTTTGTATAAAAAAACCTATATCTTATGCCATTTTGATTACATGTACGTTTGTGTTTCGATCACGTGTACATTCTATTAAACTTAATTTAATAAAAACCTATATCAAGACGAAAAGAGTAAACAACGTCACTTTGTATAAAAAAACCTGAATCTTATGCCATTTTGATGACATGTACGTTTGTGTTTCGATCACGTGTACATTCTATTAAACTTAATTTAATAAAAACCTATATCTAGACGTATATTAAAGTAACACCGCCATAACATACTCAAGATCATATAAAACAAATTTAGAAAAGTAAGAAAAAAATATATGCTAGACATTAATAATCATAAAAATAAATATAGGATGACTATAATTGAATCTGTAAAAGTTTGAATTAAAACCGTAATATGAATATAGGACCACCATAATCACAAGTTTTTAAATATCTAGGTTTGTGTTATACTATAGTCTAATAGTCAAAGATAAAAGAGATTTATGGGTGTAAGGTATAGTAGGAGTTAAAAAAATTGTTATGATTAAATGTGTTTAATATGTTAGACGTAAATCATTTTCAATTCGTTCAGTTTTAGTATTTTACTTTTTGTTTTAAAAATGGGAATTTTGTTTTCTACCAACTGGTTTTTATACATATCTTCTCTCCTAAAAGGTGTACCAACAGAGAAAACAATATTTATCATTGTATCATTAAATTAAATGTTTTATAACCACTACTAGAAAAATTAAAATTTTTAACGCCGTTTTCAACGCATTTGTAACAAAAACTTAATTTTTGTAAACAAACACAAAAGAATTATGATATCGTTACAAATGGGTTGCAATTTTAAAAATTCCGTTACAAATGTGTTGCAATTTTAAACATTCCGTTACAAAACATTCCGTTACAAATGCGTTGCATTTTTTTCAAATATTTTGTTGCAAATGCGTCACAAATTTACTAATAAAATAAGGAAATAGTGTAGCAAATGCGTTGTAAATGGTTTTCAACGGAGCTTTTTCCAACATCAAGTTTTGTTGCAAATCCGTAACAAATCGGAATTTGTAACGCATTTGTAATGGAAAGGGCCGTTATTGACCAGGATCAACATGGTCTCTGGCGACCACCTCGCCATCCATGCTTACGATATGCAATTAGGGTAGTGCCGGTAGTTGCCGGCGATGGTGTGGTTAAGGGTGCGGTGGTGAAAATGATTCTAAAAAGAAACAGAAAACCTGGTCAAGTAGTAGAATGCCACACAGCACAATTAGGGAGTGAAATTGCAGACACCAATCTTGCAAGTATGTATGTATACTAATATCAAGGATTTTCTTTTTATTTTTTGAAGGTGATAAGGGTATCTAAGTCTTATTATAAATTACTAGAAGGGTTCTCAAGCGATGTGACAGGAAAACAGACATAGTACATGGATATATACGATTCAGTTATTTAGCATCAAACAAAACTGAAATCATTGGTTAATATATTTTAGTAACCATTCGGTTTTCGATTAATCGATTCGGTTTATTCAGTTAGATTGTCGACTTTTTGTTCCATTTAATTTTTGTTAATAACCAAAACCAAATTTGAGCTAGTTTTTTTTTGGAAATACATGTAATGAAGATATAAATATACGAAATGGAAGTACAAACACATGAAATAGAGGTATAAAACATAATATGGAGGTATAAACTAGAAATATATGAAAGTATGAATGGTACGATTCGGTTAATTTCAGGTAATTCCGGTTTTTTGTTGATTTCGATTTGGTTTTGGTTGTTTTGTTTCGCTTTCGTTTAACGGTTCTGTAATTGCTCACCATTAGATATTGTTAATCATGTAACATATCAATTTATTAAAATATATATATATATATATATATATATATACATATAACAATACTATACTCAAATTAAAGTGATTAAGATGTTCATTTTTATAGTGCAATTTTATTAAAAAGGTCTAAACATATGAAAAAAATTATGGCAATTTAAATATTATGGGGTGGTTGGTTTAATACAGGGGCAAAGTCTAAATATTATTTAGATAAACAAAAATTGAGTACTCACGGTGGAGGCAAGAGTATAAGTATTAGTTTTTTTTAACTTTTGAAACATTTAAAAAAAAACTTGTCAAGTTACATCAAAACAGAAGGTAGACGGGCAACAAGTTGCGCCGCCACTCACTTTTGAATTGCAAACCCTAATCTTCCAAAGACGAACCCCTGCCCCCTGGGGATGAACGATTGTTGTGGATGACCGTTGAACTCTAGTCAAGAAGTGGATAGCTTCCGGTACTAGGGAGCCAAAGGTATCAAAAGGAAAAGGGACAAAGACATGTTGGTTCTCTGCGCAAGCTTTAGCATGTTTATCCACTTTCTTTGATTCTGCTTTTCTAGATGCTTACCCAGCTACAAACCCGTTTCCCTTAAACCAACCAAAGGGGAAACCCCGTGAGGTCCACACAAGCATGTTTCCCCCCAGCCAAAGACGCGCAGATCCGCTGGTCGCAGAGTAAATCTTCCTTACATAGGGTCCGTGAGGAAATTCACAGGAGCCTCTTTCTTAGCAGAAATCCCAGCTCTTCTCAAGATGTCCTTAAAAACATATTTGTCCTTAAAAAGTTTTTAATATATGCATTATGGCTTATAGCTTAAGCAAGTAAAGGTGTATTACTTAAATTTTAAGATGCACATGCTTATAGCCTTGTAATATATTGATGTTAAAACACAACTCAAATTTACGGTAACAACTATAGTACGCTTGTGTATTTTGGTTTGCTTTAACCCAGAAGGTTAAACGTTGATCGTTAGTGATGGTGGTCTTCGGGGCCAGCAACTAGGGGTGGTGAGTGGCTATCGGTGATGACACTTGGTGGCATCGATGTTACTGTCACATATCAAATAATAGAGGGTATTATTTGTAATTGTAATTAGGGTGTGCAATAACAGAACCGCTAACCAAAACTGAACCGAAAACCGACAAAACCGAACCGAAATTAACCGAAGCCGAATTAACCGAAAGTCGGTTAACGGATATTTTTTTACCATCGGATAACCGAAATTAACCGAACCGAACCGAACCATTTATTTTTTTTATATATTTCTCGCTTTTATACCTCTATTTCATGTATTTCATGTTTTATACTTTTATTTCAGATAATAATACCTCCATTTTATTTATTTATACGTTCATTTCATTTATTTACACATCCATATCATGTATTTAAACATCTATTTCATGCATTTATACATCTATTTCATTTATTTATACATCTATTTCATTTTATACATCTATTTCATTTTATACATCTATTTTATGTATTTATACCTCCATTACATGTATTTCCAAGCAAAAAATTTAGCCCTTGTTTAAATTGGTTATTAACCGAAAATTAACCGAACCAAACCGAACACCGACAAATTAACTGAATTAACCGAACCGATTAACCGATGACTTCGGTTACGGTCACGGATAATGCTAATAACCGAACCGAACCGAACCGTGCGCACCCCTAATTGTAATATAGTGTGAGGGGTGATTTGTCTTTGGTATCAAGGATTCATTAAGAACTCGAACAAGCCGAGGAAATGGATGTCGATGATTTAAGATACCTTCTTCTTTTCTTTGTGTTCTTCTTCTCTTGAATCGATCATCACGTAATAGTTAGGCAACAATGAGGTGGTGTTTGCCGGTGGTGAAAGCGGTAGTGTTTGCAGATGGCAATAAAGCGGAGTGACGGCAGTGGTACGACTCAGATTCATTTTACAGAAACCAAGAGGTTAAACAGCGGTTGTATGGCGGCTAAACAAAGGTGTAGCATGCTTTCGGTGTAGTTATCATGGTTGCGGTTCAAATCTAGGGTGAGGATGAGTTGATTCGAGCGTTTTTACATGTGGATTTGTGATCTACTTGGTTCGATGTTTTTTTTTTTTGAACGGCAAAAACATATATATATATATATATATATATATATATATATATATATATATATATATATATATATAAAGAGCCAGCAAGAGACTAGGAGAAAAATTACAAACACAAAGAAGGAATCAAACACAAAACAAACATTACAAGAGATTGACTAAATTAAAATATTTCCAGTTATCCCACGAAGGAGCCTTCAGCCTTGATCGGTTGTTGATCCAAAAGAAAGCATCCTCTTTAATAAGGTCCACCGTCATCCTTATTGGAACAAAATCGTCCTCAAACGTTTTTAAGTTTCTCGCACCCCAGATTCTCCAAACCGTCGCCATGCTAACCGTATACACAATACGTTTCCACACTTTACTACCTGGGCACTCCTTTATCATGTCTATGAGCTCCATCAGATTATTGCAATTGGTTGGGAATTTAATACGCATCCAAGTTAACATATTCCACCAAATGCTTTTAGCCCACAAGCAGTTTAGGAAAATATGGTCTGGAGTTTCAATCTCTATCCCGCAGCGAGGACACAGAGTGCCCGGCATCGACACTCCCCGGCGAACCAAACCATCTTTCGAAGCTATATTCCCCCAGATATCTCTCCATAAAAGATAATTACACTTCGGCGGAGCCCAATAGTTCCATATAAATTCTCTACTCTCGTTCATCCCCCCGAACCGGCTTTAAGGATATCTAGACGAACGTGTTTTGTTGAAAAAAGATCGCCGGAATCATTGCTCCACCTCCACTCGTCTCTAGAGTCTTTTAAGGTAACTTGGCCTAACTTGCTCATAAGATTACCAATTTGCATCCATTCCTCAACGGAGATCGGATCCTTTTCCCATTCCCATCTCCATTTGTTGGGATTGAACCCTATGAAAGGAACAGATGATATAAAGCCAAATAACACTATCCGAGCTTTGGTTACACTATCAGAGTTTACAACCTCTGGTGTACTTACACTGCTTTCCATAAAGACTGCTCATCCTATCATTTGCCTACACAAAGCTTCAAGGTCTGCCAGAGTTACAAGGATCAGAAGATAGAGATTAGAGTTTAGTCATTAGCTAAGTTAATTATGTAACAGTGCCAAGCACTGATAGTTAGTGTAAGCAGTGTTTACAGTTAGTTACATATTAGTTTCCTGTCACTATCAACCCTGACGTCATCAAAGATGCTCAGAGGTTAGATAGTTAGTATAAATAGGCAACTCATGTAACCTTTAAACTTGTCTCTTAAAAGATCAACTTTCGCATATCATCTTCTCTGCATTTTCTTATTACCAAACTGTAATTGCAAAGGCTTAGGGGGAGTTTGTGAATCACATGCAAGTTTATAAACTTGAAAGCATGATGATGATGATGAAAACAAACGACCATTGCTTGTAGTAAAAGTTTTCCATCTAATTTCGCTGCAAATCTCTTTTCATTCAATCATTTTTCCATTTATTGAAACAAAAACTACAAGTAATTAAACTCAGATCCTAACAATTGGTATCAGAGCTTGATTCAAGTTCGATCTAACAATCGATTTGGTTCGACCAGATCAGCTCTCTTGCTAATCAGTTTGGTTGTTTTTAGCTTGATATTCAGAGTTTTATTACGTTCAGAGTTTTTAAAACAAAATCTGTGAAAAATCAACTGAAAATGTCTCAAAACACACAGGATGCCAATTCTGGATCCTTGTTCAAACCGCTGATGCTCAAAAGAAATGAATATTTCATTTGGCAACGAAGGATGGGTCACATCCTTGCTCAGCAAAACACCGGTTGCTGGGGATCTGTTGCTTATGGACCACACATTCTGATGGTTCCAAGCATAGAAGATCCAACTAAACAAGTGCCAAAAAATCCTGAAAACTTTTCGGAGCAGGATTTCCAGAAAATTGAGTTGGATGCTAAGGCTTTTAGCATAGTTGCTTCAGCCTTACCCAATGAAATTTATGCTGGTCTACTCCATTGCAATAGTGCAAAGGAATTATGGGATGCACTGAAAGAGCAATTTGGTGGGACTGAGGAAGTGATTGAAAGTAACAGAGAAGTTCTTAATCAGCAGCATGAAACGTTTTGTCACTTGAAAGGAGAGTCTATAACACAACAATTTGAACGTTACAGCTGTCTTATCAGTGAACTTAGACTGGTTAACGTGGTTTTTCCTAATTCGACTGTCAATAGTCGTTTCCTTAGATCGTTACCAGATAAGTGGGAGACGGTAGCTTATGTAACGCGAAAATCTGTTGGGTTTAAAGAAATGTCACTAACACAACTTCATGGAATACTCCTCACTTATGAGAGAGAGCTAAACCAGAAAAAGAAGTTGCAAGATTCTGGAAAACTGACTGATGATTACTCATTGGGTAACACAACACTTTTTGGCCAAGAAGAGGGTTCTGGCAGCAGTAAGGACCAAAGTTACGATCACTATATAGATATTACATCTGGTGGGAACTTTGGATCTGAAACATATGCACCCAACTATACTTTTACTGCTAGTGGGGAAAGCCAAACCTCTGACAATCATTCCTTTGAGCTAAATGATTTACAACACATTGAACCTTCTGATCTTGAGGAAATGGATATTTTGCACCAACTGGCCTTACTGAGTGTTAGGGCTAGTAAATTCTATAAGAGAACTGGTAGGAAATTCCCAGGGTTGCATGGGGGGTTGAAGGTTGGGCTGGATAAATCAAAAGTCAAGTGTTATAAGTGTAATAGGCTAGGAAATTTTGCCAGAGAATGCAGGCCTCAAAGTTCTGGACCAATAGTGACTCATCCTGGCCCTAGACCTCAGCACACACAAAACACTGCTCATTATTCCCAATATGCCCCTTCACAACATGTTCAAAACACTGCCCATTTTGCACACCCTGCTACCACTGTTCTAGTGCATTATGTTCAATCCACTGCTCCACAAATTCAATATGTTCAGGCACCATCACATCCTCAAGTGCTTGTACAACAAGCACCCATTGTTACACAACCTACTCAAACCACTGCTAGTCCAGCAGAGGTTGGTCAACAAAGTTTTTTCACACAAAGTTATGTTGACTGGAGTAGCCTGCCTGAGGATGATGAAAACTTTGCTTTAATGGCCAAAAATGATGTTGAACAAGAATTTTGTTTAATGGCCTTAGATACAATTGTTGAAGGTGTTGAATCTGTGGAGATAGTGTCAAAAACAGATGAAGTTCAAGTTTGTGATGAAACAGTGGTTTCAAGTGAAGAAAATGAAAATGTTGCTGATAAGGAAAAGAACTCTCCTGCTGACCCATGGAACATTGATGTGTGTGAAGATGAGTGTGATTGTGCTCTTATGGCTACTACAAAGGTATCACCTCAGATTCTTAAAGATCTATGTTCTGACAAATGCATCATTGCTTTTGCAAACATCAAAAAGGTGAATGAAAACCTGAGAAACAAAATTTTAGAAGATGAACTTAATTTTTAAAAACTGATTAAAGAGTTAAAATCAAAGTTGAGTGAAAAGGATTCTGAAATGAGTAGCCTGAGACTTGAATCAAGCATAACCAAGGACCAACTCCAAACTGTGGTAGAAAAATACGAAGTTTGTAAAAAGGAGTTAGAAGAAACCCAAATCACTTGTGAAAAATAGGTTGAGTCCTGCAAAGGTTATGAGATTATGCTTGATGCCCAGATCAAGAGCAACATTAAGTTTGGTGTAGGTTTTAGAAACTATGACCAAATTGAGAAAAATGCTGCTAAAATTGAGTCTGAGTTGGTTGAAGTTGTCCCTACAAATTTGGTTGGTGTAGAGATAAAAATCACAGATAAAGCTGGAAACAAAATTGTTTTGGAAAAACCAGAGGTTTCAACGAAAGATAAAGAAATTGAAAAATATCAGTTTAAACCATCTTGGTCAGATGAATGTGATATCTTAAAAAACTTTAAGCCAATGGACTTCACAACCACTGATGGTGTTAAAGCCCCAAAAGCATTGGTGATCCCTATCAAAGATGTACCAGTAGAGGTTACAACCACTGCTGATAAAAAGTCTGATAGGAAAAGAAGAGTAAAGATTAAAAACCTGTTTTGTGAATTTTGTGAAAAAAAAGAAATCATGTGGCTGCAGATTGTTTTCTTTTAAAAGCCTATGACATCAACAAAACTTGTGTTATCAAAAACTCTTCAAAATGCACCATCTGCAACAAAACAAATCACTTAACTCAACAGTGTGCCTATCTCAAAAACTATGAGCAAAAAGTAAAAGAGATCAAGGCAAAAGCACTAGAAAGAGAAGTTTCAAGTCCTGCTGGAAATAAATCCAAGCAGAGTTTTGAACCAATTGAAACATCTGTTACAAAAGCTTTAAACAAAACCTTTGTTCAAAGAGAGGTGCAAGTGACAGATGCTCCACCATCAAACTCATTTCCAAGAGGGTATGGCCAACCTGCTTACAAAAAGGTTCCTCATGCTTATGAAGGTTACAAAAAGCCTTCAAAGCAAAGAGTAAACAGGCACCCTTATGGATACCATCATCTGATAGGAAATGGTCAAGAGCAGATGTTACAAGAAAATTTCAAAACCACTGACCATTGTCCTAAACTTGAGGTTGGACCATCTGTGACCCCATCCAAAGCCATTTTAGCTTTGGAGACCAATCTTAACTGATCTATTTACTTGATGTGCAGGGACCCTCTACTTGCCTTGATAGCTTATGGTATGTAGATAGTGGAGGTTCCAGGCACATGACAGGATGTAGAGCCCTTCTCAAGGACTTCATGGCTCATGGGGGTGATATATCTTTTGGTAATAACTCAAAGGGAAAGGCTTTAGGGTCTGGGTCAGTTCTGGCTGGTAAATTCAAGTTTGAAAATGTAAATTTAATTGACAATCTGAAATTTAACTTGCTGAGTGACTCACAAATGAGTGACAGAGGATATGGGTCCTTCTTCACTAAGAAAACTTGTCAAATTGTGGGACCAGAGGTTGTTAAAAAGATTGATCAAATCATTGCTGAGAGCAAAGCACAACTCACTGCTCACAGGAGTGGGAATGTGTATGTGGTAGATATGCTAAAAGATAATCCTATGTCTGGAACATGTCTATTCTCAGTTGCTTCTAGCAAAGAAACTGAGTTATGGCATAGAAGACTTGGACACACAAATCTTAAAACTATCACCACACTCTCAAAACAAAGTCTTGTAAGAGGTGTGCCTCACAAGCAATTTTCCTATGATGAACATTGTGTTTCCTGTTTAAAAGGCAAACAACATAAAAGTTCTTTCAAATCAATTGAAGAGTCCAAAACAAGCCAGTTTTTACAACTGCTGCACATGGACTTGTTTGGCCCAGTGCAAATCATGAGCTTAAAACACAAAAGGTATTGCCTAGTAATAGTTGATGATTTCTCTAGGTTTACATGGACCTTCTTTCTTCACTCAAAGGATGAAACTGCAGGCATTTTGCAAAACTTTGTCAAACAAGTAGAAAAGCAATTTGATCTTCCAATAAAAATCTTTAGGAGTGACAATGGAACAGAGTTTAAAAATAGGGAGTTGGATGCTTTTTGTGAGTTAAAAGGAATTGTTAGACAATATAGCATTCCAAGAACTCCAGAACAAAATGGGGTGGTTGAAAGGAAAAACAGAACTTTAATTGAATCAGCAAGAACTATGTTGGCAGATTCTGGTTTACCCTGGTCCTTTTGGGCAGAGGCTGTAAACACTGCTTGCTATGTTCAAAACAGAGATTTGATTAACCCCATGCATCCAAAGACTACCTATGAGATTTTGTATAATCTGATTTCATATTTCAAAGTTTTTGGCTATCCATGCTTTATTTTGAACTTAAAAGATTCTATATCTAAGTTTGCAGCCAAAATTGATTGTGTTATTTTCTGGGATACTCAACTACTGCTAAAGCCTATAGAGTTATTAACTCTCGGACCAAGTGTGTTGAAGAAACATTGAATGTGAAGTTCAATGAACTTTCATCATTGAAAATGTAACATTCTTCGTAAAACGGGTTCCAAAAACCCGCTCCGTTTAAAATTCAAGAATCTATTAAATGTTTCGCTTCGCATTATTCATTCTATATATTGTGTTAGTTAGTTTTTATGGTTGATAAATAAACTAGGTAGGTAATATATTAAAAAATAAAATAAAATAAATAAATAAAACCAATAAATAAAAGTCAGAATAATAATAATAATAATAATAATAATAATAATAATAATAATAATAATAATAATAATAATAAATAACAAAAAAGGGGTGTGGACTACGTGTTTCGAACCCGGGTCCTTACCCACACCAAACACACTCTACACCACTACTCTGCACACACTGTGGTAACTGAAATTGTAAATAAATAACATTTATAGTAGACCTAAGAGCAAAAAAACATGCAAGTTCATCAATCAGATCCGTAACTGCCGGAACAATTTGAAGCTTAATTAACTCGCAAAACCGACAATCCTATTTTTGTACCGGAAGCTTAAATCAAGTAAAACATAACCGAAACGAAATCATTGAGATCGGAAATCAAACCCGAAACTGAATCAGATGATTGCTCTTTACTCAGCCTATAAATACCTGTTGTAATTCAGTTCCAAACTCATCCAAATCTTCCCTAGAAACCTCCTGCTTAACTCTCAATCTTCTCTCTATTTCATCGGAAAACTCGATCTGCACTTGCCGGAGCTGGTCGTCGGGAAATCGAGCACCGTTCTTCACATTGGTATGAATCACTAAACTCCTCCTATATTACGTTTATATTCATTCAGAATCCATTAGTAAGATCAGATTTATTCAAAAAGTATGTTAGCCGAGTTCCGGTTCAGAGTTAAAACCAATGAAGAAGAAGAGTTTCAGTCAGTTTATAAAAGAATTAAGAATTTGGTATTAATCGGGTTAGACACCCAGCCCAACTGGTTGGGCTAGGTGTACATGAATGCAGAGATCCAGGGTTCGAGTTGTACACTGCACACGGTTCGTTGATTTAAAAAAAATCTTTTTAATTAAATTAAAACTGAAGAAATCTAAAAAGTAGATAAGTATAATAAAAATCAAGAATCTAACGGGTTAGACACGTAGCTCAGTTAGAAGAGCTGCGTGCAAGCAACCGAGAGGTCACGAGTTCGAGTCCCAACACGCGCGCCTAAAATCCTATTAAAAACCGGTCAGACCCCCTTACTGTCAGGTCTGACAGTATATTTTTGTTTTATTTTACTTTCAATTAAATAATTTGAATTACCTATACACCTTTCCAATGAAGATTAATTAAATAAATACTTAGCAATACAAGTTCAAAAGGGTATAAAAACTACAAAAAAATTAACCTAACAAAATGTCTAAGTAAAAATATTAATTTGAATATTTATTGAATATTATCATTTTAGGTTAGTATTCGTTCGTCGAACGAATCCTCAATTCGTGCGCATTCAATATCATCAAAGAACGCACCCACTGTGAGTAAATTCTTACAAATTCCCCTTTTATTCATGTTTTAGGGTGTATCATGTGTCATTCATACATTCCGTTTATTCAAAACCTTGTGCTATTACCATTATATGAATTACCGTGTGATGTAAATGTTGTTTGTTGTATTGCAAGTTTATATTTTTGTCGAGTTGAGCATCAGGTGCCTCATTAGATCAGCTCCGTTTGATTGAGCCTTGATCTCATTGTTCATCATTTGGTATGTGTGTGTGTGCATTAATTGATATTATGTGTTTTGTGGTTTAACTTACATATACGTAGACTCATATATGGTTATACACATTTTTATTCAAATAACCAATATAACTAATTCTTTCAAATATTTAAATAAGATTCACTCGCCAACTTTTGTTGACCCAAAACCCTATTTTTACACATGATATAGGTGGACAGGTTGAAGCAAGGAACACATAGGAAATTGCCTTAGAAGAAAATAAAGAAGTCATGAAAAATGTATTTGAACATGTTGTGCTTGTATGTTTATTGTAATTTCTTCTTTAAATAGAAATAATAAATATGAAACTTTATAGTAAATGTCATGAGCTTTGATAAAAACCCAATCTTGCCCCGACTAGCATTTCCGCTACGGGTCAGGGTGTGACAGATTGGTATCAGAGCTTTTGACAATAGGGATATAGGATAGGTTATTAGACCCTTAGAGCCTATACTATAGTTTATTAGATTTTAATTGTTTATGTGGTTACATGCAAACTCATGATGTTTGTTTGTTTCGTATTTATTACACACACAAATGCATGCAAACACTTCCACTATCATTTTGTGTGATGCTTAATGAGTTATACTTGCTGTCAAACATAACATGCTTACATATACATACATCACGCATATTTCAATGTTCACATATTCAAATCATCCTCATATTTTCTTTATTCAAGATTTTGTGGTATTTTCGTTTTTCAATCTCCTCAAAGTAAGTTCTATGACGGGCATGTAGTAACTGGAAGGGTACGAGTACCGGTAGTCGAGATGTCCTGTCTAGGTTGGCAATCGTATAAATCCAATATAACGGACTAGTTTGCCTACCTGGGGACCAACGATGAGAGTATGAAGGACCTATTAGGCCAAAGCATGCCACACCAAACGTCGCATGAACTAACCCACTTTGAGTTGTCACTGTGGCTAACACCTGGACACCCTGCGACTTTATACCTTGCAATCATGTTTTTACGATTTTCATTCGGGTAGCGTGATTATTAACAGGCCAACATCGATATAAACCCTACCAGAGCCAAGTAGTCATGGGGGCCCACATGACTACCAAGGCCAAGTAAGGGGACATATGGGAGCCCAAACATGAGCAAAGCCCAAGACATCCTATGGATGTAGCAAATTTATTTTCTTCATTTGTTTTGTGAATGTTCATTTCTAAATACGACACATGACACCTAAAACGTCAAACTCATACTCTCGATATGTATTCCTTGTAGATGTCTTCTAGTCACTCTCGTAGAGGTAGGAGATCAGGAAAATTCCGCTAGCGCATGGCTGCCCAAATCGCTCAACAAATGGCCGCCGTAATACCCAACATCGTAGTTCAAGTCCAACAAGCCCTTGTCTCCAATCCTATCACCCCAACCAATCTAGAAGGACAAAATGTCGCCAACCCTCCTCTCAACACCACTAAATGCACCTTCAAGCATTTCAAATCCTGCGATCCTCCAAAATATGAAGGGACTGAAGGTGTCACCGCTCTCCTCTATTGGTTTGAGGAGATAGAAAACACTTTTCTCAATTGCGACTGCCCTGATGATCGCAAGGTGCGATATGCTACCGGTCGTTTGTTCGGAGTAGCACTTACATGGTGGAATACATAGAAAAGGCAAGCGAGGTGCTGAGGATGCTATGACCTTGAGTTGGGAAGAGTTGAGGGAGATCATGACAAGAAGTTTCTGTCCAAGAAGCAAAATCAAGAAATTAGAAGATGAGTTCTACTCTTTGAAACAAAAGGAGGGCGACCACACCACATACAACAAGAGATTCCTTGAGTTGAATCAGATGGTCCCCAACTTTTTCACTCCCCTCTACCGTTTGATCGAGCACTACATTCGAGGTCTTCCGTCAAAAAATTCAAGACCCTGTAATAAGTACCACACCTGCAACTTTGGAAGCAACAATGGAGTTAGCTACAGAGCTCACCGAAAACCGCATACGGAACAAAGACTTCAAGGAGGAGAAGAAGAAGGATAAAACATCAACCGAAACCTCAAACCCAACCCAGACCGAATCCTCTTCTCAACCCACTTCTAAGAGAAAACGAGATGGGCAAAATTTCGCTGTCACCCAAGGCAATCAACCAGCCACAAGTCGTACCCCTCCAAGCTATCCCAATCACTCAAGTAGCACCCAACTCTACTTACCCAAATAAGAAACCTTACATTGGACCTCACCCTCAATGCAACACCTGTTTTTATCACCATCCACCTACCGTACCTTGTCGACTGTGTGCTAATTGTGGGCGTTATGGTCATTTGAGTAGAACTTGTCGTACCCTCAAAACCAAGCTTCACCCCCTACCCAAAACGTGATCCAATCATATCAACAACCCCAATACCCCATGTTCCCACATGTTCGAGCTTGCTTTAATTGTGGGGACCCTACCCATTTTAGAAACACGTGCCCTTGATTGGTTAACATCATAAACGCCCAAGCTCAAGCAAACCCAGTTAACCAAGCAAATCAAGAAAATCCAGCACTACCACCAGCAAGAGGAATAGCTTACAACATCAACGCAAATCCTGTTGAAGATAATAACGGCCTAAATGAACAACCCAACTAGCCTTCCATCACCAAGAGTCAAGACTCAACTCCAACCGTTTAGTTCCAAATGCTTTCTCAATCTTTGTGTAACCCTGTTATAATTTGGGAATTTACGTATCCAAGAATTTTAATGCAAATTGATATTACTGTTTTATTTAATATCTTTACTCATTGATTTAATTTTCATATCATCATACATCACGACGTATCTTGAAGTTGGGTCGTGTCTCACTTTTTCATAGACTGGCCCCTTCATCATAGGAAACGAGAGAGGTATTGTCGTCATTCAGTCATGTATCCTTTCAGATTTGAGACTCAAGCTTTGGTTGTTGTGTTTGTTTATGTTTTAGAGTCACATAGAACTAATCATAACTTACTGACAAAGCCAATGAAAATTTGACAAGAATATGGTGGATACGCCGCTGGTACTTCCTATATATAAGTATTCTTGTCAAAGGATCAAAAGCATTATCAGGCGGTTATGAGAAGTTTCGTGTAGGTTTTAATATTGACATAGTTGAAGTTTTTGTTTTATGATATAACCTTATCTTTTCAAACGTATCAATTCCTCAAAACTCTTATGCATGAGATCATACCTAGTCAATCAACTCTGTTTATCCATGTTTCGCATTTTTATACTTTAGGCATCCAAAAGCGATTCCTGTAGCAGGGTATTCAAACCTTACTAGGAACGTTACCGCCTCAAATCCAAACATCATACCTCTCCTTTCTGCTAAAGAGGCATTTCAGATTTCAGTCAGTAAGCGTTGAGAGTAAAATAAAGGACCCGAGTTTACGTGGGAACATGAAGACTCAATGCGCGAGAAATACCCACATCTTTTCCTGTTACAGCTACTACTCAAATTTCGGGACGAAATTTCTAAAAGTAGGGGATACAGTAACATTCTTCGTAAAACGGGTTCCAAAAACACGATCCGTTTAAAATTCAAGAATCTATTAAATGTTTCGCTTCGCATTATTCATTCTATATATTGTGTTAGTTAATTTTTATGGTTGATAAATAAACTAGCTAGGTAATATATTAAAAATAAATAAATAAAACCAATAAATAAAAGTCAAAATAATAATAATAATAATAATAATAATAATAATAATAATAATAATAAATAACAAAAAAGGGGTGTGGACTACGGGTTTCGAACCCGGGTCCTTACCCACACCAAACACACTCTCCACCACAACTCTACACACACTGTGGTAACTGAAATTGTAAATAAATAACTTTTATAGTAGACCTAAGAGCAAAAAAACCTGCAAGTTCATCAATCAGATCCGTAACTGCCGGAACAATTTGAAGCTTAATTAACTCGCAAAACCGACAATCCTATTTTTGTACCGGAAGCTTAAATAAAGTAAAACATAACCGAAACAAAATCATTGAGATCGAAAATAGAACCCGAAACCGAATCAGATGATTGCTCTTTACTCAGCCTATAAATACCTGTTGTAATTCAGTTCCAAACTCATCCAAATCTTCCCTAGAAACCTCCTGCTTAACTCTCAATCTTCTCTCTATTTCATCGGAAAACTCAATCTGCATTCGCCGGAGCTGGTCGTCGGAAAATCGAACACCGTTCTTCACATTGGTATGAATCACTAAACTCCTCCTATATTACGTTTATATTCATTTAGAATCCATCAGTAAGATCAGATTTATTCAAAAAGTATGTTAGCCGAGTTCCGGTTCAGAGTTAAAACCAATGAAGAAGACGAGTTTCAGTCAGTTTATAAAAGAAATAAGAATTTGGTATTAATCGGGTTAGACACCCAGCCCAACTGGTTGGGCTTGGTGTACATCAATGCAGAGATCCAGGGTTCGAGTTGTACACTGCACACGGTTCATTGATTTTTAAAAAAAAATCTTTTTAATTAAATTAAGTCTGAATAAATCTAAACAGTAGATAAGTATAATAAAAATCAAGAATCTAACGGGTTAGACACGTAGCTCAGTTGGAAGAGCTGCGTGCAAGCAACCGGAAGGTCACGAGTTCGAGTCCCAACACGCGCGCCTAAAATCCTATTAAAAACCGGTCAGACCACCTTACTGTCAGGTCTGACAGTATATTTTTGTTTATATTTTTCCTTTTGTTTTATTTTACTTTCATTTAAATAATTTGAATTACCTATACACCTTTCCAATGAAGATTAATTAAATAAATACATAGCAATACAAGTTCAAAAGGGTATAAAAACTACAAAAAATTAACCTAACAAAATGTCTAAGTAAAAGTATTAATTTGTATATTTATTGAATATTATCTTTTTAGGTTAGTATTCGTTCGTCGAACGAATCCTCAATTCGTGCGCATTCAATATCATCAAGGAACGCAACCACTGTGAGTGAATTCTTACAAATTCCCCTTTTTATTCCTGTTTTGGGGTGTATCATGTGTCATTCATACATTTCGTTTATTCAAACCCTTGTGCTATTACCATTATATGAATTACCGTGTGATGTAAATGTTGTTTGTTGTATTGCGAGTTTATATTTTTGTCAAGTTGCGTGCAATCATTCATTAGGCCCATCAGTTCCTCGTTGGAGACGGGTTGAGCATCAGGTGCCTCGTTAGATCGGCTCCGTTTGATTGAGCCTTGATCTCATTGTTCATCATTTGGTGTGTGTGTGTGCATTAATTGATATTATGTGTTTTGTGGTTACATATACGTAGACTCATATATGGTTATACACATTTTTATTCAAATAACCAATATAACTAATTCTTTCAAATATTTAAATAAGATTCACTCGCCAACTTTTGTTGACCCAAAACCCTATTTTTACACATGATACAGGTGGACAGGTAAAGCAAGGAACACATAGGAAATTTCCTTAGAAGAAAATAAAGAAGTCATGAAAATTGTATTTGAACATGTTGTGCTTGTATGTTTATTGTAATTTCTTCTTTAAATAGAAATAATAACTATGAAACTTTATAGTAAATGTCATGAGCTTTGATAAAAACCCAATCATGCCCCGACTACCATTTCCGCTGCGGGTCAGGGTGTGACAGAAAATCCCAGCAAATCCTGTATAGTTTTTTGATTTATATAAATTCACATTTGCTGATGTTTCTATCAAGTTAGATAATGCAGGTACACCACAATCATCTGAAGAAGATCAAGATCAAAGATATGACTGTGTGCTTCCACAAACAAAAGTCTATTCTTCCAACAGAGGATCAGGTGCTACAAGCTCTTGTGTAAACTCTGCCACTTCTGGGTCAACAGTGGTTGATCCTCAAACCTCTGCCAGTTCACAAAATCAAACATCTGTTGATAGAAGCCTTACACTTGGACACCAAAATCATCAGAATGTTACCTCTGTACCTCCAATACCACCACCACCATTCACATCAGAGGCTGATACTTCAAATTCACCAGCAGAGGTTAGCTCGGATGATACACATTTGCAGCCATCACCTCAAAATGCTATTGTTCCATACTAAGGTGATTTGATTTATCTCAAAAGCCATCCAGCAGATCAAGTTATTGGCAACATCAAATCTGGGGTGCTCACACACAGCCAATCCCAAAATATTTGTCTTTTTGCTGGTTTTCTATCACTCATACAGCCTGTCAAGTACCAAGAGGCACTGAAAGACAACAGCTGGGTAGAAGCCATGCAAGAAGAACTCATTCAGTTCAAAAGACAACAAGTTTGGGAGCTTGTGCCACTGCCAAAAGATGTAAGTCAATTGGCACAAAGTGGGTCTTCGAAAACAAAACTAATGAAAGGGGTATTGTTGTCAAAAACAAAGCAAGGCTCGTCGTTCAAGGCTACAGACAGGAAGAAGGTATAGATTATGATGAGATTTTTGTTCCTGTAGCAAGGTTGGAAGCTATTCGCCTGTTCTTAGCTTTTTGTTGCTAACCACAACATAAAGGTGTTTCAAATGGATATAAAGAGTGCATTTTTGTATGGAAAAATCAAAGAAGAGGTGTATGTCTGTCAACCTCCAGGTTTTGAAGATGCATTCCATCCTGATCATGTCTGCAAGCTCAACAAAGCATTGTATGGCTTGAAACAAGCACCAAGAGCCTGGTATGAAACTCTATCCACTTTTCTCTTATCCATAGGGTTTACTAGAGGTAAAATAGATAAAACCCTATTTTTAAAATGTAAAGGAAAAGATTTGATGCATGTCCAAATTTATGTGGATGACATCATTCTTGGATCCACAAGCATTGCTATGTGAGAGTTTCGAAAACTCATGGCAGTAGAGTTTGAGATGAGTGCAATGGGTGAGCTCCAATGTTTTCTTGGTCTCTAAGTCAAACAATTGCACAATGGTACATTTATCCATCAAAACAAGTATGTGAAAGAACTGCTTAAAAAGTTTGATATGGATGATTGTAAACCATGTAGCACACCCACAGCAACCTCTAAGCTAGTCACCATTGATGGTAAAGATGACCTTGTTGATCAAACTCTTTATAGAAGCATAATTGGGTCTTTATTGTACCTAACTGCATCACGGCTGATGTGTGGGTGTAAACCGGTGTTTGTTATGGTTTAAGTTGATGTTTTTACGTGACTTTTAATTCCGGATAGCCTGCTTTTAATAAGGTTTATGTTTTACAGGTCTTACGGAGTTTAAGGAGCTAATCGGGAGCTAAACGGAGCACCAGGACGCGAACGAGATCAATCGGAATCAAGAACGGGAAATTCAGAAATTGGGGTTTAGGGGTGCCGTCACCGATGGCTTGAAGGCCCGTCAGCGATGCCCCGTGCATTTTCATCCGTCGTCCCAAGTTCGCCGTAGATGTCACACCCCGACCCGCAGCGGAAATGGTGATCGGGCATGATTGGGTTTTCATCAAAGCTCATGACATTTATTATAATGTTTCATATTTATTATTTCTTTTTAAAGGAGAATCATTACAATCAATCATACTAGTACAACATGTTCGATACATTTTTCAAGACTTCATTATTTTTCTTCTAAGGCAATTTCCTATGTGTTCCTTGCTTCAACCTGTCCTCCTGTATCATGTGTAAAATGGTTTTTGGGTCAACAAAAAGTTGGCGAGTGAATCCTATGAAAACATTCAAACGTGTTTATTGAATCAATTATAAAATAAAGTGCATAACCACATATGAGTAAAAGTAGATGTAAATTTATTCACAATATTAAATATTGCACACACACACACCAAAGGTTGTTTTTTAGGCACGCGTTGTTCAACTCGTCTCCCACGAGGAACTGATGGGCCTAATGAATGATTTTGAGGCACGCGTTGTTCAATGAACTGATGGGCCCAATGAATGTTTTTGAGGCACGCGATGTTCAACTCGTCTCCCACGAGGAACTGATGGGCCTAATGAATGTTTTGCACGCAACTTAACAAATATGTAAACACACCTCACAACAAACAATATTTACATTATAAGTTTAGATCATATAATGGTATAGCACGAGTTTGAATAAGCGAATTAATTTAAGTGACACATTATACACCTCATAACATGAATAAAAAGGGGAGTTTGTAAGAATTCACTCACAGTGGTTGCGTTTCTTGGATTGATGATGAATGCGCACGAATTTGGATTTAACCACGAGAGAAACTAACCTAAATAATAACATAATGGTTCGGTAAATAAATGGATTTTATTTGAGATTAATAATTTTAATTCATAACCTTAATAGGATTTCTAGATTTATTTTTGTGAGTTTAAGGACATTTTCTAACTTTAAAAATATTATTTTTAAGTATTTTTAAATAATTTTCTGATTAAATAAATAAATAAATAAATAAAATGTTGACCGTTGACTTTGACTGTTGACCGGTCTGATTGTGTTTATTATGTGCGCTAAGTGAGGTTCGAACTCGTGACCTCCCGTACGCGTGCACGCAGCTCTACCAACTGAGCTACGTGTCTAACCCGGAATATATTGAAATTTAATTATACATATACACATACTAGAGCTAACATATTTTTATTTAATTTAAAAAGGTTTGGATAATTCCAGGGGCGGTGTAACTAACCGAATTCGAACTCGAGACCTTGGCTTCGTGTTGCACACAGCCCGACCAATTGGGCTGTGTGACTAACCCGAAGGATATAAGATTTTTATTAAATTTATATATTTACTAGATTATTTCGTTAACTGGTTTTAAAAAGGTTGTGTATAATCGGCAAGCATGTACAGACTCGAACCCGGTATCTTTGCGTTTCAAATGCACACAGTCCACCACTGGACTGTGTGTCTAACCCGATACAAATCCCATTTTTAATTATACTTATAAACTACTCGCTGTTCATCTTCTTCGTTTTTATGAAACCCGGGAATCAACCTGACTGTTTAATCAATCATTCTTATTGATTTAGTTGATTGATCAGTACTGTTAATGAAATAATTTAAACAGAAAGGATTAAAGGTGCTGTACCGAACAGTTATGATCTCCGATGAAGTTACGGCGGCTGAGGTTAACTCCGGCGAAGTTTATTTTGCGACAGAGGCTCTATCAGAAGTTTGAGGTGAGCATGGTGCTTTCTGTCTGAGCTCTAGAAGTCTTTTTTAGAGTAAGGCAGAAAAGATGAAATGGGTTCGGTTTTCCGGCGACTTGCAGAGAATTCCGGCGAGGTGTTTCTTGATGAATAGCGACTTGTAGAGAGAGTGAAAGTTGTGCGAGTGTGAGCAGGTTTGAGAGAAATACACATGGTATTTATAGATTGACAGAAGCTGCCCGATTTCAGTTTTCAAAACCGAGTATTCAAGATTTTCCGGCGGTTACGACTATAATTGGGGCTAGACATCGGTTATAACCGATGTCGTCGACGGTTACAGCGTTTTAGTCAAAAGGAGAATGGCTGAACTCGCGGATTGCCGGATTTTCCGGTGATTGCGAGTTCCGCCGCACTGATACCTGGTTTTTGAATTCGAGTTTTAATTTAAGTGTTAGTTGTTTTCAGTATTATTCCAAAGTTAGCGTGTGGCGGAGTGGTGTCTTGTTTACTTGTTGAACCGGCTGACCCGGGTTCGAAAGCCGGCAGCCTCAAATATTTTTTATTCTCTTATTTTATTATTTATTAATTATGTTTTAAAATTCTAACAATGTTATTAATTATGTATCGTTTAAAATTAAAATAACCAATATATACGCGACGAAAATTATGACTGACTATTCGGTTAATAAACGAAGCAGGTTTTGGAAACCCGTTTTTTTGACAGATGTTACAGTATCCCCTACTTTTAGAAATTTCGTCCCGAAATTTAAGTAGTAGTGGTATGTTTGACTTGAAGAGGGTGCTTTAATTTTTGACAATTACCTAATTAGAAGAGGGTGAGAGTTTGAATTTTTGTTTGAGGCGGTAACGTTCCTAATAAGGGTTGAATACCCTGCTACAGGAATCACTTTTTGATGCCTAAGATAAGGAATATTGATAAACAGAGTTGATTGACTAGGTATGATCTCATGCATAAGAGTTTTGAGAGAATTGATACGTTTGGAAAGATAAGGTTATATCATAAAACAAGAATTCTACCATGACATTACTAAAACCTACATGGAACTTCTCATAACTGTCTGACAATGCCTCTGATCCTTTGGCAAGAATACTTATATATAGGAAGTACCAGCGGCGTATCCACCATATTCTTGTCAAATTTTCATTGGCTTTATCAGTAAATTATGATTAGTTCTATGTGACTAAAACATAAACAAACACAACAACCAAAACTTGAGTCTCAAATTTGAAAGTATACATGATTGAATGATGACAGTACCTCTCTCGTTTGTTATGATGAAGGGGTTAGTCTAGGTAAAAGTGAGACACGACCCAACTTCTTTGAATGATGAGATTGAGATACGTCGAGATGTATGATGATATGAATGTTAAATCAATGAGTATAAAACAAAACTGAAATAGTAATTCGCATTAAGATTCTTGGATAAATTTCCAATTTATAATTGAGATACGTGAAGATTGAGATAACATAAAGAAAACATAAAAAAACTAAGCGGTTGGAGTTGAATCTTGATTTTTGGTGAAGAAAACTAGTTGGGTGGTTCGTTTGGGCCGTTATTATCTTCAACAGGATTGGCGTTGATGTTGTAAGCTCTTCCTCTTGCTGGTGGCCTAGTGGTTAGGTTTTCTTGATTTGCTTGAGCTTGGGCGTTTATGATGTTAACCAGTCGAGGGCACGTGTTTCTAAAGTGGGTAGGGTCGCCACAATTAAAACAAGCTCGAACATAAGGAAACATGGGGTATTGGGGTTGTTGATATGTTTGGATCATGTTTTGAGTAGGGGGTGAGGTTTGGTTATGAGAGGTGCGGCAAACCTTGCTCAAATGACCATAGCGTCCACAATTCGCACATAGTCGACAAGGTAAGGTAGATGGATGGTGATAAAAACAGGTGTTGCATTGAGGGTGAGGTCCAAAGTAAGGTTTCTTATTTGGGTAATTTGAGTTGGGTGCTACTTGAGTGATTGGGATAGCTTGGAGGGGTACGGCTTGTGAGGCTGGTTGATTGCGTGGGGTGACAGCGAAAATTTGCCCATCTCGTTTTCTCTTAGAAATGGGTTGAGAAGGGGATTCGGTTTGGGTGGAGTTTGAGGTTTCAGTTGATGCTTTATCCTTCTTCTTCTCCTCCTTGAAGTCCTTATTTCGTATGCGGTTCTCGGTGAGCTCTGTAGCCAACTCCATAGCTGCTTCCAAAGTTGTAGGTGTGGTACTTATTATAGGGTCTTGAATTTTTGAAGGAAGACCTCGAATGTAGTGCTCGATCAAACGGTAGAGAGGAGTGAACAAGTTGGGGACCATCTGATTCAACTCAAGGAATCTCTTGTTGTATGTGGTGTGGTCGCCTTCCTTTTGTTTCAAAAAATAGAACTCATCCTCTAATTTCTTGAGTTCGCTTCTTGGACAGAAACGTCTTGTCATGATCTCCCTCAATTCTTCCCAAGTCAAAGTTATAGCATCCTCAGTACCTCGCTTGGCCTTCTCGGTATTCCACCATGTAAGTGCTATTCCAAGCAAACGACCGGTAGCATATCGCACCTTGCGATCATCGGGGCAATCGCAATTTAGAAAAGTGTTTTCCATTTCCTCAAACCAATGGAGGAGAGCGGTGACACCTTCAGTCCCTTCGTATTTTGGAGGGTCGCAGGATTTGAAATGCTTGAAGGTGCATTTAGTGGTATTTGGGGGAGGGTTGACAACATTTTGATCTTCTTGATTGACGGGATTAGCGGTAAGGGCTTGTTGAACTTGAACTACGATGTTGGGTATTACGGCCGCCATTTGTTGAGCGATTTGGGCAGCCATGCGCTTGCGGGATTTTCCTGCTTTCATTTTTCTACGAGCGAGACTAGAAGACATCTACAAGGAATACGTATCGAGAGTATGAGTTTGACGTTTTAGGTGTCATGTGTCGAATTTAGGAATGAACATTCATAAAATAAATATAGAATAATAAATCTACTACATCCATAGGATGTCTTGGGCTTTGCTTGTAATTGGGCCTTGCATGCCACCATAATTCACCTTCGTAATCATGTGGGCCCCCATGATTACCGGGTCTTTCATATGATTCGCATGTGTTAGCCTGGTAACGTACACTAAAACCCGGAGAAATTCGAGTAATATGTATGCAACGTATGAAATTCGGAGTGCATCCAGGTGTGGACACGGTGACACCTCAAAGTGGGGTTAGTTCGAACGACGTTTGGTGTGGCATGCTTTGGCCTAATAGGTCCTTCGTACTCTCATCGTTAGTCCCCAGGTAGGCAAACTGGTCCGTTATATTGGATTTATACGAATGCCAACCTAGACAGGATGTTCCGACTACCGGTACTTGTACCCTTACAGTTACTACATGCCTGTCGTAGAACTCACTTTGATGAGATTGAAAAACGAAAATTGCGACAAAATCTTGAATAAAGGAAATATGAGGATGATTTGAATATGTGAACGTGGAAATATGCGTGATGAATGTATATGTAAGCATGTTATGTTTGACAATAAGTATAACTCATTAAATATCACACAATATGATAGTGGAAGTGTTTGCATGCATTTGTGTGTGTAATAAATACGAAACAAATAAACATCATGAGTTTGCATGTAACCACATAAACAATTAAAATCTAATCAACTATAGTATAGGCTCTAAGGGTCTAATAACCTATCCTATATCCCTATAGTCAAAAGCTCTAATACCAATCTGTCACACCCCAACCCGCAGCGGAAATGGTGATCGGGGCATGATTGGGTTTTCATCAAAGCTCATGACATTTATTATAATGTTTCATATTTATTATTTCTTTTTAAAGGAGAATCATTACAATCAATCATACTAGTACAACATGTTCTATACATTTTTCAAGACTTCATTATTTTTCTTCTAAGGCAATTTCCTATGTGTTCCTTGCTTCAACATGTCCTCATGTATCATGTGAAAAAATGGTTTTTTGGGTCAACAAAAAGTTGGCGAGTGAATCCTATGAAAACATTCAAACGTGTTTATTGAATCAATTATAAAATAAAGTGCATAACCACATATGAGTAAAAGTAGATGTAAATTTATTCACAAAACACATAATATTAAATATTGCACACACATACACCAAATGATTGTTTTTGAGGCACGCGTTGTTCAACTCGTCTCCCACGAGGAACTGATGGGCCTAATGAATGATTTTGAGGCACGTGTTGTTCAACGAACTGATGGGCCTAATGAATGTTTTTGAGGCACGCGATGTTCAACTCGTCTCCCATGCGGAACTGATGGGCCTAATGAATGTTTTGCACGCAACTTAACAAATATGTAAACACACCTCACAACAAACAATATTTACATTATAAGTTTAGATCATATAATGGTATAGCACGACTTTGACTGTTGACCGGTCTGATTGTGTTTATTATGTGCGCTGAGTGAGGTTCGAACTCGTTACCTCCCGTACGCGTGCACGCAGCTCTACCAACTGAGCTACGTGTCTAACCCGAAATATATTGAAATTTAATTATACATTTACACATACTAGAGCTAACATATTTTTATTTAATTTAAAAAGGTTTGGATAATTCCAGGGGCGGTGTAACTAACCGAATTCGAACTCGAGACCTTGGCTTCGTGTTGCACACAGCCCGACCAATTGGGCTGTGTGACTAACCCGAAGGATATAAGATTTTTATTAAATTTATTTATTTACTAGATTATTTCGTTAACTGGTTTTAAAAAGGTTATGTATAATTGGCGAACCGGAAAGCATGTACAGACTCGAACCCGGTATCTTTGCGTTTCAAATGCACACAGTCCACCACTGGACTGTATGTCTAACCCGATACAAATCCCATTTTTAATTATACTTATAAACTACTCGCTGTTCATCTTCTTCTTTTTATGAAACCCGGGAATCAACCCGACTGTTTAATCAATCATTCTTATTGATTTAGTTGATTGATCAGTACTGTTAACGAAATAATTTAAACAGAAAGGATTAAAGGTGCTGTACCGAACAGTTGTTATCTCCGATGAAATTCCGGCGGCTGAGGTTAACTCCGACGAAGTTTATTTTGCGACAGAGGCTCTATCAGAAGTTTGAGGTGAGTGTGGTGCTTTCTGTCTGAGCTCTAGAAGTCTTATTTTAGAGTAAGGCAGAAGAGATGAAATGGGTTCGGTTTTCCGGCGACTTGCAGAGAATTCTGGCGAGGTGTTTCTTGATGAATAGCGACTTGTAGAGAGAGTGAAAGTTGTGCGAGTGTGAGCAGGTTTTGAGAGAAATACACATGGTATTTATAGATTGACAGAAGCTGCCCGATTTCAGTTTTCAAAACCGAGTATTCAAGATTTTCCGGAGGTTACGACTATAATTGGGGCTAGACATCGGTTATAACCGATGTCGTCGTCGGTTACAGCGTTTTAGTCAAAAGGAGAATGGCTGAACTCGCGGATTGCCAGATTTTCCGGTGATTGCGAGTTCCGCCGCGCTGATACCTGGTTTTTGAATTCGAGTTTTAAATTTAGTGTTAATTGTTTTCAGAATTATTCCAAAGTTAGCGTGTGGCGGAGTGGTGTGTTGTTTACTTGTTGAACCGGCTGACCCGGGTTCGAAAGCCGGCAGCCTCAAATATTTTTTATTCTCTTATTTTTATTATTTATTAATTATGTTTTAAAATTCTAACAATGTTTATTAATTATGTATCGTTTAAAACTAAAATAACCAATATATACCCGACGAAAATTATGACTGACTATTCGGTTAATAAACGAAGCGGGTTTTGGAAACCCGTTTTTTTTATGGATGTTACAGTAGACAGCAAGATAATTCGTCGGGATAAAAGCCACAAAGCACAGCCCGTCGCCGACGGCCGACGGCTCGTCATTTCTTGTTTCGCGAATTTTGTGAATTTGGCTTTTGGGGGACGGGTTAAAACAAGATTTTTGACCTATTCTTGGGAGTTACGAGTTTTTGGAGTTCAAACCTTGTTCTTGGAGCCACAATTCACTACCATTCCAATCCAATCCATTTCCAATCCATCCGATTGATCCATATCGATTCGTAACCTAAATCACTATCATCACCATCCTTCATCAATCACCAACCCCATCACCATCATCATTCATCCAAACCCTAATCATACCTTACTCCATCTCCAAGCATCAAGATGAATAACTTCAAGGCTCAATCATCCGTTGATCTTGTTCCGTTCACCATAAGCGGCTAATTCCCGGAGGTTTCACCCCGGTGTAGGTTTTTGTAACTCTAGGGTTAAACATTGTTATTGGTTTGAATTGTGACAAATTGCTATTTGATTTTGAATCTTATGACAATTGTCTTGCATTTGTATTGAATTCATAAATTGTCGAGTGAAGATTAAATTTGACTTTATGAAATGTTTATGTGCATTTATGCCTTGTCTAGGTTAGGATTTACATGTTCTTGGTAACGAAGTGCATCTTTGTCCGTTCTTTGTAACGTTGATAGCTATTGGCACCTAAGCCTCACGACACTAAATTCGTTAATCACTTTTGCAATTGAATCAAGTCTAAAACGTGTAGAAACCCTAGGAGTGCAATTACTGAACCGTGTGTGAACCTTGTTTTCTCATAATTGTTTTACAATCATATTTACTTTCATTGTTATCATTCTCAGTTTTTAGTTATTACTTAATTCAATCAAAAATTTTCGGTTCATTCCGACTTCACTTTCAAACAAACATAATCCATTCCGTTAGCAAGCTTCATAAAAGTGACAATCTTCGTAAAATCAGTCTTGTCCATACGCAAACCATAGACTCTTCGTGGATCGACCTCGTGCTACCACTAACACATAGTTGAGGGTAAATCGGGTTTATAAATATTATCTTTGACCGAGGCGCAACACCTCGATCAAATTTTGGCGCCGTTGCCGGGGAGTTCTGCGCTTTGTGTTTGGATTTATTGGTTTTTGTAATTAACTGTTTAATTGCTTGTTTTCTTATTATCGTATCTGCTTTTGTCTTACGCGGGTGTGTTACTTGTGCAGGTTACAGGTAGTGAATGCATACACGAAATTCTGGAAGAACGTCATCTTTGGTATTCGAACCGGGAATTGAGCGAGTCGTTAGAAGAAACCTAGCCAACCGATAGAGGCAACCGTTGTCTCTAATCCACCAAAACCCAATACACCAAGCACCTCATCCGTTGGAACCTTCCAATGGATAACCAAAATGCCAAGCAACATCAACACCAATACCCTAATCACCCACCTCAGAACCCAACAACCAACCGGGTGGTAACAACTCAAGACCACCTACACCACCATTTCCAAACCGCGATCTTAACCAAAACCTCAACCAACGAGCCAGTACACCTCCACCTCAAAACCAAAACCCACAAAACCCATTACCACCCAATGTCAACAACCGCAACGCTAACGCCAACCGTGGTGTTAATGTGAATTGTGGATATCCCGCGAATGAAGATCAATTTTTCAATCTCGATGAATTGAGGCACAATATCCGGAGGATGAACCTTATAGCATACCCGGTTATCAATCACCGGAACATGTGAGCATCCGCACGGAATACTCGGACGGTGGGGGATATTATAATGATCGGGTTGAAGATGATGGATGGGGAAACGACAATGAAGGGTCTTTCCAAGACGGTGGGAATTTTGGTTATGATGACGGGGGTATCAATATGCGAATGTTGTGGGAGATTATGATGGATACGGTTATGACCAAGGTAGAGATGACGGTTATGGGAACAACCGTCAACCACGTAACAACAATAGGAACCGAAATGATGGTAATAACAATTACAATAATCAAAATGCCAATCGTAATCGGATTCCACAATACGTGGGTGGTAGGAACCAAGGGGGTTATCGAGAGGGTGATGGAAGGAGGGGTCGAAGAATGGGGGACCAAAAGGTGAATGGTCCACCAACGGATAATCGATACAACCGCAACAACAATCAACGCCCACCACCACAAGGAGTTGACGGTCGGTTCCGACCAATGATATCGGAAAATGATTCTCCGATCATCGCCAAGAGGAAGAGTTGCATTCGATTGCAAACCCAACTACATCAACATACTTCCTCATTTTAACGGACGGTCGAATGATGAACCATACACGCATTTACGAGAGTTATCGGCCATATGTAGCACTATTGGGGGTGGTCATTTCACTCAAGACGAGGTTTGTTTACGCCTTTTTCCAATTCTCACTAAAGGAGAAGGCTAAGCAATGGTTTTTAACATTGCCCACCAACAGCATTCACACTTGGGCGGAGATGCAACAAGCCTTCCTTGATGAATACTACTCCATGGCTAAAACCGATGATGCACGTGATGAGATTCGAGCGTTTAAGCAACTCTCGAGTGAACCGTTACATGAGGCTTTCATGAGGTATAAAGAATTGATCCGAAAATGCCCTCATCATCAAATCAGTGGGAATTGGTGAAGTGCTTTGTGAGAGGCTTAGACGGAGAGACATAGAATCCTTTGGAGTCGACTAGTAACGGAACATTGTTGAGTAATCATGAAGATTACGATTGGGAGTTTCTCGAGAGAATGGCTAAAAGATCGAAAGCCAAAGAGTCGGCCGACCAAGCTAAGAAGCACTCTATATCCCGGTCACTACCCGACCTTGACTCTAGTTCAAGGGATCGCATTTCTAAATTGGAATGGGAATTGGCCCGTATGAAGAAAAAGGAAGTCAACGTGGTGCAATTTGCGGGTTGCGATGGGTGTGGGGGACTTGATCATAGAACCGTGCAATGTCAAATGGGAAAAGCCGAAGACACCGAGGAAGTGAATCAAGTGTTTGGTGATCGGAAACATAATGATATGAACTCGAACACTTACCATCCCGGGTTGATGAATCACCCTAATTTCCGTTATGGGAACGCCGACAATCAAATGAACCTGAACTTTAATGCGGGTAACCAAGGCGGATCATCATACCAAAACTGCCAAGGCGGTAATCACGGGGGCTATCAAAGAAACTACAATCAAGGTAGTAATCAATTGTATCAAAACCGTGAAGGCAACTATCAAAGAGGTTACAACCAAGGTGGTAACGTGGGAGGTAATTCGAACTCTCAAGGATGTGGTGACGATTTGAGTGCCAAGATTGAAGCACTCTTGAATGTTGTGAAAGAATCGAATAGTGACATCAAGGAAATGAAAAAGGCGAATGAGATGAGGGATAAATATCATGAGGTGTTGGCAAAGCAAGTGGGGCAACTTGCTGAAGAGGTAGCTCAGATGCGAGGAAGTGGAGGAAGACTTCCAAGTCATACCACTGTAAACCCTAAGCATCAAGGGTCCAACTCGAAGAACACACATGAGATACCAATTAATAAAATTTCGTTACGTAGTGGTCGAGTCATTTATAGTGGTGTCGAAGCACCACCACCTCAGTTTGTTGAAGGGGTGGTGGAAGATGTCAGTGATGAGGAGAGTGCTGACGGTCAAACGGGTGCAAATAAAAATGTTTCTGGAAAAATAAAAATACCCCCGTTGTGACCGTCCCTGTTCCAAAGGCTAAGGAAAAGGGTGCGGAGGTTAATACCGCCCCTTATCTCGAAGCTTTGTTGGGACCATCTAAGAAGGTGGTTACGAAACGTGGCCCACAACAAGAGGAAATGTGGGAAATTTTTAAACAAGTAAAAATCAACTTACCTCTCTTAGATGCGATCAAGCAAGTGCCCTCTTATGCGAAGTACTTAAAAGAATTGTGCACCCATAAACGAACTAACAATTTTCCCAAGAAACTTTATTTGACTGAAAATGTTAGTTCGATTCTTTCGGGTGCACTTCCACTAAAGCTACAAGATCCGGGGGCGCCTATTATTTCTATTCAAGTTGGTGAATTTAAAATGACACGGGCACTTTTGGATCTTGGGGCGAGTGTGAGTATCCTACCGGGTAGTTTGCATGACCAATATGACTTTGGTCCACTTCAGTCATCTAACACCACTGTGGTGTTGGCGGATTTGACTCCTAAACTACCCTGTGGGATAGTCACGATGTGATAGTAAAGGTCGATGATTTTTACTATCCGGTGGACTTTCTTGTACTTGATTATGTTTCCTTGGACCGAACCAAACAACCAACGGTTATACTCGGTCGACCATTTTTGACAACATCAAATGCCCAAATCAACTGTAAAACGGGTAAGGTCGACATGACTTTTGGTAACCGTCGGTTGCGGTTGAACGTTTTTCAGGATTGACGAATCCTCTAGTTGGTGACGAATGCTATATGGCGGACGTCATTGACGAGTGTATACCTCTATGTGACATTAGTGTCGAAGAGGAAAACACAATAGAGGAATGTTTCATGTTTGACAGGTTGCAAGTGGAAACAAATCGAAGCATGGATGAGGAGGTGAAAAGAATGGAGGTGATGGCGACAAAGGAAGGAAGACCCACTTGGACACATCAAGTAGAAAGTCTTCCGGAAAGATTGATACGAAATTGAAGTCGTCACTAGTGGAGCCTCTGGTGGTTGAATTGAAGGTGTTGCCCAAGCATTTGAAATATGCTTATGTGGGTGAGGGCAGCATGCTTCCGGTGATCATTGTGGATAATTTAACCGGAGAACAAGAGGAGAAGCTTATGGAGGTCTTGGTCACCCATAGAGCCGCTATTGGGTGGACCATTGCTGATCTGAAGGGAATCAGTCCCTCAATGGTGATGAACAAAATCATCACCGAAGATGGTATCACTCCTTCTCGTGATGCACAAAGGCGACTAAACCCAAACATGCGAGAGGTTGTCAATAAGGAGGTGTTGAAGTGGCTAGATGCGGGTATTATTTACCACATCTCTGATAGCCAGTGGGTGAGCCCAACGCAGACGGTCCCGAAAAATGCAGGCATTCAAGTCATCACAAATGACGCAGGTGAAGAGGTTGCCACCCGGCCGGTAACCGGGTGGCGGATTTGTATTGACTATAGGAAGTTAAATTCTGCAACTTCCAAAGACCATTTCCCTTTACATTTTATTGACCAAATTGTTGAGAAGCTAGCGGGTCAAAAATTTTATTGCTTTCTAGATGGATATTCGGGTTACAACCAAATAGCCATCCATCCAGAGGATCAAGCTAAGACCACATTTACTTGCCCATACGGTACTTTTGCTTTTAGGCGAATGCCGTTTGGGCTATGTAATGCCCCCGCCACCTTTCAAATGTGTATGATGAGTATATTCTCGGACATGGTGGGGGAATCCTTAGAGATCTTTATGGATGATTTCTCAATTTTGGGTCATCATTTGAGGCATGCCTTGACCAACTCGAAAAAGTTTTGAAAAGATGCGTTGAGAAAAATTTAGTTTTGAGTTGGGAGAAGAGCCATTTTATGGTTCAAGAAGGGATTGTGTTGGGGCATGTAGTGTCGAGTCGCGGGATAGAGGTCGACCGTGCAAAGGTGCAAGTCATCTCTACTTTACCGTATCCCACGAGTGTTAAAGGGGTTAGATCATTTTTAGGTCATGCGGGGTTTTATAGACGGTTTATTAAGGGGTTTAGCGACATTACAAAACCTTTATGTAAATTGTTGCTTAAGGACCAATCGTTTGATTTTAACAAAGAGTGTCAAACCGCTTTTTACATTTGAAAGAGAAATTAGTCGAGGCCCCAATATTGCAATCGCCGAATTGGTCTTTACCATTCGAAATCATGTGCGATGCGAGCGATTACGTGGTTGGGGCCATGTTGGGTCAAAGGGTAGAAAAGAAACCCGTTGCTATCTACTACGCAAGTAAGACTCTTTCGGATGCACAGTTAAATTACACAACTACCGAAAAAGAGCTACTTGCGGTGGTATTTGCATTGGAAAAATTTCAGGCTTACATATGGGGTAACAAGGTTGTTATATATTCTGATCACACTGCTGTCAGGTACCTCATGGAGAAAAAGGATGCAAAGCCGAGATTGATCCGTTGGGTTCTTTTACTACAAGAGTTTGACCTAGAGATCCGGGACAAAAAGGGTAGTGAAAACGTGGTGGTGGACCACTTGTCCCGATTGACGGTGGAAGAGGGTTCTTCACGTGTAGTGATTGATGACGCTTTCCCAGATGAGGATATTTTGAAAGTCACTACTTTACCTTGGTATGCTAACATTGTGAATTATTTGGTTACAGGTGACTTACCAGCTCATTGGGATCGGAGGAGAAAGTTGCACTTCATGTCACAAATCAAATACTACACGTTGGAGGAACCTTACTTGTTCAAAATATGTCCGGATCAAGTCGTTCGAAAATGCATTCTGGACGAGGACATCCCGAGTGTTTTGACGCACTTGCATTCATTTGCTTGTGGGGGGCATTTCTGTGGTCATAAAACTGGGCACAAAGTGCTCAATAGTGGGCTTTATTGGCCAACTATCTTCAAAGACGCATTTACTCTTGCTAAAAACTGCATTGAATATCAAAAATTGGGGGGGGGTATCTCTAAACGGGATGAGATGCCCATGCAACCGATCCTTATTGTAGATATCTTTGATGTGTGGGGGATCAATTTCATGGACCCCTTTCCTAATTCGCATGGCAACGTGTATATCTTGGTGGCGGTCGACTATGTGTCGAAATGGGTTGAAGCGATCGCTACCAAGACAAATGACCATACCGTGGTTTGCAATTTTGTTTAAACGAATATAGTTTCTAGATTTGGGATCCCCCGAGTAATCGTTAGTGATGGAGGATCTCACTTCAAAAATTTTAACTTTGGCAAACTATTGAAACGATATGGTATCATCCGCAAATAAGTGGTCAGGTAGAGGTATCCAATAGGCAAATCAAAGAAATTTTGCAAAAGAATTTTCGACCGGACCGTAAGGACTGGTCGACAAAGTTGAACGATGCTTTATGGGCCTATCGAACGGCACATAAAACACCGATTGGTACCACACCTTACCATTTGGTTTACGGTAAAAATTGTCACTTGCCGGTTGAGCTTGTGCATCGTGCTTTTTTGGCTATTAAAGAGGTTAACATGAAATTTGACGATGCAGGTAAGGAGCGAAACTTAAAGCTATGCGAGTTGGAAGAGCTTCGGGAGGAGGCATTCGAGTGTGCTTCGAAATACAAGGATGGAATGAAGGGAGCACACGACGCAAAGTTGAAGCCAAAGTAGTTTGTGGTAGGGCAAAAAGTTTGGCTTTACAACTCAAGGCTTAAATTCTTTCCCGGGAAGCTAAAGGGTAAGTGGATGGGCCCATACTGATCACACGGGTCGGGAAATTGGGTGATGTCACCATTGAGGACCCGAAGGATGGGTCGAGGCAAACGGTTAACGGTCATCGTCTAAAACCATTTCTTGATGGTAATGATGATAAGGGCGAGAAGAACACGGAAGTGGTAAGCTTTGTGGTGGGCGTACCAAATTACGAGGTCATTTGAGAACCGGTAACACGTTTTGTAGAGTTATGTACTATTTTTAATTGTTTGGATGCATTGTTTTGGATTAGTTACACTTATTGTTTTGGTCTAATAATCTCTTGAGATGTGTGTAGTTCCGGAAGCTATAAACGAGTCTCGATAACATGAGGTATGTGTTCGAACTCTTTTATGTGTATTGGGGACAATACACGACTTTTTGGGGGGTGGTAGGATCGTTAACGATAGGTTGTTAGTCAATAGTAAAACCGAAAAAACCGAAAACGTCACACAAAAAAGAATTTTTTTAATTTTTAGGATTTAAATTAAGCTAGGCTCCTTTTGTAAAAGTTCATGTTTTTGCCCATAGTTTCGAAAAAATTTTTAGGAGTGCCGTCGGCGAGGGGCATCAGGCCGTTGCCGACGGGGTGCCAAAAGTTGGCTGTTGGGTAAAAAGTGCCGTAGACAGCAGGATAGGGCGTCGGGTCAAAAAGTGAGAAACCCCAATTTTGGGGTACCGTCGGCGACGGTGCTTGGTTTGTCAACCGACGATGATTAGTGTTTGACGCATTTTTTCGACCCGAAACCCATTTTTAGCCAACCAAACTCGACCCGAGAGCCATTTTAACCACAAATTCGACCCATGTGACCCCATATCTGATTCCTTATCCCAAACCATCACAAAATCCCTGCCATCTCTCTCCAAATTTCTTCATCTTCCTCATCCTCTTCTCAAGACCCTAAAACTTCAATCCTTCATAACTTCCTTAAACCTTAACCAAATCCAATGATTCTTGAGCCTATTTTGTGTATTTTTCGAGAGGAAAAAACCCCAACTTTGTTTCCAGTAATTCTTGCTAGTTTGCAAGATTTCTGGGCGTGAAATTTAGGGTTTTTTTAAGAAGTTCATCAAGCTTCAAGATTTTCTTCTTTCTTTATTCTTCTTGCCTAAGCTACACAAAAAGTATGATTTTTCTTCGATTTAAGCATGGTTATCATATGGTTAGTCAATTTCTTCCAAAATTCTTAAACTTTTTTGGTTTAGAGTAGGTTGTTTATTGCAATGTATGATGTTATAGCTTATGTTTGGGCATGAATAGATGATTTGGGTGGGGTTTGAGCCTACAACAACTTTAGTGATGTGATTACACATGTTGTTAGTACGCTTGAACATGAACATGGTGTTGAATTTTGTTGAACTTTCATAGATTTGGGAATAAACATGATGAATATTAGGTTTTAGATTATAAAGTTGCCACTTTTAAGTTTAAACAAGCTAATTTATATCTAAGGCAAAGGTTCAATCAACATCATTGTTTATGTTCAAAAGTCGGAGTGTTTGAAGTTTTGGATATACCAATTGGTTCTTGCGTTTGATTGCAGCTATGTTTTCCCGAAAAAGAAGTAAGACATCCGGTGAAGGGTCATCTTCACAAGCCGGTTCGGGCTCAGGATATGTCCAAAAGAAATGGGAACAACTAAGTAATGTTGAAGAGGATGATGGTCAGTTAGAACGTCAGGATTGGGACTGGGATGAATTCAGAAACAGCCGCACCACTTCACAATGGAACGACAACAAGAAGAAGCCATTGTCGGGGTATAACAACAAAAAACTGGAGGCAAGAATGTGGAGATGGAAGATGGTTTCCGGGAACGTCACCACTTCGGTCCCGGAACGATCTGTTACGGAAAGATCTGTTAACGTGGAGGAGTTCAGGGCTATAGAAATCGCTCAAATGTTTGAAAGGCTTGGTTGGGAGAGAGTTCTGGATTGGTGTGACGACATCATACCGAGGGGTTATTTGGCAGCAGTTTGTGAGTGGCTGTCAACATGACGGTTTTTGAACAAGGATGGGCCAACGGTTACTTCGCAATTGGCTGGTGACATTGGGAAAAATCAGATGATCATGACATTCGAGCACATGAATTGTATTGCTCATTTTGACTCATTGAGTGCGGATGCTTATTATTACTACACCATTAACCAATTTCTGGATAACAAGATGAATCCAGTTGATCCCGCCGGCATGTTAGTCACTGTATTATCGGGGTCTGGTGGGTTAGGTGAATCGCGAAACGATCTGTCATTGGAGGGGCGGATCCTCCAAGGTATTTCTCTTGAGAATGTCATGGTGCGGTTTGGAGACCGCAGGAAGGTCAAGGTGCCCGACTGTGGGTGCTACATTCATTGTTGGTGGGTGCGCCAAAGTTGTCATGGCGCCAAGTTGTAATGATGAACACGTGGGACACGCGTGAATCTTGCACCAGAAAAATGATACCGTATGTGAGGTTGATAAGCGCAATGATCTTACAGCAAAAGGCTCTACCCGCCGACTCGTTATAGGTAACCAAGCTGATTGATCAAATTTGCTTCGCCTCAATCCGGCGGCATTGGAAGATTAGCGTGGAGGTTTACGGTCACCAATACACGGTGAAAGATGATCAGGGCCGCTGATTCATGTTTACGGATCCCACGGCAGCCCAAGGGGCTGTACAAGAAGAAGAAATGCATGATGTAGAAAGAAAGAGGAACAGGCCAGTCCGAGGGGACCGAGACAGAGATATGCCCGACAGCATCGGGAAATCTCAAACGAGGTTGCTCAAATTGTTGTCTCCCGGCGTCGGCCGGGTTACACCAATTATAACCGGGGGCAACAAGGGGTGTATGACAACGTATCCGTGGGTATTGGGGAGAACCGCGGATACCATGAGGAAAGGCGCCAATGGGAGCAAGGTTTCCAAACACAGTGTCAGAATCATTGGAACGAGGAAGCCGCCCATAGGGTCAAGGTGGAACAGTATTGGGAGGAGCAGCAATTGTTCCAAGCTCAACAGATATCCCGATTGGAACAATTGTAGCAACAGCGGGTTCAAGAAAATGCTCAACGAAGAGCATGGGAGGAGGAACAAGATCACCTCCGTATTGAGCGAGAGGCCTATGAGGATAGGCGTTGGATGACGACCGCCACGGATCAACAAATGGCCATTAATAACGCCAAGATCCTGCATGATCGGGAGAAGCATCATAGGAATTTGATGGCCGGGTTGCCATTTCAGCAACACACACCATGGTTCAACTATGAGGACCTCCCCGTACCTCAAGGACCCTCCGACCCGTCTCCGCATTGGCCCGAAATGCCGGGCTCAAGTTTCGTCCCGATACAGCCACAACCACCAGCTGAAGGGGAACTGGGACCGTTTGATGATTGGAAGGAAATGATGTCATCCCTAACCGGGTACCCGTATAATCCATACCCGCCTAAAGACCCAAACGAACAGTACCAAAGGTAGGCGAGGTATGTTTTATGTTGTTGTTGTACGTTTTGTTTTAGTTTTTATTCTAGTTAGATTTTATTGCTTTTCTAGTTAAACGAACTTTGTGGGTGTGTCCCTATATAACCCTCACGAGACCTACTCATCCTTCCGAGCTATAGGAAGGTTTAAAAGGGCTTGTTGCATAAGCTAAATGCAACCGTGATTCTTACGAAAGTGAGTTAGGATTGTTATTGTTGTACATTATTTTCCACATAAGTCAAAGTAAATTAACGTATGGATCAGTGATATTTTCATAAAAGTGGTAGAACTAGGTTGCTAACAAAATTTGATGGTTGTGGGAAGCATGCTTCTACACAAGGGTTGAGATTTGTAGGTACATTATGTTTATGAGACGATCGCTTTATTGAAAGATGTGGAGCAAATGAAGATCGAGCTCGGAATCAGGTGCATACGTTTCTTTTTACTTTGATTTATAGTTAGATAATAAGTGGAATGTAAATTGTATTTTAGTCTCCGGGGTGAAAGTTTTGGGAAATTAGCTGTGTCACATCCCTTGTGCATTATAAAGAGCCCTAATTCTACACATTGAGGACAATGTTAACCTCAAGTGTGGGGATGGGGTAGTAAAAGTTTTTCGATTTTGACCCGTTCATTTAAACACTACACATTGAGGACAATGTTAACCTCAAGTGTGGGGATCGGGGAAAATTTCAAAAAATTTTTTTAAAAAATGTCTTTGTTTGAAGCAATCTAAAAGCACAAGTAACTAAGTTAGTGATGATCGAGTTCAAGTTAAAGGCATGAAAAGTGTTTAATGGGTGGTTATCTGGGAATAATTCACCTAAGAAACTTGTAATTGTGCATATCACATTTCATACCCTTAATATGTGAGTTTTTGATCTACTTGTATACATTATGCATATACATGTTTCTTTGTTTGAGTGGACCATTAGTCATGTATAGTATACGTTTGAGACCATAGACCGAATACAAGTATGAGAATGATTAAGGCAATAGGTAAACCCTTTTCGGTTTTACACCATTTATCTAGCCTTACCCAAACATATCCCCTAGTAGCCAACGTTGAGCCTAATCCTTTCGTTTGATCACCCAAATTAGCCTTTAACCTTAAACCTTTCTAACCCCTGTAATGGAAATTCGATCATAGTTTTAGTTGTGTATATAGTTTGTAAAATAAATAAAATTCAGGAATTACTATGAAAAATAGTGAATAATGATTGAAGAAAAACACAAAAAGATGCGCGGTAGTTGTGAATAAAAGGCGAACGTCTTAGCCTATTAGTTTGTCGACTTGGGTTTAGTCGGTTTAGTGTAATTGTAATAAAGATCGAATTTTTAATCACCTTAGCCACTTTAAATATCCTATTCCATACCCTTAGCCTAGCCCCGTTACAACCCTCTAAAGACCTTTTGACTTGTGCTTAGTATTCGTGTTCGGTGGTGGAGAATGATTGAGTTGCAAGCCTATGCGGGTACTTGTTCTATTCGGTTTTGAGCGATTACGTTAAAAGTGCTAATACACCATTAAATTAGCCAAATTGTAAACCAAGCGGAGTGAACATTGTGAGGGATATGCATATGTTGTGGGTTTTAAGGGTGGGTTAATCTTGAATAACCATTTTTATATGACTAGTCCATTAAGTGTTAAATAACTTGAAAATGCAAAAATATCTTGAACCGGGTATGACTTGGGACCATAACTTACGTCTCAATAATGGGAAGTGTGTCTTTCGTTTAACCCACGTGAAAGTGAAAAACAGATTTGCTTGAGGGTAAGCAAAAGACAAGTGTGGGGATGTGATGCGTGGGTGTAAACCGGTGTTTGTTATGGTTTAAGTTGATGTTTTTACGTGACTTTTAATTTCGGATAGCCTACTCTTAATAAGGTTTGTGTTTTACAGGTCTTACGGAGTTTAAGGAGCTAATCGGGAGCTAAACGGAGCACGAGGACGCGAACGGGATCAATCGGAATTAAGAAACGGGAAATTCAGAAATTGGGGTTTAGGGGTGCCATCGCCGACGGCCTGAAGGCCCGTCGTCGACGCCCCGTGCATTTTCATCCGTCGTCCCAAGTTCGTCGTAGACAGCAAGATAATTCGTCGGGATAAAAGCCACAAAGCACAGCCCGTTGCCGACGGCCTGAAGGCCCGTCGGCGACGGCTCGTCGTTTCTTGTTTCGTGAATTTTGTGAATTTGGCTTTTGGGGGACGAGTTAAAACAAGATTTTTGACCTATTCTTGGGAGTTACGAGTTTTTGGAGTTCAAACCTTGTTCTTGGAGCCACAATTCACCACCATTCCAATCCAATCCATTTCTAATCCATCCGATACATCCATATCGATTCGTAACCTAAATCGCTATCATTACCATCCTTCATCAATTACCAACCCCATCACCATCATCATTCATCCAAACCCTAATCATACCTTACCTCCATCTCCAAGCATCAAGATGAATAACTTCAAGGCTCAATCATCCGTTGATCGTGTTCCGTTCATCATGAGCGGCTAATTCCCGGAGGTTTCACCCAAGTGTAGGTTTTTGTAAGTCTAGGGTTAAACATTGTTATTGGTTTGAATTGTGACAAATTGCTATTTGATTTTGAAGCTTATGACAATTGTCTTGCATTTGTATTGAATTGATAAATTGTCGAGTGAAGATTAAATTTGACTTTATGAAATGTTTATGTGCATTTATGCCTTGTCTAGGTTAGGATTTACATGTTCTTGGTAACGAAGTGCATCTTTGTCCGTTCTTTGTAACGTTGATAGCTATTGGCACCTAAGCCTCGCGACACTAAATTCGTTAATCACTTTTGCAATTGAATCAAGTCTAAAACGTGTAGAAACCCTAGGAGTGCAATTACTGACCGGGTGTGAACCTTGTTTTCTCACAATTGTTTCACAATCATATTTACTTTCGTTGTTATCATTCTGAGTTTTTAGTTATTACTTAATTCAATCAAAACTTGTCAGTTCATTCCGACATCACTTTCAAACAAACAAACTAATCAATTCCGTTAGCAAGCTTCATAAAAGTGACAATCTTCGTAAAATCAGTCTTGTCCATACGCAAACCACAGACTCTTCGTGGAGCGACCTCGTGCTACCACTAACACATAGTTGAGGGTAAATAGGTTTAAAAAATATTATCTTTGACCGAGGCGCGACACCTCGATCAACGGCCAGACATCATGTTTGCAACATGTGTTTGTGCCAGATCACATGCATTACCTAGAAAGTCTGACCTTATTGCTGTAAAAAGGATATTCAGATACATAAAAGGTGCTCCCACACTTGGTATCTGGTATCTAGCTAATGGGAATATTGAGCCTTCAGGTTTTTCAGATAGTGACTTTGCTGGGTGCAAAACTACAAGGAAATCCACATCAGGAGGATGTCAATTCCAAGGTGATTGTCTAGTGTCTTGGCAAAGCAAAAAGTAGGTTGCAGTTTCAACATCCACTGCTGAGGTAGAGTATATTGCTGCTGCTAGCTGCACTACTCAACTCTTGTAGCTTCAAAACCAGTTGCTGGATTTTACTATAGCTGCACTAAAGACTCCACCCAAATTGGACAGTCAAGCTGCTAAAAATATCATTAAAAATCCAGTTTCTCATTCAACAACAAAGCACATTGACAGCAGACATCACTTTGTAAGAGATTGCTATGAAAAATGTTTGATTTCTTTGCATCATGTCCATACTTCAGATCAATGGGCAGATGTTTTAACTAAGGCATTGGATACATCTACCTTTGAAAAATTGATCTCAAGAATTGGATGCTAAACATGGATTAAAACACAAGTTTCCTTGTAAATCCATGTGTACATAGCATCAAAATGTTTTCAGAAAATCAAAAACATCCTTAAAAATAGTTAAAATTGAAAATTTTCAATAAATCTTTAAAAGTCTGATCACAACATCTATTTGCTCAAAACCTCTGATAGGCTTCAAAATCTTATCAACTGATAAAGTGTATCCTCTGACTTCTATTTTTCACTTTTTCAAAAACACTGATGGCTATCCTCTGATAGTGTTAACAAAATAAGTATTGTCCAAACCTCTGTCCTAAAACAGTGGTTTGCCACCTCAGTGGTTAATTTTCTCATCAGAGGTTACACGTGGCCAGATGTTAGCCATCAGATCTTGCAACAGATGCCACGTCATGTTACCTTTTTCAAAACCCTTTAAAACCCCTGTTTTATCTCACTAGTGGTTACCCTAAATTGTGTCGATTTCAAAAATCTCAAAATAGTTTTTCTCTCTAACACCATGGCTCCCAAATCAAAATCTTCAAAATCCAAACCAAAATCGCAACAAGAACCTCCACCCTTCACTCTCATAATCAAAACCCCACATAATTATATCGCCATACTTGAAGAAACCACCAACAATACTCGCTACCATCCAATGATTCAAATCTTGCAAAATTCAAAATTCAAGCATACGTTAACAGTTAAAGCCCCAACCTGTAACATCCGTAAAAAACGGATTTACCAAACCCGCTCCGTTTATCAACCGAACAGTCAGTCAAACATTTCGTTGCGAATTAAATGCCCAAAATAATTTTAAACGATACATAATCAATTATTATACAAGAATATATAATTAGTTTTTGAAAAACTGTCAAAAATCGCAAAATAAAAATGTAATACCTCTGCCGGGTTTCGAACCCGGGTCAGTGAGCGGTCCGGAACAAGACTTATCACCTCACACACAAACCACTGCGCCACGGATGCTTCTTGTGAAATAATGGAATTATTTAATTAATATTATGACGTTACGAATTCAAAACCGGCGCCCAATAGTTCAGTCGTCGGAATCCCGGAAATATCGCGAGTTTTAACGACAATTTACGTTATAACGTAAACCATTAACAAGACATCGGTTATAACCGATGTTTGAAGTCCGCGACCAAACCATAACCGCCGGAGTTTTTATGATTTACGAATACAGTCGGAAATCAGACCAGGTTCTTCAACAATTTGCCCTATAAATTCACCCACAACCCACTGCAAACCTTTTCGCTCAAAAATACACCTTTTCTCGGCGTAATTCCACTCGCCGGAATTTTCCTGTTTGTCGCCGGAAAACCGGTTTCCTCATTTCTGAGCCTTCTAAACCTTTTAAACTTATAACGAAGTCACCCATACCTTCTTCAAACCTTCTGGAGACTCGCTGCTGCAAGACACCTGACGCCGGAGCTTATTACTGTCGCCGGAGTTCTGCCGGAAAACAGAGGGTCCAGTCGGTATACCTCTCCGCCCAATTTCTTTTTCTTTTCACAATTATCTCACCGTAATGAACTGAAACACACTAATAAACCGATAAAAACCTTGAACCAGTCAGTCGTCTTTCTCTGGTTATACCTTGATGAAGAAGACGATGTATTCGGTATATTATAAGTATAATTAAAATCAACTTATTAATCGGGTTAGACACACAGTCCAGCGGTGGACTGTGTGCACATATAACGCAAAGGTCACGAGTTTGAATCCGGTTTCACACACGCTGCCTTAATAAAAATCATTTTTTTGTTAAACTGAACCGGAGTCGCCACTGGTATATGTTAAGTATATTAATAACCGGAATAATAACCAAGTTAGACACACAGTCCAGCGGTGGACTGTGTGTTTGTTTATATCACAGGTCACGAGTTCGAGTCCGGTCTTCTGCACCGACTCGGACAATTATCTATTCTTTTTAAATAAGGCAGAAAAGGAAATAACTAATTTGTATTTAAGTATAATAAAAATCGAATTATATAACATGTTAAACACACAGTCCAGCGGTGGACTGTGTGTTAGTTTAAGCCACAGGTCCCGGGTTCGAGACCTGTGGAGCGCACCGTCCGAATTGATTTAAACTGTTTTTAAAATAAAATGATTTTCGGTTTAAACTAATTAATATATATATATATAATTAAAATCAGATATATAATGGGTTAGACACGTAGCTCAGTTGGTAGAGCTGCGTGCACGCGTACGGGAGGTCTCGGGTTCGAGCCTCACTCAGCGCACTTGTAATCCGAATCGAACCGGTCAACGGTCAGTCAACGGTCAACGGTCAGGTCAACGGTCAGAAAAAAATAAATTTTTTTTATTATTTTTATTCAATTATTTTAATTAAAAATCAATTAAAAATACTTAAAAATAACATTTTTAAGGTTAGAAAATAGCCTCAAACTCACAAAAATACAACCAATAATCCTACTAAAATAGATTAATAAAATCCGTTTACTTACCAAACCATAATGCGATTTATCTAGGTTAAACTCACTCGTGGTTAAAACCACTTCGCGTGCATTCAACGTCATCAACCGAACGCACCCACTGTGAGTGAATCTTACAACTTCCCCTTTTAAATTACACGTTTTGGGGTGTGTCATGTGTTATGAAAATAATTAATTTATTTATTTAAACTTGTGCCATACCACATCATGACCTAAACTTAGATTGTTTTTATTGTTGTGATTTACTTATTGCCTTTTGTCAAATTATATGAAACTCATACATTAAGTCCATCAGTTCCTCGTGGGAGACGAGTAGAACATCGCGTGCTTCAAATCAAATTCATTATTGTTCATGTGTGTATCATTGAGTTTATATTGTTTGTAGTTGTGTCATTCATATTATCATGTTTATGCAATTCATTCATCAGGCCCCTCAGTTCCTCGTGAGAGACGAGTTGAGCATCGCGTGCCTCTAATTGTTCCATTATTGTTCATGAGTGTTTCATTTAATATCTTATGATTGTTGATTAAGTTACATCTAATTTTACTCATGTTTGGTTGTGCACATATTTCCTAATCAATTTAAATAAATTTGTTCAAATGTTTTCCATAGGATTCACTCGCCAACATTATGTTGATCCAAAAACCCTTTTACACATGATACAGGTGAACAGGTTGAAGCAAGGAAAACATAGGATATGCCTTAGAAGAGAACAAAGAAGTTTAGATTGTTAGTTAGATCATGTTGTAACATTTATTGTAAATTTCCATTTAATTTGTATTAATGAATATGAAACGCTTAATAAATGTCATGAGCTTTGATGATAACCCAATCATGCTCCGATCACCTTTTCCGCTGCGGGTCGGGGTGTGACAGATTGGTATCAGAGCCATGACTATAGGGATATAGGATAGGTTATTAGACCCTTAGAGCCTATACTATAGTCTGCCTAAATTTTAATTGATTAGGTGGTTACATACAAACTTGTGATATTTATTTGTTTCATATTTGTTTACATTTACAGTCAAACATACATGCTTATATACATATTCATTATACATATATACATATTCATTATACATATATCGATGTTCATGTATTCAATTTATTTTCATACTCTCATTATCCAAAGATTTTGTGCAATTTTCAAATCTCATCAAAGTAAGTTCTGCGACGGGCATGTAGTAACTGGAAGGGTACAAGTACCGGTAGTCGGAACGTCCTGTCTAGGCTGGCATTCGTATAAATCCAATATAACGGACCAGTTTGCCTACCTGGGGACCAACGATGAGAGTACGAAGGACCTATTAGGCCAAAGCATGCCACACCAAACGTCGTTCGAACTAACCCTACTTTGAGGTGTCACCGTGTCTACACCTGGACACATTCCGAATATCACACGTTGTATACATATTTCTCGATTTTCTCCAGGTTTTGTGTACGCAACCTGGCAAACCCGTGCGAACCATATGAAAAACCGGTATTCATGGGGGCCCACATGATTACACAGGTAAAGTATGGCGGCATGTAGGGCCTAACAGCGAGCAAAGCCCAAGACATCCTATGGATGTAGTATTTTTCTATGATTATTTTATGAATGTTCATTCCTGAATGCGACCCATGATCTCAAAAGCATCCAACTCATACTCTTGTCATGTATTCATTGTAGATGTCTTCTAACCTCGCCCGTAGGAAGACGAGAGCAAAGAAATCCCGCGAGCGCATGGCTGCCTTAATCGCTCAACAAATGGCTGCCGTAATACCCAACATTGTAATCCAAGTTCAACAAGCACTTACCGTTAATCCTGTCAATCAAGCAAACCAAAACATTTTCAACTCTTCCCCAAATACCACTAAATGTACCTACAAGCACTTCAAATCATGCGACCCTCCGAAATACAAAGGGACTGAAGGCGTCACTGCTCTTCTCCATTGGTTTGAAGAAATGGAGAACACTTTTCTAAACTGCGATTGCCCTGACGATCGCAAAGTGCGATATGCTACCGGTCGATTATATGGGATAGCACTTACTTGGTGGAATACAGAGAAGTCCAAACGAGGTGTTGAAGATGCTATGACCTTAACTTGGAACGAATTGAAGGAAATCATGACCAGACGATTTTGCCCAAGGAGAGAAATCAAGAAATTAGAAGATGAATTTTACTCATTGAAGCAAAAGGAAGGAGACCACACCACCTACAACAAAAGGTTCCTCGAATTACATCAAATGGTTCCCAACATGTTTACTCCCCTCTACCGTTTGATCGAGCACTACATTCGTGGTCTTCCGTCAAAGATTCAAGACCCTGTAATTAGTACCAAGCCTGCAACTTTGGAAGCAGCAATGGAGCTAGCAACAGAGCTCACCGAGAACCGAATCCGAAACAAAGACTTCAAGGAGGAGAAGAAGAAGGATAAAGAATTGACTGAAACCTCCGACTCCACTCAAACCGAATCCCCTTCTCAACCCAATCCTAAGAGAAGAAGAGTCGGGCGACTTTTCGCTGCTACTCAACGAAATCGACCAGTTTTACATGCCATACCCATTCGAGCTATCCCAATCACCCAAGTGGCACCCAACTCAGCTTACCCAGATAAGAAACCATATCTTGGACCTCACCCTCGATGCAACAACTGTTTTTATCACCATCCCCATACCCTACCTTGTCGTCTATGTGCAACTTGTGGACGCTATGGTCATTTGAGCAATGTTTGTCGCACCTTTCAAAACCAAACCTTTTTCCCTACTCAAAACATGGCCCAAACTTATCACCAACCTCAATACCCCATGTTCCCATATACTCGAGCTTGTTTCAATTGTGGCGACCCTACCCACTTTAGAAACACATGCCCTCAATTGGTTAACGTTATCAACACTCAAGCCCAATCAAACCCAGTTAACCAAGTAAACCAAGAAAACCCAACCACTATGCCACCAGCAAGAGGAAGAGTCTTCAATATCAACGCCAATCCTGTCGAAGATAATAACGGCCCAAACGAAGATACTCAACTAGTCCTCTTCGCCGAAGATCCAGATTCAACTCCTATCGTTTAGTTTTATGTTTTTTCTTTATCACATGTGTAGACTGTTAGAGTAATTATGGTATATTATATATTATATATTGTTTTCAGTATATGCTTTTGCCGAGGCCGCAGCTCCCTATCCATCGAGGTTGAGTTTGATCCCATTTTATTATGCGGTTGATCAGGGCGTGCCCGCACGATCGGCTCCGTTTGATTGAGCCTTGATCGGTTATTTCATTTTACATTTCAATACATGCAATACGTTCGGCTCCGTTTGATTGAGCCTTGAGCGCATATTTCAATTTACATTTCCAGTTCATGCAATACGTTCGGCTCCGTTTGATTGAGCCTTGAGCGCACATTTCAATTTACATTTCCAGTTCATGCAATACGTTCGGCTCCGTTTGATTGAGCCTTGAGCGCACAGACAATTTCATTATCAGTATCTTGTGGTTGTGGTGTTTGTAGTAGAGTCGCATCGAACTAACCATAACTTGCGGATAAAGTCAATGAAAATTTGACAAGGATATGGTGGATACGCCGCTGGTACTTCCTATATATAAGTATTCTTGTCAAATGATCGGAGGCATTATCAGGCGGTTATGAGAGGTTCCATGCATAGGCTGTTTGTGTGGTTAAGTTATTCATTTTCAGTACATGCAATACGCTCGGCTCCGTTTGATTGAGCCTTGAGCACACAGACAATTTCAATTTCAGTACATTCAATACGTTCGGCTCCGTTTGATTGAGCCTTGAGCGCACATCCATTTCATTTTCAGTACATGCAATACGATCGGCTCCGTTCGATTGAGCCTTGATCGCACAGATATATTTCATTTCAGTATTTTATGTTTGTTGTATTGGTTGTAGAGTTATAGGACTAATCATAATTCACTGATAAAACCAATGAAAATTTGACAAGAATATGGTGGATACGCCGCTGGTACTTCCTATATATAAGTATTCTTGTCAAAGGATCAGAGGCATTATCGGACGGTTATGAGAAGTTCTATGTAGGATTTATTAGTTTCTTGGTAACCAATCATAACTTATGGATAAAACTAATGAAAATTTGGCAAGAATATGGTGGATACGCCGCTGGTACTTCCTATATATAAGTATTCTTGCCAAAGGATCAGAGGCATTATCAGGCGGTTATGAGAAGTTCCATGTAGGATTTAGTATTGCCTTGGTTGGAATTTGTGTTACATTTATATCATCATGTTATTTAAAGAGATTGGATTGTGTTCCATTTCTACATAAACTAACCTCTCCATCATAACAAACGAGAGAGGAACTTCCACCATTCAAACATATATGCTATCAGAATGTGGATTCAAATATTTGCTGTTGTGTTTATTCATGATCAAATATTTGCTGATGTGTTTATTCATGTTCGAATATTAGCTGTTGTGTTTACTTATGTTCAAATATCAGCTGTTGTGTTTTTATTTATGTCCCATATAGGTTGTAGTGTTAGAAGTTTTGCCTTAGGATATAACCATACTTTCCCAAACGTATCTAAACTCTTATGCATGATATCATTTTAGCAAATCATTTCTGCTTATCAATACTTATACAGTAGGCAACAAAAAGCGATTCCTGAATAGGGTACTTAACCCTTACAAGGAACGTTACCGCCTCAAACAAAAACTTAAACCCTTATTTTTCTAAGTATATAACTGTCAAACTAAACATCATCATCCTTTTAGTCAAAATATATCATTATTTAAATTTCGGGACGAAATTTCTAAAAAGCAGGGGATACTGTAACATCCGTCAAAAACGGATTTACCAAACCCGCTCCGTTTATCAACCGAACAGTCAGTCAAAAATTTCGTTGCGAATTAAATGCCCAAAATAATTTTAAACGATACATAATCAATTATTATACAAGAATATATAATTAGTTTTTGAAAAACTGTCAAAAATCGCAAAATAAAAATGTAATACCTCTGCCGGGTTTCGGACCCGGGTCAGTGAGCGGTCCGGAACAAGACTTATCACCTCACACACAAACCACTGCGCCACGGATGCTTCTTGTGAAATAATGGAATTATTTAATTAATATTATGACGTTACGAATTCAAAACCGGCGCCCAATAGTTCAGTCGTCGGAATCCCGGAAATATCGCGAGTTTTAACGACAATTTACGTTATAACGTAAACCATTAACAAGACATCGATTATAACCGATGTTTGAAGTCCGCGACCAAACCATAACCGCCGGAGTTTTTATGATTTACGAATACAGTCGGAAATCAGACCAGGTTCTTCAACAATTTGCCCTATAAATTCACCCACAACCCACTGCAAACCTTTTCGCTCAAAAATACACCTTTTCTCGGCGTAATTCCACTCGCCGGAATTTTCCTGTTTGTCGCCGGAAAACCGGTTTCCTCATTTCTGAGCCTTCTAAACCTTTTAAACTTATAACGAAGTCACCCATACCTTCTTCAAACCTTCTGGAGACTCGCTGCTGCAAGACACCTGACGCCGGAGCTTATTACTGTCGCCGGAGTTCTGCCGGAAAACAGAGGGTCCAGTCGGTATACCTCTCCGCCCAATTTCTTTTTCTTTTCACAATTATCTCACCGTAATGAACTGAAACACACTAATAAACCGATAAAAACCTTGAACCAGTCAGTCGTCTTTCTCTGGTTATACCTTGATGAAGAAGACGATGTATTCGGTATATTATAAGTATAATTAAAATCAACTTATTAATCGGGTTAGACACACAGTCCAGCGGTGGACTGTGTGCACATATAACGCAAAGGTCACGAGTTCGAATCCGGTTTCACACACGCTGCCTTAATAAAAATCATTTTTTTGTTAAACTGAACCGGAGTCGCCACTGGTATATGTTAAGTATATTAATAACCGGAATAATAACCAAGTTAGACACACAGTCCAGCGGTGGACTGTGTGTTTGTTTATATCACAGGTCACGAGTTCGAGTCCGGTCTTCCGCACCGACTCGGACAATTATCTATTCTTTTTAAATAAGGCAGAAAAGGAAATAACTAATTTGTATTTAAGTATAATAAAAATCGAATTATATAACATGTTAAACACACAGTCCAGCGGTGGACTGTGTGTTAGTTTAAGCCACAGGTCCCGGGTTCGAGACCTGTGGAGCGCACCGTCCGAATTGATTTAAACTGTTTTTAAAATAAAATGATTTTCGGTTTAAACTAATTAATATATATATATATAATTAAAATCAGATATATAACGGGTTAGACACGTAGCTCAGTTGGTAGAGCTGCGTGCACGCATACGGGAGGTCTCGGGTTCGAGCCTCACTTAGCGCACTTGTAATCCGAATCGAACCGGTCAACGGTCAACGGTCAGGTCAACGGTCAGAAAAAAATAAATTTTTTTTATTATTTTTATTTAATTATTTTAATTAAAAATCAATTAAAAATACTTAAAAATAACATTTTTAAGGTTAGAAAATAGCCTCAAACTCACAAAAATACACCCAATAATCCTACTAAAATAGATTAATAAAATCCGTTTACTTACCAAACCATAATGCGATTTATCTAGGTTAAACTCACTCGTGGTTAAAACCACTTCGCGTGCATTCAACGTCATCAACCGAACGCACCCACTGTGAGTGAATCTTACAACTTCCCCTTTTAAATTACACGTTTTGGGGTGTGTCATGTGTTATGAAAATAATTAATTTATTTATTTAAACTTGTGCCATACCACATCATGACCTAAACTTAGATTGTTTTTATTGTTGTGATTTACTTATTGCCTTTTGTCAAATTATATGAAACTCATACATTAAGCCCATCAGTTCCTCGTGGGAGACGAGTAGAACATCGCGTGCTTCAAATCAAATTCATTATTGTTCATGTGTGTATCATTGAGTTTATATTGTTTGTAGTTGTGTCATTCATATTATCATGTTTATGCAATTCATTCATCAGGCCCCTCAGTTCCTCGTGAGAGACGAGTTGAGCATCGCGTGCCTCTAATTGTTCCATTATTGTTCATGAGTGTTTCATTTAATATCTTATGATTGTTGATTAAGTTACATCTAATTTTACTCATGTTTGGTTGTGCACATATTTCCTAATCAATTTAAATAAATTTGTTCAAATGTTTTCCATAGGATTCACTCGCCAACATTATGTTGATCCAAAAACCCTTTTACACATGATACAGGTGAACAGGTTGAAGCAAGGAAAACATAGGATATGCCTTAGAAGAGAACAAAGAAGTTTAGATTGTTAGTTAGATCATGTTGTAACATTTATTGTAAATTTCCATTTAATTTGTATTAATGAATATGAAACGCTTAATAAATGTCATGAGCTTTGATGATAACCCAATCATGCCCCGATCACCTTTTCCGCTGCGGGTCGGGGTGTGACAGATTGGTATCAGAGCCATGACTATAGGGATATAGGATAGGTTATTAGACCCTTAGAGCCTATACTATAGTCTGCCTAAATTTTAATTGATTAGGTGGTTACATACAAACTTGTGATATTTATTTGTTTCATATTTGTTTACATTTACAGTCAAACATACATGCTTATATACATATTCATTATACATATATACATATTCATTATACATATATCGATGTTCATGTATTCAATTTATTTTCATACTCTCATTATCCAAAGATTTTGTGCAATTTTCAAATCTCATCAAAGTAAGTTCTGCGACGGGCATGTAGTAACTGGAAGGGTACAAGTACCGGTAGTCGGAACGTCCTGTCTAGGCTGGCATTCGTATAAATCCAATATAACGGACCAGTTTGCCTACCTGGGACCAACGATGAGAGTACGAAGGACCTATTAGGCCAAAGCATGCCACACCAAACGTCGTTCGAACTAACCCTACTTTGAGGTGTCACCGTGTCTACACCTGGACACATTCCGAATATCACACGTTGTATACATATTTCTCGATTTTCTCCAGGTTTTGTGTACGCAACCTGGCAAACCCGTGCGAACCATATGAAAAACCGGTATTCATGGGGGCCCACATGATTACACAGGTAAAGTATGGCGGCATGTAGGGCCTAACAGCGAGCAAAGCCCAAGACATCCTATGGATGTAGTATTTTTCTATGATTATTTTATGAATGTTCATTCCTGAATGCGACCCATGATCTCAAAAGCATCCAACTCATACTCTTGTCATGTATTCATTGTAGATGTCTTCTAACCTCGCCCGTAGGAAGACGAGAGCAAAGAAATCCCGCGAGCGCATGGCTGCCTTAATCGCTCAACAAATGGCTGCCGTAATACCCAACATTGTAATCCAAGTTCAACAAGCACTTACCGTTAATCCTGTCAATCAAGCAAACCAAAACATTTTCAACTCTTCCCCAAATACCACTAAATGTACCTACAAGCACTTCAAATCATGCGACCCTCCGAAATACAAAGGGACTGAAGGCGTCACTGCTCTTCTCCATTGGTTTGAAGAAATGGAGAACACTTTTCTAAACTGCGATTGCCCTGACGATCGCAAAGTGCGATATGCTACCGGTCGATTATATGGGATAGCACTTACTTGGTGGAATACAGAGAAGTCCAAACGAGGTGTTGAAGATGCTATGACCTTAACTTGGAACGAATTGAAGGAAATCATGACCAGACGATTTTGCCCAAGGAGAGAAATCAAGAAATTAGAAGATGAATTTTACTCATTGAAGCAAAAGGAAGGAGACCACACCACCTACAACAAAAGGTTCCTCGAATTACATCAAATGGTTCCCAACATGTTTACTCCCCTCTACCGTTTGATCGAGCACTACATTCGTGGTCTTCCGTCAAAGATTCAAGACCCTGTAATTAGTACCAAGCCTGCAACTTTGGAAGCAGCAATGGAGCTAGCAACAGAGCTCACCGAGAACCGAATCCGAAACAAAGACTTCAAGGAGGAGAAGAAGAAGGATAAAGAATTGACTGAAACCTCCGACTCCACTCAAACCGAATCCCCTTCTCAACCCAATCCTAAGAGAAGAAGAGTCGGGCGACTTTTCGCTGCTACTCAACGAAATCGACCAGTTTTACATGCCATACCCATTCGAGCTATCCCAATCACCCAAGTGGCACCCAACTCAGCTTACCCAGATAAGAAACCATATCTTGGACCTCACCCTCGATGCAACAACTGTTTTTATCACCATCCCCATACCCTACCTTGTCGTCTATGTGCAACTTGTGGACGCTATGGTCATTTGAGCAATGTTTGTCGCACCTTTCAAAACCAAACCTTTTTCCCTACTCAAAACATGGCCCAAACTTATCACCAACCTCAATACCCCATGTTCCCATATACTCGAGCTTGTTTCAATTGTGGCGACCCTACCCACTTTAGAAACACATGCCCTCAATTGGTTAACGTTATCAACACTCAAGCCCAATCAAACCCAGTTAACCAAGTAAACCAAGAAAACCCAACCACTATGCCACCAGCAAGAGGAAGAGTCTTCAATATCAACGCCAATCCTGTCGAAGATAATAACGGCCCAAACGAAGATACTCAACTAGTCCTCTTCGCCGAAGATCCAGATTCAACTCCTATCGTTTAGTTTTATGTTTTTTCTTTATCACATGTGTAGACTGTTAGAGTAATTATGGTATATTATATATTATATATTGTTTTCAGTATATGCTTTTGCCGAGGCCGCAGCTCCCTATCCATCGAGGTTGAGTTTGATCCCATTTTATTATGCGGTTGATCAGGGCGTGCCCGCACGATCGGCTCCGTTTGATTGAGCCTTGATCGGTTATTTCATTTTACATTTCAATACATGCAATACGTTCGGCTCCGTTTGATTGAGCCTTGAGCGCATATTTCAATTTACATTTCCAGTTCATGCAATACGTTCGGCTCCGTTTGATTGAGCCTTGAGCGCACATTTCAATTTACATTTCCAGTTCATGCAATACGTTCGGCTCCGTTTGATTGAGCCTTGAGCGCACAGACAATTTCATTATCAGTATCTTGTGGTTGTGGTGTTTGTAGTAGAGTCGCATCGAACTAACCATAACTTGCGGATAAAGTCAATGAAAATTTGACAAGGATATGGTGGATACGCCGCTGGTACTTCCTATATATAAGTATTCTTGTCAAATGATCGGAGGCATTATCAGGCGGTTATGAGAGGTTCCATGCATAGGCTGTTTGTGTGGTTAAGTTATTCATTTTCAGTACATGCAATACGCTCGGCTCCGTTTGATTGAGCCTTGAGCACACAGACAATTTCAATTTCAGTACATTCAATACGTTCGGCTCCGTTTGATTGAGCCTTGAGCGCACATCCATTTCATTTTCAGTACATGCAATACGATCGGCTCCGTTCGATTGAGCCTTGATCGCACAGATATATTTCATTTCAGTATTTTATGTTTGTTGTATTGGTTGTAGAGTTATAGGACTAATCATAATTCACTGATAAAACCAATGAAAATTTGACAAGAATATGGTGGATACGCCGCTGGTACTTCCTATATATAAGTATTCTTGTCAAAGGATCAGAGGCATTATCGGACGGTTATGAGAAGTTCTATGTAGGATTTATTAGTTTCTTGGTAACCAATCATAACTTATGGATAAAACTAATGAAAATTTGGCAAGAATATGGTGGATACGCCGCTGGTACTTCCTATATATAAGTATTCTTGCCAAAGGATCAGAGGCATTATCAGGCGGTTATGAGAAGTTCCATGTAGGATTTAGTATTGCGTTGGTTGGAATTTGTGTTACATTTATATCATCATGTTATTTAAAGAGATTGGATTGTGTTCCATTTCTACATAAACTAACCTCTCCATCATAACAAACGAGAGAGGAACTTCCACCATTCAAACATATATGCTATCAGAATGTGGATTCAAATATTTGCTGTTGTGTTTATTCATGATCAAATATTTGCTGATGTGTTTATTCATGTTCGAATATTAGCTGTTGTGTTTACTTATGTTCAAATATCAGCTGTTGTGTTTTTATTTATGTCCCATATAGGTTGTAGTGTTAGAAGTTTTGCCTTAGGATATAACCATACTTTCCCAAACGTATCTAAACTCTTATGCATGATATCATTTTAGCAAATCATTTCTGCTTATCAATACTTATACAGTAGGCAACAAAAAGCGATTCCTGAATAGGGTACTTAACCCTTACAAGGAACGTTACCGCCTCAAACAAAAACTTAAACCCTTATTTTTCTAAGTATATAACTGTCAAACTAAACATCATCATCCTTTTAGTCAAAATATATCATTATTTAAATTTCGGGACGAAATTTCTAAAAAGCAGGGGATACTGTAACATCCGTCAAAAACGGATTTACCAAACCCGCTCCGTTTATCAACCGAACAGTCAGTCAAAAATTTCGTTGCGAATTAAATGCCCAAAATAATTTTAAACGATACATAATCAATTATTATACAAGAATATATAATTAGTTTTTGAAAAACTGTCAAAAATCGCAAAATAAAAATGTAATACCTCTGCCGGGTTTCGGACCCGGGTCAGTGAGCGGTCCGGAACAAGACTTATCACCTCACACACAAACCACTGCGCCACGGATGCTTCTTGTGAAATAATGGAATTATTTAATTAATATTATGACGTTACGAATTCAAAACCGGCGCCCAATAGTTCAGTCGTCGGAATCCCGGAAATATCGCGAGTTTTAACGACAATTTACGTTATAACGTAAACCATTAACAAGACATCGATTATAACCGATGTTTGAAGTCCGCGACCAAACCATAACCGCCAGAGTTTTTATGATTTACGAATACAGTCGGAAATCAGACCAGGTTCTTCAACAATTTGCCCTATAAATTCACCCACAACCCACTGCAAACCTTTTCGCTCAAAAATACACCTTTTCTCGGCGTAATTCCACTCGCCGGAATTTTCCTGTTTGTCGCCGGAAAACCGGTTTCCTCATTTCTGAGCCTTCTAAACCTTTTAAACTTATAACGAAGTCACCCATACCTTCTTCAAACCTTCTGGAGACTCGCTGCTGCAAGACACCTGACGCCGGAGCTTATTACTGTCGCCGGAGTTCTGCCGGAAAACAGAGGGTCCAGTCGGTATACCTCTCCGCCCAATTTCTTTTTCTTTTCACAATTATCTCACCGTAATGAACTGAAACACACTAATAAACCGATAAAAACCTTGAACCAGTCAGTCGTCTTTCTCTGGTTATACCTTGATGAAGAAGACGATGTATTCGGTATATTATAAGTATAATTAAAATCAACTTATTAATCGGGTTAGACACACAGTCCAGCGGTGGACTGTGTGCACATATAACGCAAAGGTCACGAGTTCGAATCCGGTTTCACACACGCTGCCTTAATAAAAATCATTTTTTTGTTAAACTGAACCGGAGTCGCCACTGGTATATGTTAAGTATATTAATAACCGGAATAATAACCAAGTTAGACACACAGTCCAGCGGTGGACTGTGTGTTTGTTTATATCACAGGTCACGAGTTCGAGTCCGGTCTTCCGCACCGACTCGGACAATTATCTATTCTTTTTAAATAAGGCAGAAAAGGAAATAACTAATTTGTATTTAAGTATAATAAAAATCGAATTATATAACATGTTAAACACACAGTCCAGGGGTGGACTGTGTGTTAGTTTAAGCCACAGGTCCCGGGTTCGAGACCTGTGGAGCGCACCGTCCGAATTGATTTAAACTGTTTTTAAAATAAAATGATTTTCGGTTTAAACTAATTAATATATATATATATATAATTAAAATCAGATATATAACGGGTTAGACACGTAGCTCAGTTGGTAGAGCTGCGTGCACGCATACGGGAGGTCTCGGGTTCGAGCCTCACTTAGCGCACTTGTAATCCGAATCGAACCGGTCAACGGTCAACGGTCAGGTCAACGGTCAGAAAAAAATAAATTTTTTTTATTATTTTTATTTAATTATTTTAATTAAAAATCAATTAAAAATACTTAAAAATAACATTTTTAAGGTTAGAAAATAGCCTCAAACTCACAAAAATACACCCAATAATCCTACTAAAATAGATTAATAAAATCCGTTTACTTACCAAACCATAATGCGATTTATCTAGGTTAAACTCACTCGTGGTTAAAACCACTTCGCGTGCATTCAACGTCATCAACCGAACGCACCCACTGTGAGTGAATCTTACAACTTCCCCTTTTAAATTACACGTTTTGGGGTGTGTCATGTGTTATGAAAATAATTAATTTATTTATTTAAACTTGTGCCATACCACATCATGACCTAAACTTAGATTGTTTTTATTGTTGTGATTTACTTATTGCCTTTTGTCAAATTATATGAAACTCATACATTAAGCCCATCAGTTCCTCGTGGGAGACGAGTAGAACATCGCGTGCTTCAAATCAAATTCATTATTGTTCATGTGTGTATCATTGAGTTTATATTGTTTGTAGTTGTGTCATTCATATTATCATGTTTATGCAATTCATTCATCAGGCCCCTCAGTTCCTCGTGAGAGACGAGTTGAGCATCGCGTGCCTCTAATTGTTCCATTATTGTTCATGAGTGTTTCATTTAATATCTTATGATTGTTGATTAAGTTACATCTAATTTTACTCATGTTTGGTTGTGCACATATTTCCTAATCAATTTAAATAAATTTGTTCAAATGTTTTCCATAGGATTCACTCGCCAACATTATGTTGATCCAAAAACCCTTTTACACATGATACAGGTGAACAGGTTGAAGCAAGGAAAACATAGGATATGCCTTAGAAGAGAACAAAGAAGTTTAGATTGTTAGTTAGATCATGTTGTAACATTTATTGTAAATTTCCATTTAATTTGTATTAATGAATATGAAACGCTTAATAAATGTCATGAGCTTTGATGATAACCCAATCATGCCCCGATCACCTTTTCCGCTGCGGGTCGGGGTGTGACAGATTGGTATCAGAGCCATGACTATAGGGATATAGGATAGGTTATTAGACCCTTAGAGCCTATACTATAGTCTGCCTAAATTTTAATTGATTAGGTGGTTACATACAAACTTGTGATATTTATTTGTTTCATATTTGTTTACATTTACAGTCAAACATACATGCTTATATACATATTCATTATACATATATACATATTCATTATACATATATCGATGTTCATGTATTCAATTTATTTTCATACTCTCATTATCCAAAGATTTTGTGCAATTTTCAAATCTCATCAAAGTAAGTTCTGCGACGGGCATGTAGTAACTGGAAGGGTACAAGTACCGGTAGTCGGAACGTCCTGTCTAGGCTGGCATTCGTATAAATCCAATATAACGGACCAGTTTGCCTACCTGGGGACCAACGATGAGAGTACGAAGGACCTATTAGGCCAAAGCATGCCACACCAAACGTCGTTCGAACTAACCCTACTTTGAGGTGTCACCGTGTCTACACCTGGACACATTCCGAATATCACACGTTGTATACATATTTCTCGATTTTCTCCGGGTTTTGTGTACGCAACCTGGCAAACCCGTGCGAACCATATGAAAAACCGGTATTCATGGGGGCCCACATGATTACACAGGTAAAGTATGGCGGCATGTAGGGCCTAACAGCGAGCAAAGCCCAAGACATCCTATGGATGTAGTATTTTTCTATGATTATTTTATGAATGTTCATTCCTGAATGCGACCCATGATCTCAAAAGCATCCAACTCATACTCTTGTCATGTATTCATTGTAGATGTCTTCTAACCTCGCCCGTAGGAAGACGAGAGCAAAGAAAGCCCGCGAGCGCATGGCTGCCTTAATCGCTCAACAAATGGCTGCCGTAATACCCAACATTGTAATCCAAGTTCAACAAGCACTTACCGTTAATCCTGTCAATCAAGCAAACCAAAACATTTTCAACTCTCTCCCAAATACCACTAAATGTACCTACAAGCACTTCAAATCATGCGACCCTCCGAAATACAAAGGGACTGAAGGCGTCACTGCTCTTCTCCATTGGTTTGAAGAAATGGAGAACACTTTTCTAAACTGCGATTGCCCTGACGATCGCAAAGTGCGATATGCTACCGGTCGATGATATGGGATAGCACTTACTTGGTGGAATACAGAGAAGTCCAAACGAGGTGTTGAAGATGCTATGACCTTAACTTGGAACGAATTGAAGGAAATCATGACCAGACGATTTTGCCCAAGGAGAGAAATCAAGAAATTAGAAGATGAATTTTACTCATTGAAGCAAAAGGAAGGAGACCACACCACCTACAACAAAAGGTTCCTCGAATTACATCAAATGGTTCCCAACATTTTACTCATTGAAGCCAGTTTTACCTGAACAAAATGTTCAAACTCAGCCTTTTGCTACTGAGCCCACTGCTCTTGGTGATCAGGGCACCACAACCGCTGCCCTGAAGCCCACACCAAAAATCTCCAAAAAGAAAACCAAAACACATTCCAAAAAGCCCACCAAACCCAAAAAGGGTCCTCTGGAAGATGAGATCCAGAGGTTAACCCAGTGACAACACCAAAGTCACTAACCACTGCTGCTACTTCTTCACAGCAGATGGTTTATAGATCTACCACCGGCTTTGAAACTCCTCCTTCTTCCTCACAAAGGGAAAAGGTTGTAGACACAGGGACACCACTCTATGAAGCTCTAGATCCACTTGGCTCTATCTTCCACAGCCCCCCTCCCAGGGCAATGTCACTTTCTAAACAACCACCTTCACACATCCTTCCCTTCCACCTACCATTTTACCATTGCTGAATGCAATTGACTTTGAGCAGACACAAACCAGCACTTCTCAACAACCTAATACAGAGAATATACTTCAACCAGAAGTTGGGTCTGACTCTGTGTTCATTGCTAGCCCATCAGCACTTGAAGGGCTACATCCCTTGGGTTACATGTAACCCTTGGTGATAGTTCAACTCAAGCAGCCACTATTGTTGAACTCCCAAGTTCTCCGTTGGACAGTGGTTTCATTAATAAGACTTGGTTGAAGGCAACCACTGTTGAGGCAACAACTGTTACCTCTGTTGTGGGAAGTCCCCAGTACCAAGACAAAGGGGCATCTATGTTTGAAGCTGGTCCTAAAACCACTGCTCATGATGACATAGATAAAACTACCACCACTGGTAGGAGTTCAGATGATCCTATTAACTTAGGTGATGAGCTAAAATATCAGGATTTGACGGAGAGAGTGACAAAGATAGAAGGTTCTGTTGAAGAAATCAAAAATTTACTGAAGCAGATGATAACTACAAAAAGTAAACCCTCTGTTCTATTCACTACTGATCTTAAAGATGCTCTCAACCCTCTGTTTCAACAACAACAACATTACTTGGAACTTCAACATAAACATCAGATGAATGAAGTTAGAAACATGGTTGAATCAAGGTACCAAGACACTACAGCATACATTAAAGCCATCAAAGCTCATCTACGCACAACCACTGGCCATGCACCTCCAACGGTTATCTTTGTTACAACAGATGAAGCCAAAAAGGGGGAGAAACCTTTGGGTCCAAAGAAGTTAACAATAGATGCTGATAAGACCAGACCAACAGTAAATATTCCAAGGCCTGATGGTTCAAAAAGATTGATTTAACAGATGAATTGTGGCCAAGGAAAGGGCTAGTCACAAGAAGAATGTGATTGAGGAGAGCAGAGTGTTGGTTGAGAAAAAGATTGATCAGCAAAAAGAAAAAGGAGAGGTTGGTACTTCATCAAAAAGAGCTCCTGCTAGAAAATCCAGGCAACCAACATCCACACCTCCTAAAACTAAGCCTGAAACCAGTCCAACCATTAAAACCTCTACCTCTCAAAAACCTATCATTTCTTCAAAATCACAACCCATTTCCACTCAAGCAGATGTTACAGCAACTGTTGTGTCAACATCTGTTGATACAGCAGAGGTTGCAACAGATGCAACTCCATCCACTGCCATGATCACATTTCCTACATCAACTCAACCATTATCCACACCACCAAAAATCCCACAACCACCATCACCCACTCTAAGGTTTAAAAGGAGGAAAATCATAAAAGCGATAAATGATGATGAGATCTCTGCACCTCTTCCACTATCATCAAAACCAATGACCTCCACATCAGTTGTTACAACATCTTCAACTCTTACAACAGCTTCAACTCTTCAAGTTACTCCTGCAGTAAAGTTGTATCCTCTTGATTTACCAGTAGTAAGGGAAGAGATCCTAAGTTTCTTTTCAGAGGATGACCCTGACAAAAGAAAATTTTTATCTCTTGATGGCTATCCAAGACCAGCAAATGTTGATGCTTATCTAGAACTGAAAAAGAAGCAAGCGGAGGATATTGCCAAAAGGGAATCAGCTGGTAAAAATGATAGAGAAATACATATTATCATGTCCTTTCAACTGAGTAAAGTCACCATCCTGCAAAATTTTGTCAAGGATCTGAGCAACCAGTTGTCAGTAAGGGAAGATAAGTTGCTCAAGAGTGAACTCATTGAGTATATCATGGAAAAGAAGATGTATAAGGCAACAAGGGCACAGTTCAGGGATTGGAGCATATATGAACTAAGGGAGGAAATCAACAGAATGCAAGAAATGTTGAAAGACCCTCTTAAAAAGCCAACTCCTCCCAACTGGGATTTATACAAGAAAGATATCACTGAAAATGCCTTGAAGTTGAAGAGAATGAAGCAAGAACTGATTCAAAATCATTATGGTTCCAAAAACCAAGTGATGAGATGGGGTGAGGTGTGGGTGATAGACACCTACAAAAGTTTGGAAGAAAGAAGAAAAAGAGATCCATCCATGCCTCCCAAGCCCGATTACTCAAAATAAGATGCAATCCTCAGAGCTCAACTCTCCAAAAGGTCCAGCTCATCATCTGTCCACTCCACACTTGCCCTGCTACACAGGAAAAAGCAAGGGGAGATGTCTGAAAAGACTGATAAAGAGTTTGAGGATACATTCATCAAAGAAGGGATTTATAATATGATTAATTATCACACAGATGATACAAGTGCCAAGTTGGCTAAAGATTTATCAAAGATGGCTCATTCACAAACCTCCGCAATAAAAGCTCCTTCAAGAAAACCATCAGACCCAAAAATTCTAAAATGGAAGGTCGACAAAGACACCCATGAATTGACATTGCTCAAGTCTGATGGTGCAGCCACTAAACTATCCATGGAAGCTGCTTATGAGCTTACAGTAGAAGAATTCCAAGAACTACTATGTTTAGAGCTGGAGAAGGATGCTGATGACATGGAATCTCTTAACTTTGAACTCCAATTCAAAGGTCAAATAAGAGAATTCCTTCTGAGGAATAAAAACCAAGAATAAAGTGTTTTTGGCATCATCTATTCCAGGGGGAGATTGTTGGGATTGAACTCTATGAAAGGAACAGATGATATAAAGCCAAATAACACTATTCGAGCTTTGGTTACACTATCAGAGTTTACAACCTCTGATGTACTTACACTGCTTTCCATAAAGACTGCTCATCCTATCATCTGCCTACACAAAGCTTCAAGGTCTGCCAGAGTTACAAGGGTCAGAGGATAGAGATCAGAGTTTAGTCATTAGCTTAGTTAATTAATGTAACAGTGCCAAGCACTGATAGTTAGTGTAAGCAGTGTTTACAGTTAGTTACATATTAGTTTCCTGTCATTATCAACCCTGATGTCATCAAAGATGCTCAGAGGTTAGATAGTTAGTATAAATAGGTAACTCATGTAACATTTAAACTTGTCTCTTAAAATATCAACTTTCGCATATCATCTTCTCTGCATTTTCTTATTACCAAAATGTAATTGCAAAGGCTAAGGAGAAGTTTGTGAATCACATGCAAGTTTATAAACTTGAAAGCATGATGATGATGAAAACAAACGACCATTGCTTGTAGTAAAAGTTTTCCATCTAATTATGCTGCAAATCTCTTTTCATTCAATCATTTTTCCATTTATTGAAACGAAAACTACAAGTAATTAAACTTAGATCCTAACACCATTGCCTAGATCCTCCATCACTTACCACATTAGCCGCAACAGAAGCATTTTTGTGTTTAGCTAATCTAAAAATATCAGGATAAACATCTTTTAAAGGTTGTGGAAGCAGCCATATTTCCTTCCAGAACCGGATGTTTGACCCGTCCCCAAGCTCCGCAACCAACTTATTTTGAATCTTAATTCCAAGCTTCATAAGTTCCACTTCCATATTTCCAATATCTTTCCAAACTCCAAGGATACTTTTTAAGGGGATAACTTATCATCTTTCTTGGTCTTGTGAATAGCTGTGACTACCCGAGCCCAAAGTTGATTCGGGTCCGCTTTAAACCGCCACCACCATTTGGTCAACATAGCTTGATTAAAATCATTAATCCCCCACATTCCCATACCTCCTCTTCTCTTTGGATGCACCAATAAATCCCATCGAACCCATCTAATTTTATGACCCGTACCGGTTTTTCCCCATATAAAATCTCTTTGAATCTTTTCAAGTTTGTTAGTAATTACCTTAGGGGCTATGAAGTTAGCGTTTCAAAAAAAAACCTTAGGGGCTGAAAAGAGGGAGAGAAAATTTGAAGGAAGACTCCCCAATACCGACTTGGCCAACGTCATCCTCCTCGCAAACGAGAGATGTCTAGCTTTCCAATTAGAAAATTTCTTGTTGAATCTATCAACAATGGGTTGCCAATATCGAGCTCTCTTCATATTAACACCGATTGGGATTCCCAAATACATGAAAGGAAGCGACCCAGCTTCGCAATTAAGAACCCGTGCTAACGGAGAAACCTCACTATCATCCACCCTAACCCCAACCAGCTTACATTTACGATGATTCACTTTTAAGCCCGTGACGAGATTTAGCCATCTCAAAAGACGATTAAGGCTCACCACATTATGACCCGACCACTCCCCCATAAACAAAACGTCGTCCGCATAGCAAAGATGGGATATGGCTGGGCCATCATTGGGGAGTTGAAAACCATTGAACAAACCCGACTCACTCGCCCTCTTCATAAACATATTTAGAACTTCCATGGCGATTATGAAGAGGAATGGTGAAATAGGATCTCCTTGTCTCAAACCCCGATTAAATTTAAACTCTTTCGTCCGGGACCCATTAATAAGGATCGAGCCCATCCCAGAACCTAAACATCCCTTAACCCACAAAATCCATTTTTTAGGGAAGTTCATCTTCTCCATTCTTTGGAAAAGAAATTTCCAATTAATAGATTCACAAGCCTTCTCGAAATCAACCTTAAAAATCAATAAGTTAGACTTGCTTTTTTTTTCCCAAGCCACCGTTTCACTCACAATTAAAGGGCTGTCTAAAATATTCCTACCTCCCACAAACGCCGACTGTGTCGAGGAGATCACTTCGTTAATAACTATCTTCAACCGGTTTGCGAGCACCTTTGCAATAATTTTATATATCGAACCTACCAACGAAATATGTCGAAAGTTATAAATCACCTGAGGGTCTTTAGATTTAGGAATCAGGGCCAGAAAAGTAGAGTTGCATCCTTCATTAATAACCCCAATGTTGTAAATATCTCCCATCAGAGCCATAATTGACGGTTTCAACTTTTCCCAAAAAACCTTATAGAACTTCATAGAGAACCCGTCAGGGCCCGGAGCTTTACCACCATCACAACCCTTAATAGCTTCTTTGACTTCAGCTTCTGAAAATTGAGAACAAAGTAAATCTCCTTGTTGAGCGGATAACCTTGGCAGCCCGACATTAGCAAATTTCGGCCGGTGACGAATAGGCTCTGAAAAAACTGATTTTTAAACCAGTTTCCAACTTCTGTTTTCAGTTCCATTGGATCGGAGATCCAGGTATCACGAAATCTCAGCCCATTTATCCTATTTTGTATAATGTTCAGATTAATCAGACTATGAAAGAAAGAAGTATTTTCATCTCCAAACCGAATCCAATTAACACGAGCTTTTTGTTGAAGGTTCTTCGCTTTAATCGCCTCCAATTTTTTCATCTTCACACATAATTCAACTCTGGTACTTTTCTCTGTCTGAGATAGCGGCAAAAACTCTGCTTTTTTCTCAATTTCTTCAATTTTGGCTAACATCTCCTTCACTTCTTTTTTCTCAGCCTCATTAACCTCCTTTCTCCATTGTTTTATCTCCTTTTTGATCTTTCTCAGTAAATTAGCTAAAAAGACATCACTCTTATCTCCAACATTAGGGGCCACCGAGTTCCTTTCCACAATCTCCACCAACCTTTGTTCTCCTACCCAAGAGTTAAAAAACTTAAAGGGTATGGGGCCAAAGTCAGAGGAATAGCAAGAAAGGGCTAAAGGGGAATGGTCAGAAAAACCTCTGTTTTGCACCTCAAGTTTAGCGAGGGGCCAATAATTCATAAAATCAGCACACACCAAGAACCTATCGATTTTACTCATTTTTACCTCAACGTTGTCTGAAACAAAAGTGAATTTACCTCCCGTCATAGGGCACTCAAGGAGGCCGGTTCTGGTAGCAAAACCGTTGAAGGCGTCGGCCGATTCCCGGTCAAACCGGGAGTTGACCCGCTCTTCTTCAAACCGCACTTCATTAAAATCACCAAAGATAACCCACAATCCAGCGAACTGGATTTTAACTCAGCAATTTCTTCCCATAACAAACGTCTTCTACAGGATCATTAGGCGCATGGAGGTTTATAATATTCCGTCTATCCTCTACCCCATTTAACTTCCCAGAGACAAGCAGAAATCTCTGGTTCTGAACGACCAAATCTTCATTAAAGATATCCGGGTTCCAAACGGACGCTAAACCCCCTGATCTCCCCACCGAGTCTACTGTAACAGCCTTCATATTAGACCTATCCCAGAAACGACGAAGGAACGATTCCGACAGACCCTCCTGGTGAGCCTCCTGTAACCCAAGGAAATTGCACTTCAACTTTCTTTTAAGACTACGCATCCAACACGCTTTATTTGGATCGGTAACCCCATCTATATTTAAGGATATAAAATTCATTGGTCACAATTAGCTTCCACCTCCCCATTAACCAATTTTTTCACATGATTTTCAAAACCTTCAACTTCGATGCCCAGACGGGAGCCAAAATCAAGGGTTTCTGTCACTCCCTTTTCAAAATTCATCCGAATCAACTCCTCTCCCACACTTCCTTCTTCCATCTCTGCATGATCATGTCTCAACATCGCCCCAGTAGCCGCTCTTCTCTCTTCCTCCTCAATTCTGAAAATTTCCCCTATATTGAAAGGATCTAGATTATCCCCAATATCCACAACATCGTTCAAGTCAGGGATTTTAACATTCTAGACCTCCATTCTTCTAACTCTACTTCTTTTGGATCTAGTTGTAATGTAAATGGGCATGTTTTGGTCCAAATTCAGCCCATTCCTTCTCTCTCCTCCTGGTCAAACCATGCCGCCAAACGACAACCACTAGGGAAAACAAACCCCTGCTCGTGCGCCGCTGACTTGGGAGATGTAACGTCTGTTTGGTTTCCCATGCAAGAAAGTTCACTGTCCAACATGCAACCTTTCATTTTCTTTCCCCTGTACTCACCCGACTCTTCAAATTCCGGCGATCTCCCAGAATCGGAATCGGAATCCTCCGTCGAATCGTCAGAAAGGAAGGCTGGGCACCACTGTCCAGCAATCTCCTCCACCCAGACTTTAATCGAATGGTTCTTCCAGGTAAGGTTCATCTCCAAAGAGATACGTTTACCCGTCTGAACCAAAACGGCCATCCTATCTTCCGCCATATTTCCATCTTCGAAAGAAGCTTCCGACTTGGCAAGAAGCCTACCGCACCTCTCACCAATTCGGTTAAGCACATGTCGATCCCATAGCGTGACCGGGACACCGGTTACCTTGATCCATGCAACCCGTTCAAACAGCGGTGGGATCCCATCCAAGACGTAAAGCCTTGAACCAGTTAGCCCATTCCTCGCTTCTATTTCTCAAGAATTCATCAGCTTCTTCAATATTGGAGAAGGTAACCAAAACTTAATCCTCCCAAATACCTCAGCATCGGTCCTTCTTCCACAACCCCCGTGAGATGTATTTTCAGATTATTAAGAATGTCGATATCTTTTGCTTCCCCGACTAGGGATTTGAACTCCTACTGCTTCTTAGTTTCCATATTCAAAGGAGGTAAGTCAATTGTAATACCCAGATTTTTCATGTTATGGGATGAGACCACATCGCTATATGGTCTACCATCATTGCTGCATGGTTTCAAAGTCTCTAAAGTTTTCTTTGGCGGTCGATCCGGTTTTACAAACTTCAGCCTGGAAAAAACGGAAACCCTCTCCCTGGTTTTTTGTGCCTCAATCTTCGATCCATCCCTATTAAACTTAGCCAAGTTTACCCCAATCACCGCACTATCTATCGTGACCTCCTTCAGTCTATCAATCCAACTGTCCGCCTCCTTGATGTTAGAAAGTTTGATGAAACTAAAGTATTGCCAGCCCTATCTCCTTTCCAAGGGAGAAAAACGTCTTCAAGATTTTCCAAAAAACTAAAAGCCTTCCACAGTCTATCCCGATTACATCCATCTGGCAGATTGGAAATGAAGAAGGTTGTTGCGTTGCGTAGCCGAATTTCCCTGTTCACGAATTTTTTCTGCTATCTAGCTTCTTTTCTACTGAGAATCGTATTCCAACCATCGTGGCTACCAAAATGACCCCTCCATTCCCCACGAGCCATAAAGAAGAAAAGAAAATATCACGGATCCTTAAAAGGTTAATAGGATTTCGTACCAATCAAGCTAAACTATCAACGATAGCCGCAACCGATCACAGACCCACTAAGCAATCAAGAAACCGGATATATCAAAGAATAAACGAAGGAAAGAGAAGGGTTCCTTACACCAATCCAACCCTAACTCCGCTAACAATGCTCGTACCAATCTACTGGAAGGAAATCCAATAGACCGATCACAGGAGAGTTTCACAGTGCCAGAGGAAGATCGGAAGGAACGAGAGTTCATTTTTTAGAATCTTTTACCACCTTTAAAAACAATTGTTTTGATAATGCTGTGGATGCTGTAACTTATAACTTTAAAGCTACCAACCCCTTTAACCTCAATTCGGAGTGACATATGTATTGTAGAGCATTCCATGTGATCCTTTTAAACAGAAAAAGACGATATTACCCTCTAACTCCACTCCCACTCTTGTTGATGCTGACCGCCGACTTCACTGGTCATCTACCCGTTATCCACTCAACTTTCAACGTATTTTTTGAACGGCAAATTTGGATCACTGACGGACCACTGGAGTATCATTGAGCCACCAGAGGAACCACCCGATCATATCCATCTCCACTAGACATAATGCCACACCAATTCAGGAGGAAACCCGCAAAACATGGGAAAACCCTATTGTGGGAATCGAACCCAGGACCTATTGGTCCCAAAGTCTTATTCCACCACCAAGATGCCACTAGGCTATCAAGCCATGGGCTGATTGGTTCGATGTTGCTTAGTGTTTGTGTGATTATTTGTGGTTCAAATCTTTGGGATTTGTTTGTGGTCGAAATCAATTAAGGTCAACATGACTTTGGGTCGGGTCATGATTTGCTTGGGTGCGTAGAATTTCCACAAGATTTCAATCCCATTTCCTTATTATTTTTTTTATTTTAAACACAAAATCAACTAATAAAATACTTTTAACATATTATTTTTTTATTTTACTTCATTATTTATTTGTTTTTTTCTTTTTTTGTTGTTAATATTACATTAAGTTTCTTTGGTTTTTTAAAAGAATTTAATTCATTTATTGACTTTTCTTTTAAGTTTTTTTCATCTTAACTTAAATTCAACTAGTTATAAAACTGAAATTTAATTTAAAAACTAACAAACTGAACACGTTTTGGGCATAAATTTTAGGCTTTCTTTTTCATTTGATACAGTTAGTGTAATAAAATCGATTGAATTTTCGTCTGCCATAACACACAGGATTAAGTACCTAGTTTCGTAAGGGGGGTAAGGGCGCTTCACTAGTGATGGAGTTCCATCACTCACAACATCCAATCAAATTCCACCACCTCATCGAGTTTTATTCCATCACTAGTGATGGATTTTAGTGGAAATGTCCATCACTCACCACACAAACATCTACCATTGAAAAACAACCGAACATGTGCAGCACCACAAATATCTTCACGTGTGATCATGGCAACGCATGACCATGTCAACGCGTTATAAGTTGTAGTGACGGTGGTGTATAACGGTATTTAACGCGTGGAAATTTGGTGACAACGGGGCACCCCGGGTGTCCTAATGATGTATTTTTGTTGACTCTGTTTTCTTGACTAATGCACCCCATTAAATGAAACTTGGAAATTTATTTATTTTATAATTTTTTTTTGAAAAAGAGATTTATTTATTTGATTTATCACTCTTTCCTTTAAAAAAGTGGAGAAAAGTTTGTAATAAAATGTATATCTTCAAATATAAGAGTATTAGAATTAAAGTTTTCTTTAAAACGGTAACTTATTATCTTAACTTATTTTGTTTATGTGTAACTTTTTTGTTTATAAACTTTTTTAATTTGTATAAAGTTAGGTTCAATTACTATAAAAGTTTAAAGTAAAACACAGTTTTAATTAAATTAAACTGTTCTTTCATGATAAGTTAACTTTATATTTTATGAACTTTACCTAAACAAAAAGATAATAAAAAATAACCGACCACGTTTTATGATCATATTTCTTTGATTTTCTATGTTCCCTATTGTGGTGGGTGCGCCAAAACCAGAGTTCCACCCGTCGTAACGAACATGATCCCGCTATTAGAAACTAAAAACTAATTACCATTAGGGGGTAGGGACGTCCATCACTGATCACCAACCCATCACTCACAACTCCTAATAAAGTTCTGTCACGTCATCGAGCATTATTCCATCACTAGTGATGAATTTTACTGGAAATGCTCATCACTCACCACACCCAACAATATCTCTCCCATTCTTCAATCTTCACGCGTTGTGGCTATAACGAGTTTTCAAATTGACGAGTGATGAAATTTGGTGGCAGTGGTATATAACGGACCACCACACGTGGTGGTGGCCTCACCATGGGACGCCCCGCCTACTCTTATAAGTTTATAACTATATTTCAGAATATTTATTTTGTTTTGTCGTTATTTTGTTAAGTTGATTTATTATTTGTTTGTTTATGCTTGATTGTGTAGTAATTATTCTTTCTCCTAGACCTTTTCAAGAATATTCCTATGTCTAACCTTTCCCCAAATGGCCAAATATAACCCCTTTTAAATTTGACCCCACCCAATAAACTTCTGCTATCGCCACTGCAACAACGAACCCTCAAGTTTCAGACAAATGAGTGCAGAAGGGAAGGCGGTTTGCGTTACAGGTGCTTCTGGCTTCATTGCTTCATGGCTCGTTAAACTCTTGCTTGATCGTGGCTACACCGTTCATGTTACCGTCCGATCTCTCGGTAACTCTCTCCCTCTTTCTTATTTTCGATCTAGTTTTAGGTCATATCGACTGATTCCTAACTTGGAATTGATATGGGTTTGTTATAAAGTTTATGATACAGTAGTGAACATTATTAAAAAGTGTTATGCATGAAGGATTATGATGCTAATGTTTTTGACATGTTCAAGAACAGTGTTGACTTGAAAAGAAACGACTTTGAATTCAAAGGTTCTGATCAAAATGGAGTTGTTAGAATGTATCGATTTTATTGGACTTAAGTTGACATTAATGTAAGTCAATAATTCTGAAATAAAAACAAAAAAAACAGCGTTCAAATTTAAACAGGTTCAAGATGAATCCAAATGGGTTCGAGAGAAAGATGGATGGTTTATTTAGTTATGTTTATCGGGTTTTATTAGATAGATCGATCTTGTGGTTTTAATTATTATTTAATTTTTGTTTGAGTCATAGTAGGTTTGGGTTTACTTTAGTGTAAATAGATGGTTAGCATATTGTAATTTGGGTACGTTCATTGATAAATATAAAAGAGTAGAGGAAGGGTTTTTCCACAAAACCGATTGTTGTCGTGTGTGTTTGGGCCTGATGTTGGTTTACATTGACTGCAAAAGAAATCCAAAACACACCCCATGCTTCTCCCCTTCACGCCCAAGCCCTTGGCGCCCCTTAGGCGGAGCGTTTGGCGCCCCCTTGGGTGATGTGACTATTGGCGCCAAGCCACTACAGTCGACACATAGTCTCATAAGCAAGTTCTTTGACCCAAACCAGCTCTGATTGATGAATGAACATTAATTTCAGTGTGTTGTTAGAGGGCTACATTGTAAGCTATATGATCAATTTAACTCCTGCACTTCCTTTTTCTTTTTGTTTAACTTCTTCTAAATTTATCGTTTAAAATATGTTGCAGATGATCCAAACAAGACAGAACATCTACTTGCTCTTGATGGAGCTAAAGAAAGACTGTCCTTGTTTGAAGCTAACTTGACTGCAGAAGGATCTTTTGATCTTGCGGTTAATGGCTGCGTTTGTGTCTTTCACACAGCATCTCCTGTTCTACTTTCAGTTGATGACCCACAGGTCAAATTTTCATTCTTTTTCTCTTAGCTTTCCAAAATTGGTATAACATCTTGAATTATTTGCAGAAAGATAAGTTTTATATTCATTTTCATTTTCCTTCAGGCACAACTGCTGGATCCTGCAGTTAAGGGGACACTTAATGTTCTCAAATCAGCTGCAAAAGTTCCATCTCTCAAGAGAGTGGTCTTCACTTCTTCTATGTCAGCAGTAACGTTTGGCCCAAGACTCACGGAGTCTGGTGACGTGGTGGATGAAACCTGGTTTTCAGATCCTTTATTTTGTGAGCAAAAGAAGGTATAGGTAGATTAATCTCAAATCGGATGTAAAATGTTGTAACTAATCAAAGATTTTGTAAATTTCAGTTGTGGTACCAACTTTCAAAGACCCTGGCTGAGGATGCTGCTGTTAAGTTTGCAAAAGATAATGGTTTGGATTTGGTGGCTATTAATCCTGGATTTGTGATTGGTCCCATCTTACAGCCAACTCTCAACCTTACTTCTGAGGGCATTATGAGCCTGATCAAGAATGGTACTTGTTGATTAACAGTTAATGTTCATATGCATATCCATGATTCATGAATTAATTTTATTGTTGCGTAAGCTATTGATTTTTATACATCCAGGAAAAGATGTGATTCCAGATGGAATTCTTAGACTTGTTGATGTGAGAGATGTTGCTACTGCACATGTTTTAGCTTTTGAGAACTCAGATGCCAACGGTAGATACTGCATAGTTGGCAAAGTGGTTCGGTCTTCAGAGATCATGGAGATTGTAAACAAACTATACCCGAGTCTTGGCCATTCTGAAAGGTAACACATAAACAATATGAACATAAAAATATAAATATCACTTCCATTTCGCCTTCTTTGGAAGCTAGTTTCCGTTGTTCTGGATGACTCGAAATCTGGATTACTTAAATGTTGATAGGTTCAAAGATGGCGAGTGTGTTGAACCTCTACTTTACAGTGTATCAAGGGCAAAAGCGGAAAGTCTAGGCGTTAATTTTACTCCAGTGGAGGTAAGCATCAAGGATACTGTTGAGAGCCTCAAGAAGAAGAGCTTGTTAAGCTTCTAGAACACCAGATGATGTGTATGTATGAATTTGGTTCAAGACCATGATGGCTTTCCTCAGTGGATTCTTTTTTGTTGGTCTTCTGTTTTTCATCAATCACTTACTCATGAACACCTGTGTGAAATTACTATTAGATCAGTGCTTTTGGTGGTCATTTTTAAGTTTATTTCTATTTATGCTTTTTGGTGGGAATGTATGAAAAAAAAAATCCATGCATCCATACCAGATTTGTTATCTTAGTTGAAGAGTCCCTCTTTATTTCTGTTAAGAGATACTGTTTTTCACCAAATTTGTTATAGAGGTGCAATGGGAGGGGTACCGGGATTGCTTACCCAAGGAAATTATATAAAAAAACTAACCTTTAGTGAATTAGTAGAGATTATCCTATTACCAAAGACAAAATAATAAGAAGAAAAAGATGTGTATGGGTATATGTGTGGTTCGGTAAACGAGTTTGTATGTTTTAGATAATCAAGCCATCTATATATCTAATACTATAGGAGTTGCATACCTTAAAAAAAATTAAAACTTATCTCATACCAAAATACGTGTCTCAAATGTTTCTGTTTTTGTGTTTAACCGTTGGGGTTTGGATTTGAGTTCGTTTGTCATCCTTAATTTAGCTATTTCAATTTATTTATTAATTTATTTTTGCTCAATATGCAAATTTTAATCAATTTATTTATCAATTAAAAATCTCTCTTTGTTTCGGTTAAAATTACAAATACTTCTTTTGTTAAATTTAGCTATTTGAGTCCCTTTATTTCTCTCGTTAGAGTTCAGAATGTAGTTGTTGTAGACATAATTTAACTAGTTTTCAGAATTTATGAGTCTAAATTTTACAAGGTTTTCTAAATTTTGCAAGCTAACACGGTACAACTTGTGTGTGTTATTCAACGTTTTTACATCTACTTTTTTGCCCGTTGCAACGTCCAGGTTCTAGATTGACCTAGTTATTCTTTTATATGTTTTACGTCTCGATCTAATTTTTGCGAATTAACATGACGCAATGGTGCAACGTCCGTGTTTTGTTCAACGCTTTACATCAAAATGGAGAGTTTTCACTAATTTAGTGTGTCACGCATAAAACCATGCTATAGTGGCAGGGGTGTTATTCCATTACGAATGGTATATAGCTCTAAATAGATTTAATGGTATAAGCTCTAAATAGATTTAGTAAAAGATGGTTTTTGGCAGGGAAGTCTCCGAAAAAGTTAAAAGAAATTTGGGCCCTGGGCGAGATTAAAAAGGGCCCCCCGCGCCCTAGTAAAACAAATATTCAGTGTCGTTATTGTGTTTTTGTTGCGTCACTTAGCAATTCGATCAAACCCTATTACGAGTACTATAATAAACCAAACAGGTTCAGGTCAGTTCGAATAATTTGTAAAACAAATATTTTAGAAGTTAAGAAAAATAAAATATGTTAATAAATAATAATATGATATTAAACAATAAAAGAAGGACAAAAGTTGTTTTTTTTTATTTACATTATAAGAAAAACATTATTCCTTCAAAAAAAGATCCAAAATGTGACTAAGAAATCATCAAATGAGTTCATATTTACATGTATAATATATCTAAAATTTGAAAAGGCAAGGTTGGAGACGATATCGAGAACTCAAATTGCATTGAGTCTTCATACCAGTACCTGCAGCGCTTGGTTATAGTTTGGTTCTACAATTAGAAAACTGCAGCCAACTTTTTACTATCAGGGACATATACATCATACCTCAAATGAGACATTTTATGGAGATTAGAACACCACTAACATCAGAAATTAGAACACAGCTAACACCATAAGCACATGACCATTTGTACTATAATAACCACTTTTCCATTGCCTTGAAAAGAGACAACAATAACAGCAATGAATAAAATATTAACATAAAAAAGTACCTAAAAAATATTAAAACATATGTTTCTGAAGACATTGACACTCAAACATCATATATGACTTGCAATTCCAAGTGAGTACCTATTCTAATTATTTAACAATAATATCAAGTAATCAGATATAAACCCGCATCCAAACACCCCTTAAAACTAAAATGCACACACACAAATTACCTCCTCCAGTGGGGAAGGGGAGATGACAGTGGCCTTAGCCTCTTGGTTGCACCTTAGAGTCTCACAAACCTGCGCATGAAATCATTGAGGGAAAAATCATAGTGAGAAATAAATTACAAAGCTAAGTCATACCGTGAACGGTGAAAAAAGATAATGAGAAGTTTTTCATATATGGTAATCAAGTAAATTAGGTTTCCCTTAAACAGTTAGTTGTTATGAACCTAATCAAGTTCACATCACAATAATTAGATAGATAATCTACATCCAAAAACACCCTGGATTTCAATTTTAAATAACAGGCGTGAAGTGGATAGTGTATGTGGAATATCAAACATATGCGGAGCGGAAGTGGATAGTGTATGTAGATTCATGCTATTATTAATATGAAAGTGCAGGAAACAAGAGAACGCAGACGTATGTTTGATAGGACAAATCAGGTGTGAAATGTCTTGGTGCCGGTTATCTTTGCCGGCAAATCTTATTTATACATAGCGGTTATTAGCGGTTGGATTTGGAGGGAATAACTACCGTTTGAAACGGTGCCAACCAAACCAACACAACCGTTCAGAAATACCATCGTTACATATACATACAGACATAATATTCGAATATTAAATACATACATGATATATAAATTAAGTTTATATACTCTAATACACTCCCCATAAACTTAATTGTTCCTTCGAGAGTGCATCAAAACGCTTTTATTAGCTTCATTAACGGCTTTTTCAGCCTGCTTGAAATCAAGCTTCTTCCTTCGTTGTAGCTTGTTATGCCCGCACCAGTCATTCCCAGCGAAGAAAGCATAGTGTTCCTCAGCCGTTCCTTCTTGTTCTACACGATATTGACTGCTCGTTCCTACATTATTGTCCAGGCTTTTGCTTCGTCTTGTTTCTGCAACATCTTCCATAATCTCTTTCTCGGCTACTGCTTGCTGTGTTGATTTGAACTTATAGTAATAAACTAGTACATCTAAGTACATAGCATATATAAGTCTCATAAATTCTCCTTCATTGTAATCGAAACCCATATCTTTAGCGACCATAGCCCACATATTGTTTTCCGTTACTCTTCGGGTGACCACCCTCCCTCTTAACAACCATGTATAGGTCCAACAAACTCACTTTTCTATTGTCTATCGCATATGCAGGGAGTGGTCTTGATGTGATTTCCAACTTTCCTTTGAGAAACCAATCAACCATATCATCAAATTTGTTTTCTAGATAGTACTTGTATTTCCTAACATACCCTTCATCATCTAGCATATCAAGGAGTGCTTTGCAGTCTTGAAACTCCATAAATGTCATGGCTTGAAGTATCAAGACATTCCAGTCCGGTTCATTCGATGATATGTTCAGACTTTCAAAATACTGGTTTAAATAATCTGTTTTGAATGCTTCATATTCAGGTTCGGACTTCATCATGGATTCCTTTTCTCTTATACCAATCTCATCTTCTCTAGTGAGATCAGAAATGTCATTCTTTCTATTAATAACAGGGACACTAAACGTAGGGAAGATCGTGCATGAATCTCCTGTAAACTTAACCGTGTATCCTTGGGTGATCAATTGATCCAAACTAAGTACGTTTCTATCGATATAAGGAGAAAAGAAAACACTTTGTATTCGGATTCTTTCAGACCCTGTCATCACTTCGACAACCCCTATTCCTTTTATGAAGTAGAAATTGTTTTCACCACTTTGTGTTGTTTCCACACTGAACATACTTTTAATCCGTTTGAACATATTTAAATTTCCAGAGAAATGCCTATTAAAAGTTTTACTTACATACCACACTTCGGACCAGAGTCCGCCATTAGTGCCGGTCACTATATACTCCATTCTCTGATCACTTTGTTGATCATCATCTGCCTCTTTCTGTTGTTGAGTCCCTGTGTCAATTGCTAGACGTATGAGTTGTGTAGCCTCATCGTTTTCTTTCGTCTTGCATGATGATGTCCCGGTTTGTTGCAGTAATAACATCTCCTCTGCAACCATCTTCTTTCCTTCTTCTCGTCGGAACAGTGTTTGCACGACAGGGTGGATGATGTCGGCTTAAGATCTTCATCGATTTCAACAGTGGCTCTGATACCACTTTGTTGAATATCAAACATATGCGCAGCGGAAGTGGATAGTGTATGTGGATTCATGGTATTCTTAATATGAAAGTGCAGGAAACAAGAGAACGCAGACGTACGTTTGATAGGACAAATCAGGTGTGAAATGTCTTGATGCCGGTTATCTTTGCCGGCAAATCTTATTTATACATAGCGGTTATTAGCGGTTGGATTTGGAGGGAATAACTACCATTTGAAACGGGGCCAACCAAACCAACACAACCGTTCAGAAATACCATCGTTACATATACATACAGACATAATATTCGAATATTAAATACATACATGATATATAAAATTAAGTTTATATACTCTAATAAAAAGATAATGAGAAGTTTTTCATATATGGTAATCAAGTAAATTAGGTTTCCCTTAAATAGTTAGTTGTTATGAACCTAATCAAGTTCACATCACAATAATTAGATAGATAATCTACATCCAAAACACCCTGGATTTCAATTTTAAATAACAGGCGTGATGGATGTGAACACAAAGACACAACTGGCCATGGTGCCAATCAAACATGGAGAAAATCAACAAAATAAGCATATACTACACACATCAGATGAATAAATAAAAAAAAGTAAACCTTCAGCTATATATATTAAAAAAATCAATGCCAAATAATAATTGCACCTGGGGTTTAGATATTTTGACACCATCCAATTCCCAGATAGTTGAAACCAAAAATTCTCGCCGTTCATGAAATGCTTTGACCATATGCGATATGGTTTCCCCACCAGTGTGTCCCATTCCTAATGCCGCAACAATCGCTTTTTGTGTTATACCACTTGAACATGAAATAAACTGAAACAACAAATACAGGGATCATTTGTGTCATTATGCAGAAGATAGCAATCATATTGAACAAAAAGTTTGAAAGAATTATGAAGTCAGGGCGAATCTGGTGACGGGTCAAAACGGGTTTTGAGCAAAATGAGTCCAGGCCATTCTAAAAGTGTCAATTTGGTACGGGTCAAATTAAGTGAGCCATGGCTGATATGATATTATTACATGGTTTGAATTAATAAGGATTCTTATAGTAGGTTTGAGCAAAAGGATTCTCTCACAAACTATAAAAATAATTTCCCAAATTAAAGAACAAAGTACTAACATCTTTCCTAAAAAATGGACATGAAACATTCATATAGTTCGTCGTGTTTGTTAAATATAGATCTCCTTCCAGAGTGACCAAAAATGACACATGTGAAACCCAAGTTGACAAGCATTTGCTCCCCTACACATATAAAAGAATATCAATTACAGATACATTTAATATTTTTTTTAAACTAATGAAGATCAAAATCAATTTGAATGAAAGGAGAGGTTAACGGATTCTTTTTGACATGAATGGTGAATAAATGCAAAGATCTATACCTAATTCGCTAGTGAACGCCGCCTCCTTTCTAAACCAAAGAATGTTGGGCTGCAACTTGAAATTGGGGCCTCAGTTCACTTTTAAAGCAGCGTATGAACACAAATGGTTGGTTCGCCACAATCTCTACAAATATAAAGAGATAAGTTAAATTAACGACATGAATATTTATATACCTAACCGAAAGTTTACAGATTCACACTGATTATGATGCCAACTGAGATCTAAGCACAAAAGAAACCAAGTTTATTGATAAAGGCCCAATTAAAGTTTATACGAGAAGAAGGAAACGTGCCACAACTGCCCCTATGGAAAAATTGAATTATGTTTTTGGGCCTAAGCTGGATCCACTTGGTCAAGGAGTGAGCAGTAAATTGGAAGGGTGGGGAGCAGTTAGTATGCCTACTATTAGCGGGAAAATGAACGGTTGAAGTGTTGTTCCTATGCCTACTTTATGGAGCAGTTTCATGGTCTATTAAAGAAGTCTTTTTACTTTCACATGGTTCATCCTTGTTTTTCATTATCAAAGTATTGTGTATTTGGAGACATTTCTTCAGTTCAAATAAAAGTTTCCTGTTTGAATTATTGATCTTTCATTTGGTTCCATTGCCGGGAAACGAAAGATGGTTCAAACCGGAACACTTCTGATGGCAGCAGCTCAAACCCAGACCAAATCGCTGCTCAACTGGCTGCCATTGCTGCAAAATTAGAGTCCATTGATTCAATGAAGGAAGACACTGCAGCCTTGAAAGGAGACCAGTCTAAAGGCAGTATCTTTGATGAAGGGGAGAGCTCGTGGAAGGGACAAGCCGGATACAAGCCCTACAACAGAATTGATTTTCCTATTTTTAATGGAGGGGATCCACGTGGGTGGGTACTAAAGGCGGAAAAATATTTTCGGTATTATAAGATACCAGATGAGGAAAAGGTAGAAATAGCCTCTATGCACCTAGAGGGAGATGCCTTAGACCTCTATTCCTGGCTCTCGGATGATCATACTTTGACTTTCTGGGAAGAGTTGGTGCAAACCTTCACCAAAAACTTCGGCCCAGCTGAGTTTCAAAATCTAGATGAATACTTGTGCTGTATCAAACAAACTGCATTGGTACAAGAATACCAGACGATCTTCGCGGGTTTCAAATTGGCCAGACCATTGTTTGTTAGGGGTATTTCTCAACGGGTTGAAGGAAGAATTAAAGGCTGATGTGAGAATACACAAACCACGAACCGTTTACAACGCTATGAGTCTTGCTTTGGAATTTGAGTCCAAATCCAACCAGCACCGACCTGGAAAGAGTTCTATTGGGGCACCAAATTCCAAATCACCACCACCACTTGATTCCAAAACCATTATCCCTTATAACTCTCAACCCTCTAATCAACCAAAAACTCCATTTAGAATTTCAGACACCGAAAAACAAAATCGTTATTTAAGGGGTGAGTGCTTCAGGTGTGGGGAAAAATATGGTCCTAGACATAGACGTAAAGCAGGTACATTGAAAGTGTTAGAAGCCAAAGAGGACTTAGTGGAGCAGCAAGAAACTGAAATAACTAATGCTGCTGAGACACAAGAGGAGACAGCAGAGATCAGTTTACATGCTATCCTCGGGAAATCGCATCCCACCACTACTAGAAAATGAGGGTAATGCAACTTTTTAGATGCAACTTTTTTCAATTGTGTTGCATTTGACTCTAATGTAACTTGGCTCTACATAAATGTTGCATTAGAAGATCTAATGCAACCTTTGTCATTAAAGGTTGCAAAATTTTATTGAAATTGCAACCTTTTTCTAAAAAGGTTGCAAATTTTATTGAAATTTACAACTTTTCTTAAAAGGGTTGTATTGTTAAAACTTATATGCAACTCTTTTTATAAAGGTTGCATAATTTAATGAATACGACACAAAAAAATATAAAAAGATGTGATTTGTAAATAGTAAAAAAAAACTTTCATTATGGTTTCGTCATATTTGATATATTTTTTTAACAAAATACGTGGTAGGATTAATTTAGAAATACCAGAAATTGGAAAATAAATGATGACATGATGTTGTTTAAAAAAATAGTATGACTTTAGATCAGCAAGTTTCAAGCCTAGATGCGGAGAGGTGTGTACATTGGCGAATACAGGATATTTTTACACGGGAGGCATAATTTGGATCACTAAAAAATGGGACCGACAAAAAAAGAGAGAAAAGAAATGATTATAAAATAAAAAAGTTTATTAAATATTTTAATATAATATAAACATCTCGATTATAATTGTCCTCTACGTATTTTCATCTTTTAGAAACACTCGGTTACATCTTCATTGGTAACATTGAGAAGCTCGTCTACTTACTATACCGCAAATTACACAAGAGTTCAAATCCCAACGGCCTAACAGGACCCTTAAATAAATACATGTCACTTTTTATAATAGAATTATTAGTGAGAATAACATAAACTAATATTATTAAGATGAATATCTTATCAAAGAAAATGTTATTAAGTTGAAATTACTATTTTTAGGCATGTTTAAAAAACTCTAAAGTTAGAACTCTGATTGTTCCTAAAAAAAGACTACATTAGTGTAAGTAGATTAATAGTGTCTAGTACTCCAGTTATCTAAAAAAAAACCAGTACATATATTAATTAGCTGCTGTTCAAAAAAAAAATATATTAATTAGCTAAGGGCAAATTTGTAAAAACAAGTTATAATTGGCATTTCATCAATATTTCCTTATGAGGTTATATATTCTATATTATAATATCAAAACCCACTAAGATCAAACTTTAACATTTATCTGGATAGAGTTATAGCCTAAGGGGAATTGGACGGTGGGCCTCTGCCCACCCTAGGTTATAAGTACATCCGCCACTGGGTGTGTAAGATGTCGAGCAATCCAACGATAGTTGAACTTGCTTCTCCTAGGTACATTAAGGGCATGTTACTTAAAAAATCTTCTCTCTGAGATAGAATTTTACTATGAAACTTTTGAGTTTTTTATCCATGCATTTTCATACACAACATTCTTAAATGAGCAGAGCCAAGTCAGGTTGAGGTCGAGTTCAAACTTAAACAAGCCAGCTCGGCTCTGCTCATTTATCTTATCGAGTTGAAAATTCAAGCTCGAGCTCGAGCTCATGGTATAAATTTCGATCAAGCTCGAGCCGACTCATTAATTTTCTTTTTCGTGCCAAGCTTTGTCGAGTGAGTATGAGCTACAAGCAAACAATCACCAAATAGAAATTTATCATAGCAAATATTATTATTTTATTAAAATATCTTATACCTATAACAAAGAAATTACTTCTTTTTTTAATTTAAAGAGCTCGATTTTTTAAATTTCTAAACATTTTTTTTCAAATCATATTATATTTTTTTGGAAAATTAATATTATTTAGAAATTCCCTCCCATTGTTTCCCTCCTACCTAAAAAAAACTAATCGCAAATCTAAATCCAAAATTCAAATCCCTCCCTAACCTAATCTAAACTCTGTTCTTAATTTCGAATTAGAGATTCCAGGCAAGGAACTATGGAGTGGATAATTATTAGAATATTTAAACAAGTTTAGGTTTAATTATTTAGTGATAATTATCATGTCGAAATATAATAGTTTATTAGCAATCCTAGTTATAATCTAATAGGAGTGTTTAGATTATAAATACCATGCTTTGGGTATCAGAGATTGTAATTCAAGTTTTGTGTAAGTTTCTTAAATATTAATAAACGTTTGGGTGTTAGCCAAATAGTTTCCAATTTCCGATTTCAATTTCCGTTCGGTACCGATTCGACTTGAATTGGTATCAGAGCAAACCTGGGGTCTTCGATTCAGCAACCTGCGAACTAAGGGGTTGGGAACAGTAAGCTGCAACGAGGGAGGTTGTCGCTTCCTGCCGTGGAATTAAACAGAGTTCTTCAATCGGACCAGAAGAGAGGGCGGCTGGAACAGAAATCGGATCTGGTTGCTGTGAATTCGAAGAGAAGGGTCAGAATAGGTAACATCAAGTGCGGAGTGTTGCTGTTGTTTCTGTTCTCAGGCGAATCAAAAAGGGCAGCCGGAAATACAGCGGTGGTGTGTCGCTGGAGCGTGTTGTTTCGAGAAAAGGGTTGTCGGAAGAAACCGTGAACGGTGTTTTGCGTTTCCTTGTAAATAATTAATTGGAGCAACAACAATTAATTGTTTACTTCTATCTTTCTTGTGACGACTTGTTACCAGAAGCAAAAACGACAAAACATTTAATTGATTATTAATTGTTTTGTTTTAGAACGCATGATGAATTGCAGTCGGATAACCAAGGTACACAAACGAAACTAATGTTCAATAATTCTAATTCCTCTTCAAGTTTTAGACAGAATTCACGCGATTCGAGTAAGGGGCGCGGGAAAGGCTCGAACCATGGACGTGGTGGTGGTGGACGCAGTCGAAACCAATCTGGTTGAAGCCGCGGGTCACAAGACGGGTCCAACAAAGGGGATAAATAGCAAGGCAAAAAGGATTATTCGAAGGTTCAATGCTTTCGGTGTGACAAGTTCGGTCACTTTGTTTCAAGATGTCCAGAGCGAAAGAAAGATAGACAAGCAAACTTGATCGATGCGGAAGAAGTTGACTCGTCTCTATTTATGGTGCAAGATGTTCAAGAAGTCGTTTACTTGAATGAAGAAAAGGTCATTCCAAAAAATTACAAGAACGATTCGGAAGAAAAAGACTTGTGGTATTTGGATAATGGCGCGAGCAACCAGATGACGGGTAATTTATCTTTTTTTCTCTGAATTAAATAAGCGCGTTGGTGGTCAAGTTAAATTCGGGGATGGTTCTCAAGTCGAAATATGCGGGAAAGGATCTATATTACTATTGGGTAAAACGGGGGAGCAAAGGTTAATGACTGATATTTATTATATCCCTAGTTTACGTAGTAATATAATTAGTCTTGGTCAAGCAACGGAGTGTGTATGTGATATTGGTATGAAAGATGATTATTTATTAATACGTGACGCTCAAGGCAAGGTATTAATGAATGTTACTCGGTCTAAAAATCGTCTTTATACGATTAAATTAAAAGTTGGAAAACCCGTATGTTTGAAGGCTCGGATTGATAATGAAAATTGGTTATGGCACGCGAGACTTGGTCACCTATATTTCGAGTTCATGAAACAAATGGTGAAGAAAGATATGGTCGTGGGAATGCCAAAAAATCAATGGTGAAAATCAAATATGTGATTCGTGCTTAGTCGGGAAGCATACGAGAAAACTTTTTCCGAAGACGGCGTCGTTCCGGGCAACGCGTGCCTTGGAACTTATTCATGGAGACTTATGTGGTCCAATTTCTCCTAGCACGTTAGCTGGAAATAGGTATGTATTTGTCTTAGTTGATGATTTTTCACGTTTCATGTGGACTTTTCTTTTGAAGGAAAAAAGTGAAGCGTTTGAAACCTTCAAAAAGTTTAAAGTCATGGTGGAAGTGAAATTTAGTAGAAAAATCAAGACGTTTCGGACCGATCGAGGGGGAGAATTTACATCTCGTGAGTTCAATCGGTTCTGTGAAAACGAAGGAATTATTCGACACTTAACCGCTCCATACTCACCTCAAAAAAACGGAGTGGTGGAGAGGAGAAACCGTACCTTAATGGAGATGACTCGAAGTATATTAAAAGCGCGACAAGTTCCTAATTTTATGTGGGTGGAGGCGGTGAGGCACTCAACCAATTTAATAAATAAAACTCCAACACGAGCGTTACACGAAGACAAAACACAGTACGAGATGTTAAAAGGAAAGAAACCGGATCTTCAATTTCTTAAGGTTTTCGGATGTGCCGCTTATTTGAAAATTGTTGGCAGACATCTTCCAAAATTAGACGATCGTTCGACTTGTCTAGTTTATCTTGGAAGCAAAAAAGGTTCGGGGGCGTACCGTTTATACAATCCAATGACTCGAAGAATTGTTGAGGGTCGAGACGGAGATACGGAGTTTGATGAAACACGTAGGTGGAATTGGGGAAAAATAATGTTTTTAATGAAAAAGAGTCTCGTGAACCGGGTATGTTTTGGGTAGAGTTTGATGGTGTAATCGATACGGGAGTTGGCTCGGTAAATACGGAGACAAGCGAATCTAGTAACGGTTCAAGTACTTCAAACTCAAGTGACTCAAATAGCGACAAATGGTGGTGAGCAAAACAACAACGATGACACTTCAAGTTCATCAGGTGGTTCAAATGGTTTTGATAATGTTCTTATAAATCCTAATTGTTCAAATAGTCAAAGTCATGGCCCACTGTTAATTAATTAGCCAACTAAAAATATGTATGATGGTGGGTCACGAGCAAACTTTGATCAGAGAAATATGGTAGGTGATGTGGGCTCATCAGGCCCAATTGCATCAAATGCTGTTAGTTTCAGCCCAACTCAACAAAACTCTTTAACGCGTGAACATGCTGAAGAAAACAGTAGCAATTTAAATGGCGTGACTAGTAACAGTGTTGAAACAAATATTTTTGTTACTCCCGAGCCGGTTGTTTGAAGATCTAATCGTGCTACAGTTACCCGGTATGTTTTAATGATTACATATTAAATTTGAGTACGATTGATGAAGATTTTTTGTTGCTTGCGGATGATGAACCGGCTTATTTTAATGATGCGAAAAATAAACCGGAGTTGATGAAAGCAATGCGTACAGAAATCGAATCAATTAATAAAAATAATATTGGTCGTTAACCGAGTTACTGCGTGGTGCAAAAGCGATTGGATTGAAGTGGGTTTTCAAGGTTAAAAGAAACGCGGATGGCTCAATAAATAAACACAAGGCTAGGCTCGTGGCGAAGGGTTAGGTTCAACAACCCGGAGTTGCTCGACTTGAAACAGTTCGGTTACTTTTATCTCTCGCAGCGAACGAAGGTTGGGAATTACATCATCTTGATGTTAAATCCGCGTTTCTACATGGCGAATTAAAAGAAGAAGTTTATGTCGTTCAACCGGAAGGGTTCGTTAAAAAAGGCGAAGAACATAAAGTTTATAAATTGTCATAGGCGTTATACGGGTTAAGGCAAGCTCCACGTGCATGGAATACGAAATTAAATAATATATTACTAAATATGAAATTCCATAGGTGCTCGCAAGAACAGGCCGTATACCGAAGAACCGTTGGAATGGACGTCTTATTAATCGGCGTGTACGTGGACGATTTAATAGTGACGGGTTCAAATTTGAAACTTATTATGGAGTTTAAGCGCGAGATGGCTAAAAACTTTGAAATGTCGGATTTGGGAAAACTTACTTATTACCTTGGAATTGAAGTGTCGCAGAGCAAGGACGGGATAAAAATTAAGCAAGAGGCGTATGCAAAGAAAATACTGACTGAAGCCGGTATGATAATCCTACTAATGTTCCCATAGACCCGAATGTGAAATATTCTAAATTTGAAGATGAAGAAGATTTTGATGCGATGAGATATCGAAAGATTGTCGGGTGTCTCCGGTACCTTTTACAGACTCGACCAGATTTGGTGTTTTCGGTCGGAGTAGCCAGTCGGTACATGCAATGCCCGAAGCAATCTCATGCAGCTCTCATAAAGCAAACTCTTCTCTATTTAAAAGGTACTTTTAGCTATGGCATTACCTATACTCGAGGAGAAAATATGTTGGTAGGTTACAGCGATAGTAGTCACAACATAGATCCGAACGATGGAAGAAGTACTACGAGGCACGTGTTTTATTTTGGGTCTTCCCCAATTACTTGGTGTTCTCAAAAGCCAAGTACAGTTGCTTTATCATCGTGTGAGGCGGAGTATATGGCGGCTAGTGCAGCCGCGTGTCAGGCGGTTTGGCTAAAAGAATTAATTGGTGAATTACTCGACAAGAAAATTCAAGCGGCGGTATTACGTGTTGATAATACATCGGCGATAGCTCTCGTGAGGAACCCGATTTTCCATGGAAGAAGCAAACACATAAAATCCCGGTTTCACTATATTCGGGAATGTGTTGATCGTGAAGATATCGTGGTTGAGCATGTTAGTGGCATTGATCAAAAGGCGGATATTTTGACGAAGGCTCTTGGGAAGATCAAGTTCAAGGAGATGACTTAAAAGCTTGGAGTTGAAGACTTGTCAGATACGAGTTCGAAATTCCGGGGGTGATTGTTGGTAATTTCGGATTAGAGATTCCTTTGCGTGCAAGGCAAGGAACCATGGAGTGGATAATTATTAGAATATTTAAACGTGTTTAGGTTTAATTATTTAGTGATAATTATCATGTCGAAATATAATAGTTTATTAGCAATCCTAGTTATAATCTAATAGGCGTGTTTAGATTATAAATACCATGCTTTGGGTATTAGGGATTGTAATTCAAGTTTTGTATAAGTTCTTGAATATTAATAAACGTTTGGGTGTTAGCCAAATAGTTTTCAATTTCCGATTTCAATTTTCGTTCGGTACCGATTCGACTTGAAACTCTAATCCACCCGCTCACCCCATTCATCTCCTTCACATCCTAACAACCGATTTATACTTGCTTCTAACGGATATCGTTCCATGTTTTCGCCCGCTTCCTGTCCTATTTTCGCTTCATCACTTCCGTATAAATCCGAAGTGAACCCTAAGTATTATCTGGTAAGTTTGTTTCGTTGTCTCTTTTAGTATTTGGTTATAGTTTTCATGTTTTACGCGACTTCTTTGTTGATTTCTTTAGATCTATATGTTGCTTTTATTATCCAACAATGATAGTGGCCAAATCGACGCATAAAAATTGATAGCTAGTACGGTTTTTTTTTTTGGATTCTTTGTTTATTAACAGGGTATCTTTTGATTTGTTAGGATTTTAATAAACTTTTTTACTAATTGTTCTTCCATTTTTATGCGATCATTGTCTTAAATGATAATTCGAGAAAATTCTAACAGCCAGGGATATTAATTGGGTTATTTAATCGGGTTTCGGGAGGTGTTTGGATGATATATATTATAACAAAAATCGATCCAATTAAACTCTGGTTATTCGCTTTTGGGTCGGTTTAATCAGTAATCGGGTTGGGATTCAAAGCATTATTATAATTTTTTCTTTTTTCTTTTTTTAAAGCAAGAATTTTTTTTTTTTTTTTGAATTCAATATATTAAATTTAAATCAATATCAAAACGCATGCCTTTTCAAGTAACTAAATCCAAACAGTAGTTTGATTCTTATTCCTATAACTAGTTGAAACTAAATGAGATTAAAAAAGTGAAGGATATGGAGATGGTTAGCCTAAACAAAAGCTAAATGAGATATAAAAAAATTAACGCCAATTAAATTGAACAAATGAGGTGATCACGGAATCTTAATGAGTTTTACATATACAATTATGAGAAAAAAAAAGTTCAGTAACTAAAATGTGGCATACAAATATTTGAGTGGTTGTCAGGTATGAACAAAAGTTCACTAATACTGATTGAACAGTAGCTATGGATGTCAAGTATGAACAAAAAAGTATATACTAATGATTTGAAACGCACTGGATCGAGGCTATTGATTTTTTGGGTTAGGTTTTTTTCGGGTAATACCTTAATCAAATTCGGGCAAAAAAACACCCCTACTAATAGCAAGAATGGATGATGTGTGTTTATAGTTACACATTTAATAGAATTAGCATGTTTATGTCTTTTTTCTGTGTAGATCATTTTGGTTTAGTTTTGTCTTGATTTTTCTATAAATTAAGTTATGTGTTTGAATTTAGGCTGGCAATGAAGAAAGATATACCATGTCTCGTAAGTGAAGATTTTTAAAAGTCAGTTGCTTGTTTTTGTTTTTTTTTCAACAAGCAACATGTATTATTGGTTTATTGATTTCTACTTCTTTATAATATTTTTCTCTCATTTGAAGGAATGGATAAAGAACCACAAACCAACAAAAGATGGAAGTGCTTTGCTCGATCCTTATACGTTTGTGATGAACAAGGAGCACCATGCCTACCGACTTTAAAGACAAAGGTACTACTAAAAATATGAAAAAACGGATGGTGATGAAGAACGTGATCGACATGATTCCGGGTGGGCTTACGGAATCATTCAAAGCGAGCGTTGCAGTTGAAATGCGACAAGAAATTGAAGAGGACCATCAAACGAGAAAAGTTGAGTTATGTAGAAAGATTTTGATAGCCAATAAGCAAACTTTGAGGCTACGATGCAAAGTATTATGAAAGAAGCTACATATCCGGTACTTCAAGATGTTGGAAACGAGTATGGGGTTTTCATTAATTTTTTAATCATTGTAATTAACAACTTTATTTTGATTACTTTGTTATGTGTTTGGATATGTTAAATTAAAATATAAGATTATCTTTTTATTTATGTTATTATTGTATTGTTTTAATTGAGATACTATTGTATATTAATAAGATTTTTAGTGCTACAAACAGTGATGCTACAAAGGGTTGCATTTGGTTGTTAAAAAGGTTGCATTTATTATAACTTAAATCATAAAAGTGTTGCATTTTAATCTAATAAATGTTGCATTTGTGGTATTAAAGGTTGCATTTTGGTGTTAGAAAAGTTGTATCAGCATGTAAAAAAGTTGCATCATAAAAAAGTTGCATTTGAAAAGTAAATACAACCCTTTACAAAAAAAAAAAGTAAGTTGCATTTGAAAAGTAAATACAACCCTTTACAAAAAAAAAAGTTGCATTATTTAACAAAAGGGTTGCATTAGGTCTAATGCAACTTCATCTAATGCAGCTTTAGATAAAATGTTGCATTAGGCCTAATGTAACATTTTATTAGGGTTGCAATAGCTTCATTTTCTTGTAGTGCACAACGATGAAAGTTCATGGTATGTTGAATTCTGCCGAGGTATTAATTTTAATTGATGGGGGTTCCATCCATAATTTTATCTCAGATTGTTTGGTGAAAGAACTTGAGACCCAACCGATACCACCTTTTGGGGTTCAAATCGGTAATGGTGATGTAATCCGATGTGATCAGATTTGCAAAAGTCTTTCTGTAGAGGTTAATGATTTGAAGATTATTCAAGACTTTCACCCTTTTTCAATTGGAGGGGCTGATTTAATGTTGGGCATTCAGTGGCTAGCTATCTTGAATACAGTTCAAGCAAATTGGAAAGAATTATTTATGATTTTCACTATTGATGGGAAACGATACAAGCTGGAAGGTATTGAAACGGGACCCTAAAAATCATCTAGCTTCCAACACTTGGCTGTCGAATCGGTAAGCAACCCACAAATTCCAACTCCACTACAACCTATTATCAACCAAATACTCCACTGTTTTTTATGAACCCCAAACCCTACCACCTATTAGAACCCAAACCCACTCAATCCACCTAATTCCCAACGCACCACCACCCAATATCCGACCCTACCGATACTCCCATTCGCAAAAAACTGAAACGGAGAAACAAGTCGACCAACTTTTGACAGCCGGGTTTATTCAGTCAAGTACTAGTCCGTTTTCGAGTCCGGTATTATTAGTAAAAAAGAAAGATAATACATGGAGAATGTGTGTCGATTATTGAACCCTTAACAAGATAACGGTAGCCGACAAGTACCCTATTCCAAATATCGACGAGTTACTGGATGAATTGTATGGTGCAACGGTATTTTCTAAGCTTGATTTACGATCTGGGTATTACCAAATCGGAGTGACTGCTCAAGATGTTGCAAAAACGGCTTTTTGTACTCACTCGGGGCATTACGAGTTTCAAGGTTATGCCATTTGGGTTGACAAATGCACCTTCCACTTTTCAAGCTATTATGAACGATTTATTTCGCCCCTTTTTACGCTGTTCATACTTGTATTTTTTGACGATATCTTGATTTACAGCCATACCATGGAGCAACACCAATCTCATTTGGAACAGGCCTTAAAGTTACTATACGACAATCAATTTTTCGCTAAGATGTCGAAGTGTTGTTTCGGGCAACCACATGTGGTATTTCTCGGGGATGTGGTTAATTTGAAAGGTGTTAAAGTTGAAGACGAAAAGATTTCAGCAGTGCAATCTTGGCCAATACCTTCAAGAGTCAAGGAAGTAAGAGGGTTCCTTGGTCTAACGGGATACTATAGACGTTTCGTTCGAAATTATGGTTTGATAGCACGACCACTCACCGCATTGACCAAGAAAGATGGTTTTGTGTGGTCGAAAGAAGCCCTAAATGCCTTTAATAAATTGAAACAAGCATTGTTGTCCACACCTGTTTTGAGGTTACCCGACTTCTCACAACCATTTGTCGTCGAATGTGACGCTTCTTCTGATTGTGTAGGAGCTATATTGTCTCAAGCTAATCACCCCGTGGCCTATTTTAGCAAGGGATTTTCCCCTTCTAATCGATGCAAATCAGCTTATGACTGGGAGCTGTTGGCTTTAGTATTGGCGGGAAAAAAGTGGAGTCATTACCTGCTTGGTCGGCATTTTCTCATCCGTACAGACCATTACACCTTGAAGTTCTTACTTGAGAAGCGGATTACAACTACCGAGCAGCAGCGTTTACTGTTGAAACTTATGCCTTATGACTTCTCTATTATTCACAAAGCAGGGAAAGAGAATAGAGGAGCAGATGCCTTATCTCGCCGACCCCATTCTGGTGAGTTATTGACACTGATGATACCCTATTGTGTAGAGGTGGCTGACATCAAACTGGGAATCCAAAATGACCCAGTTACCAACAATATAGTCAGCAAACTACAAGCAGATCCATCATCAGCTGCTGGCTTCTCCATCATTGATCAATTTTTGTTCTATAAAGGACGCTTAGTGATACTAGAGGTACCTAATCTCAAGCATAAGTTGTTACATGAGGCACATGACACCCCGACTAGAGGTCATGGGGGATTTTTAAAGACTCTTAAGTGTATTTCAGCCTGGTACTTTTGGCCTAAACTGAAACAAAATGTTCGAAATTTTGTGCAGCAGTGTGTAATATGTCAACAGTAGAAATGCCAAACATTGTCTCCAGCCGGTCTACTTCAACCCTTACCCATTCCCAATCAGATTTGGGAGGACATCTCAATAGACTTTATAGTCGGTTTACCTCCGAAATGTTTTCAAAAATGAGTCGGTTAATGTATTTACCAGTGAAAACTGACGTATTTCCAAAAGACTAAGTGCAGGTGACAAGTATACATAATTAGGCTGGAAGTGCTCAGGCGAAGCTTAAGAGGAATTGCAACCCTTGCTTAGAAGGCCTTAGTCTGTTAAAATTCCTTTTGTAATCACATTTTCGATCCGCCTGTGGATCTAGTTACAAGCGTTGTATTTATTATTTTGAACCTTGAACATTCAAACGTTTGTAATAGTAAATATCCAGACTTCCGCCGTGTATTACTGTATTGCTTGGTAATGATGGATATCAACTTACGTCACGATATTCCCCAACCGGGCCCACCGGGTTATACGTGGAAATTAGGGGTGTGACAGGTTGGTATCAGAGCCAACTTTCGAGTGAATTAAACACTAGCCTTTTGTGTTTAATCTCGGGAATACATAATAACATACATCTCTCAGACTTTCGAGTCTAGACTTTGACCTAGGCTTAATTATTTCCATCTTATTATTCTAGCTTTGTATTTTATTTCACTTGTTTTTAAAAACAGGAATAATGCCGCCTAAGTTTAGATGATGAGGAAAAGGCAAAGGACCCATGAGGGGTGGACCCTCAATGACTGGACCATCCTTTAGACCACCATATCGACCCTCCTTAGCTAGAGCAGCCAACTTACTTGAATACAACCCTTATGAAGGATCCGGAGATTCTTCATCACCCTTTGAACCTTACAGACATTCGATTTCACATGAATACTACCCGCCTCAATCGCATTCCCAACATTCTTACCTTTCTCACCATTTTCACCATTCGCACCAATCGCACCATTCACACTCCCATTCACACCAAGAATACTTAAATTTTAACTATGCTAATCCAGTTAACCAACCCTCACCAGAAACCCCTCCAGCCGACTCACCGACACATATGGAGGAAGATTCCGACCCGGAGGAATTCCCGTAAACCGGATCGTATAGTCATCCTATTGAGCTGTCTAGCGGCTCGAACTCCATGGCAGGATCTCCATTTAGAGGTCCCGATGAATTTGACCAAATATGGGCACAATATGTGTTCGTCAACACACCCTCATACCATAACACTCCCCAGCATCCAAACCCATCACCCCATCCTCACCAAGAGGATGTTGATATGCAACATGTGGATCAACCCCAGCCACCACCCGAATCATCATCACAATCACGCCGGAGGCGTGGAGCACGGATATCAGTACGTGCTGGTCAAAGGTCGGGTTCGCTACCACCTTTACAACCTTTATACCCAACTATCCCCGAGGACCCGCAAATGGGTGGGTCCTCAAACACCTCGCCAGTGGTGGAACCCCCACCGCAACCAGCAGTTGAGCCTCAACCTCAACCATCACTACCACCACAGGATTTTTCTAATCCAATACCCACTTATACGGGGCCATCAGGGTTTAACACTGTCGACCCTCCTGGTCTATATAACTACATCCACCATGGAATGGAACAGGACCCTTATTATGATGCAGTTATTCATAATAACCTCTACCATTCTTCTTACCCTAGTTATCCACCTACTTATGCCACTACCGGATATCCGCCTTACGGGTATCCGTATCCAGTTGCGCCTCAGCCGTAACCACCTCCAATCAGCCTCAACCACAAGCACCACTTGAGGCTATTAACGGAGCCTTGGATCAGGTCCGAGAAATGCGACAAGTCAAGAAGTCGGAGAAGAAAACGACTAAATTTATCAAGAAACTTTACAAAGCTGTGAAGGGAAGGAAGGATGACTAGTATTGTATTTTCATATATGTAATTTAAATTCCAAAAATCCCTGCGTGGACATTGTTGTTTTCTTTTAAAGTCCCTGCGTGGACATTGTTATTTCTGTTAAGTTCCTGCGCGAACTACCTTTGTTATTTCCAAGTCCTATATATATAGGCAATTCTGTAACGTTCTATCTAGTAAAATTTCTTTATTTATTAATTTTATTTAATCAGTCATCCCAATTCTATTCAAGTTTTATTGATCCGCTATATATCCCAAGATCTATTAGCCAATGACTATGATCAATTAGAAATTGGCAAATGAAAATTTCAGAAGTAACCTTCTGTCTAGCAAAGGTGAACAATGTTCGACTTCCAAATTTATCATTTCTTTGTAATTAACTCTCAATGTGGAGTTACCCTTAATTACATGTGGCAAATATTGTCACACTAATCAATTGGGTAATGACAATGTTCACACCCTATCGCTTAAATGGTTAAGCTAGATCCTGGCTAAATTATTCAAACACTCAATAGTAGTGTAAAGCCAATATGCAAAATATAGTAGTGTCACTTGATGCACTAACTGAAGAATATTGGACTATGTCCAATCTATAAATGCCTATGATGGTCTTTCAAGACCTAGGTTATGCCTGAATATACTACATTTAATATTTAAATCCTATATGGTCATAGAACCATGTCGTGAATAAGGGTACACCATAGCAACTAACTGAATCCATCTCGATACACTGAAGTAAGCTACAGCAATGGCTGATTCTAATGAAGTAAACAGCAAACGCAATGATAATGATGCCAATGAGAACATTCTTATTAGTAAGAATGACTTGAGAGAACTTATTGCCGCGGAAATTGGCAAAGCTTTTAAGGATAAGTCCGAACGACAATTGGAGTCGAGTGCTTCTCGCTCCAAGCCTGTTTCTAAACCCAAATCTCAGTCCAGCCACTCAAAGTCAAAGAAGAGTGGGGCACACTCTTCAAATGTGAAGAGCGACCCACAACCTAAGAAACCGAGTGTTGATGGCGATGGATGCTCCTAGAAATACTTTGTATCTTGTAGACCCCGAGACTTTAATGGGGGAAAGGAGCAGTGGAATGTTTGAGATGGTTGGACGAGATGGAAACGGTGGTGGATATCAGCGGATGAGTTGATAAGAATGTTGTTAAATATGTTTCTCAATCATTAAAGGGCGATGCCCTGATCTGGTGGAAAGCCTTAGTCCAGTCTACGGGCAAGGTTCATCTCTACAACTTGAGTTGGTCCAAGTTTGTAGACCTTGTAAAGGATACCTACTGCCCACCTCATGAGGTGGAGAAAATTGAGTCAGATTTCCTAAATCTGACAATGAAGAACATGGACTGTCGGAAGTTCGTCACCGACTACAACTCTCTCTCTAGGCTAGTGCCCTATTTAGTTACTCCGGAGCCCAAACGTATCGCACATTTTATCAACGGGCTAGCTCCTGAAATCAGGAGTATGGTTAAAGCGGTGCAGCCTGGCACCTATAAATCTGTGGTAGAGCTATCTCTCTCCCTCACACAGGACTATGTGAGGCAAGTGTCAGTTAAGACTAACAATGATGGAAAAAGGAAACGGGAGGACGGAAACTCCCAGAAACTTAACAAGAAAGGTAAGTGTGAGTTTAGCAAAGGTAATCAGAAGTCGGGCGAGAAACCCACGTGCAAAACGTGTGGGAAACAACACTATGGACAGTGTCGCTTAGAACAAAAACCGAAGCAGTGCAATATCTGCAAGAAGACTGGGCATCGGTCACATGAGTGCCGAAACATAAAAGATGCTACTTGCTTTGGATATGGTGAGAAGGGCCACATCAAAACAAGTTGCCCAAAGGCAAATACCGAGGGTAAACCCAAAACCTCAGAGGCAAAGAAAGCCACTGCTAGAGCCTTTCAAATGAATGCTAAGGAAGCAGTGAAGGATAACAATGTCATAACGGGTACGTTCCTTATCAACGACGTTTTTGCTAGAGTTCTTTTCGATTCGGGCGCCGATAAATCGTTTATAGATCATAAATTTGGTGAACTATTAAACTTGTCCGTAAGAACTCTAGACGTAACCTATGAAGTAGAGCTCGCTGATGGAACTATAGAAACCGCTTCTTCCATTCTTGACGGATGCTCCATATCCATCAAGAAACATTCTATCCCTGTCTCTCTTTTACCCATGAAACTAGCGGGATTCGATGTAGTCTTAGGCATGGATTGGCTATAACATAACCAAGCACGCATTGCCTGCGATAAGAAACTCATCGAGATCAAATCCCTGTCTGGTAAAATCCTCACCATTCATGGAGATAAACACTTTGGATTGCCGGATAAAGTAGTTTTGCTTAAAGCATCTAGATGTATGACGAAAGGATGTGTCATCTATATGGCACAAGTCACCGTTGATGGACCTAAATAAAAAATTGGAGATATACCTATCATCTCTGAATACCCAGACGTGTTCCCAGAAGAATTACCTGGCCTACCTCCTGATAGGCAGGTAGAGTTTCGAATTGATATCATACCTGGAACAGCTCCCATAGCTAAAGCTCCGTACCGTTTAGCGCCAACTGAGATGAAAGAATTGAGAACCCAATTGGACGAACTTTTAGAGAAAGGTTTTATTCAACCTAGCTCATCGCCTTGGGGAGCACCTATCCTTTTTGTCAAAAAGAAAGACGGATCAATGCGGATGTACATTGATTACCGTGAGCTCAATAAGATAACATACAAGAATCGTTATCCTTTGCCTATGATCGATGACTTGTTTGACAAATTGCAAGGTGCAAGTTACTTCCCGAAGATTGATTTAAGGTCAGGATATCACCAACTTAAAGTTAGAAATGAAGATGTTCCGAAAACTGCTTTCAGAACGAGATATGCACACTACGAGTTCTTGGTGATGCCTTTCGGGCTCACTAATGCGCCAACAGCATTCATGGATCTCATGAATAGAGTCTGCAAACCATACTTAGATAAGTTTGTCATTGTCTTCATAGACGACATACTTATCTACTCCCGTAATCAATCTGATCACGAGAAACATTTAAGGTGCATCCTCGATATACTACGTCAGGAGAAGCTATACGCAAAATTTTCTAAAGGCGAATTCTGGCTACGTGTGGTTCAGTTCCTTGGTCACATAGTAACTGAACATGGTATCCAAGTAGATCCAGCAAAGATAGAAGCAATAATGAATTGGGAAGCCCCAAAGACGCCTTCCGAGATACGTAGTTTCTTAGGACTGGCAGGTTATTATCGAAGGTTCATTGAGAACTTCTCACGAATAGCCGCTCCTTTGACAATCCTAACTCGTAAGGATGCTAAATTCAACTAGGGTCCAAAACAACAAGAATCCTTTGAGACGCTAAAGCATAAGTTGAGCAATGCCCCGGTGTTAACCATGCCAGAAGGTGTGGAGGAGTTCGTAGTTTATTGTGATGCATCGCACACAGGCATAGGATGTGTGCTTATGTAGAAAGGCAAATTGATTGCTTATGCATCACGACAACTAAAAGTGCACGAGAGAAACTACACCACCCATGATTTAGAATTGGGTGCGGTAGTATTCGCACTTAAACTTTGGAGGCACTATTTATATGGAACAAAGTGTATCATCTACACTGACCATAAAAGTCTGCAACACTTGTTCAATCAAAAGGATTTGAACATGAGGCAACGTCGTTGGATGGAAACACTCAACGACTATAAAATAATATAAAAAATTACAATTAATACGAACTAAAAAACAAATTTATCTACATTAAAAACATTACACAAACCACATAAATAAACCTAGAGTAAATTACTTTTTGAGTCCCTATGTTTTAGTGGTTTTAACCACTGTCCAAAATCAAAGTACAAGTGTTAAGAAAATTGGACTCAAAACGTTCTAAAATGAGCGGTTAGAGGCTCAGAGCGTTAAACTTTTTGATTTTAAATTCAGGTGGTTAAACCACTAAAAATAGGGACTCAAAAGTAATTTACTCTTAAACCTAAACACATCAGATAATTAAACTTAAACAAGACGAGATAACTAAACCTAAACACACGGATAATTAAACCTAAACAAGACGAGATAATTAAACCTAAACACATCAGATATTTAAGAATTAAATATTCATTTTACTATTTAATTTGAATTTTTATTAAATAAACGAGTTTTTTTTAATTTAGTTAATAATAATATTTATACATGTTAATTAAATAAAATAAAAATAGATTATATAAATTAGGTATAGTTTAAATAAAATGAAAAATAAAAGTGATGAGGTGGAGGTTTTGGAGTGGTTTATTGTTGAATAAAAAAATTGAGGTTTAGAATGATATGGATGATGACTAGACAGTCTATCGGATGAGATTGGTCTATTGTTCTAGATGCTCTTAAAAAAAACTGTGTTACCCGTAACGAATGGGGAATACTAAACCTATAATTTATACAAAGTCTGGGTCAAAATCAATCTTTTTTTTAAATCTTGCAACCACTCCAATCTTAAATATTGTAATAGTGACATCATCGCTTCAATTGCATCTAAAAATCATATTATATTTTATCTGATTTCTGTCTCTATGTATATAACATCACATGGCTGTCTGCATGCTTAGCGTGTATTAATTAATCCCTTAAAAATTATGTGTAAAATTATAGCCGAATGGTGAAACATTGTGTATTTTGATCAACTTATCTACCAACTCCCAAGTTTCAAATAGATGACTGGAGAAGGGAAGGTGGTCTGTGTTACAGGGGCTTCTGGCTACATAGCTTCATGGCTCGTTAAACTCTTGCTTGGCCATGGTTACACCGTTCATGCTACCGTCCGGTCCCTTGGTCTGTCTCTCCCCTTTCTGATTACTATTTTACTCTCTTTATGATCTGAACTCTGGTTCGGTTCAAATCAAAATTTATGTGCATAACGGTTTATATTGTTTAAACTATGTTACACATAAAGGATTACGGTGCTAAATTTTCTGACATGTTCAAGAACATCGTTGACTTGAAAAGCAACGACTTTGACCTTACAAGTCAAGGTTTCTCTCTTATGTTATGTAGTGTATTAAGAGTTATAAGTCCAGCAAAGTAGATAGGTTGGGTTGAGTAACATGTGAAGACAGATTCTGATTAAATTGAGCTTGGGTCAAAACTGGCTCTGAATAAAATAGGTTCGGTAACGGGCCATATTCAAAAACAACATCGTTTTTATTAGACCTATATTGACGCAGAATAGAACCGCAGTCCGTCACATATCACCCGAGGCGGAAGCGAAATAGAAAATAAGAGAGAAATACTCTTCAAGAGAAAATTGATAATATTATTGAATTTTACATTAGGTTCCCCTTTATAGGGGAATTCTAGCAACTTGTCATCAAATTGACAACTAAGAAATTAAATACGAAAATCAATCAAATTCATGTGATAACTTTTTTTTTTTGAACGGTGACTTTCTTTTTGAGTGACCCAATGTCATACCGCCTAAACGGCGGCCTTAGCCAAAATCTACCCAGACTACATTGTCTTAACCAGGCCCGCGCTGGGTTGGTCAGACTTGGTTACGACATTCCCCTGGAAACCGTCCTGCCTCCACACGAGTTGCCTTGCTGAAGTAACAGCCAGATGAAAACCGGGGTGCGGCTCAAGATCGAACCCCCCTCGGTGGGTTTGTCACCATCATTGACTAATATCCACCCCAATATGACACAAGTGAGAATTGAACTTGAGTATCCATTAGAAAACCCAAGTCTCCTACCACTAGGCCACAAGTGGGGGGATATTAATGTGATAACTAATAACTTGCATGAGTTGGCGATAACTCATGCTTCCTTGTTATGAAGAGACAAAATAGAAAATCTTCAAATTTGAATTTCAAATTCAAAATACATTGTAAGTTCTATGATCAGCCTAAAATCTGTATTTCCTGTTTCTTTTTTTTTTTCGTTTCTTTTAAAATACGTCGCAGATGATCCAAACAAGACACAACATCTACTTGCTCTTGATGGAGCCAAAGAAAGACTGTCTTTGTTTGAGGCTAACTTGACTGTTGAAGGATCTTTTGATTCTGCAGTTGATGGTTGCTTGTGTGTCTTTCACACAGCATCTCCTGTTCTACTTTCTGTTGATGACCCACAGGTCAACTTTTTATTCTCTTTCTCTCAATTTTCCAAACTTGGTACATGTGCAGAAATATAAGTTTTTTATTTTAATTTTTTTCATTTTCCGTCAGACACAACTGATAGATCCTGCAGTAAAGGGGACACTTAATGTTCTTAAATCGGCTGCAAAAGTTCAATCTCTCAAAAGAGTGGTCTTGACTTCTTCCATGTCTGCGGTAATGTTTGGGTCAAGACTTTTGGAGCATGGCGTTATCATGGATGAAACCTGGTTTTCAGATCCGTTAATCTGCGAGCAAAAAAAGGTATAGTTTCATCTAGGGTGTAAATGAGCCGAGCCCGATTCAAGCTAGAAAAGCTTTTCACCAGCCGAGCTTGAGAATTGAGATTGAAAATTTTCTCACCAGCCTAGCTCAAGCTCGGGTTGGCTCGTGTACACCCCTAGACCCTAGTTTCATCTAAAATCGGCTACAAAATGTTGCAATTAATCAAGATTTTGTGATTTTCAGTTGTGGTATCCGCTTTCAAAGATGTTAGCAGAGGATGCTGCTGTTAAGTTTGCAAAAGAGAATGGTTTGGAGTTGGGGTTTATAAATCCTGGATATGTGATCGGTCCTTTCTTCCAGCCAACTCTCAACATTACTTCTGAGGGCATTATGAACTTGATAAAGAATGGTAATTGTCGATTACAACTAATATGTTCATATGCATGAATCAAGGTTTATGTTGTGTAAGTGGTTGGATTTTATTATATCCAGAAAAAGAAGTAATGTCAAACGGAATTTATAGACTTGTTGATGTGAGAGATGTTGCTACTGCACATATTTTAGCTTTTGAGAACCCGGAAGCTAATGGCAGATACTGCATGGTTGGCAATGTGGTTCGATCCGTAGAGATCATGAAGATGGTAGAAAAACTATACCCGAGTCTTGGCGATTCTAAAAGGTACCACACAGACAACATGATGACATGATCCACACATAGACTCAATATACGAAATATCTGGTTTTCGTGTTCCAGGTGTCGATATACTAAAACTCAATATCTGGTTTTCTTATTTTCTTTCTTTTTTATTTAAATGTGGATAGGTATAAAGATGACAAGTGTGATGAACCTCTACCTTACAATGTATCAAGGGCAAAGGCGGAAAGTCTAGGCGTTAATTTTACTCCAGTGGAGGTAAGCATCAAGGATACTATTGAAAGCCTCAAGGAGAAGAACTTGCTAAGCTTCTAGATGAAATGCATGCTTGGCTTCGTTTAAAGCCAATGATTGTTTCAATTCGGTTCTGGTCAAATAAGTAAATTTTATAACGTGAAGTTGACCCGTTTGTTACAGCGTTAGTAAATTTACCAAGTTCTTTCTGAGCTTCTTGTAAAACATTAAATGATGTTCATGAGTTTGTTTGAAAACAATGGTTTGGTTTCATTGTTTATATTTAATACTAGTTTAAGATCTCGTATGTTACACGGGTGGTATAAGGAAAATATTTTTTTTATAAATCTATTAATTTAATAAATTACACATATATGTATATTTTACTATACTCATAATTGGCTTCTCACTAACAAATAAATACAAAAAAAATCACATGTCATTTTATATAATCTATTTTACTTTATTTAATATATAGTTCAATTCATTTTATAATAATACGAAATGATGCATTATATATAGAAAATGTTAAATTACAATATACAAGTTTTTTTGTACTTTATTTCTATTGTATATGGGATTTGAAGTCTTGAACCTAAAACCTTCAAATCTGAGTGTACCTAAATGCTTTTACCTTTGTCCATTGATCACCAACTTCATTGGTAATTATAATATATAAGTAATAAACATATAAGTAATCTATAAATCTCTAAATATTTATTTGTACCCCACATTTGTCGTCTTATTTGTAATATTTTTCATCTTTGTATAATATTAGTAATTTAACTTCGTGTCTTCTTTTTTTCTTTATAGTGTCACTGCTCATGAGAAAAAAATGATTCTTTTAATTACAAACCAACCTTTAATAGTGATTATGATTGACTTTTATTAATAATCATCGACTAAACATCAAATTGTTGTTTATTTATAAGTTATGCAAACATTTTAAATAGAAATGATTTGCAGTTATCATTTACGATTTCATTAGAAAATAATACAAGACACAAAAGGTAATAATTATTAAATTAATTTATTCAAACAAAAATAGAAGGCAATTTAAACTATTACCATTCTTGAACATAATTAAAAACTTTAATTATTTTATAATCTGAATGCGTTAAATATATATTATAATATTTAAAAGTCCTTTAATAATTTCAGTTACAATTACAAATTATATTTTAAAAGGTCATTCTATTTTAATTGACTGTTTAAGAATGACGACTTCGAAAAGGAAAAAAAATATGACAGCTATAACGAAATTACATTTACAATTTAGTTACAGAAAGAAATTTATATAAAGGAGAACAAATCTCGAAACTAAAGTAAAAAAATCTCATAAACATAGAAATTAATTTGATTAATCTTAAAAAGGAATTTAACTAAAATTTCAATGATACATCAAAATAATCAAAAACAATTTTAATTATTTAATATAAAAAATATGGATGCAATCGTTAATTGATTAAGAATTATAGAAAGTTAGATTAATGAGAATGGAAACATGTATTTGAGAATGGTAAAGTGTTTGATGCTTAATAATAAAAGGTTTTACATATTGGCACACCAATGTGCCTATATACACACCAAACCCTAGCTGAATCTGCCTTTACCTACGCTGCGTATAGAGCTATACGCAGCGTATAGGGTTACATCTATATGCTATGTATAGAACTATACGAATCGTATAAATAGCATGGATTTTAGAGCCTGATCAGCAATCATTGGACAGAAAACAAGGGTTAGCTTATATAAACCATCAGACTTTTTGGGTCATTTTGGTAGGTTTGAGGCATAAGTTTTTCCCAAAGTTTATATACGTTGCGTATAGAGCTATACGCAGCGTATATAACCTTTCAGAATTTTGTTTGGTCATTTGGTGTATTTGTGGTATAAATTATCACCCGGTTACAACGTTAACTCGCTTAAAATATATAACGAGTTAAAAATATATAGTGTTTTTTTTTTATTATTTAGTCGATGTCGTCGGTAACGATGCTACGTCCGTTACACGCGTCGAAAAGCGTATAACGTTAAAAATGTATAAAATTAATTTTTTTTGAAAAGCGTATATGCGGTTCGAATATATAATATCGTTATCGTTTAAAATAAATTATTATACCAAGTCTAGTGTCGTTCGAATACTATAAACGTTTATATATATTACCGTTAATTACTTTTAAAAACTCGTGTACGGTCCGATTATATAATAGTGATTAAATACTATACCATTTAAATTAATATACTATACCAAGTATGGATGCGGTTCGATACTATAACGTTAAAATATTATAGCGTTAAATATTTTGAAATACGAGGGTAGTGTTCGAATATGTTCCACCGTTTACATACTATATTGTTTAAAGTGAAATACTATATTGTTTCAATACGACTGAATAGAATATATACAACATAAGTTAGATATATACAACAAAAGTTTGTACATACATAACAAATAATATATAACTATGGCAACGGATCCTGCTCCTGCTACTGATGCCATTCCACAAGCGGAACAAAGTGTCGTGGAGGTAACCCCTCACGCTGTGACGCTCCTGCAACTCTATAGCCATCCACTCCACCACATACGTCAGCCTGTCAACGTCGTGACATACCCATTGATACCCCGCGTATGAGGGGGCAAGACCGGGCCCAACATGTCGTGGGAACTCAGGCGCCCCGAGTGGTCCACACGGCTGTGGTAGATCCGGATCCAGGTTTATTGAAAGTAACACATTTGAGAATTAACTCTTTTTGGTTACGGATTCAGGTTCTATAGTTTTTATTTTGTAACCCTTCGAGAATTAAGGTTAACTGCCGTTAATTTTTTTTTGTTAAATCAGTATAAAATGACTAAAATACCCTTATATAATTTTCTGATAATACTAAAAAATGTTAATTTTAATAAACCAAAAGTACTATCTATTTAATTAACTATAAAAAATATATCAAAACTCATTATATTTACAAAAAAAATATTATAAGATATGCTACATAAAATATTTAATAATTATATTCCTTAAATTAATTTTTTCTATACATATTTTCAAAAAGAAATATTATAAATATAAAACTCATACATATTATCTCAAATATAATATATTTTTTTATTTTTATTATAAAAAAGACAATAAAAGTTTTTATTACCATTTTTTTGTTTAGTTTAGTTAATATTATGTTATATAAATATAAATATAATGTAATATTACATAAATTAAACAAAGAATATAATATATAGTATAATATAATATGAAATGACAGACATGACATGATATTATATAATATGATATAACACGACATAATATCACACATATATAACATTTATTGCACCCACCAATAAATTTCTGCATCGCCACTGCAACAACAAACCCTCAAGTTTCAGAGAAAAGAATGGGTGGTGAAGGGAATGTGGTTTGCGTTACAGGTGCTTCTGGGTACATTGCTTCATGGCTTGTTAAACTGTTGCTTGATCGTGGCTACACCGTTCATGCTACCGTCCGATCCATTGGTCACTCTCTCCTCTTTCTTTCTTTTTTCAATTTTTCTTTTTTTAGACTGTTTTGATTTCAAGTTATATCGACTGAATCCCAACTTGGGATTGATATGGGTTTATTATAAAATGTATGGTTACATTAGTCAACATGTTTAACAAAATGTTACGCATGAAGGATTATATGATGCTAAATTTTTTGACTTGTTCAAGAAGAGTGTTGACTTGAAAAGCAACAACTTTGACCTCAAAGGTCACGGGTCAAAATGGGATTTTTAGAAAGTATCAATTTTATTAGACTTATGTTGGCATTAATGTAAGTCGATATTTCTAAAGTAAAAAAAAAAACAAAGTTCGAAATTCAAACGGGTTTTATTAGATAGGTTTTACTAGTTGGCTATAATAATTTTTTTAATTAGTGTTATGGGTCTTATTAGGTGTGGGTTTACCGTTTAGTTTAATATAAATAGATAGTTGTAATTTGTGTGCGTTCGTTGATAAATATAAAAGAGTCGTGAAAGGGTTTTCCACAAAACCAATTGTCCCTGTGTATCTAGACCTGATTTTCCAACAATTAATAGACTCAAGTGAACTCATAAGCAAGTTGTTTGGCCCAAATCAACTCCACAATTAAAATATTGTAATGTTATGTTATTTAGAGAATAATAGCACAAGATTTGTAAAGGAAATACTTAGGATTTCTTAGTGATTTTCATTGTTGCAGACCATCGCTATATGTATTTTGATTGACAGTTACGTGGCGCCAAATCAACCAACACATCGGTTGATGACACACCAGTTGATGATAACTGTCACCACCAAACCGTGCAAATTATACTAATCCTATGATTACATAATATGTTTGGTATCAACTATAGAGTATTAATACATACTTACAAATATAATACTAAATATAAGTCAAAGTTTATGTAATTAATCTTAACATCTAACTCCTGACTTACCGTTTTCTTTCTGTTTAATTTCTTTTAAAATATTTTATTTAAAATACATTGCAGATGCTCCAAAAAAGACAGAACATCTGCTTGCTCTTGATGGAGCTAAAGAAAGACTATCATTGTTTGAAGCTAACTTGAGTGTAGAAGGCTCTTTTGACTCTGCAGTTAATGGCTGTCTTTGTGTCTTTCATACTGCATCCCCTGTTACGTTTTCAGTTGATGATCCAAAGGTCAACTTTTCATACTTTACTATTAGTTCTACAGAAATTGGTATAATTTATTCCTCACAACTTATTGCAGAAAGATTTTCTCTTTTCATTTTCCATCAGGCACAATTGATAGATCCTGCAGTTAAGGGGACACTTAATGTTCTTAAATCAGCTGCAAAAGTTCAATCTCTCAAGAGAGTGGTGTTGACATCTTCAATGGCTGCGGTAGTGATTCACTCTGGGCAACCAGAGCATGGTTTTGTGATGGATGAAACCTGGTTTTCAGATCCATCAGTTTGTGAGCAAAAAGAGGTAAAAGTTTCATCTCAAATCGGCTTCAAAAGAAAGCAGCTAATTGAGTTTTTTGTAAACTTCAGTTGTGGTACCAACTTTCAAAGACCCTGGCTGAGGATGCTGCTGTTAAGTTTGCAAAAGATAATGGTTTGGATTTGGTGGTTATTAATCCTGGATTTGTGATCGGTCCCATCTTGCAGCCAACTCTCAACACTACTTCTGAAGGCATTATGGGGTTGATAAAGAACGGTAATTGTTGTATACAGGTGATGTTTATATGCATGAACTAAAGCTTATGTTGTGTAAGTGGTTTGATTCATATGTATCCAGGAAAAGAAGTGTTTTCAGACGGAATTTATAGACTTGTTGATGTGAGAGATGTTGCTACTGCACATATTTTAGCTTTTGAAAACCTGGAAGCTAATGGTAGATACTGCATGGTTGGCGAAATGGTTCGATCTCTTGAGATCATGAAGACTATAAATAAGCTATACCCGAGTTATGGCCAATCTGAAAGGTAACACATAAACAACATGATCAAAAAAATACAAATATCACTTAATCCATTTTGCCTTCTTTGGAAGCTAGATTTCCTTGTTCTGGATACTCAAAATTTAGATTACCTAAATGTTGACAGGTATAAGGATGTTGAGTGTGTTGAACCTCTACCTTACAGTGTATCAAGGGCAAAAGCGGAAAGTCTAGGTGTTAATTTTACTCCAATGGAGGTAAGCATCAAGGATACTGTTGAAAGCCTCAAGAAGAAGAACTTCTTAAGCTTCTAGAACACCAGATGATGTGCATGTATGGATTTGGTTAAAGACAATGATGAGTTTCCTCAGCGGATACTTTTTTGTTGGTCTTTAGTTTTTCATAGTTATCCATGAACACTAGAGTGAAATTTCATTTAGATCATTGCTTTTGGGGTTCTTTTTTAATTTTGTTTCTATCTATGGTTTATGGTGGGAATGTATGAAAAAAAATTCCTGCATTCATACCATGTTTGTTATCTTGAAAAGTGCCCCCTCTTTATCTCTGTTGGATACTATATTTGCCAAATTTGATATGGATCTTGCTACTCATACACGAACCAACTTATTTTCACACCTCAAAGCGCCCCCGCCAAAGCGGGGCGTTTAGGGTTACTTTACCAGACAAAAGGTGAAGTGACTGATGTCTGAGTGACATAAAGGTGATACGAGGTTTGACTAGGTACGATGTTGTCCCGTGATCCCAAAGCGCCGCGCTTTGGCCAAAACACGGCGCTTCGGCCCCAAATATTTGCCTTTAAAGCTTGCCCGGGAGAAGAGTTAACGCATTCGATTAAAACTCATTATATTGTTTCTAGACATACGTGGGGTTTTTCTGTGTTACTTGTGTTTCTTCAAAATAACGCAAGGTTACGATGTCGTGGTTAAGCAACTATCTTTTCGGTGAATATTCTAACGAGTCAGTTGTTCCTGATTCTTATGAGGGGACCGCTATTTCCGACACGTATGAGAAACTGGTCTTGTCCAACTTGAGAGAGGAGGAGGAGGTTGTATCTGGCATTCGTTATCGGGATAACACGGTGGAGCTGGATTTGAATATCCCTGTGGAGGACCCGTACGCACAACAAGGTTATTCGAATTTCGGATACGGAGGCGAAGCGTATCCTCAGGTTGAATATTCGTACGGTCTTCCAAACTATCCCGACTTTGGTCACGGTTGTGAGCAGAGCTTTGAATATCAAGTCTATTCGGAACTCGGTGACGATGGAGAGCAGGAGGATGTGTCAGTTGACGAGGAAGGTTGTTACCCAGCTACATTTTCGTTTGATACAACGCAGAAGTTTTCGTCACGTAAAGAGCTGGTGCGTTGGGTACAAGACACGGCAAAAGAGAATGGTTACCTCATTGTGATCAAGAGGTCGAATAAAAGAGGAGAGAATTACAAGATTTGGTTTCAATGCACTCTTGGTGGGGAGCATAAGAGCATAGCTACACAGAGGAAAATGGGTAGCAAGAAAATAGGTTGCCCGTTCGAGATGATCGGGTTTTCGGAATCAAACGGTAAGGTTTAGAAGATCGGGGTGACGAAGGCGAAGCACAACCACACTCCTATCGAAAACCTAGAAGGTCACGCATATGCGAGGAGGCTTTCTTTGGATGATAAATTAATGGTTGAGCATCTGGCCGAGCAAGATATTCCCAACCGCAGTATATGGCGAACGCTGACGAAAAACAATCCGGATAGAAAGCTTATTCCGAAAGATATACACAATGCTGTTCAGAAGATCAATGTCAGAAAAAATGTCGGTAAGTCTCCTATGCAAAAACTTGAAAACATTCTTCGTGAAAAAGATTACACTTATTACATGCGCACGAACGAGATATCAAACGCAGTTGAAGATGTCTTCTTTGTTCACAAAAAATCATTCACTATGTGGTGTGTCTTCCCGCATGTGCTAATGATTGACGCCACCTACAAAACGAATATGTACAACCTGACGTTTGTTCAGGTCGTATGAATGATGTCGACAAACAAATCGTTTACGGCTGCTGGTGCGGTAATTTCCGCTGAGAAGCTAGAGAACTACCTATGGGTGCTGTAGAGGATCAAGTCTATGTTGGTAGGCTGTATGGAGCCGCGCGTGATTTTAACAGATAGGGAGTTTGTGCTAACTAACGTGTGCGAACAAGTTTTTCCAAAAGCGCAGAAGTATCTTTGTCGGTTCCATATTCAACAAAATATTAATAAGAATAGCAAGAAGAAATTCTCTGACAAGCAGTGGAAATAATCCGTACGTTCATTTTGGACATTGTGCGAATCTACGACCGAGGAAATATACAGGTATAACTTGGAAAACCTTGAAGCACAGCTGAAAGAAGATGGCCGTGAACGTGAGTATTTCTTACATAATTATGTTCAACCGACTATTTACGTTTTTATATAATAACAAAAACTCACTACTTACGTTTTTTATTTCAGAGGTTTTTGATTATTTGAGGAATTCCTGGTTGGATCCATACCGTGAAAAGTTTGTATCTTGCTGGACTAACAAAACTATTAACTTTCACCAAACTACGACCAACAGGGTTGAGGGCATGCATGTAAGACTAAAAAGTCTCTTTCCAAGTCTCGCAACACACTAGATAAACTTGTATTGTATGTTGATCACGTTGTTGACATACAATACGCCGAGATTAGAAGTAGCTTTGAAACAAGCCTCCGAAAAGCGATGAACCACCACAAGGATCATCCCATAAGCAGGAGCGCAACAGGCTTTTTAGCGGTTGCTACGTCACCATGATCGCCCGCTCTTTAGGGCTCGTGCCCGAGACGGATCCGCTTCTGACCGCGGCCATTTCGTCGACTTCATTAGGCCGGGCGTCAGCATCGTCCATGGGTATACTTCACCAGTTCGACGTTGGTTACCGGTTTCGGAGCCGCGAGGGCGTTATTTGGGAGCTGAAGCCTCCGTTGCCAGAGGTGATCCCCGTTGTTATTGAGGTCAGGGAGGGCATACTTGCGGCTTACCTGGCTCAGCTTGAGGCTCTGGGTCTGCCACCGCCGCCGCCACCGCCTCAGCATGACCCCCCTCAGCATGACCCCCTCAGCAGCCTCAGGGTGACGCGCCACCACCACCGCCACTGCCTCCACATCCGCCGCAGTACCCATAGCACGTCATCTCCGACCTACCTCCAGCTGCGCAGGCGGTGGCGAGGGACTTCGATCGGCGTCTCCGACGGTCTGAGTGACAGCAGACGCGGATTATCCAGACGCTCAGGGCTATCAGTGCACATTTGGGACTGCCGGAGATTCCACTGCCACCGTCTCCACCGCCGGAGGATCAGCCGGAGGATCAATAGATTTACTTTTTATTGTTTTTCCCTGTACTAAGACACATTTTGTTTTGTTTTGTATGTACAAACCGACTTTTTATGTATATATGCAGTTGATCTTTTATGTATGCTTGTGTGGATTGTTTGCACTTATTTCATACGTCTAATTGGCGACGCATCGTACGGTGTTTTAATTAAACATGTTCGTGTAATTCATTAAAAATTAAATCGGATAACATTTAAAAAAAACTTTAAATTATATACGTTTGTAAGAAATAAAACGATTGATTGCGCTTATTTCAACTTTAATATAAATGTTTTGTAAACATAAAACAAAAATCTCAAGTTTTCAAAAAACAACAAAACCAAATACAACAAAAACAATCAACCAACAACCCATTTTTTCACCAAAACCTAACCCATTCCACTAAATAAGTCTGGCAGCCCAAAGCGCCCCGCTTTGATCATAGCGGGGCGTTTCACACTAGGGTCATTGACAGGCTTAGTCCTTGTCTTTTGACTTTACAATGAAACGCCCCGCTTTGCTCATAACGGGGCGCTTTGGTGTGTGTAAATAGATTTGTGCGTGTGTGAATAGACCAGGCCTTTGATATAGGGATGGTGGGAATACCAGTTCTATACCTGATTGTAAACCGGTCCCATACCTAGTCCAATACTTATTAGTATTTGTCGGGTATCGGATATACTCGTTAATTTGTTAAAACCATGGTCGTAAAAATCCCGATTAGGTGCCGATTAACCCCGATTAATCAAATAATCCCTGTTAATTCCGACTAATCCCGATTAATCGCTAGTCCCCACCTCGCCGCCCGACTAGAAACACTGGTTAAAACTTACTCGGTGGGATTCCCAAATCTAGTTCTGACTATTCTAATTTTCATATGATTATCTTATCCAAGGAAATCTATAACAAATAAATAAAAATAACGTGTCCGATCTAGGCCTCCTCAAGTTGTATTTTCGTCTCTTTCCTATTAAATAAGAATAAGAATACTAAAATCACATATTTGTAAATCTTTACTTTAAATTTAATTATGAACACTTATTATATAATTATAATACTTATTTTAGTTTCCAAATACAAATGAGACTGATGGCACATTGGCAAAGGTAAAAGTGTAAAGAAGTGAAGGATGCGAAATTAGAGGTATTGGCTTCAAGTCCTAAATACAATAAAAAATAAAGAAATTCGTCTTTAATAAAAATAAAGTTTCCAAATAACTTTTTTTTTATATTGTTTCCAAATAACTCAATAAACTTTTTATTACTTAAAGGTTACCATTTAAGTTTTCAAATATCACCAAGTTTAAAATTATGTTTGTTAATATATTAAAAGAATGAAGAACAACGACAGTAGTTATTTTTTTATTAGTGATATATATTTTTTTTAAATACTTAATGTGGTTACATGGTTTGAATGGTCAAATAATAAAAAGATAAGTGGTATAAAAAACCCAAGATTTAGTTCTTAGTTTTTTTATATGTATTATTTTATCAACCGAGGATCTCATTAGAATCAAATTCTCTATTCTGATATGGTGGAGGTAAGGCTATCCACACTTACCCTTTTAAATTCTACCTTAGCTTTGTTATTGGTGAGATTTAGTAAGTATAATAATGATATATATTTGTAATTGCAATTGAAATTAACTTAACTATGTTAAAAAGATATTAAATGACTATGTACAATTTAATTGAATTAACATTTATCAGTTACATGAAATTAATACGAATATAGAAATTCGTCTTTCAAAAAAAAGTTAAGTTTTCAAATAACTAAATAAACGTTTTTTTTACATAAAAGTTGCCATTTAAGTTTTCTAATATCAACAAGTTCTATGTTGGTTGATATATTAAAAAGATGAAGAATAACGACAGTAGTTGTTTTTTATTAGTGATTTATATATATTTTGAAATACTTAATATGGTTAGATGGTTTTAATGGTAATTATACAATATGTCAAATAATAAAAAAGATAGTGGTATAAAAAAATCTAAGATTTAGTTCTTAGTTTTTTACATGAATCTATCTATTTGTAATTGCTATTAAAATTAACTTAACTGTGTTAAAAATATATTTTAATGACTAGGTACACTTTAATTGAATTAACATTTATCATTTATATAAGAAAAATATTGCCCGGTTGGAAAAATGTTCGATAAAAATTAGTTAACATAATTTATAACTGTCACATCAAAGTTTATTTTTAAAGAGGTATCTTTATGACTATGTGTGATAGCATATTATATTATATTTTATTTAACCTGTGTAATATAAGGGTTTATTCAACCCGTGCAGTACACGAGTTTTTTTTAACGAACTATTTTATTAGTAAGTATATTACACTACATCTAATCAACACGGGTAATACACGAGATTCGATCTTATCTAATTAAATATATAAAAACTAATAGATTATTCTATTAGAAAAACAAAATAAAATGAAAACAAAATGTTTATGATATGGTTCAGATAAAGAAATATATACATATTTTGGGTAATCAAGTCATGTATATTCTAAGGCTGAAACTATTGGCACACCAAGGCTGCCTATCTGCACACTTAGGGTTTACCTACGCTGCGTATAAGTCTATAAGCAGCGTATAGGGTTACCGTTATACGCTGCGTATGGACCTATACGCAACGTAGGTAAAGGTAAGTACATGACCAGACTGTCCAACCTCGTACCATGTCAAATCTGTCTAACATACGCTGCGAGAGCTATACGCAGCGTATGTCAGACAGATTTGACACTGATACGATGTTGTCTAGGCACGTGAATAAAGCTATACGCGGAGTATAGAGCTAAAATGATGCAGACCCAAGTGTAGAAGATCGGGCTATGACATTTTTGGAGGCCCATGATCGAGCACCAAGGGTGTTTCAAGAAAATGAGCATAACTTTGGCTATGGGTCTCTGTTTTAGGCGTTTGACTAGTCAAATCAAAACTTGAAACGAGGAGCACGTTGTGCCAACCACTCATAGGGGGATTGTCCGAGTTTTGGACCAAAAAAACGCATTCTAGTTGGAGTTTTGGACACTTTTATGTTTTTTTGGTATTTTATTTTTAGGCTTGTGTTTGGCCTATGGCCTTTCGGGGCTCATTTCGAATTTCGGTTTCTATTTATATGTTTCTAATGTAATGTGGATGGTCATAATTGAATTTGAGAAATTACAACTTTCACTTCAAATTCTTGCCCTTTTGGTTGAATTTTGGGGGTTTGGGGAAGATCAACACGGTTATTCAATAAATCAATGTGTTTTGTTCTTCGTTATCTATCAATCACTACATCATATAAGAGGCTGATAATTGTGAATTCAAAAGAGTATTTAGACATCCATCTATGCCTACGAATTCAAACAGCACCTCGCATTCTTCACTTCCTCTGTATACACTTATTTCATCGGTGGAGGTAAAATGTCATCATTTTAGGATGGGAATTATTTCTTTAATAACTATTATAACAACACATGGGGAGTAAACGATGCTAATGAGGAGGAGGAGGAGGTTGTGTATGGCGTCCATGTTGGTAAAAAAATACAGTTGCCTGACTTGAACGAGGCTCCGACTCCACCTGTTGATGAACCATATTACCCGACGCATCAAGTGTATCCGGATTAAGGATACGGGTATGAATCTCCGTACGTGCAACAAGGTAATCTGGATGGAAGGATACGGTGCTGAGAATGCCCCTATTGATGAATCATATTACCCGACGCAGCAATCGTATCCGGATTACGGATACGGGGGTGAAGTTTCTTACGTGCAACAAGATAGTTCGGATAGATATGGAGGATACGGAGGATACAGGGGTGAAGTTTCTTACGTGCAACAAGATAGTTCGGATAGATACAGAGGATACGGTGATGAGCCTCCTAACACACCACTGTACGATGATTATCAACCCTCTACCCGGGCAATCTGTTTCAAATTAACGTGGTATCACATTAATATTTGTATTATTGTTATATTATAATTATCATTATTATTGTTAAAATTATTATTATTATTATTATTATTAATATTATGATTGTTAAAATTATAATTATTATTACTATTATTAAAAGGAAAATTGGAAATAAATAATCTCATCTAACTCTGTTTGGCCGATAATAATCCCAAGTCAGTTATTAGCCAATATAATCCGAACTGGTCAAGTTTTGGCCAAAAATAGTCCGTCGTTAAAAATAGTTTAACGGACTTAAGTTTTTTTCCGAATTACAAACCGATATTTTAGGGCTTTTGATCAGAACGAGGATATGAGTCGATTAATGTAAAAATTAGCTCGAAAAACTGCCCTAACCCACGAAAACGGTGCTTCAATTCGGGTGTTTAAACTTCCAATTAACAAAAATCAAGCCATTTCGAGCACAATTTTGAGGTAATTTTTACATCAATCGACTCGTATCCTCGTTCTGATCAAAAGCCCTAAACCATCGGTTTGTAATTCGAAAAAAAACTTAACTCCGTTAAACTATTTTTAACGACGGATTATTTTTGGCCAAAAAAACTTAACTCCGTTAAACTACTTTTAACGACGGACTATTTTTGGCCAAAACTTGACCAGTTCGGATTAAATTGGCCAATAAGTGACTTGGATTATTATCAGCCAAACTGAGTTAGGTGAGATTATTTATTTCCAATTTGCCTTGTTAAATTATATAACTATTGTTAATATTATAATTACTATTATTATTATTGGTAAAATTGTAATTATCATTATTATTGTTAAAATTATAACTATTGTTAATATTATAATAATAATTATTATTATTGTTAAAATTGTAATTATTATTACTATTGTTAAATTGTAATTATTATTATTATTGTTAAAATTATAATTATTATTAATATTATTAAAATTATAATTATTATTACTATTATTAAAATTATAGTTACTATTAGTATTGTTAAAAATTATATAATATTTATTATTATTGTTAACATTATATTGTTATTGTTAATATTATAGAGAAATTATCATTGTTAAATTTTATTGTTAAAATACGTATAATATTTAACGCTGTAATATATTCGAACAGTACCCGGGTGTTTCAAAATATTTAGCGCTATAATATTTTAACGTTATAGTATTCGAATCGCATCTATACTTGGTATAGTATATTAATTTATTCGGACGTGCACGAGTTTTTAAAAATAATTAACGGTGTAATATTCAAACGTTTATAGTATTTGAACGGCACTAGACTTGGTATAATAATTTATTTTAAACGATAATGATATTATATATTCGAACCCTATATACGCTTTTCAAAAAATTTTTAACGTTATACGTTTTTCAACGCGTGACCGACGACATCGACTAAATAACAAAAAACTTATATGTATTTAACCCGTTATATATTTTAAGCGAGTTAACGTTGTCACTGGGTGAGAATTTATATCACAAATAAGCCAAATGACCAAAAAAAATTGTTGGTTTTTATACGTTGCTTATAGCTCTATACGCAGCGTATATAAACCCTTGTTTTCTGTGCAATGATTACTGATCAAAGCACTGAAACACATGCAAACTATACGATACGTATAGCTTTATACGCATTGTATAGATGTAACCCTATATGCAACGTAAGTAAAGGTAGGGTTTAGTGTGCAAATAGGTAATATGGTGTGCCTATATGCATATCCTATTCTAATTTGGTACCCTTGTCATGAAATTCCATTTAGAATGGTGCTTTTAGGTTTTTTTATTATTATTGGGGGGAGGGGGATGTATGTTGTTTATTCTGTTAGCAGTACTATTTTTGCTATATTTGGTTATTTCAACCCATTTATTTATCATTCTGTTTTTTATGCTAAATTGGGCTATTCGTAGTCTGTTTATTTTATATATTCTGTTACATCATTTCTGGTGTATAAATCATCTCTTTTTAGAAAAACCCATGAAAATTATACTAAACGTCAAAATAACATAACATTACAAAATTTTCTTGTATTTTTACTATCAAATTGTTTGATATTCCCTGCTACTGAAGTCCACCGCCAACAACTTATCCACAAACTCCCAAGTTTGAGACACATGAGTGCAGAAGGAAAGGTAGTTTGCGTTACAGGAGCTTCTGGGTACATAGCTTCATGGCTCGTTAAGCTCTTGCTTGACCGTGGTTACACCGTTCATGCTACTGTCCGGTCCCTTGGTCACTCTCTCCCTCTTTCTTATTTTACCTTTCAGTTTGTATCAGCAACAGTTTGGATCAATCCTATTAAACATAGTAGAACATGTTGCAGATGATCCAAAAGAAACACAACATCTACTTGCTCTTGATGAGCTAAAGAAAGACTATATTTATTTGAAGCTAACTTGACAGCAGAAGGCTCATTTGATTCTGCAGTTAGTGGCTGTGTTTGTGTATTTCACACAGCATCTCCCGTAACTTTTGCTTCAGTTGATGACCCACAGGTAGGTTATTAGTTCTTCTGCTCTCATTTTTTTATAATTGGAATAAGTATGTTATAAACTGTTGGTGCATTCAAGTTTGATATATTTTGTGTGTGTCAGATTGAATTGTTGGATCCTGCAGTTAAGGGGACACTAAATGTTCTAAAATCAGCTGCGAAAGTTCAATCTCTGACAAGAGTGGTCTTGACGTCTTCACTGGCTTCAGTTTTGTTTTGCGACAAAGTTCGAAGTGGTGTAGTGGATGAAACCTGGTTTTCAGATCCAGCCATTTGTGAGCAGAGAAAGGTACACGTTAGTTCCCGTTGAAAAAAAAATTTGATGATCCATAAGTGAAACAAAGAGACAAAATAGAAGCGTAAGGAATTTGTCGACGATCTGCAGTGAAGTTGGTATCGCTGATCCGCTAGTGACACACTAACACATCAGTTGATGATGAATGTGTATGCAATCCATTGATAGTAGCTGTTTGTGACCCTTCGGTGAAGTATTTACCCACACGGCCACACCCGGTTTCCCCACAGTGCTTCACCGACAGTGATCGCTGAAAATTACTTCCTGATTAATGATAATTAAGTTTCTTCATGTTTCTTTCTTTATAGTAATGATTTCTCTGTTAACTAATGAATGAATTTGTGTTCATTTTAGTTGTGGTATCAACTATCTAAGACTCTGGCTGAGAAGGCCGCTGTGAATTTTTCAAAAGAGAATGGTCTGGATTTGGTGGTCATAAATCCTGCTTATGTGATTGGTCCTCTCTTACAACCTACTATCAACTTCACTTCAGAGGCATTTATGAGGTTTATAGAAACTGGTAGTTGTCCATTATAGCTAAAGTTCATTTCAAACAATGAGATCCTGCATTGAAGTTCTTGAATTTATATATGCAGGAAAGGAAGTATTTGCGGATGGAATCTACATGCTTGTTGATGTGAGAGATGCCGCTACTGCGCATATATTAGCATTTGAGAAAACAGAAGCTAATGGTAGATATTGTATCGTCGGGGATGTGGTTCGGTCATCTGAAATCAAGATGATCTTAGACAAACTCTATCCTGATCTTGGCTATTGTCTAAGGTAATTACTAATACAGTTGACCTACTTTATATACTCATTTTTCTTGTTCATAGTATTATCTAAGAGGTAGTTGGGGTTAATTACTTTTATTTGTTCAAATTTGTATAGCTATAAAGACAAGTGTGTCGAGACGCCACTATATAGTGTATCGAAGGCAAAGGCGGAAAGTCTAGGTGTTGAGTTTACTCCATTGGAGGTAAGCCTCAGAGATACTGTTGAAAGCCTGAAAGAGAAGAAATTTATGAACCTATAAGTTCTTCATATGTTTGCTTGAGAACAATGGGAGAATGGAAACTTAGATCCTGAATTGTTTAGTGTTCAATAAGCAATAATCTATACCTAATAAATAAGTATGGTTGTGTCAATTATAACAATTTTGTAAGCCCAATAATCTTTTCCAGCTTCTTTTTTTATTTCACCTATCAGTATTCTATTTGTACATAATTCATATCTTATCTTTAATTATTGTTTCATAATTCTTTATTCTAACCCATGTAATACACGGAATTAACCTAGCAATATCATGGTGTATATAATGGAGTCCCTCTCCATGAGGTCGAGTGTTTGAGTTTTACGGAAAGAACGGTATTACGGTGTTAAAAATGGTGTCTCTCTCCATGAGGGCAACCACAAACAAATTCGTAAGGTCTTGGATGAGCAACTCACCAGGGGTAAAGGGGACAATATTGGTGGTATGAGAAGCACAGACCGAGTTTAGAGGAGTCTTATTTGCTTTATGTTGTATTCTGTTCCGTTTCATTTGGTTTTCTTTTTTACTTTGTAACGCATATATAGGCACTCATTAACAATCTATAAAGGTGAGATACAGTTAGAATGTATTCTGTATTCTTTAATGTGTTTTGTTTCTCAACTCCAACATAAATCATGTGGTATTGAAAAACCATGAAAATTACACTAAAAGTCAAGACAACAAAATATTTGTAGAGGAGTACAGACACATGGCAATTGATCAACAGGCCCATCAACTCCAACATAAATCATGTGGTACTAGAAAAGCCATGAAAATTATACTAAAAGTCAAAACAACATAATAATATAATATTTTCTTTTATGTTTTGTAACAAATGGATTGACTCCCCTACTACAGCAGTCCACCACCAACAACATATCCACAAACTTCCAACTTTGAAACAGATGAGTGGAGAAAGGAAGGTGGTTTGTGTTACAGGAGCTTCTGGCTACATAGCTTCATGGCTCGTTAAGCTCTTACTTCATCGTGGCTACACCGTTCATGCTACTGTCCGATTTCTTGGTCACTCTCTTCCTCTTTCTTATTTTGGATATCAATCTGTTTCGGTATCAGTTTGTATCAATCCTACTTATTCTAGTAAAATACATTGCAGATGATCCAAAAGAGACCGAACATCTACTTGCTCTTGATGGAGCTAAAAAAAGACCATCTTTGTTTGAAGCTAACTTGACTGCTGAAGGATCTTTTGACTCTGCAATTAATGGCTGCATTTGTGTCTTTCATACAGCATCTCCTGTTCTATATTCAGTTGATGATCCACAGGTCAACTTCTCCACAAATTGGTATAAATTCATTAAATCATTTGCAAAAAGCTAAGTGTTTTTTTTTTCTTTTTTTTTCAGGCAGAACTGATAGATCCTGCAGTTAAGGGGACACTTAATGTTGTCAAATCAGCTGCAAAAGTTCAAGCTCTCAAGAGAGTGGTCTTGACTTCTTCCATGTCTGCAGTAACGTTCGGCCCAAGACTCGCGGAGTCTGGTGTTATGGTGGATGAAACCTGGTTTTCAGATCCTTTATTTTGTGAGCAGAAGAAGGTATAGATTCATGTCAAATCGGCTACAAAATGCTGTAACTAATCGAAGATTCTGTAATTTTCAGTTGTGGTATCATCTTTCAAAGACACTGGCTGAGGATACTGCTGTTAAGTTTGCGAAGCAGAACGGTTTGGAATTGGTGGTTATTAATCCTGGATATGTGATTGGTCCCATGTTACAGCCAATTCTCAACTTTACTTCTGAGGACATTTTGGGCTTGATAAAAACGGTAATTGTTTATTACAGCTAGTGTTCTGTGTTCATATCAAGTTTACATCTCGATATTTTCGCTAAAAAACATCTGTATCTCTAAATTTTGTTCACCTTTTAAAAACTCCTTATAATATATCTTTGTTCGTTTATATTATTTTTTTTCTTTTTTTGTTTCACTCATTGACATGAGTATCTATATTTGTAGATTCACTATAGGATCTCTATATTTTTTTCTCTATTATAGTTTTTTATACCGTTATTTATATTTTTATAAAAGTTTTAAGGATAGAGATAGACTCTAATGTGAATGCTCTAACTGGTTGGATTTTATATATATCCAGGAAAAGAAGTCAGTGCAGATGGAATTTATAAATTTGTTGATGTGAGAGATGTTGCTACCGCATATATTTTAGCTTTTGAGAACCCGGAAGCTAATGGAAGATACTGCATGGTTGGCAAAGTGGTTCGCTCTTTAGAGATCATGAATACTGTAAATAAACTATACCCGAGTCTAGGCAATTCTGAAAGGTAACGCATAAACAACCTGATCACAAATATATAAATTTAAATTAATCCATTCGCAACTCAAAATTTGGATTACTTAAATTGTTGATAGGTATAAAGATGGCAAGTGTGCTGAACCTCTTCCTTGCAGTGTATCAAGGGCAAAAGCGGAAGGTCTAGGTGTTAATTTTACTCCAATGGAGGTAAGCATCAAGGATACAGTTGAAAGCCTCAATCTGAAGAATTTATTAAGCTTCTAGAACACCATATGATGTGCATGTATGGATTTGTTTCAAGACATTGATGAGTTTCCTCAGCAGATTCTTTTTTGTTGGTTTTCAGTTGCCCATGTACAATTTTTAGCCACAGTGAATAGTGCTTTGGGGTTCTTTTTATAAGTTTGTTTCTTTTCATAGTTTTTGGTGGGAATGTATGAAAAAGTGGTTGTTAATTCTGTTAGCAGTACTATTTTTGCAATATTTGGGTATTTCAATCCATTTATTTGTAAGTTTGTTTTTGCCAAATTTGGCTATTTTAGTCTGTTTATTTATAGATTCAATTGTTATCTTTAGAATATAACTTTGGCTAATTTAGTCCGCAAGTTCTTTTTTATTATCGTATAGCTATAAATATGTGATACGGTTCTAAGCATATTATTTTGTTATCTATTAATAAATACATTAGATTCAAGATATTAAATTAATATATTACGGTTGCTATGCATATTATTATATATTAACAATATATTAGATATTAGATAATAATTTAATATATTAATTAATAATATTAACAATATTATTACAAAATTAATGAAAAGAATATCATATGACACTAATTAGAATCTTTTATTAGAATTAGATTAGATGTTACATTTCCATACTAAAGAGATTCTTTACTAAAGAGATGGACCGTACGTAGTTAATGTAGACATATTGTAACTAGTTTTCAGAATTTATGCCCTAATTTAAGATCTAAATTAAAACAAAAAATAGCCAAAAACGCCCTTGTTTTTAAAACTTGCTATAAGCTCTGAAAAAGGTTTAGTATAATAATTCTCCGTTATGCTCACTTTACTTTTGCTAAATAAATATAAAAATACTGTGACATCATTTCTTGTGTATAAACCATATTTTATTAGAAATCCATGAAAATTACACTAAAAGTCAAAATAACATAATGTTATTATGTTGTCTTGTATGTTTTAGAACAGATGTATTGATTCCCTGCTACTGGAGTCCACCACCAACAACTTATCCAAAGTTTGAGACAGATGGGTGGAGAAGGGAAGGTGGTTTGTGTTACAGGGGTTTCAGGCTACATAGCTTCATGGCTCGTTAAACTCTTGCTTGATCGTGGCTACACAGTTCATGCTACTGTCCGATCTCTCGGTCTCTCTCTTCCTCTTTTTATTTTGGATTTATTTCGATATCAGTTTGGATCAGTACAACTAATTCTTGTAAAATACATTGCAGATGCTCCAAAAAAGACAGAACATCTGCTTGCTCTTGATGGAGCTAAAGAATGACTATCATTGTTTGAAGCTAACTTGAGTGTAGAAGGCTCTTTTGACTCTGCAGTTAATGGCTGTCTTTGTGTCTTTGTGTCTTTCAACTTTTCATTTTTTTTTCTGTTAATTATCCAAAATTGGTATAACTTATTGAGTAAAGAAAAATTTTATAATCATTTTCATCTTCCATCAGGCACAACTGATGGATCCTGCAGTGAAGGGGACACTTAATGTTCTTATATCAGCGGCAAAAGTTCAATCTCTCAAGAAAGTAGTCCTGACTTCTTCCATGGCTGCAGTTGTGTTTGGTAAAAGACTTCCAGAGTCTGGTGTTATGGTGGATGAAACCTGGTATTCTGATCCATTAGTTTGAGAGCAAAAGAAGGTATAGTTTCATATCAAATCGGCTACAAAATGTTGTAATTAATCACATATTTTGTAACTTTTTCAGTTGTGGTATCATCTTTCAAAGACCCTGGCTGAGGATACTGCTGTTAAGTTTGCAAAAGAGAATAGTTTGGAGTTGGTGGTCATGAATCCTGGATTTGTGATCGGTCCTTCCTTCCAGCCAACTCTCAACCTTACTACTGAGGGCATTATGGGAATGATAAAAACAGGTAATTGTGGATTACAGCTAATGTTTATATACATGAATTATGGTTTATGTTGATTAAGTGGTTGGATTTTACCTATCCAGGAGAAGAAGTGTTTTCTGACGGAATTTATCTATCGGCTAGTTGATGTGAGAGATGTTGCTACTGCACATATTTTAGCTTTTGAGAACCCGGAAGCTAATGGTAGATACTGCATGGTTGGCAAAGTAGTTCGATTTTTAGAGATAATGAAGATCGTAGACAAACTATATATGCCCCGGTCTTGACCATTCTGAAAGGTAAACACATGGACAGCATGATCCACAGAGACAACATGATGACAAGATCCACATAGACAACATGATCTACATAGACAATATGATTATTTTTTATCCACTTGGCCTTCTTTTGAAGTTAGATATTCTCGTTCTAGGTGACATATGCAACTCAAAAACTGGATTACTTTTTTGTTGATAGGTATAAAGATGATAAGTGTGGTGAACCTCTACCTTACAATGTATCAAGGGCAAAGGCAGAAAGTCTAGGTGTTAATTTAGTCCAGTGGAGGTAAGCATCAAGGATACTGTTGAAAGACTCAAGGAGAAGAACTTACTAAGATTCTAGAACACCAGATGTTAATGCATGCATGGGTTTGTTCGTATTGATGTTTAAACTAAATATAGGGATCGTTCTGTAATTAGTAGAAAGTTAGTTTATGTTATAATTAGACTAGTTAGCAAGTACGGGACTAGATGCGACAAAACATAAGTTTGTAACCTACAAACTAAAAGATACGACTCCTTCTAGAGTCGCATCTGTAGATCGACTGGCAGCAAGGGGAAACAAGGAGACACATCTCTTCAATATTCAATCGCATCCACAAGATCAAGAGTCGCGACCGTTCGTGAAGAGACACGTCTCTACAATTGCATTTATTCGTTAAGTATATATAGGGTTCATGTATGTCAATTGTAATCATCACTTTTCATTCAATACAAGCAGTTTATTGTTCTTTTGATTCTCTCGTATACATACATGTGAATCGCATGTTCGATTACCAACAATGGTATCAGAGCACCACGTTAATCGATCCAAGTGGAAACAAGTAGAAAAATCGCAGCGCAAGACTACGAGCAAGAAACCCCAATTTGCGATTGCCGATTGAAAGCAAGAAATCAATCAGGCGACGTTTTTTCTTGGAACCGAAGCAAGATTGTGAACGAAAGAATTGAAGGAAAGAATTACCAACCGAACCATCTGAAAGAAAACTTTGGCAGAAGGGTACGATTCTCTTGAGTCCAAAACATCAGAAGGTAATTCTTTTTCTTGTGGCTTTAAACGAACACAAGAAAAGAAAGGAGTAATAGGGTGATCTTGGTTTTTGTGTAAAAAAAATCAAAGTTGATTTTTTTAGTTTGATTCCAATTGTTTGCATCAAAATTTGTTCTACTGATTAATTAAAGAATCATAAACAAGGACCGCGAGTCTTTATTTTAATTGCAAGTTTGATTATTTTGTAAAACCATATTGGAATCGCAAACATAGAAAAGAGGATTGTCTCGTTTTTTTAGTAAAATTTAAACGACTTTCAAAAGGCGAGAAACAACGCGAGTCGGTTCATATCAAGTCAAACCGATTCTTGGTTCAAATAGCAAGTTCCGGACCATTTGGCTCTAAATAGCAATTAGCACGTTGAATCATCACGATTCAGTCTAGCAAGAAACGACCATTCTCGGTCAAAGCAAGAAAAGACAAGCAAAGTGGGTCGATCAAATTTAAGTCCAATTAGCAAGTTGGTTGGATATTGTTATCACTCACAATAGAAAGATTAGCAAGAATCTGATTAGCAAGTCGGTCAGAACCTTATTAGCAAGTGGGTCAGTGTATATAAAAAAATCTGATTAGCAAGTCGGTCAGAAACACAAGAATCTGGTTAGCAAGTTGGCCAGACGCAAGTACTAAGTAAGAAATTTGATCTACTCAATCGAGAAAGGGATCATCCGATCACAAGCAAGATAGGCAAGAAAAGCAAGGCGAGAAAGAAAGGAAGCATGACAGACAAAGAAGGAAATGCATCAACATCACTTCACGAGCAAGGAAATGTGTCTCTTCAATGCCTAAAATTGAAAGAGTTGAATTACACCCAATGGGCAGTTATGATGGAAACAATCTTGAAGGCATATAGTCTTTGGAAACAGTTGTTTCAACGGAAGTGATAAACGAAAAGAAGGCGCATGCAACGAAAGCAATTATCTTCCAAACGCTACCGGAAGATGTTTTGATGCAAGTTGCGCAATACGATAAAGCAAAGGAAGTATGGGATGCAATCAAAGTTCGTTATCTTGGAGCAGATATGGTTCAGAAAGCCCGTCTACAAACTTTGAGGAGTGAACTAGAAGCTTTAAAGATGGATGAGAACGAAACAGTAAGTAGTTTCACAAGCAAGTTGGGTGGTATAAAAGCAAAATTTAAAACTCTCGGTACCACCATTAAAGACAAGAAACTTGTAAGGAAATTACTGATCTCCGTTCCGAAGAAGTTTCTACCCATCATGGCAAATATCGAACAGTATTCAGAAATAGACAAAATGCCATTTGAAGAAGCAGTGGGAAGAATAATAGCTTTTGAAGAACGTCGCAAAAGTCAAGACAAGCAAGAAGATAAGGATCAAGGAAGACTCATGATGGCAAGTAATCAGTCTGAAAGTTGGCAACATGGAAAGGGTCGTGGTGTTCAAAACCATGGTAGAAGTCAACAACAAGGATCTTTCAAAGAAGGAAGAGGACGTGGAAAAGATATGGGTCCAAGAAACCAAAACAAGAGCAAGTTCAGATGTTATGATTGTGGAGAACTTGGTCATTTTGCAAAAGATTGTACCAAATGGAAGGAAAAGGAGAAAGATATGCAGCAAGAAGCCAATCTCGCATTGGAAGAAGAACCAATGCTACTGCAAGTCAAGCAAGTTGAAGACCTTCGTTAAACTATATTTAGTTTAAGGGGGAGTATTGATGTTTAAACTAAATATAGGGATCATTCTGTAATTAGTAGAAAGTTAGTTTATGTTATAATTAGACTAGTTAGCAAGTACGGGGACTAGATGCGACAAAACATAAGTTTGTAACCTACAAACTAAAAGATACGACTTCTTCTAGAGTCGCATCTACAGATTGACGGCAGCAAGGGGAAACAAGGAGACACATCTCTTCAATATTCAATCGCATCCACAAGATCAAGAGTCGCGACCATTCGTGAAGAGACACGTCTCTACAATCGCATCTATTCGTTAAGTATATATAGGGTTCATGTATGTCAATTGTAATCATCACTTTTCATTCAATACACGCAAGTTTATTGTTCTTTTGATTCTCTCGTATACATACCTGTGAATCGCATGTTCGATTACCAACAGTTCGAAGACAAGGATAGGTTTGATTCGGTTATGCTAAAATAGTATAAAGTTTGATAACAGGTCGTTGACCCATTTGTTGTACTATTTGTAAATTTCACCAAGTTCTTTATGAGCTTCTAAAACACTAAATGATGTTGATGGGTTTGTTTAAAAACAATGCTTTGGATTCATTGTTTATATGTGATGTTACTGACAATGGAAACATGTAATTGACTAATTGAGAATCGTATAGTGTTTGATGCTTTGTAATGAAAACCAGTCATAGGAAAGTAGCAGATGGTTCATGATGTGTCTGCATGACCAGGAAGGCCTTGCTTCAATTTCTGTGTCCTCGCATCGCAAACCTAGAAAAGAATAACATGTTTAAGATCATAAGAACTTAAAACAATAATTAGAACTTTATAGAATTGATCTGGATTATTTATAGCCAATTGCAAACAAAGTAGAGTCCTTGCTACTAGTCAAGAGAAGCCTGCTGTTAGCAGACTAGCTGCACAAAACCATACAACACTTGAGAAATGGGACCAATAACAAATGTTATTCTGCTAAATGCCCAAAAATATCAAACCTTATCTGATAAACAGGCCCCATGTGACCATGAAAAGCGCAACAAATTTCCCAGTAATTCCATTCCATAACTTGACAGATCTGTCAAACGAAGTACTTGCAATCCATTGCCCATCAGGTGAAAAGTACACATTCAGTGTGATTGTTACGAGATATGCCTCCGGCTATCGCTGCCACGTTTTCAGAGGCTTGAGCACCGGATTGACCGCCGCCACGACCGGCTTGAGGACTTGTTGATACGGGTTATCAGGAGGATATGGATAGTGTACTCGCAGCTGGTAGCGTTCCCAGGGCAACACCACCGCTACGACAATATCCAGAGGATTATCCAGCCCCTCAAAATCCCCCAGTGGCGGGTCAGGATCCGCAGGTTTAGGCTAGTTTGTTGTCCTTTTTGTACTTTACATTTAGTTGTATTTTGATTTTAATATGTATGTACAAACTTATTATGTATATATATTTGCAGTTTCAGTTTTAATGTATCTGTGACGTTTATTTACAATGAAGAAATACCGATCTAATCAGTGATTAGGTTACGGTTTGTGCCTAATAAGGGTTAATCTTCTTTCGTCTCGCTGATACAGTAATAAATGTCCTGCAAAATAATCAACACATCGTAAGCTAGTTACAATGAGGAGAATAGCGGGGCTCTCCTTGTAACCACCCTCCGGCGTGAGAATAAGTATCAGTTTTTAGGATTATAGCGTGTGTAAGAAGTGATAGAGCAAGAGAGAGATCCTTGGACCTGGAGATGAAGTTCTCTATTTATAGCCGAGGTGATTTGTGAAGGAGATGGGCTAATGGGCCTTAGGCCCGAGATCGACAATAAGGAATATCCGTTCTGCTTCCTCTTCCACGGCCGTTAGTGAATACTGGCGAGAGGATAGTTCGTGCACGTTGAATGGGCCCACGTGTCCTGACAATTATCCTTGTTGTCTGATATGTCATCAGCAGTTGAGTAGAGATCATGGACATGGTCGACACAAGCTGATTGGTGCCGCGTATGTGTCCTTGCGTACTTCTTGTCCCTTTCATGATTGTTCATCGTGTAGCATGATCCAATACAGCCTGTAGAGCGCCTGTTGGTCCACTTTTCTGCTACTCGTACCTTTTGTACTTGTCCGACGTTGCCCTGTGCTTCTTGCCTCCGCGCGACGTGGATACGTCCCGTGTAGTCGGCGCAAGGTCAAGGACGTCAGGTTTTTTTATCAAAGGAATTAAGTGTTGGAAACCGTTTCATTTTGATCCTGACCTCGCGCGCGTCTTTGGAAACATCTGTACAGTCGCGCAAGGTCGGGAAAGTTATCATTTTGGTTTAACTTGGGTATGGTCTCGTGCGCGAGTTGAGGTTAACTCATGCAGTCGGCGCTGGATTTGGGACCATACCCATTCAAGTGCTTTGAATGTTTGGTTGGTTATGTATAAGATAATACTTTAGTTTCGATTACTTATAAATGTTTGTGTTATTAAAAAAGTTATATAAACGTATGAAATTTATAAACCAAAAAATGTTCAACATTTAAGACAATACGATACCATACAATTCGGCACGATATTGTACGACACGATACGTTTCGACACTCTACTATACGACATCATACGATACAATACAAGATGTATAAAATGTTGAGGAAAAATATGAATTGTACAAAATGCTGTAATATTTTTTTATAAATATTTACCTAGTTTAAAAAATAAATATTAAAAAAAATTAAACACCTATACGCATCGTATAGGTCTATACGATGTGTATAGTATGTGATGTAGCGGAAGATTAGATAACAAAGAACGAACACGTTGATTCTGTGAATACCCGTGTTGATCTTTCCCAAACCCACAAAATTCAACCCAAATGGCAAGAATTTGAAGTGATAAAAACTGATTTCTCAAAATTCAAGTCTGAACTTTTCATTAACTTTAGAAACATAAATAGAAACTGAAATTCGAAAACGGGCCTAAAACACACTTGGGCAAAAAACTAGAACAAAACAAAAGTTGGCAAAAAGCCCAAAAAAACATAAAAATGAAAAAAAGTAAAAGAAATAAGCCTTTTTTGGGCCCGAACGTTAACCCAAACCGCCAGAAGGCGTTTGCAGCAAAATGGGATTTTTCCTCACGGTCGTTTTGACTGGTCGTACTCGAAAGTTTTTTTATGTTTTGTGTTACATGAAAATACGAGTTGAGCATGAAGGTGTTGATAATGGGCTGCGGCAGAGTTGATGGGCTGAGTTGTTGTGTATATGTTAAACGGGTTCATATTTAAGAGAGTCCATTGGACTCTTCACACCCATCCAATGGTCAAAGTTGTACACTTATCAAGGCGTGGACTCATATTGAGGTCTAGGTATATAAAGAAGATATAGAGAGGGTAGATTGCTCATTCGGTCAAGTTCTTCACTCATTACTTTCTCTCTCTAGCTCACTACGATTAGGGTTATGTCTAGGTGGATCAGATTCTTGTTGAATATGATCTTAGATTTGATTCTTCCCATGTGTAGATTATTATATTGATAATCTTATGTGAGTGCTTAGAAAGTTAGAATTTCATAAGTTTGTTAACAGATTATGTCTTAGTTTTTGGGTAATAAACTTCAAATTCGGGTATTTGATTGTATCTGATCAAAGATTTGTAGGTGATACCTTGTTGGTGACAAGGGTCCCCAAATGTCACAATGCATGATGTTAAAGACAAAATGTCACGAAACAAAGATGAAGATAAAGGTAATCTAGTAGATTCTGAAATACAGCATACATAACAAATATATTTTAAATACTATGCTAAAGATTAGCTAGAAGACAATGATGTGGCATGATAAAGTCTGATGACCATGACAGAGTGCCACTAACCACAAGAGACGGATGTAGCACAGGAAAATGAGTAAAGATAACATGATGTGGGCAATAGACCTGATAATGTTGGAGAGAGCCAGATTAGCGAGTGTAAGTGTGAGTGTGTGTAAGAGAGATGTATTAGTTAGCGTTAAAAGGTAATACATGCAAACAAACGTGTGAGCACCTTTCTTGTTTACGACTAATTAGAGCTTTGCTAAGAATTTGTATCTGACTTTCACGTAATATCGCTTTAGACGTTCTGAAGCCTTCTTTACCTATGGTTAGCAAAGCGAATGACAGATTATACTAAACAAGATATATAAAAACAAAATCATTGATGTAGAGTGATAACGGATAAGTAAGATCGATCACGTTGATTCTGTGAATACCCGTGATGAACTTATCCCAACCCCAAAATCCTCCACACTTGGGCCTGCATCAGTATGCCACATTTGTCAAGTTTTGAAGGAAAAAAATCATTGTGCCTCGTATAGGGTGCGTATATCCTATACAAGGCGTATACAACCAACCGCAAAAGCAGAGCTATGAGAGGTCTGGTGTTTAAGGTTAAGCGTATACGCCTCATACAGGGCCATAGGCACCCTATACAAGGAGACATGTGTTGAATTAGACATTGAGGTGTCCAAATAAACCGAGCCTTTATTGATTCATATCACATTTCTATCTCTAAAAGAGACAGACTGTGATTGTTGTAGACACATTGTAACTAGTTTTCAGAATTTATGACCTAATTTAGGATAAAAATAAAAATAATTAATTTTTTTAGCAAAAACTGATTTCTTTTAAAACGCGCTATAAGCTCTAAATAAGGTTTAGTAAAAGGCAGTTTTTCGTCTCTAATTCTGCAATAACTTCTAGTTTAAACTCACTTTGTTACTGTCAAATTAAATATAAACATACTGTTACATACATGTTATTAGAAAAATCATGAAAATTCAACTAAAAGTCAGATTAACATATTATTATAATATTGTCTTGTATGTTTTTAAACACATGGATTGATTCCCCTGTGCTACTGGAGTTCACCACCAACTTACCCACCAACTCCCAAGTTTGAGACAGATGACTGGAGAAGGGAAGGTTGTTTGTGTTACAGGAGCATCTGGCTACATTGCTTCATGGCTCGTTAAACTCTTGCTTGATCGTGGCTACACCGTTCATGCTACTGTCCGATCTCTTGGTCCCTCTCTTCCACTATCTTATTTTGGATTTTAATTTGTTTCGGTATCAGTTTGGATCAATCCTACTAATTCTGGTAAAAGGCATTGCAGATGATCCGAAAAAGACAGTACATCTGCTTGCTCTTGATGGAGCCAAAGAAAGACTATCGTTATTTGAAGCCAACTTGAGTGTAGAAGGATCTTTTGATTCTGCAGTTAGTGGTTGTGTTTGTGTCTTTCATACAGCATCCCCTGTCATTTTTTCAGTTGATGACCCACAGGTCAACTTTTCATCATTACTCATATCATTTCTACAGAAATGATTTGCAGAAAAATAAGTCTTTATTTTATTTTCATTTTCCATCAGGCAAACTGATAGATCCTGCAGTTAAGGGGACACTTAATGTTCTCAAATCTGCTGCAAAAGTTCAATGTCTCCAGAGAGTTGTGTTGATTTCTTCCATGGCTGCAGTATTAGTTGGCTCTAGGCTTCCAGAACTTGGTGGTGTGATGGATGAAACTTGGTTTTCAGATCCATCAGTTTGTGAGCAAAAAAAGGTAAAGTTTTTATCTCAAATCGGCTTCAAAATGTGATAACTAATCAAAGATTTGTAAACTTCAGTTGTGGTATCATCTTTCAAAGACCCTGACTGAGGATGCTCCTGTTAAGTTTGCAAAAGATAATGGTTTGGATTTGGTGGTTATTAATCCTGGTTTGTGATCGGTCCCATCTTGCAGCCAACTCTCAACACTACTTCTGAAGGCATTATGGGCTTGATAAAGAATGGTAATTGTTGATTACAAGTAATGTTCATATGCATGAATTACGGTTTATGTTATGTAAGTGGTTGGATTTTATCCAGGAAAAGAAGTGGTTTCGGATGGAGTTTATAGAGTTGTTGATGTGAGAGATGTTGCTGCGGCACATATATTAGCTTTTGAGAACCCGGAAGCTGATGGTAGATACTGCATGGTTGGCAAAGTGGTTCGATCTGTAGAAATACTGAAGATTGTAGATAAATTACACCCGGGTCTTGGCCATTCTGAAAGGTAAACACATGGACAACATGATTTACATAGAAAATATGATTATAGATATATACATATACTAGATTAATATTCAAGTTGTTTTGTTGGACCCGAACCCGAGGAAGTGGGTCGGGTCGTTGGCGTCAATTGGACGAGGCGCTGATTTGTTTGTTACGAGCTAATGAGATAAACATCAAGTCGAGTTAGAGATAATTAAAAGAGATATAGTTAATTATAGATTTATAGATTTACATACTCTAGTTAGAGATAAAGATGGATGTTTATTTTTAATTAGAATACGTATTGTATAACTCGTATAGCACCTCTATATAACTAATCCAAGCTGGGATTTTTGTGGTCATGAGAGGGATTCAGATAAAGATGGATGTTTATTTTTAATCAGTTTTGAGTAATTTCTGAATTCAATGAGAGCTTATTCCTAAATTATGTTGTATCGTTAGTTGTGTTGGTTCTAAGAGCTTACTAGACATAGGGTCACTAATTTTTCGACGTTCGTTAGTTGTGTTGGTTCTAAGAGCTTACTAAGAATCAACTAAGTAGTTGAAACCAAAGGACTGGATCAGGGTCCATCAACACCTCTTACGTAAAAACAAACAAGGATGAGAAACATGGTTGCAGATGAAGGAGCTAGACCACCACCGGTGGTAGCTAAAGATCCAACATTTACAAGCTTAGAGTCTCCAATGTTGACATCAACTAACAAGCTTTAGAACCAGACGAATATGTGTTAGAAGCCAAAAAGGATGACATGGCAGTTGCTCTGCTACTTCAGGCAATGCCCAGAGAGCTTGTGTTTCAGGAAGCATTGAAAACACCACATGTTGAGGGTTAAGCGGGTTCGAGAGGTAAAGATTGAACATTTGGAAATAGAGTTCGAATCTTAAAGATGAAAGCAGAGATGATTGCTTATTTCACAGGGAGTCTAAGTCAGTTGGTTACCAAAGCAGTTAGTTTGGGAACTACCTATGACGACAAAAACCTTACCAGATAATTATTAGGTTCTGTTCCAATTGTAACTTCAATTGGACAGTTCACAGATTTGAAAGCCATGACTTTCTAGGAGGCAATAGGAAGGTTGAAGACTTTTGAAGACAGAATTGAAAATGCATGCGAAAATTAAAGCAAAATGATGTTCGCTAGTGGTGAAACGTCCTATAACCACAAATCCTATGATAATTGGGGGGGGGGCGTGGGCAAGGCGGTTAGAGCAACAGGAATCAGGGCCATGGACGTGCTTCTAGTCAAGGGAGAGAAACGGGTCAAAACCGAGACAATGACCAGAACTGTGGTGCTAAGGACTCGGATCAAATAATACTAGAAAGGTTCAAGTAAACGTTAACGTACATTTCGGTGATGATTCTTGTGTTGAAATTGCATTAAAAGGTTTGGTTTTGTTCACAAGCAAAACCGGTGAACATAAAATATTAACGAAATTATATTATATTTTGAGCCTACGTTCCAATATAGTTAGTCTGGGAAAACTCATAGAGACGGATTATGATGGAAGATGATGTCTTGCTTGTTTATCACAAAGCTAGGAATTCTGACGATGAAGTATGTTGCGCCATTGTACAAGATTAAGCTGACAGTTGGTTCCTTCCTGTATACTTCTAAGCTTGATGATGTTTCTTGCTTTGGCATGCCTGCCTAGGGCATTCAAATTTTGATTCTTTGAGAAGATTGAGTTCAAAGAATATGGCTCGAGGATGCCCATGAAAATAATCCATCAAACATATGTGATTGTTGCTTGATTGGAAAACAAACTGAGAAGTCGTATCCAAATAAAGCAGTGCCTAGAGCAAGAAGACCGCCCGAGCTTCTACATGGCGATCTATGTGGTCTTATCACACCAGCTACACCAGGAGGTTGTGGGTACATGTTTTTAATTTTGGATGATTTCTCAGGTTATGTGGTCTTATCTTTTGAAATCCAAGGATCAAGCATTCATTCAAAGTATCTAAATGGTTCTAAGCTTTGGTCGAGAAGAACTTAAAGTTAAAGGTTGTAATGTTTAGAATAGATTATAAAGGTTAATTCATTTCAACCGAGTTTAATGATTGGGGTGAAGTTCAAGCTATCTGAAGACATCTTGCGGCCCCATATTCACCACAACGAAACAGGGTCGTTGAACGACGTAATCGAACACTAATAGGTATGGTGAGGTGCATGTTAAATCAAACCTAAATCAAAGTCCAACGAGAATGGTCGATTCTAGAACACCATGCAAGGCATTACCAAAGAAAACCCAGATTTGGAGTTTTTGGGTGCGGTTGCGGGGTTTTGCTACAGAACCAAAGGTGAAATTACATAAGCTTGATGATAAAGGCATACCAATGGTTTATTTTGGTTTGGAACGAGGGTCAAATGCCTTCGTATGTGTTAAATGCATAATTATAAGCTAGATGATATTGTTATTTATTTTCTTAACCTAGGTTAGTATATGGTGGTTATCGCCAATATAGTTCATGTATATATATTCATGTATCTTAACCATTCAGATTTATCAATTCATTTTATGAACATTCACTTTCATTCTACGAAACCCTAATTTAGATTCTAACCAGGATTAACAGTTTCTAACAAAGTGGTATCAGAGCCACATCGATCAAACTCTCAACATCATAAACATCAATTTCACTTCAATTCTCCGTTCAAGAAACATGAATCAGGCACAAGGAATTCAAACGCAGATTCCTAAACTTACTGGACAGAATTATTACCACTGGCATATACAAATTCAAGTTCTACTCGAATCACAAGAATTATGGAACATCGTCAATGATGGATATCAAGATCTGGGATCAAATCCCACTGAAGAGGCAACCGCAGTTTATCGCGATTCAATAAAAAAGGATAGAAGGGCTCTAATCTTTCAATCCATGAATGATACGATATTCGAAAGAATTGCCCTGGAAAAATCATCAAAAGAGGCATGGAACATTCTGCATAAATCATACAAGGGAGAAAATCGGGTAAAAATTGTAAAACTTCAAACTCTTAGATGTGAATTTGATGCATTAAAAATGAAGGAGGGAGAGTCTGTTGAAGATTATTTCAATAGAACAACCCATATTGTTAATCAGTTGAGAATGAATGAAGAAAAAATCAGTGAACATGGAATTGTAGAAAAAATTCTACAAAGTTTGACTCGAAAAGTAGTTATCGCTATAGAGGAAACGAAAAACTTAGAGATGTATCTACTGAAGAATTAATGGGGATTCTTCAGTCTCATGAATTGAGATTGAAGCGGTATGAAGATAATCCTATGGAACACGCGTTTCAAATTCAAAATTCCAATCAAGATAGATATAAGCAATCACGGAACGATGCAGGAGGAAGAGGACGAGGCAAGAATAAAGGCCGAAATCTGAATTCAATAAGATGTTACAATTGTCAAAGACTTGGTCACACAGCCAAGTTCTGTCAACGGAAGGATGAAGGTGAGAAGTCAGACAACGTTTTAATTCACAAAGAAGATGAAACAGACGAACAGGATGACACCATGTTTATGATCTTCAATATGGAAGAGGCAGTCAAAGATGACTGTTGGTATCTAGACAGTGGCTGCAGCAATCATATGACAGGAAACCAAAAATTGTTTACCTTACTAGATGAATCACTAAAGAAAGAAGTGTCACACCCCGACCCGCAGCGGAAAAGGTGATCGGGGCATGATTGGGTTATCATCAAAGCTCATGACATTTAGTTTCATATTCATTTAATACAATTTAATGGAAATTTACAATAAATATTACAACATGTTCTAACTATCAATCTAAGCTTCTTTATTCTCTTCTAAGGCATTTCCTATGTTTTCTTTGCTTCAACCTGTTCACCTGTATCATGTGTAAAAAGGTTTTGGATCAACATAAAGTTGGCGAGTGAATCCTATGGAAAAACATTTGAACAAGTTTATTAAATTGATTATGAAATATGTGCACAACCACTCATGAGTAAAAATAGATGTAAACTTATTCAACAATCATAAGATATTAAATAAAGCACACATGAACAATGAACATTTAGAGGCACGCGTTGCTCAACTCGTCTCTCACGAGGAACTGATGGGCCTAATGAATGAATTGCATAAACATGATAATATGAATGACACAACTACAAACAATATAAACTCAATGATATAAACATGAACAATAATGAATTGGTTTTGAGGCACGCGTTGTTCAACTCGTCTCCCGCGAGGAACTGATGGGCTTAATTAATGAATTTCATATAATTTGACAAACTGACATAAGTAATCACATCAATATAAACAATCTAAGTTTAGGTCACGATATGGTATGGCACAAATTTAAATAAACGAGTTAATTATTTGAGACACATGACACACCCCAAAACGTGTAATTAAAAAGGGGAGTTGTAAGATTCACTCACCGTGGGTGCGTTCGGTTGATGATGTTGAATGCACGCGAAGTGGTTTTAACCACGAGTGAGATTAACCTAAATAAATCGCATTATGGTTTGGTAAGTAAACGGATTTTATTAATCCATTTTAGTAGAATTGTTGGGTGTATTTTTGTGAGTTTAAGGCTATTTTCTAACCTTAAAAATGTTATTTTTAAGTATATTTAATTGATTTTTAATTAAAATAAATAAATAAAAATAATAAAAAAATTTGATTTTTTTGCTACAGTTGACCGTTGACTTTGACCGTTGACTTTGACCGGTTCGAATCGAGAAATTGTGCGCTGAGTGAGGCTCGAACCCGAGACCTCCCGTACGCGTGCACGCAGCTCTACCAACTGAGCTACGTGTCTAACCCGTCATATATCTGTTTTTAATTATATTTATATATTAATTAAGTTAAACAGAAAATCCTTTTATTTTAAAAACGATTTAATTGAATCGGACCGGTGCGCTCCACAGGTCTCGAACCCGGGACCTGTGGCTTATACTAACACACAGTCCACCGCTGGACTGTGTGTCCAACTTGTTAACTTAACTGATTTTTATTATACTTAAACACAAACTGAACATTTCCTTTTCTGTCTTATTTTAAAAAAATAGATAATTGTCCGAGTCGGTGCAGTAGCCCGGACTCGAACTCGTGACCTGTGATATAAACATACACACAGTCCACCACTGGACTGTGTGTCTAACTTGGTTATTATTCCGGTTATTAATATACTTAACATATAACAGTGTGACTTCCGGTTCGGTTAACAAAAAAAGGCGTTTTTTATTAAGGCAGCGTGTGTGGAACAAGATTCGAACTCGAGACCTTTGTGTGTTTAATGTGCACACAGTCCACCGCTGGACTGTGTGTCTAACCCGAGTTATAACTTGATTTTAATTATACTTATATGTTACAGGTTCATCGTCTTCTTCGTCAGATTTTAACCAGGAACAATGACGATCTGGTTCGAAGTTTTAATCAGGATTCTTTAGCGTTTTAGGTTAACTACAGAAGAGATGTAAGTAAAAAGAAAGGAAATTAGGCGTGAGGTATACCGACTAGCTTCCTCTGTTTTCCGGCAGAACTCCGGCGACAGCAATCCCTTCCGGTGACGAGTGTCTTGCAGCAGCGAGTCTCCAGAAAGCTTACAAAGTATGTGGGTGACTTCGGTATAAGTTCAGAGGGTTTAGTAAGGCTCAGAAATGAAGAATCCGGTTTTCCGGCGACGAACAGAGTATTTCCGGCGAGTGAGTTTTCGCCGAGAAAAGGTGCGGTTTTGAGCGAAAAGGTTTGCAGAGGTTCGAGAGGGTATTTATAGGGCAAGTCGTCGATGTATTTGGTCCGATTTCCGACTTGATTCGTTGGTTTGAATTTCTCTGGCGGTTATAACTTTGGTCGCGGACTCAGACGTCGGTTATAACCGATGTAGCGTTTATGTTTTACGTTATAACTGAAAGAAACGTTAAGTTTCGCGAGATTACCGGGATTTCCGACGACTGAACTTTTGGGCGCCGGTTTTGAATTCGGAAAGACACTTTATGAACTAAATGATCTTAATAGTTAACAGATAATACAAGTGGCGCAGTGGTTTGTGTGTTGAGTGTTAAGTCCTTGCTGAACCGTGACTGACTCGGCGACTGACCCGGGTTCGAAACCCGGCAGGGACATTTTATTTTTATTTTGCGATTTTCAACAGTTTTTCAAAAACAACTTATATATTCCAATATAATAATTGATTATGTATCGTTTAAAATTATTTTGGGCATTTAATTCGCAACAAAATTTTTAACTGATTGTTCGGTTAATAAACGGAGCGGGTTTGGTAAATCCGTTTTTGACGGATGTTACAAGAAGTGAGGACAGGTGATGACAAAAGGTTGGAGGTATTGGGCAGCGGAGACATCTCAATTTCAATTAAAGGACGAGAAAGGAAGATACCAAACGTGTTTTATGTGAAGGGTTTGAAACATAATCTATTAAGTGTGGGACAACTTATAAAAAGGGGTACGAAGTCTCATTTATGAAGGAACGATGTGTCATCAAAGATGCAAGTAATGAAGTTATAGGTGTCATCAAAATGACGAACAATAAGATGTTTCCTCTTTATCCCGAAAGTGATCTAAATTTTGCAATGAATATGACAATGAAAGATGCTTCGAGCCTATGGCATAAGCGTTATGGTCATGTGAATATGGACACTTTGATTGATATGGGAAACAAAGAGTTGGTGTTCGGGCTACCAAAGATGATAAAAGATGGTCGTACATGTGAAGGATGTATATCGGGAAAGCAAGCAAGGAAACCCTTTCCAAAGAGAACAATGTGGCAAGCTAATGAACCCCTACAACTAGTCCATTCAGACATATGTGGCCCAATGAGAACGGAATCAATAGGTGGATGTAGGTATTTCATCACATTCATCGATGACTATTCTAGGAAAACGTGGGTATATTTTCTCAAGTTCAAATCTGAGGCGCTGAATTACTTCAAAATGTTTAAAGCTTTGAACGAGAAGCAATCGGATCATTTGGTTAAAACATTAAGAGCTGGTCGTGGGGGAGAATGTTGTAGCAGAATGTTTCAAGATTACCTGAAACTTAATGGAATACGTCATCAACTTACGAATAGTTACTCTCCTCAACAAAATGGAATAGCTGAACGGAAGAATAGGACATTAATGGAATTAAGTAGGAGTATGATGAACATCAAACAACTACCGAATTGTTATTGGGCAGAAGCAATATCCTGTACCACCTACATTCTAAATCGCACAATCACAAAAACTAGACCAAGTATCACTCCATGTGAAGCATGGAATGGGCGGAAACCCATGTAGAACATCTAAGGGTGTTTGGCTGTTTGGCTTATGTTCATGTTCCTAAACAACATCGAGATAAGCTGACAAATAAGACTGAAAAGACAATCTTTGTTGGTTATAGCGAAAACAACAAAGGATACAGGTTATATAATCCACAAACCAACAAGATTATCATAAGTCGTGACGTAATATTTGATGAAAACAAAAGATGGGTTATCAATTCGGAAATTTCTTTATGTTCCATTCGTTATAACCGATAGTAATGAGAGTCAACTTCAAGAAGAGCGGTTCGGCAAGGCACAAGGTGAACCAGCATCTGGTGAGCATCCTGAGTTCAATGATGTTGTATCGCTGGGAGACGAGGAGCAAGATCAGGGAATAAACCATACTCAGCAGAACGCGAATGGCTCGGCGACAGAACATATGCAACAGCACGAGAATGACTCCTCCTTGACAGATTCCGATAATGAAGTCATTCGCGAGAGAAGTATCAACAATATATACCGAGATTCGAGAGCTCTCACAGAAGCAGAGGTGTTACAGAAATATAATGAAAATCGAGTAGTAAATTTTGTTCTTTATACAAGTGCTGATCCAACAACCTATGAAGAGGCCAGCAAGGATTCGAGATGGCTGGAAGCGATGGATAAAGAGATGGAATCAATCCATAAAAATCAAACATGGGAACTTGTAGATCCTCCAAAACATCAAAAACCGATAGGTGTTAAGTGGATCTATAAAACAAAATATGACGAAAAAGGGAACGTAGACAAATACAAGGCCATATTGGTAGTAAAAGGTTACAAACAGAAATATGGAATAGATTATCAAGAGGTGTTTGCACCAGTAATCAGATTTGAAACAGTTCGATTAGTGTTGGCTCTCGCGGCTCAACATGAATGGCATCTTCATCAAATGGATGTAAAAACTGCCTTCTTAAATGGCAAGTTGAAAGAACAAGTTTATATAGAACAACCTCAAGGCTATATTAAACAAGGGGAAGAGAAAAAAGGTATGTCGTCTCAAACGAGCTCTATACGGTCTGAAACAAGCACCTAGGGCATGGTACAGTCGAATAGATGCATACTTCATGCAACATGAGTTTAAAAAATGCACTTATGAACGCACTCTTTACATCAAAGACACTAAAGAAGGAAAGCTAGTGATATGCCTGTATGTAGATGATTTAAGTATAGCAAGCAGCTCGATGAGTTTGATTACAGAATGTAAAAACTCAATGAAAAAAGAATTTGAAATGACTGATATGGGTCGATTACACTACTTTCTTGGAATGGAGGTTCTCTATGAGAATGGTAATCTCATTCTCTCACAAAGAAAGTACATGAGAAATCTGTTAGAAAAATACAAGATGACCCAATGCAACACGGTTTCCACTCCGATGGAATATGGACTAAAATTGTCCAAAGATGATCCAGAAGATTTCGTTGATGAGGGTGTATATCGTAGCTTAGTCAGAAGTTTGATGTACTTAACCAACACAAGACCAGATATTATGTTTGTAGTGAGCAAAATAAGTAGATTCATGGAATAAGAAGAGTCATTGGGAAGCAGCAAAATGCATACTAAAATACATCAAAGGGACCCAGGAACAAGGAATTACATATTCTAAAGGAGGAAAGAAGCATCTTGTGGGTTTTAGTGATAGCGATTATGCCGGAAATATAGATGACAGTAAAAGTACCTCTGGATATATTTTTTCATTCAGGGTCTGGTCCTATATCTTGGCAATCAAAGAAGCAAAAGGTGGTAGCACTGTCTTCAATAGAAGCCGAGTACATGGCTTTGTCTTTAACTGGATGTCAAGCAATATGGATTAAAGGAATTCTAGATGATCTGCAAGGAAAGCAAGACTACTCAATTCCAATATACTGTGATAATAAATCAACTATCTGCCTAGCTAGAGATCCGGTGTATCATGGAAAAAGCAAGCACATAAGAGTCAAGTATCACTTCATCAGGGACTTGATCAAGAAAAGAGAAGTAACAGTTATTTTTTGTGCAACAAAAGATCAAATGGCAGATATTATGACAAAAGCATTGCAGCGACTTCACTCGTTTAAAGGATCTTCTGCACATGAATCTGAGATGATCTAGCTTACGGGAGGGTGTTAGATCATAATTATAAGCTAGATGATATTGTTATTATTGTTATTTATTTTCTTAACCTAGGTTAGTATATGGCGGTTATCGCCAATATAGTTCGTGTATATATATTCATGTATCTTACCATTCAGATTTATCAATTCATTTTATGAACATTCACCTTTCATTCTGCGAAACCCAAATTTAGATTCTAATCAGGATTAACAGTTTCTAACAGTATGTAAACCTGGTTCTTAACAAGTTTTGTGTTCGTAGAACGGTTGAGCGTGACGAAAAACGTGGCTGGCAATGGAAGAAAAATGCAACTGAACCGAAATTTTTCACACTCGTTTTCACTTGGTTCATGATGGAAATATGACCAAGATGGCTGGTGATTCAAAACATGAACCAGCACACACCCACAGTGTCCGAGGGTGCGGCTGCAATCCAACAACAACAGCTAGTGGGTACGACGTCAACAGCAGCCTCGGATGCGCGTCAACAGCGGCTTTAGTGCGAGTTTGGCGACTTCTACTTTTGTTGCGGTATCAACTACGGCTGAAGTCGTTCTGTGTGAGCATATACCAGAGTTCAAGGAAATTTTAGAAATATGTACACCCTTAAGGCGTTCAACGAGACAAAAGTGTGTTCTAGTAAAGTTTAATGAATTTGTTATTGAGGATGAATTAATCATCAAGAACCCGAAGAATTATTGCTTGAAGCTGAAAGTGAGCCAACAAGTTATTCTCAAGCCAAAGGAAACATGTTTTGGGAATAATTTATGTGAGCAAAATTGGAGTCCACTAAAAAATTAAAATGGACTTTAACGAAACTCCCGGGTAATGCTAAACCAACTAGTTTAAAATGGGTGTTCAAAGTCAAGTGTAATGTATCTGGGAGGATTATTAAATACAAAGCAAGGCTCGTTGCTAAGGGATACATCCAAAAATTTGGAACTGATTTTGACGAGTTGCACGAATGGAGTCGGTACGTTTATTACTTGCACATGTGCTTGCAAAGGATGGCAAGTTCATCATTTAGACGTCAAATCAGCATTTTTGAATGGAGATTTGAAGGAAGAGGTATATGTTGGTCAACCAGAAGGCTTTAGAGAAAAGGGACACGAGGTTAACTAAGGCGTTATATGGGCTTGTCAAGTGCCACGAGCTTCGAATCTTAAGTCGGTGGTACGTTAAAAGTTCTCCGTTTGAATCGGTGCTCTAAGGAACAAGCTATCTACACGAAACATGAGGTAAATCATTTAGTTATTATAGGTGTTTATTTAGATGATTTGATTGTTACAAGCTCAAGTACCAAAAAAGTCGAAGAGTTCAAGAAGCAAATGAAAGATAAATTCGAGATGATTGATCTCGGGTTACTTTCTTATTAACCCGGTATTGAAGTCATGCAAACTAAGACAGGGATCACGATCAAGCAAGAAGAATATGCAAGGAAAATTTTGAAGGAAACAAGTTTTTTAGGTGGTAATCTAGCTAAGTACCCTATGGATGCTGGATTTAAACTTTAAAAGGGTGAGAAAGGTGAGCCGGTTGATCCAACGAGTTATCAAAGGTTGGTTGGATGTCTTCGTTATTTACTATTTACAAGACCAGATTTATCTAGTTGCAGTAGGGATTGCGAGCAGGTACATGCAAACTCCTATGGTATCTCACCTAGTTGCAGTTAAACAAATTCTTCATTATGTTTTCAGTATTGGGAGTATGGGTTACGATACAAACAAGGTGGAAATCACAAGATCGTAGGTTATATTGATAGTAGCCATAATACTAGTGCAGACGATGAGTACTATGGGTAAGGTATTTTAATTTGGTAATGGTGTTCTCAGAAACAAAATATGGTTGTTCTATCATCTTGTGAAGAAGAGTATATGGTGGCAACTTCAGTGGCTTGTCAAGCAATTTGGCTTCGAAATGTATACTGTGAAATCGTTGGTGGAGATTGGGCAAATGATGCTAATGACAAAACTAAAAGATGCAGTTAAATGGTTAACCCGCATCTTTTGCCTTTCCCCTCAAACTAAAAGGTATATCCGTTCAACTTAGTTTCGTTTCCCTCCATCGATCCGATAACCCCCAAAACCCGGCCTCCATCTATCCTCATAACTCCTCACTTTTCATCTACCAGACGCTGCAACCCTCGCTTCAGATCAAATCCTCTCAATCTTCACCTAATCTTGTCTTGTTTCTCTTGGTTTACCCAACAAATAAACTGATTTAGGGTTTCCTTGCGTTCAATTTCACCAACACTTATACTTTTAATGCTTTTCAACCAAAGGATCTTTCACAAGAAACCAATGATAACATCTGTGATTCGTTCGATTATTCGTTCATTCGTTCGGTCTTTGGTATCTACACGTACACTTGAGTAAAAGGTTAAATGTTTTGAAGAAACACAACGAACAACTTCGTGAACAGTACTTGTATTTGAAATCCAAATTGAATGAGAAAGGTGAATTCATCGATTGTGGTATTATTATTTTTTTTAATATACCATATTACAGTTTTCTCCTGCGCTTGTTTTCTACGGAGGTGATCTTACCCTATTGCAAGGTATTTTAAATTTTTTTTTTATCTTTTCGCAATTTGTTCACGAGATTATAATTGTTGTGTTCTGCTTCAAGTTTGAATTATTAATTGATAGATTTAGTTTCTTGGATCTTTTGATGTGGGTATAATTAGGGTTTTAATTTAGGAGCAGTTTATATGGTGGTGTTTGGGTTCCGATTAGAGAGAAACAGACACTGGAAACTAGTGGTGTTTGGTTTCCGATTAGAGCATCTGCGGAGGCAGCTAGGTTCCATCCTCTACATTTACATGGGGTAAACTAGACCGGCATCGGAAATTGAATCGCTAAGTTTGTCTCTCCGACGAACCTTTAGGATCTTAATGTGTGTAACGATGGTTGAGCGGATGAAGATGATGACAGGCGATGGTGAAGTGAGTTCGGTGTGAGGATTCAGCAGCGGCTAGGAATTTGGTCACAACTTTGAACGGCAGTGATGCTATTATCTGGCGGCAAGGTAAGGAATGATGACCTAGAAATACCTGTACCAGATTCAGCAAGTTTTTATGCGTTTTTTCATGTATTTGTGAATGATTTGTTCAGTTTGAGCTATCGCATCACCTCATCTATAAATCTGTACTGATTTTACTATGAATTGTTGTTGATTCCACAAGTTTATATCCACTTTTTCATGTATTTTTGTATAATATTCTAGATTTGAGCTACCGCATCATTTAATCAGTTGTTTGTATTGATTTTACTCTGAACTTCTGTTGATGAATAGGTTTACGGTGGCATTTATATGTTACTAAGCTGTTTCAGCCAAATATTCTTCATTTAACAGAGTAAGCACATTTCGATCTCAGTCTACTTCGTTAAGTACTAATTATTTTTTTTTCTTCTTCAAGTAGACCTAAATTCTGCAATGTCTCGGTGGTTTTGTACCAACTTTGCTCTGATTTTTTGGTAATGAACAGGTTTTCAATCGGATTCAACTGTCGTTAAGCTGTTTTATCGCTGTTCGGATTGGGCATTCTCCTATTTTGGCTCTGCGTTATTCGATTTGTGTTTACGTATGAACTTGGCGTCGCTGCGAAGGTATGTCTTTTTTCTATTTTGCTTTCTATTTCTATATTATGGATCTTTTTAATGTTCTATGGTTTTTTGCAGCTACATTTTGATATGTTGTTAGTTGTTTGATGTTTACTTGGTTACCTTTCTGTTTAATCTTAATTTCCTTATGTTTTAGGGTTTATTGGTTCCTCTTTTCAATGTTAGAATTTGGCCTTTATACTGTTCTGGCTATGGCTTAGTTATGGTGAGTTTCTTTCATTGCAGTTCACCTATACGAGTAACGCGATGCTGGTATGAAGCAGGCTGAATTGCTTAAAGTTCTTTTTTTTGTATAGTTTGATTGTTACGAATCAGGTTGAATTAATTACAGAAGTATGGAGGAATCACAGGCCGCCGCTGACGGACAAGAAGCCGCTACTCCGCATCTCTTCTAACCACTGGGATGGGGCAAATCATGGATCACTGTTATGAATCAGCTTTGTAAATCCTTATTATGATATTGTTTTTTTATGCTTGATTGACAGTGTCAAAAGAGATGGGGCAAATCATGGATCACTCTAGGTGTCATAAAGGCTTTTTTGCTATATTCCTTTGTTGCAGAAATTCAGAAAACAGGTAAATATAATATTTCATTCACATCAATAGTACTACTAGTTAGTCCATTAACATATTACCTCTTATAGTGAGGTGAAATAAAGATGAGACCCACGATTTGGAAAGTTGAACAATAATTTGAAGTCGTTCAAAATGTTTTGGCTTGAGCCTGTAGGTTAAGAAGTCACTTGTTGACGCATAACATTTTTAATCTCTTATACATCTATACACTTGCATATAATTTTTTTAAGCTTCAGTTTAGTTTATTAAATGGAATGTTGTGTTTTGTTAGGCAATTTATACGGTTCCAGTTGCAAGTATAAATTGAAAATGTCGGTTTCGGTTGCAAGTATGAAGACATGGGTTCGGGAGGTTATTGTATACCACTTTCATCTTTAAACATTTATATATTTGTGTTAAACTTTTTCTAATTTTGTGTTACTTTAAACCTTTATAATTTATATGTTTGGTTAATTTATATGGGTTTTATTTTTTCTGTGTATTTTTCACTTGTTGACGCATAACATTTTTAATCTCTTATACATCTATACACTTGCATATAATTTTTTTAAGCTTCAGTTTAGTTTATTAAATGGAATGTTGTGTTTTGTTAGGCAATTTATACGGTTCCAGTTGCAAGTATAAATTGAAAATGTCGGTTTCGGTTGCAAGTATGAAGACATGGGTTCGGGAGGTTATTGTATACCACTTTCATCTTTAAACATTTATATATTTGTGTTAAACTTTTTCTAATTTTGTGTTACTTTAAAACCTTTATAATTTATATGTTTGGTTAATTTATATGGGTTTTATTTTTTCTGTGTATTTTTCATTTTTAGTTATATGTATAATGGGAATTTATTGAGAATTTTTATGGAATTATCTGGAAATTGAAATAAATAAAAATTATATTTTTTTTAGCCTGAAACACCAAAAGATGCTGTTCGAAAACCGCATCTCTTGAGTATATTAGGAAAAGGTAGTTTATTTGTTAATAATCAAAAGATGCGGTTCTATAACCACATCTTTTGGACCCGCATTATTTGGCACATAGTCAAAAGATGCTATGCCATAAGATGCGGGTCTATAACCGCATCTCATAGCCAATTTAACCGCATCTTTTGATCAAATATGTACTAGTGGCAAAAAATAGTGATTCGGGTGGATAATAAATCGGCCATCGCATTGACGAAAAATCATGTTTTTCATGGTAGGAGTAAACACATTGATACAAGCTACCATTTCATTTGTGAATGCATTGAGGATGATTTGGTGGAGATAGAGTATGTAAGCAAAGAAGAGCAAAGGGTCGATATTCTTCCCAACAGTGGCGGAACTAGCCTCTTAATTTAGGGGTATCCCGAAAAAAGTTTTACCATTCAATCATAAAATAATAAAAAACGATAATGAATAAAGTAAAAATATTTATTAAATTTGTCCTCTTCTTTTTTCCATAGCTTGAAATTGTTCGATCACATCGTCGTCTTTTACTTTATCAAAAGTTTCTTTTTCGACCGCACAAAACATAGCATTGTTCAAATATTACGTGCTTATTCGATTGTGTAAATCCGTCTTGACAAGCTTCAATTTAGAAAAAAAAAATATTTCAACGGTTTGCAGTTGCAGTTGCAGCTGGTAAAACCAAAGCTAGCTTCACTACCTGATAAACCAAAGGACAAGTCTTATGTGTTCTGGTTTCCACCATAAGAGCAAGATCACTTACTTAATTACAATATTGTTTTGGGTCTTGGGCTAACTTTATCAATTATATTTAGGGTCTCATTTCAATTCTATTATTATTAATTTGGGCTTATTTATTATTTATCTTCTAGGCTTAATTATTCTATAAGTTTTCGGGTTATAAAATATTTGGACTGATAAAAAAATAGGATTTTAGTAATATCAAGTATCCTGTATTTTGGTTAGGGATATACTCGTAATTTAGAGTTATCCTTTGTATAAAACCGAAAAAAAACATTACGAATACGGGGTTGAGCCGTAGCCCGTGCTACGGCTCATAACACTTTGGCTCCGCCCCTACATCCCAAGGCGCTTGCGAGAATCAACTTTACTGAAATGCGAGAGTTACATGGAATCGAAGACCTTTCTAGCCCGGTTCGGGTATTAGGGGGTGAATGTTGGACCTTGCGAGAATCAAGTTTACTGAAATGCGAGAGTTACATGGAATCGAAGACCTTTCTAGCCCGGTTCGGGTATTAGGGGGTGAATGTTGGACCGGGTTCGTAATTACCTGAACGGAGCAAGTTGGTCGGGTTCGTGGCGTCAATTGGAGGAGGCGATGATATGTTTGTTTCAAGCTAATGAGATAAACAAGTCAAGTTAGAGATAATTAAAAGAGTTATAGTTAATTATCATATTTATTTATTCTAGTTAGAGATATAGATGGATGTTCATTTTTAATTAGAATGGGTATTGTAGTATAACTCTTATAATACATCCATATTACCAAATCAAGCTAGGATTCTTGTGGCCATTTCATGAAATCAATGAGAGCTTATTCCTAAATTGTGTGTGTATTGATTCGAACTTGATGTTTATCCACTTTCAGCTTCTTTGGAAACTAGATATTCTTGTTCCAGGTGGCGATATGCAACTCAAAATCAAGATTACTTTAATGTTGATAGGTATAAAGATGGCAAGTCTGTGGAACCCCCACCTTTCTTTCTATGTGTCAAGGGCAAAGGCGGAAAGTCTAGGCGTTAAATTTACTCCAATGGAGGTAAGCGTCAAGGATACTGTTGAAAGCCTCAAGGAGAAGAACTTGCTAAGCTTCTAGAACACCAGACGAAATGCATGCATGGGTTTGTTTGAAGACAATGATGTGTTCAATTCAGTTATGGGAAAATAAATAAAGTTTGATAATGGATCATTGACCCATTTTGTAGTACTTTTCTTTGCTACTTCTAAAACTCTACATGATGTTCATGAAAAGCAATAGTTTGGATTCACTATAACTTGAGAATTGTCAAGTGCTGATGTTTAATAATGAAAACCAACCCATAGGAGAGCTGCGGATGGTTCATGTACACTTGATATACATAGAGCTTTCTTCACCTTTTAACCCATTCATAGCTTCCGAACTCTATCCCGACCACCAGATGCTATCTGGACTCCATTCCACAGCAAATACCTTAATAAATTAGAAGAAGAGAAAAACAGATAATAATAACTACTATCTTGTTGAAATGGCCTTTATTCTTGTTAGGGAAAATGTCACAGAATAGTAACCAAGTTTCAAAAGTGTTCTAATTAGGTCACTCGTATCGTTTTGACCCAATTTGATAACTTAACATTCAAATTGAGTCATGTCCTTTTTTCATGTGTCAAGAGAAAAATTGAGCATAAGATGCTAAGGTCGGATTATATTAATAAATAAAATTTTATTTATTAAAAACAAAAACACTTTAATTACATTAAAAATTAAAAAAACAAGTTAAAATTCACGTCATCACTGGACGTTAGCATCAAATGAAAGGGAAAAAAGAAACAAAAATTCAAATCACCACGGTTACTTATAGAATTGATGAAAAAACCCTTAATTTTAATAAAAAATGAATGTTAAGTGACCTGATTGAAACACTTTTGAAACTTGAGTTAAAAAAAAAAAATCATCTGCATGATCAGGAAGGCCTTGCTTCAATTTTTTTTGTCCTCACATCCAAACCTAGAAAAGAATAACATGTTTAAGATCATAACAACTTAAAACAGTACTTACAAATTTTAGAACCGATCTATATTATTTATAAGGGTTATGGGATTTTAATAATCCTAAGTTTCACCTGTTAGCCTATAATAATCTCAACTTTAAAAATCCTCAATAGATTCAAGTACACCTACAGCCTCCTTAATTGAATTAAGTGCACCTGCAGTTAAAAAAGGATCGATGGGGGCCAAATTCTTATAAATTGGGATCGTTAGAGAGGATTTTTAGAGTTGGGATTATTATCAACCAACATGTGAAACTTAGTTATTAAAATCCAATAACCCTATTTATAATCAATTACAAACAGAATTCATTTTACATTTAAATAGTCCTTGTTAGTATTTATTCTTGTCAGCAGACCAACATATGTGTGGCTCAAGGAGATTAAAAAAATTAAGCAAGGGCTAATTTGGGCTGCTACATTTCTAGGGCCCCAACTTCTAGAAAAAAGTTTATAGGTATACACAAGGATTATATATTGATTATAGGTTCAAAGAAATTTTTGTGATGAATAGACCAAATATTCATTATCCGCTTTGGGCTAGGGCTTGAGACAGACCAGTTGCACAAAACCATACAACACTTGAGAAATTTGAGCAATTTTTTTTTAAACGGCCAATCAAATATTATTATCACCCAAGCAGCCAGCAACATGTTGGCATACACCAGAAAAAGAAAAATACAACAGAAGCTACCAACCAACTCTACTAATATTAAAATTACTCCAAGTTTCCCAGTCCAAGTTCAGCTGCTTGGAGCGCGCTTTAACCCACAGAAACGATAGCCACTTGATGTCCCCCATGACTTTCTGCAGCGAGCAGTGACCATGATCGAATACGACTTCATTTCGGCACCTCCAAATGCACCAGAATACAGTATGGCAAATCGCATATTAATATCATTTTTGTATAAATGCCTAAAAATACCAAACCTTATTTGATAAACAGACCCACTTGATCGCAAAAAACAGCAACAAATTTTCCAGTAATTCCATTCAGTAACTTGACAGATTTGTCAAACGAAGCACTTGCAATCCATAGCCCATCCGGCAAAAAGTAAACAAGATTTACTAGCTTCAAGACAATGATGGGTTGCCTCAACAGATTCTTTTGTGTTGGTTTTAGTATTTCTTTCATCACTCAGTTGATCATGAACAATTTTTAGCCAAAGTGAAATTCCAATTTTTAAAATTATTATTTTAGCCCTTGTGATCTTTTAATATATTAGAACCTAAGGTTGCATTTTATATAGCGTTGGCCCCAGCATTGGCTATGTTGCTTTTTTTTTTCTAGTTAAATGTAATATATTATGATTATGGATACAAAAGGTTTAAAAAGTTAAGTTAGTGTTGTTTATGTAAGTTACAATGTATTTTGAATATTTAAAGGGCTATTTATATATTTACTTAAATTAACAAAAACCAACACCTAACCTCATACTTTATTCCCTCTTAAATGAGTTTTTTTTATATTTTTAAAAATAATGTTTTATTTTTATTTCTATTTTTTTTCTAGTTATTTTGTTTTATTATATCATAACTTTTATGAATATTATTTAACAAAGAACATTTTACATATACAAATGAATATGTCTTTTAACGTCTATTTTAAAATTGTTCATTTTTCAAACTTTTTTTAGAATTGACATCATTTTTCAGATCTTCCATTTCTTTGGACCATTTGTTTGAAAATTCGTTCATTTTTAAACCTTTTGTTTATTCAAATCATTCGCTATGTAAAACCTTTCATTTTTTTAACTTAAGTTTTTAAACCTTTTGTATTTTATAAATGTCTTTTTTTTAAATCTTCATTGAGTAAACTGTCATTTTGGTCCTGAGGTTTGGGCAGTTTTGCCACTTTAGTCCAAATCTCAAATCTTTTGCAACTGGGTCCCTGTGGTTTCAGTTTTGTTGCTATTTTGGTCCAAAAATGAAATCAGCTCAGATTTCTGAAAAAAAACCTGGTTTTTTGTCCTTTTCCTTAGGGGTATTTTAGTCATTATAGTTTTATTATAACTCATTATTAATTAAAAACAATAAAACTAAATAAATTAGTCTGGCATCTTCCCCAAATGCAGAGCAAAAACCCTAACCCATACCCAAATTCCACAGCCAACAGCCCACCACTCCTACGCTTTCTCTCTCTAAAAACACATTCTCCCTCTCTCCTACCACCACCCACCACCCACAACCATCACACCCTTCACCACCATGTTAAAATTGAAATTGTTGGTCCCAGACGGACTAAAAACCTTCTTTTATCATAATATGACAAGTGATTTCAACAAATATGAAAATAGTGTGTGGAAATAGAAATCGAACTTTCAAGAAACAAAAGCTACAGAATTTTCAAGCTTATATCACTTTGAAACAAAATGGTTTGCAAGGTGATTGTAAGGTTATTGAATAATACAAACGAATACTTAAGAATTCTGTGGTGAAAGGGCAATGGAGTTTTGTGATGTGTATTTAATGCTAGCTTTAACTTACTTTCCTTTACTAAGGGACTTTCTATATATAGAAGGTCTTGGGCATGAATAAACATTTGTTTATTCATGCACTTGCTCCGCTTAAAGTAGCTTTTTGACATATTCATTGAACCTTTATGTGTCAACTTGCTTCATGAATTGTGGCAGAGCTCCAACTTGCAGACAAGTGGGTTTCATCAGATTTTCTGATGAAGTCCACTTCATCAGAAATCTAATGAATAAATCGTCAGAAATTGTGATGATCATATTTTACCAGAATCTTCAGATGTTTATCAGAACCATCATCAGATTTATCAAAATGGTTTCTTCTGATTGTCTTCTCTTGTTTTTAATCAGTTTCTGATTCATGAAGAAGATGTTTTCTTCATTTCTGGTGTTCTGCCTTGTTTCTTCTTTGTTGATTTGGCCATCAGAAATTTGTTTTCTCTTAATGATCAGACTGATTACATTTTTCTTCAATACTTACATAGAAGTTTCCTAACAATTTCCCCCTAAGTATTGTAAGAAAAATGACAAATCATATCAAACGGAAACAAACTTCAAATGAACTTTAAACAACCAAATACGAAAAGTCAAACAAATTTAAAACAACATTGTTTTTCAAACATATCTCAAAACTAAGAAGTTTTCTTAGTCAATCTTCAAGCCACTCTTGTAAACATCACGCTTCTTCAACTGCATCTTGTGATCAATGATCTTATTGGTTGCTTTGTATAGATCCTTGTACCATTCCCTAGCAGTCTTCCATTCTTCAATAATGTCGTTAATTTTCTTTCTCAGTTGTTCATTGTTTCTTGCTTTCTTCCTAAGTTGATCTTGCTTTTCGTTCATGCAATCCTTGATGTAGTTCAGGGTCTGGTTTGAGTATCTGCAAGTTTCATTGACTCGGAACAAAGCTCTTTTATCATTGGCATCTTTGAATACCACAGATAGTTCAGGCATTTCAAAAATGGCTCCAGTTCTTGCATCAGAAACTAGTTCAGCTGGAATGTCTATGTTGGGAGGAGGTATATGCACTTTCTTGCTATATTCAAATGAGATACTCAGATCAAAGTCTGTCAGAGTTACTCTTTGATACAGTTTTCTTCCTGCATCAGTAATACTGTTGATGGCCCTTCTATTGAACCTTGTATTTCCCTTCTCTTGATCAACAATTTGTTTCATTTTTACAATATCTAAGGGATGAAGCTCATCAGCCAGGTCATTGTCCACAACAGTTGTTATTCTTTCATCTGCCCTGATCAGAGAATACTTGTTTTGTGTGTAAGTGCCCATAATCTCTCCTGCATGGGTTTGACTAGTAACTTTGTCAATTCTGACTATTGGATTGGTGAGAGGCATGTGCAAAGTGGTTCTATCTCTACTCCTTGCTTCAACTATACTTTCACTTATGGGAGTGAGAGGCCTTTCAGGCTTATCTACCTCCTCATTCGAATAGTAGTCTTTGAGATGATATTCAGGAAACATCATGGTTTCTTGATCAGCATCCAGTACGGTGTATTCTTTCATCTTTCCCTGAGGATCTTCTCTAACCTCTTTTCTTGGTTTCTTTGATGATGTTACATATTCTTGCCATTTTCTCTTTTCAGCTGGAATAACTTGTTTGCTAAAAATAGTTTCACCAGAAGAAGTCATTTTAGGTTGACTTCTTGAGATGGAGCTACTTACAGTTGTGATCTCAGCTGGTTGAATTGTCAGTAGCTTCTGTTTTTCTGGCCTTTGGTGGAGGTCCCATTGGAGTGGGCTTGATTTGAGGTGTTGATTGTGTTTGACTTATTTGTGCTTTCTGGGTAATTTCTGGTGTCTTTTGGAGTGGTGTCTCTTGTGAGATAGGAGCTCTAAGCTTTTGTACCTCAACTTTTGCCAAATTGGCAATATTCAGCTGCAATCTTTTTATAAGTGAGTGTACATCACCTAAAGTTTGAGCATTTTTCTTTTCTTGTTCATGTATCCTTTGGAACTCCTTTTTGTGTTGATTTTGTTGAGCAGACCATTCCATTACCATCTTCTCAAGAGCATCTGCTAGGTTGTCGTTGTTTGCTCTTAAGACTTGTATTTCTTCCAAAAAAAAATTTGGAACTTGAAGTGTCTTTTGTTGTTATAATTTCCGCCACCTTTGACTTTATTTCTTGAATTTCCTTGAAAACCAGTTTGAAGTCTGTTGTTGCTTCTTTCTTTTCTGATGACTGCTGCAGTTTGTTCAGAACTTCAGTGTTGCTTTCTTTCTGTTTTTCTGATAACTTCAACAGTTTCTGATAGATTCTTCATATCGGATCTTTGACTTTTAGTTTCTTCCAATAGCAAATCAAGCTTCTCTTCTGTTGGTGACTTTCCAATGAATGTTTTGGTTATGTTATCTAGTTCTTCACGTAGCTGCTCAGTTGACATGGTTGGTTTTTCGGTAATAGGAGGAACAACAGATGTTCCCCCTCTAACACCAACAGAAGACACACTTGCTGCTATTTCAAATATGTGAGGATGGACAATAGTCCTAACCTCTACATCTTTACCAGAATGTTGAAACAAATTCACATCCGGGTTTTCCTCATTTCCTTGAACCGTTTCATTGAAAGGTTCTCTATGAGTTGTTGAGAAACTTAAATTTTTCTCTCCCAGGTTTTCTTGATCAGCAAACTGATCTCCACCTGTTGTCATCACATTCTCCTCCTCATTATCTGATTCAGAGATTGGATCTTTGGAACTACTCATCATCTGTCTACTTGCAGTGACAGGTTTTCTTGGCTCTAAAATGTAACTTCCTTCAATTGATTTATCAGTATCTGATGAATTTACAGCAATATTAAAGTTAATATTTTGTGCACCTGTTTCTGCCATGTAAGATGCCTCGGCATGATGTTGTTCAATCCTTTGGCTTTGTTCATCACCTTCATCATGTTCTTGTGATAATCTGACAACTTGATCTTCTTCTTCTGTTGGTGGTGCCATTGACTATTGATCATCATGTTCTGATGCTGATGTGCTGTCATAAACTTCATCACTTTCTTGGTCTTTGGTTAAAGTTCTCAAATATTATGCCTTGTAGGGTGACTCCTCTGGTAACAGATTCATCATGCTTTCTAGTAAGACAGGAATATCAATATCAGATTTCCAAAAACCCGTTGCACACCATGGTTTCATAACTTCGGTCTTCCGTATATTTTCTGACATAGGTACCTCAATATTCCTTCTTTCAAATGTTTCAGAAATAAGTATTGACCAAAATCTGGGAAAAGGTAAGTGTGAAGTGACTCTTCCATCTTTAGTCAATACAGATCTCCTTATCAGTTTAAATACTTCTGTTCCATAATCAATTTTTATCCCAGTGATGAGGCAAAACATGATTGTTAAAACACTCATATTTATCTGATTGGTTCCACCAATTTTTGATGATATGCATCTATTCAAGGTTTCCATCATCACTTGCCAAAAGGCAGGCAATTTGTTTCTCTTGAAATCCCCAATTTTTGAGATCTTCATTTTGTAACCTATTACAGCATCAAGTTGTTCAAACATGTCTTGCTTTGCATGTACAGGGTCATAGTGCTCACATATGGGAAATTCCAAACATTCCATAATCCTTCCTGGTGTGATGACGATGAATATATCCCCCCATAGGTGTGCTGTTTACTCATCGGTACCTGTTATGTTGAGTGTGTTGACGAGTTGTTGTAAGATGTTCTCCGGCACTTCTCTAGTTTTGACTAAAGCTTGTGCAAGAGGGGATCTTGTCAACAATTCTATTAGAATTTGGCGCTTGCTATGGTAGTCTTCGATTCTTGTGTTCATCTGCTCGTTGTTGCTATTCATTGGTAGGAAATCTTCATCGTTGATGAATTGAACAGAGTGTTCGACCGGTGGGTTGTTGAGATTAACGGGGTTGATTCCAGCCATGGTGATTGATTTTTGCTTGGGGAGAAAAAAGAATTTCTTGGGTTTTGATTTTTGAAGTTGTATTTGTATTTGAATGTTGTATTTGCAGGGTATGTGAGATAGGGATCATGGGGTTTAAATTGTGGGTGGATAGTTTTTAAGATGGTTAATGACTGTTTTAATAAATTTTAATCCGTTGATAAAAAGCTGTCATCAAAAACTTTTTGATATATTTTCCTAATTTTGATATATTTCCAATAGTTTCTGGAGATATTGAAAATATTTTGATTGGTGTATACTACCGCCAAGTTGTACTTTTCCCCTCCAGTGGGACCCCTTGTCATAGAAAGGTCCAATAAAATCCCTTTCTCGAATCTGACATTCTTTCACCTTTGGACAGCAAAATTCAAACCGATGACATCATTAGAAAAAGTTGTTCTGATGTGTTATCTTATCAAAATCAATCAGAAATTCATTAGAAATGAATTGAATTTCATCAGAAATGGTAGCTCAATAGTTTTTTTTTTGGAGATGAGAGGGAATGAGTAAAGTTTCATAGAAATTGCTTACGCATGCTTTTGTGGTGCAACTCCAGGTCTTTGCTCTTTGCTTCAAGGAATATTTTGTGAAACTTTCTCTTTAAGAGATTTTGAACATTGTTATCAAAGTTATTCCTTTTTTACTTTCTTTTGTTTTAACTTCACCCTTGGTGTTTTTTTTTGTAGACTTATCGGAGATCTGATAAATCTATAGAAATTTATCAGAAATCTGATTACTCTATCAGAAATCTGATAACTCTATCAGAAATTTATCAGAAATCTGATAAATCTATCAAAAATGTTTCTTTTGATTTGATTTACTAGAAAAAAATTTAGTTCTTCCCCTAGTTTTATTAACAAGATTTTCTTTTAATAAAACTAACTTCATATTAACAAAGACAAATAAAGGAAAACTTACGGAAAAGAAACTTAATAAACTACAACCTAAAAGAAAAGAAAAGAAAAAAAATGACCTAGTTACTAAAGAAAATAGTAGCATAAACCCACAAATATGTTGTGCGACCAGTGTGTTGTGCGAATGGGATAAGGGTGGGTTCATATATGTTCTCTTGAAGAACTGGTTGAGCTCTTGGGTACCATGCTGGAACACCACCAAAGTCCAGTTGACTTGTGATCACCTTCATCAGAAAGCGAGGGTAGATCAGGAAGGGGCTGACACAGTTCAAGTTTCTCTCAAAATCTCTCATGAGATATTTTGAGAAGTTGTACGGAGTTTCCTGTACAACTGCATGCACCAGTTCCATCAGCTTGGCTTGTATGATATGTCGTTATAGTGGCCATACTTCATGGAGAAGCATACACCAAGCTGTGAAACCAGGAACTGCCATGGTGGGATGAACCCAGACTTCCTAATCCCTCTTGATCTGCTTGGTGAATGGTAGCCCATTTCTTTAAGGGTTTTCTCCGGGGTAGCTTTGGTGAAGAAGATGGCACTGTCGTCGTCGTTGAGTTGGAGGGATGTTCTGATAGTTTCCTCCGATAAGATGATCTCCTTCCCCAACATCGTGCTGCTGATCCAGCTTTTGGTCCCCTGAACCACCGTTTCAGCATTCCACCAAAATCGTTGAAGGAGGATGGGATGTAAGCATATGAATGTTGACAAAGCATAGCTCAATGGACTTTGCATCAACATGTTGAGGTTGACTTGACACCCCTGGTAGGTAGGTCCTTCAAGTCTCATTCTCACCCTCATGTTGTGAGTTGGGTGATAGGTGAGTGGAAAGTTATTGGAGCTCATTTCTTTGGCCATGTTGTTGGTTAGGGTTTTGAAGAGAGATAGTTTTTCTAAAGAGATGGATTTGATGGTGATGGTTGTTGTGAAGAACGAAAATTGAGTGTGGTTGCTTTAAATAGATGAAAGTGATAGTTTTGCCATTAATGGTATGCACCAACTCAAGATTTCATTCCTTTATTCTTTCTCTTCACTAATGCTTCTGGATCCCTCGTAAGTTGGACGGAGAATATTTGTGTAAGGAAAGTCTTTGTTATTAACTGATTTAGGCGGCTATATTTTGTAGACCCTAATCATTTTTCTGTCCAGGTGTCACCTTACTTTTATTCATCAATATAGTGACTAAGCATTTAGCCATTAATTCGTCAGTATGAGGACAGTTAATTTAATTCAGAAATGACACTTGTGACGTATCCCCTACTAAGTTCTGAGACTTCACTCATGCAAGTGGTCTTTTTCTCAGTAAACCCCTTTTTTTTAAAAAAATATTTATAAAATGAGAAACAACAGCAAGAAAAGAACAACCAAAAGAAAAATGTTTACAAAGATTAAGTTATGAATAAGGGAGAGAAAAAGAGAAAAAAATGTAAACAAAGATTTTTATCAGATTTTCTGATAACTAAAGAGTATTCTGATGATTTATCAGATTTTCTGATAAAGTAACAGATTTTCTGATAAAGCATCAGATTTTCTGTTATATTATCAGATTTTGACAAATCATCAGATTTTCTGATTAGTTTATCAGAATTTTTGATTTCCTTCAAGTGTCTTTGTTTGATTCCTGAATTTCCCTTGTGTTTACATGTGCATGTTCTTTCTTTTGTGACATTTTATTTTCTGAGTTTTCACCAATTTTTATGTTGATCATTCCCAATTTACTTATCAGAAAATTATGTCTCTTTTCATCAAGAGGTTTCGTGAAAATGTCAGCAAGTTGGTTTTCAGTTGGCACAAAATACATTTCTACGTTACCTTTTTCGACATGATCTTTAATGAAGTGATATCTGATATCTATGTGTTTTGTTCTTGAGTGATGAACTAGATTTTCTGTGATAGCTATTGCACTCTTTGTCAGATTGACTTCATAGTCCTTCAGTTGTGTTTGCATCCATAGCACTTGTGAACAGCAACTTGCTGCTACCACATATTCTGATTCAGCTGTTGAAGTTGCAACACAATTTTGTTTCTTGCTTGCCCAACAAACCAGTTTATCTCCCAACATTTGACATGCACCAGATGTGCTTTTTCTGTCAATCTTGCATCCTGCATAATCTGCATCTGTGTATGCTATTAGTTCAAGATTTGTATCTTTAGGATACCACAGATCAAGATCAGATGTGCCCTTAAGATATTTGAAACCCTTTTTACTGCTTTTAGATGAGACTCTTTAGGATCACATTGATATCTTGCCAGAAAACATGTTGCAAACATGATATCTGGCCTGCTTGCATTAAGTACAACAATGATCCTATCATTCCTCTATAGGTTTTAATATCCACACATTTTCCTTCTTTGTCAGAATTAAGTTTATTCCCTGTTGCCATGGGAGTTCTTGAAATTGAGCAGTTTTCAAGTGAGTATTTGTTTAAAATTGTTTTTACATACTTAGATTGACTCAAAAATATTCCATCATTTCTTTGTTTGATTTGTAAGCCTAAGAAAAAAGTTAACTCACCCATCATGCTCATTTCAAAGTGACTAGTCATTAATCTCTCAAACTTTTTGCAATATTTTTCATTTGTTGATCCAAATATAATGTCATCGACATAGATTTGGACTAACAACATGTGACCTTTATGAGTTTTTCGGAAGAGAGTTGTGTCAATAGTACCTTTAGTGAAGCCAGAATTGAGTAAGAAGTTTGATAGAGTTTCATACCACGCTCTAGGAGCTTGCTTCAAACCATACAAGGCTTTGTTTAGTTTATAAACATGATTTGGAAATTTGGGATCAACAAAGCCTTCTGGTTCATGCACATACACTTCTTCTTCCATCTTACCGTTTAGGAATGCAGATTTACATTCATTTGATATACCTTGAAATCTTTGGAAACTGCATAAGCAAGGAAAATTCTTATAGTTTCTAACCTGGCACTGGTGGAAAAGTTTCATCATAGTATATTCCTTCTTGTTGACAGTAGCCTTTTACCACTGGTCTTGCTTTATTCCTTGTTCTGGTGCCATGTTCATCAGATTTGTTTCTAAATACCCATTTTGAACCAATGATAAACTTATCTTTTGGTTTCAGCACCAGATTCCATACTTGACTCTTTTCAAATTGATCAAGCTCTTCCTGCATTGCTTGAATCCAATCTGAGTCATTCAGAGCTTCTTTGACAGACTTAGGTTCTTTCATGCTCAGAAAGGCAGCAAATTCACATTCATGTGCTGTAGCAGACCTGGTTTTCACATTGTCTTCTAGATTTCCAATGATGTCTAATTGAGCATGTCCTTTTATCCATCTGAGTTTGTTGTGGAATGTTGTTTCTGATGGATGTGAAGCTTCCCCCTAATTATTTGCCTCATTGGTGTGGAATACATCATAATTCTCATTTATCAGATGTGTTTTCAACTGTATTTTCAGTATTTTGGTCTTGTGTCAGAATTTCTAATGCATTTTCCACTTGTTCTGCATTGTTAGTACATGACTGTTCTAATGATTATTTTGTGAGATGATGGAGGTTCTAGGAGTTCTTCTGTTAGATTTTCAAAAAGACATTCAAGATTTTCTTATTTATCAGAAAGATTTATTTCTTTTATGTATTCACCGGAAACTTCTGTTTCTGTTGAATCATCAAAAGATACATATAAGCTTTCTCTGATAGTCCAAGTGCTCAAGATAAAACCCTATATGCTTTTGAGGACAAAGAATAACCAAGAAAAATTCTTTTTTCTACTTTCCTGTCAAATTTTTCGAGACTCTCAAAGTCATTGAAAACAAAACACCTACAACCAAATGTGTGTAAAAACTTTACATTTGGTATTCTCCCATTTATGATGTTGTAGGGTGTTTTATGAAGTCTCTTGTTGATTATGGATCTGTTTTGAGTAAAACAAGCATTTGCTGCCCAAAAATGAGTGGGCGGTTTTGCATAAGCAAGCATTGTTCTAGCTGCTTCAACTAAAGTTTTGTTTCTTCTTTCCACTACCCCATTTTGTTGGGGAGTTCTTGGAGCAGAAGAGTCATAAGAAATCCCTTTGTTTGTTAGGAAGTTCTCAAGTTTTGAATTTTTGAATTCTGTTCCGTTGTCAGTTCTGATCCTTCTTACTAGTAATTTCAAAAGATTTTCAATTTTTTGGTGAAATTTATGATCAGATCTGGAGTTTCACTTTTCTTTCTTAAAAATTCTAACCATGTGTATCTGGAATTGTCATCTACAATGACCAAAATGTATTTCTTTCCTAAAAAACTTTCAGTGCTTATTGGTCCACAAAGATCCATATGCAAAAGTTCTAAACTTTGTGTTATTGATGATTCAGAAATTGTTTTATGTGAGCTTCTTTTTATTTTTCCTTTTTCACAAGCTTCACAAATCTTATCCTTCTTTGAGGATATGAAAGGAAATCCCTTTACCAGTCCTTTGTTTGCTAATTTATTTAGATTTTATAAATTAAGTGGGCCAATCTCTTGTGCCACAACCAGCTATTACCTTTGTTATTTTTTGAAAACAAGCATAACTGAGGATATTCAGTTTCTTCCTTAAAATCAAAATAATAGATGGAGTTTCTTATCCTTTTTCCACTTAAGTAAATTTTGTTATCATCTTGACCAATTAGCAAACATTTTTCTGATAAGAAAGTTACCTGAAAACCTTTGTCACAAAATTGACCACAGCTAAGCAAATTGTACTTTTTCAATGGTCAAAGATCCATACCTTATACATCCATAACCCAATGTTCTTCCCTTTACTCCATTCCAAAATTGACTAATTTACCCAGTTTTGGAACAAAATTGTTGAGTAAGCTCCTATCCCCAGTCATGTGCTTGGAGCTACCTGAGTCGCAGTACCAAATCTGCTGCACATGATAGTCCTGAAATGGTAAAGTTAGAGGGTTTTTGGTACCCAGACTTGCTTGGGTACTTTTTCTGATGAATTCTTAATATAATTTTCTTTAGATGAAATTCCATGAGAATATCTATTGCATGTTGAACCATGAACAGATTGTTTGATGTTTGTTTGGAAATGTTGTATAATAAGTTTCAGTATCTCAACACACATATAAGTTTCTTTATTAGAAATTTCTGATAGGTGAGCTTGTAATGGAAGTTTTGGATGAAAATTTTCTGGTGAGCTTGAAGATGTTTGTTTAAATGTATCTCTAAAAATTTCAGAAGATTTATCAGAACTCATTGTTTTACAGGATTCTGTGTCAGATTCTGATGATTTTTTATGAGACCTTTGATTTGTTACTTTTACAAAGATAGTAGGATTTCTGATATTTGTTCTAACATACCCCAATCGTTCTCCTTTGTTTTGTTGTGTTGTTTCAATAAAGTTAATGAAATCCTTTGCTTGTTGAAAACCTTTCACATTTATTTCTTTGTCATGAATTTTTTTGTACAAATTTTTTCTTTCTGTTTCATAAAATTCAATTTTTGCTTTAATGTTTAAGCTTTCTTCAATTAGTAATTGGTTTTCGATTATAACTTTATTCAATGTTCTTTGCAACTCATCAAATTTTTTATTCTCTGACTTTTGTTTTTCTTGTAAATTTAAAAAATCTAACATAAGTTTGTTTAGTTTTTGTTCAAGATCAGAAATTTCTAAATTACCTTCTGTTCTGATGCTCTGGATTCTTCATCATAAAGTTTTGCCATTAGACAGACGTTTGCCATTTCTTCTTCATCTTCATCAGAAGAGTCATCTGTCAACCAAGCATCTGTCCCTGCTACCAGACTAACTTGTTGCTTTTTGGTTTCCTTCAATTTCTTTTCATAGTAAGCAACATCCTTCAGCCTTTTTTCTTACATTCTGATGCATAATGACCCTTTTGTTTACACTTATAACATACAACTTCTGATTTTCCTTTATCCCTCGATTTTCCTTCCATTCTCCCTTTGTCACTTTTTTGGTATTTGTGGCTTCCTCCTTTCAACCTTTGTGGATCACTAGCGGGTATTCTTTGTGAGTTTGAGATTAGAGCTATGGATCCCCCTCTCTGGTTTGATTCTTCATAGATTTCTTCCTCTCTGGGGACAAGAATGCTCTACAAGTCATGAAGACTCATATTTCCTAGTTCTAAGGTGGAGGCTAAGGTCATGGTTTGACTTCTCCATTCTCTTGGTAGGGCATCTAGGAATTTTATATTTCTTTCATCGTTTGATTTTTCAATTCCAAACTTCTTCAGCTCAATTAAAAGTTTTGCAAATCTATTATAAGTTTCAAAAAGATTTTCATTGGTAAACTTGTAAATCTCTCATAAGATGAAACACAATTTGTTCTTTTGTTTCTTTTCATTCTTTCTCCTCCTTCACAAAGATTTTCTAATTGATCCCATATTTCTTTAGCTGATGCACATGCATCTACTTGAGAGAATATGTCATTAGGAAGTGTCATAATCAAAAGTGATTTGGCCCTTTCAGCTGCTTCCACCTTTTTCTTATCATCCTCTCCCCAAAATTTCTTAGCTTTTGGGGCCCGCCCAAGATGATGGTACTTCAGGTGTAGTATCAGTTCTTGGTGTTCCTAGTATTTCAACCATAGGTTTATGTGGGCCTCTCACAATGGATTCAAACAGAGCTCGATCATGACCATTAAGGAAATTGATCATCCTGATTTTCCATTGGGGGTACTCCTCTCTGACCAATGTCAGAGGCTTTGACATAGACCCTATGTTGAAAGTATTATTCCATGTTTGAAAGTTTACCATATTTTGATAAAAAAAAGGAATGAGCAATTGACCGTTTGAAAATAATTTATTCAATCTGCTCTGATACCAATTGTTGGTCCCAGACGGACTAAAAACCTTCTTTTATCATAATATGACAAGTGATTTCAATAAATATGAAAATAGTGTGTGGAAATAGAAATCAAACTTTCAAGAAACAAAAGCTACAGAATTTCAAGTTTATATCACTTTGAAACAAAATGGTTTGCAAGGTGATTGTAAGGTTATTGAATAATACAAACGAATATTTAAGAATTCTGTGGTGAAAGGGCAACGGAGTTTTATGATGTGTATTTAATGCTAGCTTTAACTCACTGTCCTTTACTAAGGGACTCTCTATATATAGAAGGTCTTAGGCATGAATGAACATTTGTTTATTAATGCACTTGCTCCGCTTAAAGTAGTTTTTTGACATATTCATTGAACCTTTATGTGTCAACTTGCTTCATGAATTGTGGCAGAGCTCCAACTACAGACAAGTGGGTTTTATCAGATTTTCTGATGACCACTTCATCAGAAATCTGATGAATAAATCGTCAGAAATGATCAGATTTTACCAGAATCTTCAGATGTTTATCAGAATCATCATCAGATTCATCAGAATGGTTTCTTCTGCTTGTCTTCTATTGTTTTTAATCAGTTTCTGATTCATGAAGAAGATGCTTTCTTCATTTCTGGTGTTCTGCCTTGTTTCTTCTTTATTGATTTGGCCATCAGAACTTTGTCTTCTCTTAATGATCAGACTGATTACATTTTTCTTCAATACTTACATAGAAGTTTCCTAACAGAAATTTTGTAATATTTTGAAAAAAGAAGCATATATGAAAATCGATTCAAACCATTGAAACATATATTATAGATTACACTTTGTTCCAATCCAATAACTCATCTTTACAAAACTCATCGCTTTCAACAGTTCAATAAACCCATCACAAACAAAATTTAATAATCCTAAAAAACAACACTATAAATTAAATTGTATTGTTTCTGTTATGCACTATGTATGTCCTTGCACACTTTGTTACCCAAACCTTTGCCCACAATTGATGCTTGATAACTACACAAACAAATATCTAAATTTGCCCACAATTGATACAATACTACTAAATTACTCCACCATAGCTACAAGAAATTGAGGTAAGAAATAGAACCTTGTTAGCAGAGCAAGCTCTGAAATGACTTTTGGTTTCTTGAGATTGTCACCACAATCCTGGCATTGAAACCATACCATGGCTGCTAATCGTTGGTTCGAGTGGAGGGGTTAGGGCTAACAAATTAGAACGAATAGGTTTTTTTCCTTTTGGTACTGGAATGAAGGTGGCCGGTGGCTGGTGTGGGTTGTGGTGCAAGTGATTGTGAGTGGCCGGTGGTTGTGGATGGCTAGGGTGGTGGTCAGAGTGGCTGGGCTGTGAGGTTTGGAGAGAGATACATAAAGATACAGAGAGAGGGGATAAAAGTAGGGATCCCGGTGGCCACAAGTGAGGCGTGACGGAGGTTGTGGGCGGCGGCGACAAGCGGTCGGAGGCGGAGGATAGAGGCGGAAGTGGTGATGTAGAAGCGAGGGGTTAGGTTTTGATTGCCGGAGGTGGTTGGGGCTTTACAGGGGTGTTAGAGAGATAGAGAGAGAGACAGGGGTGTTGTTTGGGGAGAATGATGTTTATATATATATATGTATATATATATATATATATGATGGGTAAAATGAGAACCACCTCCAGTTGAGAGAACCGTGAGAACCACTTTCTAACCATTGGATCTTTGAAGATTGATGGATGAGATTAAAATTAATTAAATCTAATATTAAATCTTTTTTATCTTATTATGTTTTTAATATTTTAATGTTAAAAGAATGGTTTAGTAAACTTGCTTTTTTTTCTTTTTGTATTTATTGATTTTATTACTTTTTTGTCTTATTATATTAATTGTTTTTTATTAAAATCAGGTTTTTTTATTAAAAACATTTCAAAATCAGATTTTTTAACAAAAAAAAAACAAATTTTTTTCAAGAGATTTTTTTACAAAAAAAAACATTTTTACGTCAAGTTTTTTACGCGCCGTTTTTTACGCCCTCGTTTTATTTACACGCCGTTTATACATCCCGTTTTTATATCAAAGAGTAGCATGATTACTATTTGTAAGTACATGCAAACAAGTCACATATTTTCAAAAAATAAAATAATGATGATAAATTAATGTCCAACATATTTCAAACTTCAGCTATTAGGACCCATAAACAAATCCCTATCACCATCTTGAAAATCACCATATCAAAAAACTAAAAAACACAGATTCAAAAAAACTTGTGATACCACTTCTGAAAATCAACATCTTGAAAAATTAGCAGATCTTTTAATCGGTTTTGGGCTTCTTTTGCACGGATATCTGAAACAAACATGGATCTGGGCCAAACAAGGATCTGGAACTAGGAATCTCGCATCAGGAAAAAGCAACGCCAAACTAGGAACGTCGGCTGAAAAGTTCATGTCGGGTCAGATTTTGAGGGTGGAACGGCAGGGTAAATGTGTTTGTTGGTGAAGAATAGGTGTTAAATTGTGTGAAGACGAAGAGGGATAATGAGTAATAAGGATATAGATCTAAAAAGAGAGAGAGAGTATGAGATCTGGTTAAGAGGAGAGAGAAATGGGATATGAGAGAGAGGGGGTATGGGTATTCGTGAAGATGATTTAGACATGAGAGAGAGAAATTAGATATTTGGAGTAATTGATCAAAATACCCATTAGGTTTTAAAATAATAGTGCATATGTGGCATTATCTAATTGGTGGAGAATAGTTCTCGTAACTGGGAATGGTTTCCATTTGAACGGATCCATATATATATTATTGTTTAAATGACAATTTTGCCTCTGAGAAAAAGAAAAAAATAGCTAGGTTTTTTTTAGAAATCTGAGTTGAATTTGGTTATGGACCAAAATGGCAATAAAAATGAAACCATAGAAACCCAGATGCAAAAGGTTTGAGATTTGGACTAAAGTGGCAAAACTGCCCAAACCTCAAGGACCAAAATGGCAGTTTACTCATCTTCATTTTTTAACTGTTAGTTTGTTTAAAAATCGATCTTTTTTTTAATTCCTTCAACTTTATAATCGTTCATTTTCTAAAGTTCTTTATTTCCCAACGGCTATAAGTAAATTATAGAATACAAAGTTTAAAAACTAACGATTTTAAAAAAGAAAGGTTCTAAAAGAAACATTTTAAAAACAATAGTTTCAAAAATGAACGATTTACAAAAAGTTTTAAAACAAACAATTTTAAAAAGAACGGCAAAAAAATGAATAGTTTAAAAACCGAACAACTTTAAAAAGAACGATATTAAAAGACAGACAATTTCAAAAAATATGGACGGTTTTATGCAAAGGTTTAAAAGACAATTGATCTTAAAAACGACAACTCGTTAAAGAAAATACTTATGTATTTATAGATTTAAAATGCATTTTATTAAATAATAATCGTGAAATAACGAGATATAAAATACTTGAGTTACCGTTAGGGAGGAAAACCATTATAAAATGCAACCTATGGTCTAACATGTTAAAAAAATTGGGCCGAAAGGGTTTAACGCTAGGCCAAAAGGCAAATTAAAATAGTAATTTACTCGTATCTTTTTTAAATTTTGTTTCCATTTATGGTTTCTGGTGGGAATGAACGAAAATGCTGTTAAATCTGTTAGAAGTACTATTTTTGCTAAATTTGGCTATTTCAACCATTTATTATCAATTTCTTTTTGCTAAATTTGACTATTTTAATCTGTCTCGTTATCATTTCTAATAGGACCATGCTATTCACACACCCATCATCTTATTTTCAACCGTGAAGTGCCAAGCTTTTGCCAAAGCTTGGCACTTCAGGGGCAGACCTATATGCCAAGCTTTGGCAAAGCTTGGCGCTTCAGGGGCAATACTCCGAGTTTTGGCCAAAGCTTGGCGTTTTGGTGGTTTTTATTTTTTTTAAATTTGTTTTTATTTAAAAACGCACCTATACTTGTCGATTTTTGACGTATTTTGTTATTACACGTCATTTTATGAAGTATATGGTCTATACGGCACGTTCCGGATAAGTTCGGTTATGTGTGTTTCCGTATTCCATGATTTCATGTGATTCTGTTTTACTTTCACTAGTAGTCCAACGTGCCGTTTTGTATGTATACGCATCCTACCGGATCAATACTTGACGGATTTTGTCATTTAATGTCATAGTATGACGTGTATTGTCACTATTGTTCCGTACTATCGCATATTTTGGCCGTACGGGTCGTGTTGGTGACATTCAGTATAGTGACGTTTATTGTCTGTAAGTGTCGTATTAGTTTATTTAGATTTAGGATTTAACTAGATCATATTGTAAAAAATCATATTCAATAACACATAAGTGCATTTTTCAAAATAATGTGACAAATTTGTTTTTAACACTGTCCAGTGACTAATAACAGTTTTCCAAAAGATAGGTACCAAACATTTTGTTTCCATATGACATGAACGGGAATTTTGCTCTTTTAAGCAAGTTTCATTTAGCTTTAAATATTTATATGAAATTTCAAAACCTATAGAAAATATAAATTTTGCTTTTTATTGGTTCTTAAGGAAGCAATTTGCACACAGATACGATATGCTTCATGAGAAAACACCTTCTACATACATGATGAGTGTAGATTTTATTAATAACAATTTAAAGATTTTTTAGGATAAATATATAACACATGCACTGTATAGTATTTGAATTCTAAACTTTTTAGTTATGAAGTACACCACTTATCAACAATATTTGAATTCTAAATTTTTTAGTTATTAAGTAAACTTTTTAGTTATGAAGTACACAACTTTTTAGTTTGAAAAATGCACTTTTAGATCAACAAACTCTCTAGTCAAATCCTAAATCTAAATAAACTAATACGACACTACAGACAATAAACGTCACTATACCGAATATCACCCACACGACCCGTACGGCCAAAATACGTGATAGTACGGAACAATAGTGACAATACACGTTATACTACGACATTAAATGACAAAATGCGTCAAGTACTGATCCGCTAGGATGCGTAGACATACAAAACGGCACGTTGGACTACTAGTGAAAGTAAAACAGAATCACATGAAATCATGAATACGGAAACACAGGTAACCGAACTTATCCGGAATGTGCCGTATAGAACATATACCTTATAAAATGACGTGTAATAACAAAATACGTCAAAACTCCAGTAGTATAGGTGCGTTTTTTAATTAAAAAATAAAAACCACCAAAACGCCAAGCTTTGGCCAAAACTCAGAGTATTGGCCCTGAAGCGCCAAGCTTTGGCCAAAGCTTGGCATGTAGGTCTGCCTCGGCCAAAGCTTGCGCTTCAAGGTGTGAAAATAGACAAAAGGTGTGTGTGAGTAGACAGGGCCTTTCTAATATTATTTTGAGAATATCCCACCTTATTTCGGTTAGAAATAGAAATACTACTTTTGTTAAAACGCCAATTTTAGTCAACTTCTTTAACAATTCATATTACATTTCTATCTCTAAAAATAGAAAGTGAGAGGCTATAATTGTTGTAGGCAATGTTTTTTTTAACGGCAAATTTAGATCACTGACGGACCACTTGAGTATTATCGTGCTACCAGCGGAATTATCTGATCATATCTATCTTTGTTAGGCATAAAGCTTATACACCAATTCAGAAGGAAATCCAATAAATATAGGAAAACCTGGCACACCCTCAAAAATCCACTTGTGGGGTTTTACCGTGAGGAGTGTGACAAACTAGGATCACAGTCATTAGTTATACTGAATGACCACTATATGAGTTTAAAAAAATATTTCTGTTTGCTCATTAATGAGAAAATATTGTTTATACAATTGAGTTGCGGAGCGTAGTAATTAAAAAACCAAAATAGTTAATGTAATTTAAAGTTGTGTCTAAATATTTGATGAAATCAATGTGACACCATAATGCATCCTAGTCCTGATGTATGCTACCTTAGCAACCTGAGAAAACATGTAAAAATCAAGTGTCAACAATTATGATGAGTGAGTTCACAGGTTTTAGTTTACAGATATAAAATAAGTTGAGTCCACTAGTTCAAATCCCAAACCAGTATGTTATGATAGGTATCCCCTGATCTAAACCCGAATTAGAATGTTTAAGTTTCCAGATTCAAAACCTGAATCGTGTTGTTATAAGTTGTTCCCGATTCAAAACATGAATCGTGTTGCTATAAGTTGTTCCCGATTCAAAACCCGAATCGTGTTGTTATAAGTTGTTCAATTCAAAACCCGAATCGTGTTTTTATAAGTTGTTCAAAATTCAAAACCCGAACCGTGTTGTTATATTGATTAGCAGTTTATGTTATATGTTTAGGTAGCTAACCTAGGTCATGTCAACAAAGTGTTCGATCCGAAGCTGACGTTGCTGCCCCTGTTGTGCCAGGTCTATCACCAACCATGGCTAAGTGTTAGGCAAATTTTACACCCGTGACCATCAACGTTCGGTCTAACTGGCGCGACCAGCACGAGTGGGGCTTGTCGGGCCCAGTAGTACTACCAAAAATTCCCTTGCTATAATCCAATACTAAAGGCATCATAATTTTTCAGGGACTGACATGTGATATATGCTTCTTTGTGACCATAACCGTATAACATAACCCTTCCCAATGTAGTTGTTAATTACATAAAGGTAAATGCGTTACTTTACCGTGACGGTACATGTTTTCTTCCCATGTTATTTAAAACCGTTCAAAAGTAGGGGCCGTGAACTCACCTTTGTTTTGCTCGGTAAGATTAGACTAAGTGTATGAAATCTAGAGCGATCAACCACGCCCTATAATAGTTACCACGGTTTATTAGATTTTGTTTATGCATAGCACGAAAGTCCTACACGTGTCTAGCAACTAGCACACAAACAAGTAATCACATGGCACTTCTATTATATGGTTCCATAACCGTGTTCACAACCTTCCTATGATCTGACTTATGGTATTTATACAATTAACGAACAATCATGGATACTAAAACTAGCAAGTTTGGTTCTTATAAGTACATGCTTCTTGCATAGCAAAAATCACTGAAAATAGGCTGTTTTGGTAGATTCGTTTAACCTATTTACAGGGCTGTAAAAATTATGATCTTTTTATGTGACGCACCCCTCAGAGGGGTTGGTCTTGTGTTTTCAAGGCCTAACTCTTTACCAATAATTTAATAAAAATCATTTACTAAGCAGCAATCAGATTCGTCACTTTCTGACTGTAGCTTACGGAAAAATTTATTTAAAAACCTCGGTTATCCGATTGATGTAATTCCAGTTGGAGATTTTCACTGACATTGAAGAACATCTACTGTATAAATTTTACATATTAACTCAAATCATGGACTAAGTTATAACATTCGTAATAGGCTACAAGTTCTGCCCGAAAATGCAGCCTGGATCTCCGTTACGGAAAAATTCATTTAAAATATCAGACGACATCGAAAATTATGATTCCAGTGGGGTTTGAAAGCTATTTCGAAATCCCACGTTTTAGACTCAAGAAAATTCAATTATTGTCAATATCTGACAGGGTTACAGCCAGCCCAAGTCGGCTATAATTTCCGATCAGAAGTTGTTTGAATTCAGCTTTCACCTAAAACATGTTTTGGACTTTCTAAGCATGATTTTCAGCAAACATCACCCTTATAACATCTTCATCGTCAATTTTAACAACCATATTCATCAAGATCATCTTTTCTATAAACCCTGATCATTCAAGAACATGCAAAACATCAAGAATCCCATGTACACACATGAGCAATCAATAATATAACAAGAGAATGATTACCGAAAGCCAAACGAGCGCCTAGAGACGATGATGATGATGATCTGAATGCGTATGTGTGTATTTCTCTAGAGAGAATGGAGACATGGAGGCTAGGGTTTTAAAGAAAAAATGAAAGAGAAGGAAGAAAAAGATGTTTTTATATGCTAGGGTTTGGGCAAGTGGGTTACGCTTACATCTTGTGTATGAACCCGTTTGACCATACAAGTCTCGTGTTAACTATTGGTCATTCATAAAATAAATATCAGGTTTAGATTATATTTTACTAATTTTTACTAATCAGAACGAATATATACACACACACACATACAATAAAATATAAATATTAACTTTGTGGCAAAACGTGACGCAAAACGTCTGTTAAATAATGTGTTTCACTCATTACGATTACGATTTGTTATTATTAAAACCAATAATAATAAATATTTTAAGATGTGTAACCCTTTCGGATCATTAGGGTTAAAAGTACGAGTTGTCACATTCTCCCCATGTTACATAAATTTCGTCCTCGAAATTTAGCCTAAGGTATACTCTATACTCCAATTGTGGGTTAGTCGATAACACGTTGTTACACGTAATTATACATAGTTTCACATAAGTAAGTTTACAAAATGCACATATAAGTCACATAAAATATAACATCACATAGCATATAAATTTACCTAATTTATATTTATTTGTTTGTTCTGGAATACTATTTTGGTTGTTATCGACGTTTGGGGTACAAACCCATGTGTGATGTGTGATTCCGTAATTCCCTGAATTACCGTTACGTGAGTGCTTGTGAAATAACCGACACATTTAATTTACTCTAATCAAGTGTTATGCACGAACGAGTGTTTGAGATAACGGGGGTTCGTGTTAACTGTGTTAACCTGAAAATGTGTCGGGTGTCACATCATCCCCTTGTTAAAAATATGTTATTTTGTAGGACCATGGTTGAACGTTCATTACTAAAGAGGGCGTCAAGATATATGATGATACGACGAGATGAGATAAAATAAAATTAGAGGATTGAGATGAAAGTTGATGACAATTGAGATTTAATTGTTCACTTGAACAAGCTACGAGGGATCATATCTAGGTGTAGAATATTCGGTTGTTGAAAAACAAATTCACTTTAGCAAGAGTAGGTGCACACAAGTGCAACTATCAACAATTACAGGTGGTCGCTTACAATGTAAGTATATACCTAAGTAAAGAATAAATACAAATTCAAGATGGTACCATGGTATTGAATTCTGGTGGTTCAGTTTCCTGATCACAAGTAAGATGAAGTTTATAACTTACTCGATAAATAGACATAGCTATCTTCATTGAAGTGATATGAATGTCAAGAATCTAGTAGACGAAACTACTATGGCTCCAAGAGAATGAAATACCTAGAATTACATTCGTACATAGGGATTTCAAATAAAGATTAAGTTAGACTAACAAAGGAAAAAAAACACTAATACATACTTGGTCTTAAGTCGAAATACAAGTTGAGTTAGTGGGAGCTCGATAATTAAGAATGTTATAACAAGTTATATCAAGCACGGGAGGTGCTCACAAGAGTTGGAACGCCGATGTGTCATACATCGGTATAATGTTGACTGGTGTATTTAACATATATGGCGCGGGGGGGGGGGTGTTGCACAAAATATAGTTTAGGTGAGCTCAACAACTTAGTTATCATAGAGCGATCTGAATATTAAGTAGCCAACACTTCACATATCAAGTGTATCTAATGTATATTTTAAGGTTACCCGAATGGACACGAATGTCATACATCATAGACGAAGGGTCAACAAACTAAACCGAACTGGAATTGTGTTAAGGTAGTTTGTCAAAGGCCAAATTACTCAAATTCTAGGATCACGTGTGTTGAGAGCACCACCGGTAACTTACCCAACGTAACCGGGGTGGAAATAGTTCAAAGTGAGTGTCAGAGGGATTTGTTGTTATGAGGCATCGCTACCGAAGATCAGAAATGGTACAGTTACCTGTAGGAACGTCCACGAATAGCTTCGCCGTCTCTGTGCCAAAATCTCTAACTCCTTTACAAATGAAATCCCAAGGCACCTATATATAGTGTTACAAGTTCGCTACCTATATTATACAGACTCTATACAAGACTATTCTTGAGACATTATGCACCAATAGACTCCCTCTTGGATATCTACTTTGTCTTTTCGGTCTTCAGAAACTCTCGTTTTATTCCAGACTCGTTCTCGTGTGAATACGAAGGCAACAGACATATGCACCAACAGACTCCCCCTTGGATGTTGCCGCAGTCATCTACTTTCATAGACATCTTTGACAATAATCATCCTTGTCAGTCTTCAAGTGTCATAGTCTTCTTTGAATGCCTTTTAATCACCAGTCTTCAAATAAGTTCCTGAGTCTTTATCTTTATCCTTGAATAAGCATTAAACTTTTATGATCTTCAAACTCTCTCTTTTCTTCAATTTATCTTGATAAAACTTTAATCTCCAAGCTCCCCCTAGCTGTGAGTTGTGCTCCCCATAGCTTTGAGCTTTATCTTTAATCACGTTTCATCCTGCTCCCCCTAAAACTTTACTTCCTATTTCAAAGTACTTGGGAATTCAAATAAACATTTCAGATTCTAACTTTGAAATTTTGTTCCACATGAATCACATACCACCTGTACAAACCTTGTACTTTAAATTTTAATCTTCATTTTTCAGTTATTTCAAGTTCAAATTAATGACCTTGAAACATTTTACGTTTAAAACCTTCAACTTTCAATTATTGAAATGAAATCCACTTAGATGATCAAGTCTAAGTTAATGACCTTGATTAACTAATTTTGTTTACCAAGTCCAAGTTAATGACCTTGGTTAAACCCGTTGTGAACACCTGATACTATCTTCAATTTTTAAAGTTTCAAATTAATGAACTTTTTCTTACCAGACTTCGATGATCCGTTCTCCAACATTGGCTCGTTGAAAATCTTTTTGGATTTAAAAACTAAGTAACGTATTTACAGAACTTTTAACAAGTAAAGTAAACTATGTACAAACATATTTACAGACATATTTTTGTGAATTCGTGTCTAAGGATCATATCAGTTTTGTTGAGACATATCACCAGTACCGTTGACCTTTTTTTAGACTCTTAAGTTTTAAACTCGTTTACCTAGATTGTCGATATGTTTGTCCTCTTAAACTTCATCACGTTTCTCAATTGTTCCAAGATATGTTAAGATAAGAATTATGAAACTTGATTTAACTATGGTTCTCACCTCTTGAATATACTCTCGAATCCAGATTCCCTAGATTTCATCTTACAGGTGAGTATAGCGTAATTGATATCTGTATCTGGGTTATGCGAGGCCTTGAGAGCTCAGGTTAGTACTACCGTACAGACAAAGAGATGAAGGCTCGTCTTTCAGGTGTGTTCCACTTAAGGAATCTTTTCAGCATTGCAAATGATTAGATCTTTCTATTTTTTCAGGTTTGCATGCTATTTGAGGTTTTTAGCAAAAAGCATTAAAGAAGTTCTAGGCTATTGCTTCCGTAAAATCAGAAGAACTTGTATAATACCCCAGATATCAATCATCTATAAAGACCTCGTATCTCATAATCAGGCAACCCTTCAATCGAAATTTCGGAGTACTAAGTCCATATATCCAAGATGTGTTAATCCACAAGATTAAGCAGTTGTAAAATTTAGTTTATATCCCGGAAACAATCTACTAAACGTGTAAAGTCTATCGACACATCCACAGTAAGACTTGTTTATCACTTTTAAACTTTACAAATCTTTAGCATACTGTGATAGTCCACTGATGTACTATCATTTCCTTTTTGACAACAAATTCTTTTTTGTCTTTTTCATGTTTTTGTACTTTTTGAATTTTCAACTTTTTCATATGTTTTTTATTTTTCAACAATTTTTTAAAGTTTTCTTACTCCCCCTAAAATCAAATACATATTTTTAGATTTTAGATTTAAAGAAATTCTTCTAAAAATGTAACAAACCAATGCGGATCCCGTGACCTCGTCGTCCGATCCTTTTTCTCAAACCTGTATCTGCAATTGTTTAACAAACAATCATTAAACTCATTTACCACTTGTAAAAGTAGTTTAAACTTGTAAGAACTTTGAAATCAACGGTGTGGATTTTCATAATTTTGACTTTTCAAAATTTTTCTTTTTAACAACCACTTGTAATTTCAAAAACTTTTCTTTTAAACTACCCCCCTTAAAATGACAAAAATATAACATTTCTGGATAAGTTAAATTAATATGAAGCTCCTCAATCCCGAATCAACTTTGATAAGCTGGATCTTGGAACTCCTGCACATGAAAGGATTTAGTTAAAAAGTTCAACCCAAGCCTTCTTGGTCTTGGGTTTTGGATATACCTCCTCATACACATCTTCAAAATCACTTTCGTATGCTCTTTGATAAGCATATTCAACATCACAAACTTCAAACTCACAATCAACTTTACTTTTATCTTTCTTGATTGATTCGACATTTTCGGTTTTATCACAAACATTCTCTTTTTCAGATGATTTCTTTTTAGCAATCCATGCTTGAGAATTAACTCTAGCTTTCTTGATATAAAACCTAGAATCATTGTTTGACTCTGAAGTCTCTCCTTTTTGAAAAATTGAATTTTCAAATTTTGATTCATTTTTAGGTTTTATTTCAAGATTGTATTCAAAATTACGTTTCATTTCTTTGATGTCAACGTTTCTTTTCACAATCCTGATTTGACCATTATCAAATTGCTTTTGTTTTACCTCTTTTAAAACTTCTTTTCTTCAGGGATACACAGGCTTGGAATTCGGACACTTGTGAGCAATGTGTCCAACCTCATTGCATTTGAAGCAATTCCGAGTATCATGACCATTTCCACTAGTGGATTTTACTCCACTTATGGACTTAGCCTTGTCCTGAAGTTCCTTTTCTTTCTTGAATTCATCATTTGATTTCTTACCTATCAAGTTTTCTTCCTGAACCGTGCTCGTTCCATACACAAACTTGATGTTCTTTCCTTTGTATTCCTGGAACGTTGACTTCTGATTCTTCTTCGGTTCATCTTCAGCATCTTCCAAACCTAAACCTGCTCTCCTGTTCTCAGGAAAATCACCACCGTTTCTACGGTAATTGTTAAAGTTCCGTTTCGGTTTAGAATAAAACTTCTTTTCATTTTTCTCGAGATCATCTGATGAAACTTCCACCAGTTTAAACAGTTTATCAATTTGATCTTCTTTCACATTCTGAATCGGAAAGCTATCATTGAAATATAATCTATCAGATTCCTTAACTTTGTACATGACAACGTTAGGATCATCACTTAGATCATTTTCTGATGATGTATCGTCACTTTCAGATTGTGAATCAGAACTATTTGAACTCGAGTTGGCGCTTTTAAAGCTGCTGTCATCATAATCATTTCCTAAAACATTTTTTACCACATCTTTTACCACCGATTCATTGTCATCGTTTGATTTCGTAAAGTCTATGTCGATGTTCTTAGGCAATTTATCTTTCTTTTCTGAAAGAAGTAAAAGATTAAATGTCTTTTCAATATCATCATCTTTCTTGCAGTAGTAACTTGCAAGAAATGGTGGAGGAACATTTCCGTAAAGTTTACGCTTTGAGTTATCAACATTATCCTCCGACTTAATCGTAGGAAGAATGTGATCAATGACATATGCGTTTGTGGTGTAACTTTTTAGTAATTGTCTGACTCTTTCTGTTTCTATTTTTATTTCATGAAAATCACGCTTTGTTTCAGCAATTGTATTAATGTACATATTAATTGCCTTTTGTTTTTCAATAACTGTGGCATTTAACATAGTGACATTAGCGTTGAGTTCACTGTTAGCTCTTTCAACATATTTATATTTGCCTGATATTTTGTCATAAGCTTCTTTTATGGTTCTGTAATCATAACGAAAGTTTTCGTTATGTTCAGTCAATTCTCTTATGACTTTGACTTTATCCAAACAAGGTTCACAAGGACTTGCGCACTTTGTGCAAGGTTTTTCAACCTCCACAACTTTCACAACTTCCTTTACAGACATGTTTACCTCAGCTTGTACCTTTTCGGCTTCTGCTTTCAACTCTTCTTGCTTTTGTGTCTCAAGGTAAGCTAATCTTTCTTCCCCTGTTTGTTGCATGTATCTTTCCAGAACTGCATCCTCTAGGATAGCTTCTTCCTCAGCTCTCTGCATTAATGCTTCTTGAATAGCATTTTTGATAGCAGCTTCCACAAATGATGTCGCAGATTCATTCACAACCTCTGCCATCATAGCAACACCATTCTTCTTTCCAATGTATTTGTTCCAATCGAAACCATCATCTTCATGATTGGCAACAAGAGCTTGTTCGGCTTTTTTTGCAGATTTATCTTCAACTTCAACTTGTGTCCTATTCGGATATGATTTGTATTGCAGCGCTTTCTTGTAATATTCGTTACCGGTTTCAAAAGGGTTTTGGTTTCCACTAGCTTCTTGGTTATGGTATTCACGTTTGAAGTGCCCTTTTTGTCGACATCAAAAACAAGTAACTATTGTTTTGTCGAAACCAAGTTTATTGCTTGAGTTACCAATGTCCCTTCCAGTGAGTGCTACAAACTTTGAAATGCTCCGGATAATGATGCTAAGGACCATTTCATGTCCATCAGTTCCAACTCTTCCTCATCTACCTGATCGTAATCCTCGGCTGTCATTTCAGGATTTCCGATCTTTCCAGCAACAAGACTTTCATACAATTCCAGAACTGTAGCAAGAAGTGCTATGTGCTATTTTGCAACTTTTTCAGGAAACACATTCTTTAAATCTACTGCTATGTTGCATTGGAAAACATTTGAATTAGCAGTGGATTGACTTGTCTGATGAGATTGACTTTGAGAAGAAGAACTTGAACCAACTTATGAATAACCATTGTTTGGAGAACACTGATTTGTGACGACTGATCTGATGTATTCATGTTTTCACTAAATGCCGTTTGGATTTTTGGACTTTGAATCGGAGTATCTAGAACACCACCTTTGTAATAAACTCTGACATCCTGAACAACATTAGTGTTTTTGGATTTTGCAATCTTCATCAATTCCATTTCATGACCTTCAAGTTTGTCAATGAAAGATGACAACTTAAAATGTCTCCAAGATGGACTGTTCTTTAGAATCATCAGATATGTTGTCCATTCTCCTTCTGGAAGTGCATCGGCCAGCTTCTCAATTTGCTCTTCGTTAGTTCTCTTGATATCATGTCTTCGCATTAGGACCATGAGGTGACAATATCTATCAATCATTTGCTTCATTGTCTCTCCTTTGATCTGTCACACCCTGACCCGCAGCGGAAATGGTAGTCGGGGCATGATTGGGTTTTCATCAAAGCTCATGACATTTACTATAAAGTTTCATATTTATTATTTCTCTTTAAAGAAGAAGTTACAATAAACATACAAACACAACATGTTCAAATACATTTTCATTCAAATTACAAACTAGAGTACAATTACAAAGGAGAACAAACTAAACGTTCATTCCAAGGCATTAACTTGTTTATTCTTCTAGGCCATCCTATGTGTTCCTTTTCTCAACCGGATCACCTGTATCATGTGTAAAAATAGGGTTTTGGGTTAACAAAAGTTGGCGAGTGAATCTTATTTAAATATTCGGAAGGATTAGTTATGTTGGTTATTTGAATAAAATTGTGCATAACCAAATATGGATAAACGTAAATGTAAGTTTAATCACAAAACACATAATATCAAATAATGCACACGCACACACCAAATGATGAATAATGAGATCAAGGCTCAATCAAACGGAGCCGATCGAATGAGGCACTTGATGCTCAACTCGTCTCCCACGAGGAACTGATGGGCCTAATGCATGATTTGCACACAACTTTGACAAAAATGTAAACACACATCACAACAAACAATATAATCACATAATTTCAATTAATGCACAAGCACACACCAAATGATGAACAATGACGCACGCGATGTTCAACCCGTCTCCAACGAGGAACTGATGGGCCTATTGGATGATTTGCACGCAACTTGACAAAATGTAAACACACATCACAACAAACAATATTTACATTACAAGTTTAGATCATATAATGGTAATATCACGAGTTTGAATAAACGGAATAATTAAAGCGACACATGATACACCTCAAAACATGAATAAAAAGGGGAATTTGTAAGAATTCACTCACAGTGGGTGCGTTCCTTGATAATGATGAATGCGCACGAATTTGTGATTCGACCGACGAGGAAAACTAACCTAAATAATAATGTAATGATTTGATAAATATATAAAGTTCATTTGAAATTAATATTTTTAATTAGTGCTCTTAATAAGATTTTTAGTTTTATTTTTGTGAATTTAATGCAAGTTTTTAGGCTTTAAAACCTTATTTTGAGGTATTTTTAATTGATTTTTCAACTAAATAAATAAATAAAAGAAAAATAAAAAGTTGACTTTTTGACCGTTGACCGGTCGGACTGTGTTTAATTATGCGCTGAGTGAGGTTCGAACTCGTGACCTCTCGGTTGCGTGCACGCAGCTCTTCCAACTGAGCTACGTGTCTAATCCGAAATATTTCTGATTTTAATTATATTTATATACTATTTAGATTATTCAGAATTTTATTTAATTAAAAAGGTTTTTAAACCAATCGAACCGGCATGCCTGTTAACACTCGAACCCGCGACCTTATGTTGTGTTGCACCCAGGCCAACCAACTGGGCTGGGTATCCAACCCGTGGTATTCTGTATTTAAATTATATTTATATACTTACTCAATTAAGTCATGATTTTATTTATTAAAAATGTTTATTATATGAACGGATCATTGTACGTAGTGAGACTCGAACCCGGCATCATGTGTGTAAAATGCACACAGTCCACCGCTGGACTGTGTGTCTAACCCAATTTAAATCCCAAGTTTTATTACACATATATATTTAGACTGGCTTCATCTTCTTCAACTGAATTAATACCCAGAAACATAACTCGACTGTGTTTGATTCAAAACTCTTTGTTTTAAATTATGAGTGGACGATTACAAGACATTAAAGAAAGAATTCAACAGGGTTTTACCAGTCAGTCGTGATCTTCACTTCTCCGGTGGAATTCCGGCGACAACACAAAATTCCGGCAATGTATAACTTGCGACAGAGGCTCTACAGGGAGTTTGAGGTGAGTGTGGGTGACTTCTGTCTGAGCTCTAGGGGTCCTATTTATAGAGTAGGGCAATAATGGGATGGATTCTTTGGTTTTCCGGTGAAGAATTTCCGGCGCAGGCAGATGAGTTTTCCAACGAACAGAGATTTTGATTAAAGAGCTTAGAGTGGAGTTTTGGAGAAATGTGCGAGGTATCTGTGTGGTGATTCAGTGCTATTTATAGGGTGATTTCCCGTTTTCGGTTATAACTAAACATCTTTCGGTCAATCCTAAATCTGGGCAGTTTTCCTCAAATTAAGTTTAAATTCATCGGTTATAACTGTCATCGGTTATGCTAAATATAAGAAATCAATGGTAATTGCTTTGATTTGTAAAAATTATGCATCTTGACCGTTACTGGTTTCCGCCCTTTTTGAATGGTAGGTTTGACCTTCGTTTGTGTATATCATTTAATTGTTTGAATAAGAAACCAATCGATGTGTGTAGCTCAGTGGTGAAAACCGAGTGTGTAGGTATGGGGACCCGGGTTCGACTCCCGGTTACCCCCTTTTTGTGATGATTTATTTATTTATTTATATATATATTATTTTATTTAACTTTTATTGATTTGTATTATTTTTATTTATTGGTTATCTTTTTAATTATGAGTTATTTGTTAATTATGAATATTAATAGAATAACAAACACAATAAATACGCAACGAATTTTTTAACCAAATTATTCGATTAATAAACGGTGCGGTTTTTTTTTTTAAACCCGATTTTTTCTCGAATGTTACATGATCATCGTGAAGATTTCAAACTCTTTCTTAATTAGGGCCTTTTTGCTCTTGATCATTTCATCACTTCCTTTGAATTTTTCGCAAAGAGAATTCCATAATTCTTGAGAAGTATCATATTCTGGTAATAATATCAAAATATCTTCTTTGACAGATTGTTGTATCAAGCTGATCATCTTCTTTTCAGCAACATATTTCTCTTCGTCTACCACTGAAAACTTGTTCAGTGGAAGATCTTGATCACGTTCATCTTTGGGCCATGTATATCCATCTTCAATCGCAACCCAGCTGTTGAATTGATTCGATTGAATCCAATTAACAAACTTTTCTTTCCATCCCTCGAACTCGTCCATACTCATCAACTTCGGTGGTTTCTGTCTCATTTCATTATCGAGGTTCATCTGGTTAACCGCAATCGAATTTGACGTTGAGGCTTGTGCTACTCCAGCTGCAAACGCGTTATGGAAATCTTCCATTTTGATAATCAAGACACGTATGCTGAAAACACAATAAAACTTCTAAAATGATTAGAACTACAAAAAGTTCGGTCGAACTTGTAGTTGAAAGATGAAAAACTTCAGTTTTAATCCAAGTTCGGTCGAACTTAGATAAAGGATTTCAAAAATTTTTGATTTCGAGCGAACTTGTGAAAATTAATGAGAAACAAAGATGTTCAGTCGAACTTAAGCTTGACTTTTTAAGAAGAACACCAAGTTCGGGCGAACTTAGCTTGGAATTCCATGAAAAACTTCAAGTTCGAGCGAAATTAAGTGAATTTTCAACAGAATTATATCAAGTTCGGTCGAACTTGATAGAAACTCAATAAAAAATTCAATAAGTTCGAGCGGACTTAGCTTAAAAACACTGAAATCCCTATCAAGTTCGGTCGAACTTGATAATCAAGTTCGGGCGAACTTGATAATCAAGTTCGGGCGAACTTGAGGTTAAGTTCGGCCAACATGATTTTGAAAAAACTTGGTTTTTGCAACTTTTTGATGTCAAATCTTGTGAATTTGATGTCCAAACTCTCAAGGGTTTACCACGAATGTATTTAACATGACATATTCAAAATTGGACAAAATTTGACCGTGAATTCTTCGTTTTTGTTCAAAAGTTAAGAAAAATATAAGAATGGAGATGAAAAAGAGAGATTTTTGTCTTGATTTCAACAAATTCAGGTATCCAGGCTCTATTACCACTTGTAGGAACGTCCACGAACAGCTCGGGAACCTAAATTTGTTATCTATTGTCCGATAGGCGGAAACTAATGACAAGGTAACCAAATAACAAGAATTACTCATTTAAATGTTGTTTTCATTGATCTAAAGTTCAATACATTCAAGATCTGGATCCAACAGAGCTTCGCCGTCTCTGTGCCAAAATCTCTAACTCCTTTACAAATGAAATCCCAAGGCACCTATATATAGTGTTACAAGTTTGCTGGTGAGAAGACAGCCATAGGTAAGTTCGCCCGAACTTGACCTAGTCAAGTTCGGCCGAACTTGGCTTCTCACAACCAAACATGAGCGAACTTGCTATCTAACACTCTTAAATACGCCTCGTTTCACCTATACTATACAGACTGAATACAAGACTATTCTTTAGACATTATGCACCAATAGACTCCCTCTTGGATATCTACTTTGTCTTGTTTGGTCTTCAGAAACTCTCGTTTTATTCCAGACTCGTTCTCGTGTAATGACGAAAGCAACAGATATATGCACCAACATTACCCCTACAAGATAACAATGATGATGCCATCGTACATAAGACTTCTAGAAAGGAATAATATTAATTGTATGAAACTGGTGATTTGGGTAGATTTATCAACGGATTGGATGAAAACTCAAGTCGGGCATTATGCCCTTTATTTCAGGATGTTAACGTCTCGACACGTTTATACGGAGGGAAATGAGATTTTTGGTTAAAACTGATCATGACATTTTGGTTGTAGTTGATTGTAATATATGGCCAGCTTTTGGTCGAAGAAGGATAAATACGAACAAAGAAATCAATGAAGCTATACATAAGTTTGGCAATTCCACACGGAATGGGTGTTAACCTTGGCATACTTCACGAAGGTATAAAATTTTATTTTATGCTCCTGCACTTGATGAACTTAAGTATGGCTACTCGCTCCTCGAGTAACGTTCGTAGAAAGTTATTTAGCCATGCGAGGATTAGCGTATAACAAGGTCAATCAAGACTATGACATTGATTTTAGCACAACAAGATAATACCTGAAGAATATACCAAGACGCGATTGTCATCAATCCATTCTACATAATTGTTTTAGAATCGCTAGTGAGACAGTAAATTTGATGATGTGAATGTAGTTGGTCGCACACAAGCGGTATAAATAGAAATAAAATGACACTGCTAGTCATTGGAAGCGCTAAATTGAAGGTGTTGACGCAAAGAGAGTTATGTAGCAAAGTAATGGTCCGTTGAATTTGTAGTGCTCCGGTTCAATTGTAGCGTTCTCCACAGTCGTCGAGCTTACCCTCATGTGAATAAGAATGGATTTACTAAAATCCATGTATGAAAATAAGGGTGTAATTAGTCGAACGTGTATGCAAACAAGTTTGAAAGATTGAACTAAAAATGTGTGCATGAATTAGGAGCATCATATACGTCACCAAGAGGTTTAATTACAAGGACGCGAAAATATGTTCAAAATGGCATGGTCGTAATAACAATACATCACCATCTTCAAAGTTAAAAAAAAGTGATCACCAAGGATCAAAAAGACAAGTTCACCGAGTTCTTTTTAAATTAGAGCACAAATTTGATGGGAGTTTATGCGTAAAGTTTCAAAGATGTAGTGCGACCACAACAATGAAGTGAGAGCTTCATCTACGTCAACAACAGTAACTAAGTTTCGCATTAAACGGTAAGCGTCCATCAGTGCAACGGCTAGGGGACAGACTAGCTTAGAACGGAAAACTGTTATGGAATAATGACTCTAGCAATACAAGGGATAAGATTATTGTGTAGACCATCACGTTCATCTGGGTGTTGATTAACTTATATCTTTGTCTTCCAATGTTCTTGGGATGATGGAACCGTTTTATGGAAATATGCTCGTAAAGTTAGGTATGTGGGGACGTAAATTAGGTTAGCCTAAAGATTAGTCACAAGACACAGAGTAATATGGTCAAAGGAAATTTTGTGGTTAAGCGTAAGTGGTAAAGTGTAAACGTACGAGAGATTCTTCATATCTCGTTTATGCGCTGTGTTGAAAGGTTTACACTAAAATTCTGGTAGGGTTTAAACCATAACGACAGGTTCTGAGGGGAATCTTAGTTTTACTAAGACTCTTACATAAAATAAAAATGATAATAATGACAATAACAGTAATAATGAGGGATTTCATTCATGATAGCTTAATGTGCTCGAGAATATCTTAAGTTTAATTGTTGTGTCCATCAACTACTGAACACGTTTAATGGTATCAGTAAAGCTCTGAGTGGTCACGAGAACTTCTACCGATAGTGAAAGTTTTTAACGAAGAATTCACAGGTTAGGACAATTTATCCACACACAATGTTTCACAAGGATTCACGTGCATCGCAAATTACTGTTACGTGTATACCCGTAATGATAAGTTGATTTGCATGCTCACCCGAGTTCGACCTCTCTTATGTCAAAATGTCCCTCAGATTAAACTGTCGAGTATTGAGTATTGTCAAAATGATAAGGTCATCAAAAGCTTAGTTAATCAACCAAATGTTGATCAACTATGAGTTATATCAAAGAGCAGTCTGGAATTGATTGATATCAAGACTCACTCAAGTTGAAACACACCATGTGAATCTAATCCAACGGATTATAGATGTAAAAGTGTGCATGGAACAAACATGCACATAAATTATGTCTTAATGAGTTGAAACTGATTCATTAACATATGTTACTAGAAAAAGCAAATTAGTCGTTAAGCCGTCCGAGTTAGAAGAAAGTTTAAGTATGCAATGAGCAAGGCACTCCGACTTCATGGTCAATCCGTCTTAAAAAATAATAATAAATAAATAAATAAATTTATCACACAAAGATGTGAATCAGGTTTCGGGAAAATAAAAATGATGACATTTTAGTGTCAACGGATTTACGCAATAATGTGTGCAAGGGTCTGTCCTAATGCAGAGTGCCTCACGTGAGACCCACGTGCTCAACCCGAAGGAAAGTAAAACTAGTGGGGTCGGGGTGTTGTTGCTGGTCGGCGGAAAAAGACTCGTTTTCTATGAATCCAACTCCCAATAGATACGTGTCAATGTTGGGTGTCGTCCCAAACATGGACCTGGGAAAGCTCACCCTACCCCATAGTACCATTGGTAGGCTTCAGCCGGTGTTTTGTTCAGCTTTGTGGTGTAAGAAGAGGTGAGATGATTGTGATGTGAGAAGCTCCTCCAGAGGCTCTGTCTCATGGCCCTCGGGCAGGAGTAGATAGTGGTTGTTGATGATCCCACGGATGTCGTCACGAGGGACAAAGATACAAGGAGATTGATGTGTTCCTCGTCACAAAAGAGTGAAGTGGACAATGTCGGCATGCCCAGAATTTCAATGTATGTTCTGAAGCCATGTGTCTAGCGTATCATGTATGCGTGTTCTTGTACGCCATGTCTGATGTGTAGGCAAACCTAGTTCACTATAACCATTGGCTCTGATACCAATCTGTCACACCCTCAAAAATCCACTTGCGGGGTTTTACCGCGAGGCGCGTGACAAACCAAGATCACAGTCATTAGTCATACTGAAGGACCACTATACGCTATTCCTGTTTACTCATTAATGAGAAAATATTGTTTATACAATTGAGTTGCGGAAGAGTAGTAATTACAAAACCAAAATAGTTAATGTAATTTAAAGTTGTGTCTAAATATTTGATGAAATCAATGTAACACCATAATGCATCCTAGTCCTAATGTGTGCTACTTTAGCAACCTGAGAAAACATGTAAAAATCAAGTGTCAACAATTATGATGAGTGAGTTCACAGGTTTTAGTTTACAGATATAAGATAAGTTGTGTCCACTGGTTCAAATCCCAAACCAGTATGTTATAATAGGTATCCCCTGATCTAAACCCGAATTAGAATGTTTAAGTTTCCCGATTCAAAACCTGAATCGTGTTGTTATAAGTTGTTCCCGATTCAAAACCCGAATCGTGTTGCTATAAGTTGTTATCGTGTTGTTATAAGTTGTTCACAATTCAAAACCCGAATCGTGTTTTTATAAGTTGTTCAAAATTCAAAACCCGAACCGTGTTGTTATATTGATTAGCAGTTTATGTTATATGTTTAGGTAGCTAACCTAGGTCATGTCAACAAAGTGTTTGATCCAAAGCTGACGTTGTTGCCCCTGTTGTGCCAGGTCTATCACCAACCATGGCTAAGTGTTAGGCAAATTCTACACCTGTAACCATCAACGTTCGGTCTAACTGGCGCGACCAACACGAGTGGGGCTTGTCGGGCCCAGTAGTACTACCAAAAATTCCCTCGCTATAATCCAATACTAACAGCATCATAAGTTTTAAGGGGACTGACATGTGATATATGCTTCTTTGTGACCATAACCGTATAACATAACACTTCCCAATATAGTTGTTAATTACATAAAGGTAAATGCGTTACTTTACCATAACGGTACATGTTTTCTTCCCCTGTTATTTAAAACCGTTTAAAAGTAGGGGCCGTGAACTCACCTTTGTTTTGCTCGGTAAGATTAGATTAAGTGTATGAAATCTAGAGCGATCAACCACGCCCTATAATAGTTACCACGGTTTATTAGATTTTGTTTATGCATAGCACGAATGTCCTACACGTGTCTAGCAACTAGCACACAAACAAGTAATCACATGGCACTTCTATTATATGGTTCCATAACCGTGTTCACAAACTTCCTACGATATGACTTATGGTATTTATACAATTAACGAACAATCATGGATACTAAAACTAGCAAGTTTGGTTCTTATACGTTCATGCTTCTTGCATAGCAAAAATCACTGAAAATAGGCTATTTTGGGAGATTCGTTTAACCTATTTACAGGGCTGTAAAAATTATGATCTTTTTTTGTGACGTACCCCTCGGAGGGGTTGGTCTTGTGTAGAAATTTGAAGGCCTAACTCTTTACCAATAATTTAATAAAAATCGTTTACTAAGCAGCAATTAGATTCGTCACTTTCTGACTGCAGCTCACAGAAAAAATTATTTAAAAATCCTCAGTTATCCGATTGATGTAATTCCAGTTGGAGATGTTCACTGACACCGAAGAACATCTACTGTATAAATTTCACATATTAACTCCAATCATGGACTGAGTTATAACATTCGTAATAGGCTGCAAGTTCTGCCCGAAAATGCAGTCTGGATCTCCGTTACGGAAAAAATCATTTAAAATATCAAACAATATCGAAAAATTATGATTCTAGTGGGGTTTGAAAGCTATTTTGAAATCCCACGTTTTAGGCTCAAGAAAATTCAATTAACATCAATATATGACACGGTTACAGCCAGCCCAAGTCGGCTGTAATTTCTGATCAGAAGTTGTTTGAATTCAGCTTTCACCTAAAATATGTTTTGGACTTTCTAAGCATGATTTTCAGCAAACATCACTCTTATAACATCTTCATCGTCAATTTTAACAACCATATTCATGAAGATCATGTATTCTATAAACTCTAATCATTCAAGAACATGCAAAACATCAAGAATCCCATGTACACACATGAGCAATCAATAATATAACAAGAGAATGATTACCGGAAGCCAAACGAGCGCCTAGAGATGATGATGATGATGATCTGAATGCGTGTGTGTATATTTCTCTAGAGAGAATGGGGACATGGAGGCTAGGGTTTTAAAGAAAAAATGAAAGAGAAGGAAGAAAAAGATGCTTTTATATGCTAGGGTTTGGGCAAGTGGGTTGGACTTACATCTTGTGTATGAACCCGTTTGACGATACAAGTCTCGCGTTAACTATTGATCGTTCATAAAATAAATATCAGGTTTAGATTATATTTTACTAATTTTTACTAATCAGAACGAATATATACACACACACATACAATAAAATATAAATATTAACTTTGTGGCAAAACGTGACGTGAAACGTCTGTTAAATAATGTGTTTCACCTCATTACGATTTGTTATTATTAAAACCAATAATAATAAATATTTTAAGATGTGTAACCCTTTCCGATCATTAGTGTCAAAAGTACGAGTTGTCACAAAACCCCCTTGTGAGAATCAAACCCAGAACCTAAGGTCCCAAAGTCTTATCCCACCCCTAAGATGCTTTTAAAAACCGGTTTTTAAATCATACCTGTTAGGCTCAGAGATGGTTCAACCGGTTGAACAAGGTTTACCGGGTGCTTCAATGGGTTAACCAATTAATCCAATAAATCCATAAAAATTCAAATTTTACTTAAAAATAATACAAAACTAAATCATTTTATAATAAAAAAATTCTAAAAGTTAATCCATCATAAAAAATAATCCAAAAGTTCACTATTAGTACCTTTTTAGACACTAGATTTTACTATGAAGGAAAATCGTCACCTTTTTTAGCCCCTAAAAGATTAAAAGTCCAAATTATAATCTTTGACCTGGTACTGGTATACCGGTATAACCCAATTTAATGACGGTCAAGCTTCCGGCATCGGTTCAACCGGCCGGTATAAACCGGTTTTTAAAACATTGGTTGTAGGCATATTGTAACCGGTTTCCAAAATTTATAACCTAATTTAGGATTGATAATTTAAACAATTAATGTTTTTAGCGAAAAAATGATTTCTTTTTAAAACATGCAGGTCTAAATAAGGTTTAACGAAAGGCCGTTTTCCATTTCTAATTATGTAATAATTCTAGTTTAAACTTACTTTACTATTGTCAAATAAAATATAAACATAGTGTTAGGGTTGTTTGGAAACTTCTGAATGGTTAAGTATTGAACTAGTAAAAGGTCTGAACCATTAAGACCCAGTATAATGTTTAACCATTCAGAGACAAATGTCAGACCAATTGAAATTAGATGTCTTAAACATTCAGACTCAGTATAATGCTTAACCATTCAGAGGCAAATGTCTGAATCATACAGACATTTGCTTGCGAAACAAACAGTTTGAATCATTAATTGTTGAACCAGTAAGAGGGTCTGAACTATTAACATTCTCATTAAGAGGTAAACAAACAGCCCCTTAATCTGTTACATCATTTCTGGTTTATAAGTCGTATATCATTATTAGGGCTGTCTTTTTTAACCGAAACCCGAAACCTAACCCGAAACCAAAGTCACTCGAACCCGAAGTAGGTGAAACCCGAAGAACCCGTAACCAAATAAATGCAAACCCGAACCCGAATATAGTTCTATGGATTGGTTAACGGGTTGAATAATGGGTAATTGGTTTAACCCGAAAAACCCGTAATAAATTTAAAATAATTAGCATATTTTCTAGATATACAGTCGTATCTTCTAAAATAACATGAACATCCTTTTCTATTCATTGTACAGCAAACCATATCTTCTAAAAATTTTAAATCACTATCTTCTAAAAAATTTAAATCACAAAGTCCATCCATATCTCTAATTTTTAGAAGTTTAAAAATCAAAGCATACATAATACATTCCATATTTTCAATATCGGACATACAGGAGTTGTTTATAAAATCATTTTTTTGGTGTTCGCTAATAACTATTATTGATATTTTAAAATTTAAAGGTTGTACTTTTATGTTAAATTAGTTCATCTTCTAACCCGAAACCCGTTCTACCCCGAACCATTTAACCCGAACACCGAAAAACCCGAACCTATAATTATTCGGTTATCTGGTTAAATATTTAGCTTTGAAAACCCGAAGAACACCCGTAGTTATTATAAAGACCACGAAAAATATACTAAAAGTCAAAATATCATAATATCATAATATTGTCTTGTATCTTTTCTTTTAGAACATATATATTGATTCCCCTGAGCTACTAGAGAATCCACCACCACCAACTTATCCACTAACTCCCAAATTTGAAACAGATGGGTGGAGAAGGGAAGGTGGTTTGCGTTACAGGGCATCTGGCTACATCGCTTCGTGGCTCGTTAAGCTCTTGCTTGATCGTGGCTACACCGTTCGTGCTACTGTCAGATATCTTGGTCACTCTCTTCCACTATCTTATTTTGGATTTCAATCTGTTTCGATATCAGTTAGGATCTATTGTACTAATTATATTAAAATATGTTGCAGATGATCCGAAAAAGAAGAACATTTGCTTGCTCTTGATGGAGCTAAGGAAAGACTGTCTTTGTTTTAAGCTAATTTGAGTGTAGAAGGATCTTTTGATTCTGCAGTTAGTGGCTGTGTTTGTGTCTTTCATACAGCATCCCCTGTTCTGTTTTCAGTTGATGATCCAAAGGTCAACTATTCACTCCTTTCTATTAGTTTTACAGAAATTGGTATAATCTATTCCTAGAAATTAATTACTGAAAGCTAATTTTTTATGGAGTATTAGATTTTAATAATCCCAACTATTCGCCGTTGGCCGCTAACAGTCTAACTTCAAAAATAACCACTGGCAGTCCCAACATATTGGCCACCAATGGACCTTGACTAACAGAACTCTAACGCCGTTAGTCTCCGGTCGCCGGAAAACCGTTTTTCGCTAGAAAAAGGTTTCTAAAGGTCCGATCTGAGGTTACAAAGAGGTTTTGGACGAAGATGTTAAGTTTTTGAGTTTTCTGGCAAAAGAGAAATTTTCCGGCGAAAAAAGGAGTTTTCCAACAACTTTAATAATTGGGGATTTTACTAGAAAAAGGTTCCTAAAAGTCCGTAATAAGGTTACAAAGAGGTTTGGGACAAAAATGTTGAGTTTTCCACCAAAAATGACTTTTCCGGCTAAAAACGTTTTTCCGGCGACCGGAGACTAACGGCGTTAGGATTATGTTAGTGAGGGTTGATGGCCAATATGTCAATACTTGAGATTGCCGGTGGTTATTTTTTAAGTTGGGACTGTTGGTGCCAAAGACGAATAGTTGGGATTATTAAAATCCAATATTCTTTTTTTTTTTCATCAGGCGCACCTGATAGATCCTGCAGTTAAGGGGACACTTAATGTTCTTAAATCTGCTGCAAAGGTTCAATCTCTTAAGAGAGTGGTGTTGACTTTTTCAATGGCTGCGGTAATGGTTCGCTCCGGACATCCAGAGCATGGTTTTGTGATGGATGAAACCTGGTTTTCAGATCCATCACTTTGCGAGCAAAAAGGGGTGAAAATTTCATCTCAACTTGGCTTAAAACATGTAGTGACTTTCGTTTTTGAACGACCAACGAATAAAAGCCTGGCTACCCCATACGCCCGCAATCACAGACAGCGCTAAGTAGCTCAAGCCCACCATCTCTAGTTGCCCGAAGGCCCACTGCGGTAAAACCCATTTGGGATCAGATTCGAACTTGAGACTTGTGGTCTTGAGCCCAAATCTTCACTTCCCCTCCAAATGTCAGTTGAGCTAAAGCTCATTGACTTAAGTATGTAGTAACTAATCAACGTTTTTGTAAATTTCAGCTGCGGTATCATCTTTCGAAGACCCTGGCTGAGGACGCTGCGGTTAAGTTTGCAAAAGATAATGGTTTAGATTTGGTGGCTATTAATACTGGATTTGTGATCGGTCCCATCTTACAGCCAACTCTCAACCTTACTTCTGAGGGCATTATGGGGTTGATAAAGAACGGTAATCGTTGCTTACAACTGGTGTTCATATGCATTAATTAAAGTTAATCTTGTGTAAGTGGTTTGATTTATATGTATATCCAGGAAAAGAAGTGTTTTCAGACGGAATTTATAGACTTGTTGATGTGAGAGATGTTGCTACGGCACATATTTTAGCTTTTGAGAACCCGGAAGCTAATGGTAGATACTGCATTGTTGGCAAAGTGATTCGATCTTTGGAGATCATGAAGATTGTAGATAAATAATATCCGGGCCTTGTCCATTCTGAAAGGTAAACACATGGACAACATGATCCACATATAGACAATGTGATTACAAAAATATATACAAATACTATATTGATATTCTGTTTTACCATTTATCGATTTCGACTTCTTTGGAAACAAGATATTCTTGTTCCATGTGGCAATATGCAAATCAAAATCGAGATTACTTTAATATTGATAGGTATAAAGACGGCGAGTGTGTAGAACCCGTACCTTACACTGTATCAAGGGCAAAGGCGGAAAGTCTAGGCGTTAAATTTACTCCAGTGGAGGTAAGCATAAAGGATACCGTTGAAAGCCTCAAGGAGAAGAACTTACTAAGCTTCTAGAACACCAGATGAAATGCATGCATGCGTTATTTGAATAAATGCTCGGTTCAATTCGATGGACATAAATAAAGTTTGATAACGGGTTTCACCCGTTTGTAGTACTTTTTGTAAATTTTCCAAGTTATTTCGGAGCTTCTTGTAAAACACTAAATGATATCGATGAGTTTGTCTGAAAACAATGGTTTGGATTCGTTGTTTATATGTAATATTACTGACAATGGAAACTTGTAGCTGAGAAATCTATCCCTTGATATACATACATAAAGTCGTAAAGCTTTCGTTGCTTTTTAACCCATCCATAGCTTCAGAACTCTATCCCGACCACCCGAAGCTACTTTCTCACCATCTGGACTCCAATCCACAGCAAAAACCTTAACAAATCGAAAGAAAAAAAAAACAAATGATAATAAGTATCATCTTGTTGAAATGACCTTTATTCTTGTTAACCTTCTTTTTTAAGAAAAACAACATAAATTTAAAAAGAATAATAATAACCTCATCTTCATGACCAGGAAGGTCTTGCTTCAATTTCTGTGTCCTCACATCCCAAACCTAGAAAAAAAATATGTTTAAGATCATATAACAAATTAAAACGGTACTTATAAATTTAGAGAATTGATCTATATTATTTATAATAACTTAATTATATTATAATAAGATTAAATTTTACCTTCAAAGTAGAGTCCTTGCTACCACTCAAGAGAAGCCTGCTGTCAGCAGACCAACTGCACAAAACCATACAAAACTTGAGTAACGGAAGCAATATTAATATTATTTCTATATAAACGCCCGAATATCATACCATATCTGATAAACAGGCCCCACGTGACCACGAAAGGCAGCAACAAACTTCCCGGTAATTCCATTCCATAACTTGACGGATTTGTCAAACGAAGCACTTGCAATCCATTGTCCGTCAGGCGAAAAGTAAACATGATTTACCAGCTGTAAACAGCATAAAGATTCAAAAAGCCATGTAAACTTCAAAATAGATTTTAACATGAACTGAACTATTGAAGTGGTACCTGTTGATGACCTGTCATTCGGGTTTTCGGGTGCTTGCTGACAGAAGGTTCCCAGAGAAACATGGTGAAATCATCGCTACCGGAAACTAACCTTTCGGGAGCATTACCCATCATTTTGTTGTATCTTTCTAAAGCCGCCTGATGTGATAACGAAATAAAAACTTGTATCTGTGTTTTGCTTTTTAAAGAAAATTGATATTTACGATATGAAAGATTACCGTCTTCATTTCTTCTGGAGATGAATATTGTTTACGTGTGTGATCAAAAGCACCGGTCCGAAGAACGTACTCTGTGCTTAATGCTAGAGAATTCACCCAATGCCCATGACCCTGCATTCAAAATATGATAGTATTATTTTTTCCTTTTTTGAACGGCAAGGAACAACGTGCCAACCACTGTGACACCAGGCGCTGTGGCCAAGGTCGACTACTCGACCGCCTCCAGCCCCTTGGCTTCCCAGATGCGCGGAAACCCGACCTCCACCAGACCGAAGGCACGACAGTGGAATAATCGGTAAAACCTCGCCTGGATGCCGCAGAAAATAATGGGGAAAGTAGGAGTCGAATCTGAGTCACAAGGAACATCAAGTCTTTCCCCACTACCTCATTGGCAAATATGATAGTATTATTGAAATAATATGATTATTGTGACCGTACTTACGCATCTAGTTTCTATAGTTTAGCTTATAGTTGGTTCAAACTGACTACTTTATGAATTCAGAATTGAAGTGGATATTAAATTGGCAATAAAATTTTGAAAAACATATGAATCTGTATCACAGTACCAAAAGATGGCAATGTATATACCTTCAATTCACGAATCAGCTTCCCTTGAGTAGTTTCCCAAACTTTAATCGTACAGTCTTGAGATCTGTAACATGAAGTAAATATAACAATTAAACATTCTCGGTTGTAGTTTCCATATATTGTTTCAATTATGGGACCAAACATATGGAAGTAACGAACAATGAAATTACAGTTTGGAATAATATATACCCTGTATATATGAATCCATCTCCACCCCATTTTACACAAGTTACTGCAAGAGTGTGGCCGCTAAGACATATAACACTTCTCCTTAATGTAACATCCCATATCCGTGCATCGCCGTCTTTGCTAGAGGTGACAAAACGACGACATGGCGAGCTGAGGTGTACCGGCTCCCATGATATACCGGTTATCCATTTTTTGTGACCCTAAAATTTGTAAAAAAATATATATTAAGTAACTAATCAGAATCAGGGGCGGACCTACCCACTGGCGTGGGTGGTCGGCCGCACCCCTTGAAAAAAAAAATAGGGTTAGATTTCGCACAAAACTCCTACTGCACCCCTTGAAAATTTTCAACTGCCCCCTTAGAAAAAAGATCTTATAAATTTATAAAAAAAAAATTATAAACACTGAGTTTTATAAAAACACAACCTAGTTTATATAATAATTTCTTTAACCACTTTACTTATCAATTTAACCCAATAACTTTCACTTAACAATTTAGCCATTAGCTCACTAAGCATTCCATTGTAACCCAAGCCCAATTAACCCAACTCAATTAAACTTGAAGTTAAATAAAATAACCCAACCCCACCGCCCCTTCCAATTCTTTCTCCCGATCTCCCTCTTCTGATCTCGCAGCGACCGAAACACGAATGAAAGCAATCAACAGGCACGGCGGCAACGACTGTTTTTTTATGAACTTATGGATCGATTTAGATATGAGAGGAACCATGAGTAGGTAAGTTTTGGCGAGATTTCTCAAGAGGAACCATTAGGAAAGTAACTCTAGATGATGTTTTGCAATTTTGCATAGATTTCAAAAAATGAAAGCCCGTAGGGCACAATTTAAAACATGTTTGTAATGACGTTTGACGTGTTTTTGATGGTTATATGAATTTTAGTTTGATGCTCTTTTGTTTTACATGACCCGACCCGATCTGACCCGATATGAACTGAATTTTTTTATATACCGCACCCGTATGGAAAAATTTCTGGGTCCACCACTGATCAGAATTCTTTTTTGGATTAGTTGACGATAGCTACAAAGATCTTACAGTGAGCAGATTGCCAGATGGTTTCCCGGTCAATGGGTTCCAGCATTGAAGTTCGCCAGACTTGCTTCCACTAACGAGATGCTTACCATCCGGTGACCATGCGATACAAAGAACCCAATTCTTGTGCCCTAAATAAGTATATATAAAATATGATAATTAAACATCTTGAATTATTAGTACGGAGTTGTAATTACGTTTCCAGATTATGTTAACAGCGATTACAGACCTTTTTAAAAATAGGATTTTTGATACATAAATCAAAGTCTAATAAGAATTAAGGAATCTAATGACAGTATCTAACCTGTACAAGTGAACATGGGTGTTTGGGTATTCAAGTCCCATAGCCGGACAGTTGTGTCACCTGAACCGCTAGCCAACTGTTGTCCATCGGGACTAAAAGCAACTGAAAGTACAGCCTCTGTGTGACCTACAAGAACAAATTATCCAAAAAAAAATATTTTTCATCACTTACAAAGAAAAATAACTAAAAAAAATCCACAAAATATAATAAATATACCAGCAATTGTAGAAGAACAACGACTAACTGGACGGATACGGAACACAGCCTGCGGCTGATACACTATTGTAATTACCTTCTCCACCGAAACTGAACAAAGTCGAAACAACATTAACGATTAGCAACCGTATCATCTTTAAATTCCCATGGGTTCTGTACTTCTGTTTACCTTTATTCTTCTGTAAATACTCTCCGAGTTGTAAGACAAGCTCATGGTCCGATATATAAAACGCATATGGTAGCTTTTCCTCCTAAAAGAACCATAAATTCAGTCTTTATTGATCTTTTCGGAAATTGAAAACATATAATCTATAAAAAAAAATTAAAAAAAATATATTTCACTACTACAATAAAGTGATTGCTGCCAAATTCAGTGAACAAATACATTCCTAAAAAACACAAATTATTCACAGCTTGACATTAACTCATGTACATTAAATCAGCAAAATTTGAACATAAATATCTTCAAAACTATCTCAATATCAATTAATTGAGAGAATTCTTACATTATTGAGGAGCTTGTTAACCATCTGTTGAAGCTCCTTAGGGCCAACGCTTTGAGGAAGATACATGGAAGCACCCAGTGGGGTTCCTTCAGGATCGGATAACTGACACATGACGTTGTTAGTCAACTCTCTTGATGCTTCCCCTGCTTCAACCTCCATTTTTCGAGCTGAATTGATAGAGAAGAAGGGTGTGTTTGGTTTTAGGGTTTTGGGCAGGGTTTAGTTGTTTTTGAAAGAGTTTTCAATAGCTTGAAGTGGATTTGTTTTATGACTGGGATTTTTGTTAAATGTTTGTTAGAAAAACATTTATGAATGCTTGGTGAAGAGATGAAGAGCCAGAGTTGATTGGTTCATTTCCATGTTAGAAAGCCCAAAATTTAAAATTCAAAACCTCAACCATATTCAAAATTCAAAATTATGGCTCCTGATTCAAAATTCAAACCGTATGCATTCAAAATTCAAAATTATATGTCCTTATTCAAAATTCAAACCGTATGCATATATAACATAATCACCATTCTCTTTCTCCCTCTCTCTCTATAATTATTTAGGCCCGCCCAATTTATCCAAAACCCTAAAACCCAAAAAGCTCTGCTACTAATCCACAATCCAGACACTCAAACATCAACGATGTGTAGTGAAGCAAATCATGAGGATTCCTCCATGTGCGAGCCTGTGGACGATGACAAAACCAGCGCCGATTATTACTTCGATTCCTACTCTCACTTCGGTAATCTACTCCTTTCATTTCTATGTTATTCTTTCATCATTTCAATACTAAAAGTTTCAGCTTTTGAGTTTCTATAGATTTCAACGTTAGTATGTTATTGTTAATATTGATGAGAAAACTTACAGTAATTAATGAGAAAACTTATGAGTTTGTAAACTTGATTTCTGTATCATTTAACACTCCAGATCTTCACAGGTACGAATGTTTGACATCGATTTCATCTACTTAACATAAATTACATTTACTGAGTTCAGATTTAGTGATTTTAGAGTTAGTGTGATTGAATTAGTTGTTAATGTTACGTTGATTGATCGTGTGTATTGACTCATGAATGTGAACGTTTGACTGAGATTTTTAGGTTTTAGTGATGGTTTTTGAGTTAGGTTTGGTGAATTAGGTAATTGAAAGTTTGATCTTTGTTAACAGGTGTTGTTGCATACATATCTGAGGTTATGTTTGCTTGTGGCGTGTGATTTATCGAATTTGTAGTTGATTGGTTGCTCTTCTAAGCAAGGAGAGATGAATCTGAAGGAGAAACTGGGGTTAGTACTTGTGTTTATGCTTTTGTTATAATTTTAGCCGATGGTTGCATCGATTTTGTTGTCAAATGCCTGCAAGTTTTATGATCTAAGGATGAGATCCCAGATTCCGATACTGAATTTCTGGAAAAGTGAGTGCCGAATACCAAATGGAATATGTCGGTATGGGACGGTTTGGTATCGGTACCGTTACAGAATCTGATCTGTGTTTTAATTTTAACACTGGACATAATTAATTAAATTTAGTTAAGTTTCACAAATTTTGGTTAGGTTAGATGTGTAATCATTGTCAATTAACTTACATTTGTGACATTTGGATTGTGTAGGGGACTTCTATGAAGAATGTTGTGTCACACCCCGACCCGCAACGGAAAAGGTGATTGGGGCATTATTGGGTTTTCATCAAAGCTCATGACATTTAATATAATGTTTCATATTTATTATTACAATTTTAAAGAAGATCATACAATCATATCATACAAGTTCAACATGTTCTATACATCTTTCTAGGCTTCATTATTTTTCTTCTAAGGCGCTTTCCTATGTGTTCCTTACTTCATCCTGTTCACCTGTATCATGTGTAAAAATGGTTTTTGGATCAATAAAAAGTTGGCGAGTAAATCCTATTAAAACATTTAAACGTGTTTATTGAATTGATTATAAAATAAAGTGCATAACCACATATGAGTAAATGTAAATGTAAATATATTCACAAAACACTTAATATTAAATATTGCACACACATACAACAATAGATTGTTTTGAGGCACGCGTTGTTCAACTCGTCTCTCACGAGGAACTGATGGGCCTAATGAATGAGTTCTGAGGCACGCGTTGTTCTACGAACTGATGGGCCTAATGAATGAGTTTTAAGGCACGCGTTGTTCAACTCGTCTCCCACGAGGAACTGATGGGCCTAACAAATAATTTGCATACAACTTGACAATATGTAATACATAACAACAAACAATATTTACATTCTAAGTTTAGAACATAATATGGTATAGCACGAGTTTGAATAAACGAATTAGTTTAAGCGACACATGATACACCTCAAAACATGAATAAAAAGGGGAATTTGTAAGAATTCACTCACAGTAGGTGCGTTTCTTGGATTGTTGATGAATGCGCACGAATTCGGATTTAATCGGCAATGGAACTAACCTAAATAATAACATAATAGTTCGCTAAATAAATAAACTCTTATTTGAGATTAGTATTTTTAATTAGTGTTCTTAATGGGATTGTTCGGTTTATTTTTGTGAGTTCAAAGAAGTTTTCTAACTTTAAAAATATTATTTTTAAGTATTTTTAATTGATTTTTAAATAAAATAAATAAATAAAAGAAAATAAAATTTTTTGACTTTTTGACCAGTAGACCATTGACCATGACTGTTGACTGTTGACCGGTTCAGTCGTGTATATATTTGCACTGAGTGAGACTCGAACCCGTGACCTCCCGTACGCGTGCACGCAGCTCTACCAACTGAGCTACGTGTCTAACCCGAAATATTTCTGTTTTTAATTATATTTATACACTATTTAAGTTAATCAGAATTCATTTATTTTAAAAAGATTTTAATTGTATCGAACCGGTACCGTCAACAGGTCTCGAACCCGGGACCTGTGATTTAGTGTTGCACACAGTCCACCGCTGACTGTGTGTCTAACCTGGTTAATATTCTGATTTTTATTATACTTAACATCTTACAGTGAGTTAACCCGGTTCGGTTTTAAAAAAGACAATTTTATTTCCGAGGATAGGGTCGTGATAGGGATCGAACTCGAGACGTGTGTTTATTGTTTGCACACAGTCCACCACTGGACTGTGTGTCTAACCCGTTTATATGTCTTTTTTTAATTAATCTTATACAATAGGCCGACATCATCTTCTTCGTTCAAAACACAGACAACGATTTTTCAACTGTTTCTTGTTAAATTCAGTTAACGAACTAATAGGTGATTGAAATGTGATGAACAGAGAGGGTTTGGGGAAAGAATGTACCGGAACAGATTGTCTTTCTCAGAACTCCGGCAAGGATCGTCGGCTCTGTTTGGTGAACTCCATCTGTTCGGATCAATTAACAATTTTGATTGATTAGATGTGAAATTGAACTACTGAGCAACGATTATCAGGAGGTTTAGATGATCATACCGATTCACAGCGTGATTCTGGAAATTTCAGAAGTTTTCCGGTGAAAGTAGAATATCCGGCAACGTCGTCTCGGATTGATTCTGGGTGATGGACTGATGTTAGTAATGGTCTAACAATGGATTGAAACAGAAAGAGTCGAGGTATTTACCGTGTTGATGTGAGTCTCGGTTTTCCGACGAAAGTCCGATGATTACAGAAAATCTTCGGTGAGTGAAATTGCTTCGAGAAATGGTGCGATTTTGAGCGAAAAGACTACCAGAGGCTTGGGTGTGCATTTATAGGGAAGAATCAAGTTGAATTGGGTCTGTTTCTAGTCTCGATTCATTGGTCAGCCTTTCTCCGGCGGTTATGACTGATGTCGCGGAACTAGACATCGGTTATAACCGATGGCGACGTTAATACGTACATTAAGTCAAAAGAAACCGTCGATAATTGGCGAAATCGTCGGATTTTCCGGCGTCTGCGGATTTGGGCGCTGTGAGTGACTGAATTCGACTTCCAGTTTTATTATATGTATTAATTGTTTCAATAAATCAACAAGTAACACAAGTGGCGGAGTGGTGGAATGTGTGTGTGTTAAGTTTCCCGGCTGACCCGGGTTCGAATCCCGGCAGCCTGTTTTCCTTTTTAATTGTTTTAGTTTTACTTTTTAACAATTATAGTTTATAAATTCTCAATAGTTTATTAATTATGTATCGTTTGAGTATTATATACGCAACGAAAAATTTTAACTGGATGCTCGGTTAATAAACGAAGCGGGTTTGGTTAACCCGGTTTTTGACGGATGTTACAGTATCCCCTACTTTTAGAAATTTCGTCCCGAAATTTAAGTAGTGGCATGTTTGACTCAAAAGGATGGTGTTTTAATTTGACAATTGCATACTTAGAAGGGGGTAAGAGTTTAAATTTTGTTTGAGGCGGTAACGTTCCTTGTAAGGGTTGAGTACCCTGCTACAGGAATCGCTTTTTGTTGCCTACGGTAAAGAATATTTAGAAACAGAGTTGATTGACCAAGTATAATTTTATGCATAAGAGTTTTGATACGTTTAGAAAGATAAGGTTATATCCTAAAACAAAACTTCTACTACTAAAACCTACATGGAACTTCTCAATATCGCCTGACAATGCCTCTGATCCTTTGACAAGAATACTTATATATAGGAAGTACCAGCGGCGTATCCACCATATTCTTGTCAAAATTTCATTGGCTTTATCAGTAAATTATGATTAGTTCTATGTGACTCTAAACACAACAACCAAAACTTGAGTCTCAATTCTGAAAGTATACATGTTTGAATGATGACAGTACCTCTCTCGTTTGTTATAATGAAGAGGTTAGTCTATGTAGAAGTGAGACACAGCCCAACTTCCTTAATTGATGAGATGATATGAATGCTAAATCAGTGAGTATAAACTTCAACCATGACATTACTAAATCCTACATGGAACTTCTCATAACTGCCTGACAATGCCTCTGATCTTTTGACAAGAATACTTATATATAGGAAGTACCAGCGGCGTATCCACCATATTCTTGTCAAATTTTCATTGGCTTTATCCGTAAGTTATGATTAGTTCTATGTGACTCTAAAACATAGACAAACACAATCAACCAAAGCTTGAGTCTTAATTCTGATAGTATACATGTTTGAATGATGACAGTACCCCTCTCGTTTGTTATGATGGAGAGGTTAGTCTATGTAGAAGTGAGACACAACTCAACTTCTTTAAATGATGAGACTGAGATATGTCGTGAAGTATGATGATTTGAATGTTAAATCAATGAGTATAAAACAAACTGAAATAGTAATTCGCATTAAAATTCTTGGATAAATTTCCAATTTATAATTGAGATACGTAAAAATTGAGATAACATAAAGAAAAACATAAAAACTAAGCGGTTGGAGTTGAATCTTGTTTTTTGGTGAAGGAGACTAGTTGGGTGGTTCATTTGGGCCGTCATATCTTCAATAGGATTGGAGTTGATGTTGTAAACCCTTCCTCTTGCTGGTGGCCTAGCTGGGTTTGCTTGATTTGCTTGGTTAACTGGGTTTGCTTGAGCTTGAGCGTTTATGATGTTAACCAATCGAGGGCACGTGTTCCTAAAATGGGTAGGGTCGCCACAATTGAAACAAGCTCGAACATATGGGAACATGGGGTATTGGGGTTGTTGATATGTTTGGATCATGTTTTGAGTAGGGGGTGAGGTTTGGTTTTGAGGGGTGCGGCAAACCTTGCTCAAATGACCATAGCGTCCACAATTCGCACATAGTCGACAAGGTAAGGTAGATGGATGGTGATAAAAACAGGTGTTGCATTGAGGGTGGGGTCCAAGGTAAGGTTTCTTATTTGGGTAAGTTGAGTTGGGTGCTACTTGAGTGATGGGGATAGCTTGGAGGGGTACGGCTTGTAAGGCTGGTTGATTGCGTTGGGTGAAAGCGAAAAGTTGCCCATCTCGTTTTCTCTTAGAAATGGGTTGAGAAGGGGATTCGGTTTGGGTGGAGTTTGAGGTTTCAGTTGATGCTTTATCCTTCTTCTTCTCCTCCTTAAAGTCTTTATTCCGTATGCGGTTCTCGGTGAGCTCTGTAGCTAACTCCATTGCTGCTTCCAAGGTTACAGGTGTGGTACTTATTACGTAGTCTTGAATTTTTGAAGGAAGACCTCGAATGTAGTGCTCGATCAAACAGTAAAGAGGAGTGAACAAGTTGGGGACCATTTGATTTAACTTAAGAAATCTCTTGTTGTATGTGGTGTGGTCGCATTCCTTTTGTTTCAAAGAATAGAACTCATCCTCCAATTTCTTGATTTCGCTTCTTGGGCAAAACCGTCTTGTCATGATCTCCTTCAACTCTTCCCAAGTCAAAGTCATAGCATCTTCAACACCTCGTTTGGCCTTCTCTGTATTCCACCATGTAAGTGCTATTCCAAGTAAACGACCGGTAGCATATCGCACTTTGCGATCATCGGGGCAATCGCAATTTAGAAAAGTGTTTTCCATTTCTTCAAACCAATGGAGGAGAGCGGTAACACCTTCAGTCCCTTCGTATTTTGGAGGGTCGCAGGATTTGAAATGCTTGAAGGTGCATTTAGTGGTAATTGGGGGAGGGTTGACAACATTTTGATCTTCTTGATTGACGGGATTAGCGGTAAGGGCTTGTTGAACTTGAACTACAATGTTGGGTATTACGGCAGCCATTTGTTGAGCGATTTGGGCAGCCATGCGCTCGCGGGCTTTTCCTGATCTCATCTTCCTACGAGCGGAATTAGAAGACATCTACAAGGAATACATATCAAGAGTATGAGTTGGATGTTTTAGGGATCATGTGTCGTATTTAGGAATGAACATTCATAAAATAAATATAGAATAATAAATCTACTACATCCATAGGATGTCTTGGGCTTTGGTCGTAATTGGGCCTTGCATGCCGCCATACTTCACCTTCGTAATCATGTGGGCCCCCATGATTACCGGGTTTTTCATATGGTTCGCATGTGTTAGCCTGGTTACGTACACTAAAACCCGAAGAAAATCGAGAAATTAAGTATGTAACGTATGATATTCGGAATGTATCCAGGTGTGGACACGGTGACACCTCAAAGTGGGGTTAGTTCGAACGACGTTTGGTGTGGCATGCTTTGGCCTAATAGGTCCTTCGTACTCTCATTGTTAGTCCCCAGGTAGGCAAACTGGTCCGTTGTATTGGATTTATACGAATGTCAACCTAGACAGGACGTTCCGACTACCGGTACTTGTACCCTTACAGTTACTACATGCCCGTCGCAGAACTCACTTTGATGAGATTTGAAAAATGAAAAATGCGACAAAATCTTGAATAACGGAAGTATGAAGATGATTTGAATATGTGAACATTGAAATATGTATGATGAATATGTATGTAAGTATGTATGTTTGATCGTAAGTATAATTCATTATGTATCACAAAATGTAATATTGGAAGTGTTTGCATGCATTTGTGTATGTAATAAATATGAAAGAAATAAACAACATGAGTTTGCATGTAACCACATAAACAATTAAAATCTAATCAACTATAGTATAGGCTCTAAGGGTCTAATAACCTATCCTATATCCCTATAGTCAAAAGCTCTGATACCAATCTGTCACACCCCGACCCGCAGTGGAAAAGGTGATTGGGACATGATTGGGTTTTCATCAAAGCTCATGACATTTATTATAATGTTTCATATTTATTATTACAATTTTAAAGAAGATCATACAATCATATCATACAAGTTCAACATGTTCTATACATCTTTCTAGGCTTCATTATTTTTCTTCTAATGCACTTTCCTATGTGTTCCTTGCTTCATCCTGTTCACTTGTATCATGTGTAAAAATGGTTTTTGAATCAACAAAAAGTTGGCGAGTGAATCCTATTAAAACATTTAAACGTGTTTATTGAATTGATTATAAAATAAAGTGCATAACCACATATGAGTAAATGTAAATGTAAATATATTCACAAAACACTTAATATTAAATATTGCACACACACACATACAACAATAGATTGTTTTGAGGCACGCGTTGTTCAACTCGTCTCCCACGAGGAACTGATGGGCCTAATGAATGATTTTTGAGGCACGCGTTGTTCTACGAACTGATGGGCCTAATGAATGAGTTTTAAGGCATGCGTTGTTCAACTCGTCTCCCACGAGGAACTGATGGGCCTAACAAATAATTTGCATACAACTTGACAATATGTAATACATAACAACAAACAATATTTACATTCTAAGTTTAGATCATAATATGGTATAGCACGAGTTTGAATAAACGAATTAGTTTAAGCGACACATGATACACCCCAAAACATGAATAAAAAGGGGAATTTGTAAGAATTCACTCACAGTAGGTGCGTTTCTTGGATTGTTGATGAATGCGCACGAATTCGGATTTAATCGGCAATGGAACTAACCTAAATAATAACATAATAGTTCGCTAAATAAATAAACTCTTATTTGAGATTAGTATTTTTAATTAGTGTTCTTAATGGGATTGTTCGGTTTATTTTTGTGAGTTCAAAGAAGTTTTCTAACTTTAAAAATATTATTTTTAAGTATTTTTAATTGATTTTTAAATAAAATAAATAAATAAAAGAAAATAAAATTTTTTGACTTTTTGACCAGTTGACCGTTGACCATGACTGTTGACCGTTGACCGGTTCGGTCGTGTATATATTTGCACTGAGTGAGACTCAAACCCGTGACCTCCCGTACGCGTGCACGCAGCTCTACCAACTGAGCTACGTGTCTAACCCGAAATATTTATGTTTTTAATTATATTTATACACTATTTAAGTTAATTAGAATTCATTTATTTTAAAAAGATTTTAATTGTATCGAACCGGTGCCGTCAACAGGTCTCGAACCCGGGACCTGTGATTTAGTGTTGCACATAGTCCACCGCTGGGCTGTGTGTCTAACCTGGTTAATATTCTGATTTGTATTATACTTAACATCTTACAGTGAGTTAACCCGGTTCGTTTTTAAAAAGACATTTTTATTTCCGAGGATAGGGTCGTGATAGAGATCGAACTCGAGACGTGTGTTTATTGTTTGCACACAGTCCACCGCTGGACTGTGTGTCAAACCCGTTTATATGTCTTGTTTTAATTAATCTTATACAATAGGCCGACATCATCTTCTTCGTTCAAAACACAGACAACGATTTTTCAACTGTTTCTTGTTAAATCTGGATTAACGAACTAATAGGTGATTGAAATGTGATGAACAGAGAGGGTTTAGGGAAAGAATGTACCGGAACAGATTGTCTTTCTCAGAACTCCGGCAAGGATCGTCGGCTCTGTTTGGTGAACTCCGTCTGTTCGGATCAATTAACAGTTTTGATTGATTAGATGTGAAATTGAACTACTGAGCAACGATTATCAGGAGGTTTAGATGATCATACCGATTCACAGCGTGATTCTGGAAATTTCAGAAGTTTTCCGGCGAAAGTAGAATAACCGGCAACGTCGTCTGGGATTGATTCTGGGTGATGGACTGATGTTAGTAATGGTCTAACAATGGATTGAAACAGAAAGAGTCGAGGTATTTACCGTGTTGATGTGAGTCTCGGTTTTCCGACGAAAGTCCGATGATTGCAGAAAATCTCCGGTGAGTGAAATCGCTTCGAGAAATGGTGCGATTTTGAGCGAAAAGACTACCAGAGGCTTGGGTGTGCATTTATAGGGAAGAATCAAGTTGAGTTGGGTCTGTTTCTAGTCTCGATTCATTGGTCAGCCTTTCTCTGGCGGTTATGACTGATGTCGCGGAACTAGACATCGGTTATAACCGATGGCGACGTTAATACGTACGTTAAGTCAAAAGAAACCGTCGATAATTGGCGAAATCGTCGGATTTTCCGGCGTCTGCGGATTTGGGCGCGCTGAGTGACTGAATTCGACTTCCAGTTTTATTATATGTATTAATTGTTTCAATAAATCAACAAGTAACACAAGTGGCGGAGTGGTGGAATGTGTGTGTGTGTGTGTTAAGTTTCCCGGCTGACCCGGGTTCGAATCCCGGCAGCCTGTTTTCCTTTTTAATTGTTTTATTTTTACTTTTTAACAATTATAGTTTATAAATTCTAAATTGTTTTATTAATTATGTATCGTTTGAGTATTAAATACGCAACGAAAAATTTTAACTGGATGCTCGGTTAATAAACGAAGCGGGTTTGGTTAACCCGGTTTTTGATAGATGTTACATGTTGGGGGTCAGGTCTGTCAGATCTGTGGGGATACTGTCGGTAAAAGGAGATCCTTTTGTCGCCTGTGATGTCTGTGCATTTCCAGTTTGCAGGCCCTGCTATGAATACGAGCGCAAGGATGGCAACCAGTCTTGCCCTCAATGCAAGACTAGATACAAACGACTTAAAGGTTTTGATCATCATACTTATAAATTGACTGAAATTGCTTTGAGATTAAACAAGTAAAAAACAAGTAAAAAAACTAAAACATGCAATTTTGTACATATGCTTGACGTTTAAGTCCATTAGTCCAATGTTAGTGATGATATTTCTTGATTACTTTGCAGCTAATTGCTAAGTTAAAAGGTCCAGCAACTCATATTGAGTTTATGAGAAGAGAAATAAAGAGGTAGTAATGAAGCTGACCAGACCATAATTACTGCAATCGGTTAACAATTTAGTGTTTAAAATATTCATTGTTTTTTCAGGTTGCAACAAAGACAAATGATTTAGCTGGGGATAGTACTACCACTTCAGTTGTTCTTTCAATATAAATGATGAAATCCGTATTATTGACGGTTTCGTTTGGAGCGGATCCCATTATTGATTGCAGTTAAAATGGGTTAATATATCTGTGTAACAAGTCGATAAGTAGAGTGGAGCAGTTTTCATCACAAAGAGTCATATCATCGCTAGGTGGTTTTATTTTCTTTTACAACCACTATTTCAGTTACTATATCAAGAAAACAGAGGTAATATACGGTTACAAAGCTGATACTATTTTCTAGATTATGTATAACCTCTGAATTTGGTATTGATCTAAAGCTTTTGGAGTTGGTATTGATCTAAGAAAGTCATGCCAACATTATATCTAGGCAACAAGTGAGAATCTTTAAAATACTACTTATTGAAGGATCTACAACATGTCTATTAATGTAACAACATGGTTTGTTACCAAAACTTCAATAATTAAAATCACATTTTGTAATAAATGTCGACATGTTTTTGTCTAACCTAGCTATAGTTTGATTCAGGTAAATATTCATTGTTTTTTCACTAATAAATAAACAATATATAAGGGATATACAATACAAAATACATCTACTTTTTTGTAAGATCTGTATAAAGATAACTTTTAATACATTTCATTTTTTTAATCAATGTTGGTGTTAATTAAATAGATTTTAAAGAAAACATTACCTTTTTTTTTTTTGAAATCATACTGCAACGTTAGTTTTAAGAATTCATAGCAAATTAGAAGCTGAAACATGATATGTTTGACCTCAAAAGTCAAAGTGAAGATGTTTACTTATCATGACATTAGATTTCATGGGTTTATCCTTTGGATTTACAAAGCAGGGTAGAGAAGACAACTTCGTCATACGACTCAAATCTCAGCTTCTTTTGAGATGCCATTGCCACACTTTAGAACGGTATGTGGTTTTGAATTTAACGAGCGCAAAAGGTAACTTGGATTTTTCAATTGGATTTTCTTCGAATTTAACGAGCTCGAAATAGATACTATAATAGTCTTCAACAGATCTAATAGATACTAGGTTGTAGCAACGTACAGAGGATTCAAGGATTGCGAGAAACAACTTGAAGAGTCCAAAGGTTTTGTTCACTAATCACTATCTTAATTCTTTGGTTGTATGATAATCTAATATGATAATATCTTGTGTTTGTGTTTCAGTTTTGTCAAAATATCTTGTGTTTGTGTTTCAGTTTTGTCAAAAGATCTTGTGTTTGTGTTTCAATTAACTGAAGAAAACAGATGTTTGAAATCACTGTTGGGTTAAAACAATGTTTTGTGGAGAAAAATATGTTTATTTTAAATAGTGGTTTGACTTTGGTCAAACAGTGGTTTGACTTTGGTCAAAACAGACTTTGGTCAAAGCATACTTTTGCTCAAACAGACTTTGGTCAAATAGTGGTTTGACTTTTATTTTTTATTTATTAAAAAGTTTGTAATCTATTCGCATGCAAAGCTGAAACGTTATTGAAGCTCCATCAGTTGGACGATGCAGATTCATTTATTTCACATTTACCGAAATTTGAAGCAAGTAATAGGTTTTGTTCACTAATCACTATCTTAATTCTTTTGTTGTATGATAATATCTTGTGTTTGTGTTTCAGTTTTGTCAAAAGATCCTGACGTCGATGAAGAAATGGCTGAGACGATAGCTTCCAAGTTGAATCTTTATCTGACCAACTTTTATTATTTGAAGAAAAGCTTAAGGTTTAGTTTTCTGAAATATAGATTAATCTTCATTGTCAACTTTTAATATTGATACATTGTCTCTATTAATAGATGTTGCTGATTCCGAAAGTGGTGCCTTTTAGCGTTAACTGGAATCATTCACCGTGACTTAAAGCCAGGTGAGTTGGAATAGTTGAAATCGTCGGTTGTAAGCGTTAACTGGTAACTGTTGAGATAGTCATGTTGTTTTTTATTATATATGATGAAGTTCATGTAAGTCGTAAATTGTAATAATTTACTTTATTTTGTATTCTAGAAAACTTGCTGCTAACAGCAGACCACAAGATTATACAAAGAAGAAGCATTGGGACACCTTTTCTCACGAGAACTAGTTCCGGCGAAGAGGTAAGATCAAACTATTTTTAGTTTCATCTTATAGTGATACCTTTCTGGGAGTGTATTCTACTTAGAACAGTTAATGCTTTTTCAATGTAAATAGAGTTTCATCTTATATAATATTTTTATTTTATCGTTCAACTCGTCCATAACGAGCGTCGAGTCCGTTATGAGTCATAAATATATAATATTTTTATCTTATCGTTCGAGTCGCCCGAAATAATACATATTTGAATTCTTATGAGTACAATATGTGATGAAATTGCAGGTACAATTTTTAAAAGGAGAAATATTGTAGATGTTTTCAATTAAACTAATAATGAACCTTTTATAGTGTTTACAATGGGTCATATGGTAAATGAAGAGGCGATTCCTAATTATGATAACCTGTATGTTGCGAGTAATATAGAATGTGGTGATATAGAGACTTACAGTTCCTGACAAAGCTCAAGGACCTGTGGGTTATGGTAAGTTCTTATTTGATCTGTTTCTTGATCTTTATTGGACAAGACCTAACATACTCTATGCTGCAGGAAAGATTCTACTATATGAGGTAGACCTGTGTTGGTGTTCAAGACCCCACTAATAACGAGCTTGTGTTATCGCTCGGTAGTAGTTTAATATCCTAGGTTGATTCAAGGTACTACATTATTATTTAATACCTCTGCATTATATATAAGCTAGCAAACCTAAATATATGAGAGGTAAACATCCTTTAATTTGCATTTAAGCCGCCTTATGTTAGTGCTTCTTATCTGCCCCCCCTCCCGAACTTTTCGGTCAGTAGTGTTACGTATGTGTTTTTCGTACAGAAATTTTTAGGGATATACGTTTTCGCCCCCCCCCCCCCCCCCCCGGTTTTCGATGGCAAACTTCACGACTGTCTATACATATAATAAATATCTATATCTATTCTATCTATACATATAATAAAAGAAACTAATATGTGACACGTGTCATTAATTCAAGTCATCCAATTTTCTGTTTTCCCACCTTTTTTCATACTTATCTTACTAAATAATAAATTAATATTATTTCTCTTCATTTATCTTGCTTAATTTTTTTTCAAATTCAAAACGAAAAAATACCTAGATTATATCTAATAATATGTTAGTATGTCATTAGAAAATATGTATGACAACATAATTATGACTATGGACGCATTTATGGTTATTAACAAAAATATACATAGATAAAATTGTATATCTAATTACTTTAACTTTTTTTTATACATAATATCAAATAAATCTATTTTTCTATAATTAATATATATTAGATTATATCTAACTATAATATTTACGTTGTTTTCAACAAAATTATCCCGCTTCTTGCTCTTATGATATAATATATTATTAAATCATAACTTATCAGTTTATCGTTTATTTAATAATTTTTCTTAATCGTTTATGTTATTTTTTCCATTAATTAATAGCCTTTTATTTTATTTCTTCACTTACCTCTTATGTTTTCAGCTTTGATCTAACCACAATACACAAGCTTGTAACCTAATAATTAAAAACAGACAAAGTAAAATGTTATATCACGTGTAATACACAAATGTCTAACCTAATAATAAATAAAAAAAGTAGAATGTTATAATAAGTAAATAGTACATTGAAATTCATTTTTTAGTAAATTGCCAAGATGGTTCCTGAGGTTTAGTCACTTTTATCACTTTATTCCAAAACTCAAACCTTTTGAATCTAGGTCCCTATGATTTCAATTTTGTTGTCATTTCATCCAAAATCAAAATCTGGTCGTATTTTTCAGTTAACATCCAGTTTTTTTTTTGCATTTTTCCTCCTTTTTAATGAAAGACAAAATGATCTTTTAACGTTTTATTATAACAAATTAATTTTTTTTGACCATATCGCCCTTCACTAAAAGGGGAGAAAAGACAAAAAAAACTGGATGTTAACTAGAAAATCAGACCAGCTTTTGCTTTTGGATAAAAATGGCAACAAAATCGAAACCACGGGACCCGAATTCAAAATGTTTGAGTTTTGGATTAAAGTGGTAAAAGTGACCAAACCTCAGGGACCATTTTGGCAGTTTACGCTTCATTTTTTTAAAACATATCTTAACAAATGTATGTGTTATGCGATTACATTATATTTATCCAACATGTGTAATACACGTATTTATTCAACCTGATCAATACACAGGTTTTCTAAAGATGTAACTTTTTTATACTTACTATATAAAATTACGTGTATACAACCCGTGTAATACACGGGGTTCTAACCTAGTACATATAATAAAGTAAATCAGTTGGTGACACATGACGTTCTGTGAGGTGATCTCAATTGTGTTTTCCAACTTAAATTAATAGATATAGATAATATTTGTTAATAAAATTCAAATAAAAAATTATCAAAAAGCTTAGAGATAATGACTCCTACATATTATCTTAATCACATAAATATTATCTTTTTATCTATTACCTTTTTATTTTTCATTTATATTTATCAAATATTTTATTTTTACATTATGAATTTGTAGAGCCAAAATGACTAACTAATAATAGGATTCTAATACTTATTAATCCTATCATATTTTAAGTAAGATTGTATTATTAATTTTGTGATTACATAAGATTCCAATACGTTTTAATCTCTCATGTTTTAACAGGTAAATAGTACATCAAAGTTTATTTAAAAATAAATATCGTAATGATTATATTTGTTAACCGATTATATTATATTTATTCAACATATACACAGGTTTATTCCATGCAGGACAAAACACAGGTTTTTTTAAGATATAAGTTTTCATTACTTTGTATATAAAATTGTATTTATTCAACCCGTGTAATACACGGGGTTCTAACCTAGTACATATAATAAAGTAAACCAATGTGTGACACGTGTCATTCATTGAAGCTATCTAATTTTTTTGTTTTCCCGCCTCTTTTTCATATTTATCTTGTATTAATCAAATAATAAATTAACATTAAATTTTATTCTACAGAATCCTTCAGTTTTTTTAATAAAATATTATCTTAAAATTTAAATTATTAATCTTATCTATTTTTAAATGCTAAAATTAAGGAAATAATATATCACAACATAACCTATTTCTACCATGTTTTAAATTAAGGAAGTAATATATCACAACATAACCTAATTCTATCATTTTTTATTATTAAGATATACAACAAAATCGACTTGATTAAAGTTTAAAAAGTAAATTTTGTTAATCAAAGTTTAGAAAATAAATTTTGTCAATTTTCGTTACTAGGAGCTCAATAAGTAGGTGAAAGAAAATATGAATGTTTTTTTTAATATGGATTCAGTTTAATTTATTTAACTTGTGAGGTTTGTTTGATTGTATTAAATTAATTGTATTATACCAAAAAGAATTTTATTCGTGTTATAATATCAAGGATACAATATCATAATTATAAGATTGTTATGTACAAACAATACGTTGAATAAGATGTAGTTTCAACAAATATTTGCATCCTAAATGAATTAGTCTGAATTACACAAACCATCATGAAAAAAGATCCATAGGGTTTTGTTGGCCATTAAAAAACAACTGAAATACGATCAATCAATTTAACATATTAAAATGCGATAAGTACATGCATTTAAGATTAAATAATTGAAATACAGTTTTGGGATGAGAATAACTGAATGAGTTATTTGTGTATGAGATTTTAATCAGGCTACCGGAAAAGTATGCGGGCCAGTGTAGGAGTGTGTGTAAGCAGTAGTCGTTTTTATTACCAACACCTAATTTTTTATATGTTGCATTGTGCCATATATCCACAGATCTCCATTTCTACTATCTGTCGTTTTTGTAATGACAATTAATATAAGTCAATACCAGTCACTATCCAAGGCTGGTTTGTTTTTAACAATATTGTATTCACCCATGGTAAATTGTATGTGGTATTATCAAGAATTAAAAGTAGAGACTTGATAAAACTACTAATTCTAGATAGAGATGGTAAAGTTATAAATAAAAGATATATGTTGTATACAAATAAATAAAAGGTTTATGAATTATATGAATATTTTTTGGATCAAAATTATTTTTGGTAATGTGCGAATTATAATTGTAACCTTATATTTATCATTAAATGTAATGTAATACGTAAATACAATAATAAGTATTATAAAATATATTTATTTTTGAATTATTTTCTACGACAGTTTGATTACATGCTTCTCTGATGAATTTTATAATACTAACATACACCATCTACATATTAACTCATTTATGTCAATTTGGTATATAAATGTCTCCGTCTTTGGCTTGCATTTACAAGAAATATTCATTAGATTATTTAACCCTTGTAACACACGAGAAACTAACATAGTTACCTATAATTACATTACACATGAAGGGTAATAGTAATTATAGTACTTTTGAAATATTGGAGGAAAAAGGCGTTGGCCTTTTCCTTCTTCTTTTTTCTTTTTTCCTTATTTGCATATTTATATGGCATTCAATTGGTCAGTTATATTATGCTTTCACTCCAGTTTAAAATTATGAATTTACCCATGTTTAAGGTTATGATTTTAGGTCTGGTTAAAAATTACATATTCTTATCGTTGTAGCTTTTGTCAAATTACCATTTTACCCAACCACGAAATACAATTTTGCCCTCAGTTAAAAATTACGATATTGTCATTGTTGTATTTTTTTAAAGGTGTGTGGGGAATAGTGCCAGGCTGTTGCATGACACGAGTTTACCCAGTTTAAAATTACGAATTTGCCTATGTTCAAAGTTACGATTTTGGCTCTAGTTAAAAATTACAGGATTGTCATCGTTTTAGCTTTTGGTATTACCCCGGCCAAAAAATACAATTTTGTCCCCAGTTAAAATTACAATATTGCTATCGTTTTAGTTTTTTTTAAAGGTGTGAGGAATAGTGTCAAGCTGCTGCATTGCACTCCCCCATTGGCCTGGGTATGTTACGGTATTATTCGCAGTTAAAAATTACGAATTTGCCAATGTTCAAAATTACAGTATTGTTATCGCTTTATCTTTTGGCAAGTTATTATTTTATCTTAGTCAAAAATTACAATTTTTCTCTCAGTTCAAATTACATTATTGCCATCATTTTAGTTTTTTTGAGCAAAACTATAGAAATGTTTTGTTTTAATTGGTTGACTCGATTTTTTTATTTATTTTTTTTTCGTGTCAAAGAGCTGCTTATCACGCGCTCATTAGTACTGAAAAATTACAGTTTTGCCCCGAACTCAAAATTACGATCTTGCCATCGCTTTAGGGTTTTTTTCTAACAAAACTATAGTAGTTTTTTTTTAATCGGCTGAGAAATATTCGGCCTATCGCCCCGTAACGCAGGTGGGGTATCAACTAGTATACTAACAAGACACATGTGTTATGTGTATATATAAAATTATATAAAATCGGATTCGAATGATCGACCAGACCAGTTTGGTGCGGTTCAAAATTTTCAGGCTTGAATTCAACTCGAAAGTTGGATTTTGTTCTGTTCAAAATTCGGACTTTTTTTAGTCTAAGGAAGGTTACCCCCCTCACACATACATAAAATGCATGGCTTTGGATATATGGATGTGTAAAAGCGGTTTAGTCGACTTTACCAAAAGTGAAACGCCCCATCATACTTCATAGCTTTAACATTTTTAAAAAGTTAAGCTTTAACGATTTTAGTTTTTTAAATATTTTTAGACAATTAGTTTACTAACTTTTAATTTTAAAAAAGTGTTTTTCAAAATAATCTTTTAACAGTTTTTAGTTTTTTTGAGTTAAATGCTTGGTTGGTCCCTGTGGTTTGCAAATATTGCAACTTGATCCTAGTGGTTTAATAATTACAAAGTTGGTCCCGGTAGTTGAAATTTTTGCACTCAGATGATCCTTGTCACTAACTCATGTTAGATTTCTTGTCACTAACTCATGTTAGATTTTTTAGTTTAATAAATGTAAAATAACATAAATGCCCCTAAACAGTTAAAAAAATAAAAAAAAATGTATAAAGATGGGGCCTACCTCTATCTTCCCCATCCATATTTCTCTCTCTCTCTCATCTCTTTCTCTCTCTATGGTAACCACCGGCCATCTCATATCTGTCTCTATAAACTTCAAAATGCTCTTCAGTATGATAAAACAAGTCAAGATATCATTCTTCAAATTAAAACAAGTCAAGATATCAGTATGATAAACTTCACAAGTACGCTTCAAGTTTTCAAGTTAAATATGGAGGGATGAAATGTTTCTAAAACAAGTCAATATATCAGTCTGTTGTCTCAAAATTATATAACCGCCGGCCACCATGGGCTGCCATATCAAAAATATATGATTCGGTGGTGTCGTAAGTTGACGGTGGAGGTGATTGTGGTGGGTGACTGGGTGTTCGGTGGTTGTAAGTCGACGATGGAGGTGGTTATGGTGGGTTGACGACGGTGATTGTGGGTGTTCGGTGGTGAAAAGTCGACGGTGGAGGTGGTTGTGATGGGTGTTCGGTGCCGAATGGGAGATGGTGGTCGAGGTAATTGTGGTGGGTTGACGGCGGTTGTGATGGGTTACCAGTGGTGGAGGTGAGACAATGGTTGCGGAGGTTTTATCGTCACCTTAAAATGGGTGGTTATGGTGGTCTAGGAAGAAAGCAGGGGGATTGAAGAAGAAGAAGGTGGGGGTGAGGGTTGAGGTGGGGGAGGGGTAGGTGTAGGAAATGGGACCCTTGAATTTATTAATAATTATAATTTATATATTTTTAGTTTTCTTAATTGTTGAGGGGTAAATATGTCATTTCACACACACTTAACTGAAAAATCTAACATGAGTTAGTGACAAGGACCACCCGAGTACAAAAATTTCAACTACCGGGACCAACTTTGTAATTATTAAATCATTAGAACCAAGTCTGCAATATTTGCAAACCACATGGACCATCCAAGCATTTAACTCTTTTTTTTTTCTAAATAAGTTTTTGAATATTTTTTGTTTTTTAGAATTATTACAAGAATTAAAAAAACATTTTTTATCTCGCATTTGGCAAAAGATTACGTGAATCATGCGCTGACGTCCCGCCTAATTTACTCCTTATATATGTTCTATACATTTTTTTTTGAGTGAAAGAAATATAAAACTTAATATAAATAAATAAATAAGCATTATTTAATTGAATAGAAATGGATGTTGTGTATTTGATGTGAAGTATTTCTTAAAAAACAAACAATTTTTTAAGTATAAGGATGTTTTAACTTATTTAATGTGAAGTACTTTTAAAAAAACAAACAGTTTTTAAGTATAAGGATGTTTTAACTAAATTAGAGGGATGAGGATTCGAACATGAATGTTCTTATATCCCATCATCAAAACTTCACCTTTAGATGCTACTAAATTGTGCTACTATACGTACACCACTCCTAATCATCATAAGAGTGTTATAAACATAAAGAAAACGAACTCACATAGACTGAGTCGGGGTTTCCGGACCCCAATATTTAAAAAAAAAATTAGTAAATTCGGTATATTAAATTATATAAGGACCCTATAAATTAATATAGCTGGACACAACAGAAAAAAAAGCTAGTGTAGTGGTAAATTCATCTATTTTTCAACAAGAGGCCATTGGTCCAATCATTGTATAGCCATTTTTCATGTTTTTTTTTAAATCTAGTTCAAACCTCGCTATGACCCGACCCGAATGAGGACGAACCAAGCCCGAACAAGGACGGACCTGAAAATTTTAACGTTTTTTATGAAAAGTTTGAACACCGAAAAAATGGACCACATTGAGAAAAAAAACACGGGTCTATTAAGTACACCAACTTAGACGCCCCGTATAAAACATTATTGTTTGTACTTCTACCCATTAAACACTCATATGACATGTCAGGGCGCACCTTTTAAGGGGCCGGGGGTGCACCCGGCCCCGCCAACGTTCGGTTAATAGTGATTTTTTCAAATTTTCATCTAAATTTTTAAAAATATATACGTCCGTCTAGACAATTATTTTGCTTAAAAATTCTCTGCCCTTACCATGTTTATTGTCTAAAAAATTTATGCATATTTCCGTTTTGAGTTAAAAAAAACATTAAGAACGGGGCTATTAGTAAATTTTTATAATTGCGTTTTAAACTAGATGTGAGTTTAAATAAAGTTTGAAACCAATTTTTATATAAATGAAACTTGAGGGTTCATTTTTGTCTTAACTGAAAGATGTTTAAACAAAAAAAAGGAACAACATGTGACTAAGTTGCGCCCCATCTGTGTATTCGACTTCAACTGACGACGAAAAAGGCCGTGTTTGACACTTCGACTCAATCATCCATCAACATCCATCAAATTCGACTGAAACAAGGCTAAAAACCGTGTTGCATGGAGGCTTTTAATCATGAGTTTAAACAAGGTAATCATTTATTTTTGTTTCTCATTCACTATTGTTTAGTTCTTGAAGGGTAGATTGTAAACTAGGGTTAATATTATATCTAAATTTTGGGCATTACTAGTGTTTAGATCTTAATTTCATCATTTAATATGAGATTAACCTCGCATCATTATAAACATTTGCTCTTTTAATTGTTAAACAATATTTGGGTTTTTCATATGTAAGAACGGATTCTTTGAATGAATAACGACTATTTAGTTTTATTTGAAGTTATTATTGTTTCACCCAACCCAACCCGACCCGAATCGAATGACCGACCTGGACAAATAACCCGAAACATAGCGACAGAAAAAAAATTAGGGTCCCATGACTTTCTGATTTCACGAAACTTTTGGTCAAGCTCAATCATTGAACACCTTATAAATCAATAAATCAGTCATAATAAAATTATTTTATATACATATATATTATAATATATATATAGGGAGAGGATCATGAGAAAACTAGAAAACTAACTTAAAAAGCTAAAAAAAGCATAAAAACATACAATTTTTTTTACAATTTTTTATAAAAAATCGCTGGATTTTATGTATAAAAAACTTTTTTTTTCAAAAAAAAAAACTTGTACTGCACATGTGCACTATATATGTACTACACATGTGCATTATATGTTTATGTTGCACATGTGCATTATATGCTTTTGTTTTATTTTTTAATAAAATTTTTTTATATAATATATATAGCAAATTTTAATAAAAAATAAAAAAAAGAAAAAAATTTTGATATGTTTTTTTTGGCTTTTTTAGTTAGTTTTTTAGTTTTCTTATTTAGACTAATTTTCTCATGATCCATCCCATATATATATATATATTAAATAACATCATGTTAGCTATTGTAACATTTTTTTCTTTTTATTTAGGTCATCAAAAGTTTATGTTTTACCCACATGTTAACTAGGCATATATTTTTTATAAGCCAAACATATAAATAATTTATGATTTTGTCCTATTATGACTTTATTTTTTGGGTTTATCTTTTGGTTGATTTCCCGAGTGCTGATACAGTAATGAATTAATCTGATTCCGACTAAATACCCGCCTATTTTACTAGTATATATTAAAACATCACACTAGCTACAGTGTGATGTTGTGTTCTTTTTGTTTTGGTCACTAAATTTTTTCTTTTTTACATTTTAGTCACATGAAACCTAAAGATTATTCTGTTTTTATAAATCAAATAGGAAATTAAATAGTTGTGAATTTTATATTTATACTTTTTCCTATGGTTTTATTAAATACGTTAAACAAATTATGTGTTATATTTTCTATATTTTTTTAGTTTTATAATAATTATAGTTTTATCTGAATTTTTTTGTTAAATTTGTTTATTAGTTGTAACAAATTTGGTTATATCATGGTTTTACTCAAGTTTAATTTACGATGTAACTTTTTGGTAATTTGTGAAAATACCGTCATATGTGTTTTTATCTACGTTGTGTAACGTGTGTTTTTTTATTTAATGGTTTCAGTTGAGTTTAATTTATGACATGACGTTCCGCTGCAACACGCGGATTATTTTACTAGTTTTTAACAAAGATTAATATATGTGTCGGGATGGTGGGTTAAATAGTTTAACCCGAACACCATCAATATTTTTATTTGTTTAAAGAACATCAACCTTAATATGCATTCACTTAAAATTATGTAGCTTGAACACGATTTGTTTAACTTGTTATTAAGGTCGGTGGATTGTAATAAATGGATAAAACGAGATGTAAATATGTTAATAGTTTGATTTATTTAGTAAACGTGTTGACAAGTCAAGTTGCTTAATTAAACGGGTTAAATAGGTAAACCTGAATATGAACTATGTAATTAAATACGTCAACTCAAACACGCCCGGTTTATATACCTAGTAAAGAATAAAAGCACTAATGAGTACAAAGATTCCTACAAAGATTCCTATGTGTACAAATAGCGACTGATGCTTAATCATCACCCAATCATCCCTCAACCCCATATTCACAACCACCACCAAACATATATCCTTGTCATACAACAACCAGATGAAACCATGAAACAATAACATGATCACCACCTCATCCGCCATCACCACCGCCGGTAGAATCACCACCACATTCTACCACCACATTTTCACCAAACCGGCAGCTTACTTCCTCATCATCCTCTTATCATATTACCTCGGCTACTTATCAGCTATCTCAAACAACCCATCATATAACCCACACCACCACCACACCACCACCAACATAACCACTGATATCGACCACTACAACTTCCAAACTCACTGTGCTGACCCGGTTCCACCAGAACTCCTTCGCCAAACAATCCTAAACCGAATCTTCAACGGGTCATCACCTTATCAAGATTTCCCACAAGCCCACATCAAATCACTCTTACGCCACAAAAGGATCAAAGGATGGGGCTCAACCGGGCTCGTGTTCAAGAACTTGATCAACAAAGTCCAACCCAAAACCATAATAGAAATCGGCACCTTCCTTGGTGCCTCAGCTATCCACATGGCCGAGTTGACTCGTCAACTCGGCCTCCAAACTCAGATATTATGCATAGATGACTTTCGAGGCTGGCCCGGGTTACCAAACCGGTTTCAAGATATTAAAATGATAAATGGTGACACAATGTTGTTGTATCAGTTTATGCAAAATGTGGTTTCTGCGAATGCAAGTGAAAGTGTTGTATTTTTACCGTTTTCGACTGAGTGGGCTCTTGAGAAGTTATGCGAGTGGGGCGTGTTTGGGGACTTGATTGAAGTTGACGCGGGCCATGATTTCACTCGGCTTGGTCTGATATCAATCGGGCTTATAAGTTACTGAGGCCCGGTGGGATTCTTTTCGGGCATGATTATTTTACGGTTGCGGATAATAGAGGTGTTAGAAGAGCAGTAAATATGTTTGTCCGGGTTAATGGGTTTTGGGTCAAGGCCGATGGCCAACATTGGGTACTAGACTCGATCTAAGTCCTTAACTAGTGGAAATAAGTCGCGCGTTTGTGATGGAGATTGTAATCCCATATTTATTCGGAATACATTGAAACATATGTAAAACTTAACACGTTAAATTGTATAAAACTTTAAAGTAGTAATTATAATTTGTATTGTTGGACTGCTTTTGATGATTAACGACATGGTATATTGAATGCTGAGGTGTATGTGTGTATTTTATTATTATTATTATTATTCTTTTTGGCACATTCTCATCGTTCTAAAAAATTGACACGTTGTTAAACAAAATAAAATGTGGAACTTAGGTTATTGGACTTATTTTTGGACTACCAGGTTAAGGTTTCTTAGTTGTTTTTTTTATTATGATAGAAAATTAGCCAATTAGCCAATTAAACTTTAACACGTGCTTTAATAGTATATATAACGTAAATGTACTTAGACCCTGTATAATGATAGTGTGAAGTGGCGTGATCTTTGCTACTACCACCCCCGGTGGCATGATATTTGTTTTTTTGGTCTTAGCGTGATTGTGAAAACGCCGGTAATGGGCTTAAAATTTTGTGGGAGGGGCTTGATGCCATATGTCGCATAACTCTCCAAGGAAAGAGTTTGATCTTCAAGTCCTACTACACATAGTTTTAAAAGGGGTGGAGAGCATTCACATTTTATAATTGATACAAAATTGGCCAATTAAACAATCACATATGCTTAAATAGTATATATAGTAGGTTTTGTATCTCTATTACTATAATTAAAAAAAATTACACGTTTTTCTCTTAACTTTTTATATTTAAAACTTCTTATATCAGTTTTTCTATTTATATCTTACTCACAAATGTTATTTTACTGAATTTTCTTGGTTTTATACACTTACAAAATTACATTTAGAGATAAATAGTGCATCTCAGTACTTAGATAAGTGTAGGCTCTCTAATCTTTATATTTATGTTAGAGATACTTTTGGAGAGTACAAATGAAATAAAATCTTGTATTTTAGAGATAAATAGTGCATCTCAGTACTTAGATAAGTGTAGGTTCTCTAATCTTTATATTTATGATAGAGATACTTTTGCAGAGTACAAGTGAAACAAAGTCTTTTATTTTAGAGATAAATAGTGCATCTCATTTATGTTAGAGATACTTTTGAAGAGTACAAATGAATAAAATCTTATATTTTTTTCTATAATTTTAAGAAAGAGATTAAGGGGCTGTTTGGCAACTTCTGAATGGTTAAGTGCTGAATCAATAAGAGGTCTGAATCATTAAGTGTTGAACCGGTAAGAGGTCTGAACCATTAAGAGCCGGTATAATGCTTAAGCGTTCAGAGGCAAACGTCTGACCAATTCAGATTAGAGGTCTTAACCATTCAGACTCTGTATAAATCTTAACCATTCAGAGGTAACTGTTGTAACCATTCAGACGTTTGCTTACGAAACAAACAGTCTGAATCATTTAGTGCTGAACCATTAAGATGTCTGAACCATTAAGAGCCTCATTAAGAGGTAAACAAACAACCTCTAAATAGAAAAATGTGATATGAACGTTAATGATTCTTGCATCAAAACCTCTCATGTTTGTAGTCCACTCTTACCAAGATTCCCAAATCAGCATGCTTTATAATTTCCTAAATTAAATGGATTAACAGATTGAAAAAGAAATGTAACCAGGAATTAATTTCTTTAGAATTGTTTATTTGTTTCTTATAAAAATACTTTTAATTTTCTATCATTTTCCTCAATTTGCAGTCCTATTTTTTTATGGTCTACAATTACAAGTGCATGCATTAAGGTTGCAGCTGTTGTTTTCAAAGACTCGTACAGTTGCATTATGTGACAGTGTACCACAATTAAACTCCATGTGTTATACTTTAGAAACTTGTACATTACATGTGCATGTGGTGATGTGGTGCAAGTTGTTTTAAAACATATATGTTCTCATTATTTAAGGTCTTGCAATTTCTAGCCAAACATGTTCGCTATGATAAAACTAAATATCTAATTTTAGAAGGTGATTCTAAATGAAAACTCAATAGTCACTAATTCGTCAAATCACATGCATAAACGCTATCAATCTTCATTATCTCCGCCCACCTGTTGTTTGCTCTTTAGTATTTAATCAATACGTAGTTTAATATGACATGTGCAGGCCTGCCATTGACGTAATTTCAGGTTGAAAGTGAAGGATCAATTAAACAGGTTTTAGGCTTCATGTTGTGGAAGGGGTGAGCACCTGGCGCTAGCCACGGCATCCGCCACCTGGCTTGCGAGCATCACAACGTAGGCAGGCTGGTGCCTGCGCAAGTGGCCAAAGTGAGCGTGGTAGCCTGGGTGAGTCGGTGTTTTGAGGGTGTGGTAGCTTGGGCGAGCAGTTAACCACAACAGGCTCAAGTGAGGGGAGACGCGGTGAGCAAGGTGTTGAGTAGGCCGGTGTCTAGTCAGCGTCATGTGTCGCAATATTTGAGGATAAATCCGGGCTGTCAAGTGATCGACAACGGGTATTCTTATGATTTGTCAAAGCATAGCTCAACTTCAAACAAATAGAACAAAGTAACTTTCAGTAGCATGAACTCATTAAAAAATGTGTTTAGGCTTACAAAGCTTCAATATATGTCAAAAATTTATAAATGTGATCGTGTGGAATCTATACATCACTAGACTATTAGATAAAAATATTACCCCTTATAACACATCACCGAACTAACATGTTATTTTTTGATAATGAACATAATTAAAAAAACATAAATTAACATTAATAAATGGATAAATCGCAATTCATTCAAAAACGCATCTAAATAAGTAGTTTTTTTTATATAAGTTACCACTAGTGATCAATTACAATAAATTGCATTGGAAATTGGATTTAAATAACCAAACTTTTACCAATTGGCCGCGAACACTCCAACTTTCGATTTGTACACCAGCACTCTCAACTTTCAATTTATTGGCCGATAACACTCCCTAACTAACCGAATCCTAACCCAGTTAGTTTTTGCTGATTTGGCCTTTTTTGCTGACGTGGCATATGACGTGGCAACTAATGTGGCATTTTTTATAACATGGCAACTGATGTGGCAGCTGACATGACATTTTTGATGGCGTGGCAGCTGACATCAAGCTAACTGGGTTAGGGTTCAGTCAATTAGAGAGTGTTATCGGCCAATAAGTGAAAGTTGGGAGTGCTGGTGTAAAAATCGAAAGTTTAGAATATTATCGGCCAATTGGTGAAAGTTGGAGTTATTTAAATTTATCCAATATCCCATATTTTTATTACTATAAAACCTAATTACTAATTAGTTATAAACCCCCTTTTATGTTTATATTTATATAAATATATCTACTTTTGTATAACCTAATTACTAATTAGTTATATTTATGTAAGTAGTTATAAAGCCCCTTTCATGTTTATATTTATATATATATATATACTTTTGAATATATGAAAATAAACGAACAAACAAAAATAAACGAACAAAACGAGTGTTCATGTTCGTTCGTTTATTAAATAAACGAATTTCTTGTGGAACAATTTATGAACGTTTGCAGACACTCCACCTTAATCTCGATGTGTGCCACCTATTCACCATCTTGATCAACTCTCGCATTTCAACAAACTTTCTTCTCGGAAGTGCCTTTGTCGAAATATCCACCCTTTGCTCATCTCCGCTTACATATGTTCAACCTGTATTTCTCCTCATTCAATACATTCCCAAATAAAATGATACCTTGTATTCATGTGCTTGTTGCGTTCGTGAAATGCATGGTTAATTCTTCATTAACGCAATTGTCAACTTATTATTAACTCATAGCTTTACCATCTCTTCTTCTTGACCAATTTTCAGCAAACCTCTTAGCCACAATGCTTGACAAGTTGTGGTTGTTGCAGCCATAAACTCTGACCCACATTGTGATTACACAACTGTTTGTTGTTTCTCTGAGTTCCATGAGATCAATAAAATTACCAAGATAGAATGTCATACATGTTGTGCTTCTCCCGTTTCATGATCTGTCTCATGACTGTTATCACAATAATCGATTAATGCTTCATCTTCGTTGATTCTAAGCACAATCCATAATTCATGGCTCCTTTTATATATCGTAATATTTTCCTGACTATTCGCATATGCGATTTCTTGGTTTCTTGCATGTACCTACTAACAGCCCCAACCGAGTAGCTTAGATCGAGTATGGCGTGTGCTAAATATCTCAAACTACCAAAAAGTTTTCGATGTTTAGTTGGGTTCAAAGGTTGACCCTCTTTATCTTTTGTCACTTTGAGTTGTGGTTCCGTCGCATAACAAGTCGGGTTACAATCATGCATGCGGCAATCTTTAACACTTTATTTGCATAAACCTCTTGGTTCACTATTATGTACAATTTCTATTGACCAACTTCCAAACCCATGTAATAGATTATAAAGTTGAGATCTTGCATGTCAAATCCTTTCTTCATTTGATCTTTGAAAATGTCAATTAACGTAGCTCCAACAGATCTAGTGTACAATAATGATTCCCTTAGACATAGAACACACTTTTGTCGCTTCAGCGTTGTATCGTGTCACACCCTCACCATGTTGGAAACTGCAGTGGTTGACTTCATATGGGGGAGAGACCATGTCATAAAGAAAAATTACTATTACTTGAAATATGAATTACATCATTTTTTAATCTAACTAAACAAACAACTAAACAACTTGTTCATAAAAATAAAATAAATAACTAAATCTCATTTATTTTGACAGATGGGCAATCCTTTATGAGCATGTCTTGATCTCTAGGCATGATTACTTGAAACATGTAGAAAATTTGTTAACTAAAAATAGTTTGTGAGAAACATAGGTTTAAAATAGTAAAGCATGTTAAAATATGTTTATACAATTCAACAAGTATATACATAACAAGTACACATTATATAACAAACACATGATACACACAAACAAACCTCATGACATAACGAATGATTACGGTTTCAATCATCCTAGTAACAATGGGTGGGTTGTCAATCCTTTAGCGTTATAATGTACCACCGTTGGCTTGAACAAGTTATGATTATACATAGATTAACGATTATCATGAATGCTTGCTATAAAATAATATTGATGATTATGAAATACCTTTGTACTGATTTGAATTGTATTAAAAGATGATTTTAATGATTGCATGTTTCATCCCAAAATAAGAAAGCGGTAAAAAAGGGACTACGAATTTCACCTTGATGATTGATGATGCTTACGCGTTTTTCAACGATTACAAGTAACCTTAATAACTAAATGCGGCTAATTAAGGTTTTGAATATGATATGATGATATTAATAAGTTTTATTGGTTACAAGAATCATTAATAAAATGTAAATTCATTAGTTTTAATTAGAAAGTATAAATGTTAACGGCATTCATGTTGTTTTTGTTTTATATTCTAAAAATAGTAAACAACGTAATAAAATTATGAGAATTTTCAGTCCACTTAATTAGAACGTGCCCTACAAGTTTCATTTAGAAAGTTTTTCTATTTGCAAATCGAAAAGTGGTCAAACCGTGGATCTTTATAGATCGTTCGATTTTGCGCTTCAGTTTTGTTTTAAGTGTTTAGGGGATCAAAACGAAAGTGTTTTTACACTACTGGAAAACTAGGCAATTGTAACCAAAATTTGCTACCAAAGAAAACGGTAGCAAATTTAGCAACCGATTTGCCACGAAAATGTAAATAAATGTTTATACGACGATACGGTAGCAAAATGGTTGGAACTTTTGCCACCATTTATCTTCGGTCACAATTTTTGAGAAAATACGCATAGAAAAAGGGTATTTTTTTAATTTTGATCGTCTTATCGATGGCAACATGAAATTTCAAATAGGCGGGTTAAATTTTTAGTGGATTTGGGCGCTTAAAAAATTATCCAATTAGGGTTTTAAGTTTTAACCAAAGAATTCCCCTCCCAAAATTTTAACCCCTTCTTTCTCTTCCACTCCCCTACGTCTGGTCTGGTCGATGAAAGAACTTTGATCCCTACGTCAGATCTGATCAAAGAACTCAGCCTCTTGCAGAACTTTGATCCCCGGCAACGGCGCCATTTTGATGACTGTCGTAAGGGTCAATAAAAAACCTAAATAAACTAAGTAGATAGCGTAAGTAGGGTATCGTATCCACGGGGAATATGTGGTTAGTGTTTAACTAAATTATCTAATTATGTGACATCCCAGAAAATCAGGTATCATTTCTCGTAATTACACGATTTAATATTTAAATCCATGTCACGAATAATTGTCGAGTTATTATATGTGATAGTTATTTAACGAGTTATATTTAGCGATTAATAAGTTCCAATTAAAAAGGCCGAGCCGAGCTTGTAAACCATTTCAACCCTGCGACCCAAGTAAACCCAACCCGACATCCCAACCCATTGCCTTGTTTCGGCTCTAGCACCTAGCCGCCCCCTTAGTTTCTTGGGAAACAAGTTACTTGGGGAACAAGTTACTTGGGGAACAAGGAGGTATGGGTTATAAATAAAACCCTTGTCACAAAAATCAAAACCCTAATTCCCTAAACCCCTTGGAGGCGACGACGGCAGCCCCCCTCTTCACGTCGCAAGCAGCCCCCCCTCTGTTCGATCGCAAGTCCTCCTCCTCGTTTCCTAGTTCTCTTCGTTTCAAGGTTATAGTCTTGATTTGGTTTTCGGTTCATGATGTGATTTTGTGTAGACTTGTTTTTGATTATGTGTTGGTATGATAGGTGTTATGATAGCGTGTTTGTTGTGCATGATTAGTATCGAATGGATTATGCGAATTGCTGAGTTTATGATGTTATGTATGCGTATATAATCTTGGCTGCGTTTTCTTTACGAAAATCATGATATAATGATTAGGGGTATGAAATCATTAATAGGGTTATGTAATAATTGATAAATAATCTGCTGTAAATTGTTATTGTGAAGCGTGGTGATCGTTAAACGTGTTTCGGGTAGCATCTAGAGGAAAAAGAATAGGCTGATTAGCGAAAACAGCCAACTTCAGTTGACTGTAAACGGTTCATTATAAATCAAAAAAATGTATTTTCTGAAGTCTAAAACGTACGTTTTTAAAAAGCGCTTCTAATGGCACCAGAATCGCATTTTTCCGAGGTCGGTTACTATTTAAATTAATTATTTCGTGCAGCAGCTGAAGCTGCGTTGTTTTTCCAGGAATTACGTGTTGTTTGCTGGGTCATATCTCATAATCTGGCTAGAATTAAGTCCTGAAATTCGTACAGCAGCTAGAGGCGGGAATTTCCGAAAATCTCTCGCTGGAATTTCGTCATTGGATAAACGACGATTTTTAAATGAATTTTCCCGTGGACTGCAGTCAGAAAATGACGAATCTGACTGCAGCCTAGTAAATAAATTTTTTAAATAATTGGTAATGAGTTAGGGCCTAAAACTTTTACACAAATCTTTACAGAACTTTTGACACACTCTGTAAATTAATTGAAATTTTTTGAATATGGGAACTATTTTATAAAAATTCGTGAATTCAGGTCAGTTTCAGTGATCAAGGCTGGAACGTAAACAAGTTCAGTTTTTCATAGTTGTATTGCTTATGTCATCATGTGCCAATTTAACTTGTCGTATGATTATGTGAACATTTTGATAAGTTGGATTTTAAGGATTAGATGTAGGTGCACACGTGCTCGACTTAATGAATACATACATGATGCGAATGTGTATATGTATAAGTTGTCAACATGAGTACTTGGCATGTGTAAGTTGCGTGAATAGACTATGCGTATTTCTTGAACACGCTAATAATTAAGTGGTAATCATAATAGAATGTGATTGAACCACTTCGACTCTAATTCCCGTTAAAAGTCTAACTGAGCAACTTAAGGTGAGTTCACGGCCCCTACTTTTTAAATGTTTACAAAACACAGGGGGAGAAAACATGTACACGTTACAGTGATGTATGGGTTATACATTACGGTACAGTAACGTCTTTCTATTTAAAGTTATGTTATACGGTTATGGTCACAAGGAAGCATATATCACATGTCAGTCCCCTTAACACTTACGATGCCGCTAGTATTGGATTATAGCGAGGGAATTTTTAGTAGTACTACTGGGCCTGACAAGCCCCACTCGAACTGGTCGCGCCAGTTAGACCGAACGTTGATGGTCACGGGTGTAGAATTTGCCTAACATCTTAGCCATGGTTAGTGATAGACCTGGCACAACAGGGGCAGCAACGTCAGCTTCGGATCGAACACTTTGTTGACATGACCTAGGTTAGCTACCTAAACATATAACATAAACTGCTAATCAATATAACAACACGGTTCGGGTTTTGAATTCTGAACAACTTATAACAACACGATTTGGGTTTTGAATCAGGAAACTTGAACATTCTAATTCGGGTTTAGATCAGGGGTTAACTATCATAACATACTGGTTTGGGATTTGAACCAGTGGAAACAACTTATCTTATATCTGTAAACTAAAACCTGTGAACTCACTAATCATAATTGTTGACACTTAATTTTTACATGTTTTATCAGGTTGCTAAGGTAGCACACATCAGGACTAGGATGCATTATGGTGTCACATTGATTTCATCAAATATTTAGACACAACTTTAAATTACATTAACTATTTTGGTTTTGTAATTATTACGCTTCCGCAACTCAATTGTATAAACAATATTTTCTCATTAATGAGCAAACAAGAATATTTTTTTTAACTCATATAGTGGTCCTTCAGTATGACTAATGACTGTGATCCTGGTTTGTCACACGCCTCACGGTAAAACCCCACAAGTGGATTTTTGAGGGTGTGACAGATTGGTATCAGAGTCAATGGTTATAGTGAACTAGGTTTGCATTAGAGAGTAGACTTAGTCTATAGCCTTAGACACTGCATTAGTCATACACCAACACAGACACTTATACATGACATACAAGAACACTCATACATGATATGCCTACGCACATGGCATCAAAACTTACATTGAAATTGCGGGCATGTCGACATCATCCACTTAACCCTCTACTAACGAGGAACACACCAAACTCTTTGTATCTTCATCCCTAGGGCAAAGTTCGTGCGAGTGCCAACAACTAGTATCTAATCCTGTCCAAGGGCCGTGAGACGAAGCCTCTGGAGGAGTTTCTCACATCACAATCATCTTTACCTCTTCCTAAACTACCTAAATGAACAAATCACCGGCTTGAGCCTACCGATGGTACTATCGGGTATGGTGAGCTTTCTCAAGTCCATGATTGGGACGACATCCAACATTGACACATATCTCTTGGGAGTTTGGTTCATTGAAAACATGTCCCTTATCCACCTACCAACAACACCCCGACCCCACTAGTTTTACTTTCCGTCAACCTGAGCACGTGGGCTCGCTTGAGGCACCCTGCGTTAGGGCAGACCCTTGCACACATTATTGCATAAATCCGTTGACACTGAGATGTCATCATTTTTATTTTCCCGAATCCTGAATTCACATCTTTGGTTGATATATTTTTTTTAAAGATGGATTGACCATGAAGTTGGAGCGCCATGCTCATTGCATACTCGAACTTTCTTCTAACTCGGACAGCTTCCAGTAACATATGTTAATGAATCAATTTTAACCCTCGAAGTCATAATTTATGTGCATGTTTGTTCCATGCGCACTTTTACATCTATAATCCGTTGGATTGGATTCACATGGTGTGTTTCAACTTGAGTGAGTCCTCAGGTCAATCGATTCCAAATTTCTCTTTTTGATATAACTCCTAGTTGATCAACATTTGGCTAATTAACTAAGCTTTTAATGACCTTATCATTTTGACAATACTCGACAATTTAATCCAAGGGACATTTTGACACAAGATAGGTCGAACTCGGGTGAGCATGCAAATCAACTTATCATTACGGGTGCACACGTAATAGTAATTTGCGATGCATGTGAATCCTTGTGAAACCTTGTGTGTGTATAAATTGCCTAACCTGTGAATTCCTTGTTAAAAACTTTCACTATCGGTAGAAGTTCTCATAATCCACTTAGCGACTAACTGGTACCATTAAATGTGTTCAGTAGTTGATGGACACAACAATTAAATTCAAGATATTATCGGGCACATTAAGCTATCGTGAATGGGATCCCTCAATATTACTATTATTGTCATTGTTATCTTTTCTATTTTATTTTACTCATGTAAGAGTCTTAGTGAAACTAAGATTCCCCTCAGAACCTGTCATTATGGTTTAAACCCTACCAGAATTTTAGTGTAAACCTTTCAGCACAGCGCATAAACAAAATATGAAGAATCTATCGTACGTTTACACTTTATCCATACGCTTAACCACAAAATTTCCTTTGACCCTATTACTCTGTGTCTTTTGACTAATCTTTAGTCTAACCTGATTTACGTCCTCGCATACCTAACTTTGCGAGCATATTTCCACAAAACGGTTCCATCATCTTAAGAACATTAGAAGACAGAGATACAAGTTTATCAACACCCAGATGAAAGTGATGGTCTACAAAATAATCTTACCCCTTGTATTGCTAGATTCATTATTTCATAACAATTTACCCCTCTAAGCTAGTCTATCCCCTAGCTGTTGCACTGGTGGACGCTTACCGTTTAATGCGACAGTTAGTTATTGTTGTTGACGTAGACGCAGCTCTCACTCCATGGCCGTGGTCGCACTACATCTTTGAAACCTTATGCATAAACTCCCATCAAATGTGTGCTCAAAATTTTGAAGAACTTGGTGAACTCGTCTTTTTGATCCTTAGTGATCACTTTTTGGACTTTGAATATGGTGATGTATTGTTATTACGACCATACTATTTTTCGAATATATTTTCCCGCCTTTGTAATGAAATTTCATGGCAACGTATGTGATGTTCCTAATACACACGTTTTAGTTCAACCCTTCAAACTTGGTTGCCTACATGTTCGACTAATTACACACTCAAATTCATGCATGGATTTTAGTAAATCCATTCTTATTCACATGCGGGTAAGCTCGACGACTGTGGAGAATGCTACAATTGAATCAGAGCACTACGAATTCAACGAACCATTACTTTGCTACATAACTCTCTTTGCGTCAACACCTTCAATTTAGCGCTTCCAATGACTAGTAGTGTCATTTTATTTCTATTTATACCGCTTGTGTGAGACCAAGTACATCCACATCATCAGATTTACTGTCTCACTAGTGATTCTAAAACAATTATGAAGAATGGATTGATGACAATCGCGTCTTGGTATATTCTCAATGTCATATTCTTGACTGACCTTGTTATATGCTAATCCTCGCATGGCTAAATCACTTTCTACGAACGTTACTCGAGGAGCGAGTAGCCATACTTAAGTTCATCAAGTGCAGGAGCATAAAATAAAATTTTCTACCTTCGTGAAGTATGCCAAGGTTAACACCCATTCCGTGTGAAATTGCCATACTTATGTATAGCTTCATTGATTTCTTTGTTCGTATTTATCGTTCTTCGACCGAAAGCTGTCCATCTATTACAATCAACTACAACCAAAATTTCATGATCAGTTTTAACCAAAAATCTCATTTCCCTCCGTATAAACGCGTCGAGACGTTAACATCCCGACTTGAGTTTTCATCCAATCCGTTGATAAATCTACCCAAATCACCAGTTTCATACTATTAATATTATTCCTTTCTAGAAGTATTACGTACGATGGCATCATCACTGTTATCTTGTAGGGGTAACTGTACCATTTCTGATCTTCGGTAGCGATGCCTCATAACAACAAATCCCTCTGACACTCACTTTGAACTATTTCCACCCTAGTTACGGTGGGTAAGTTATCGGTGGTGCTCTCAACACACGTGATCCTAGAATTTGAGTAATTTGGCCCTTAACAAACTACCTTAACACAATTCCAGTTTGGTTTATTTTTGTTGACCCTTCGTCTGTGACATATGACATTCGTGTCCATTCGGGTAACCTTAAAATATACATTAGATACACTTGATATGTGAAGTGTTGGCTCCTTAATATTCCGATCGCTCTATGATAACAAATGTGTTGAGCTCACCTAAACTATATTTTGTGCAACCCTCCCTCTCTCCGCGCCATATATGTTAAATACACCAGTCAACATTATACCGATGCATGACACACCGGTGTTCCAACTCTTATGAGCATCTTCCGTTCTCCCGTGCTTGACATAACTTGTTATGACATTCTTGAATATCGAGCTCCCAACAACTCAACTTATAATTATACTTAAGACCACATAAAAAATGACATGTATCAGTGTATTCCTTGATAGCCTAACGTAAACTCCATTCGGAATCCATATGCAAGAATTCACTTCGTTATATTACGACCCCTTCAAGCCATAGAGGCTTCACCTACTAAAATCCTGAACTTTGGTGTCATTTCCATGACAATAGCTATACCCGGTTACTAGGCAGTATGCTATGCTATATATTCGTGAAAAAGAAACTGGACCACCAGAATTCAATACCATGATACCATTTTGAAATTGTGTCATCTCCTTACTTTCGTGTACACCTATATTGTAAGCGGCTTTCTATAGTTCTGGCTAGTCACACTTATGTGCACCTACTCTTGCTGGAATCGATTTGGTTGCTACGACAATTGACTATTCTGTACCTATATAATTCCTTGTAACTTGTTCGGATGAACAACTGAATCATCACATTCATGTTGTCTGATTTTGTCGCATCTCATTGTACCGCCATATGTTTTTTACTCTCTCCTTAGCAATGAACTTTCAATCATGGTCCTAAAAGCACCATAAGCTAAATTTCCGGGACGAAATTCTTTCAACAAGGGGATGATGTGACACCCGGCATTTTCAGGTTAACAACGTTACCAAAAACTCTGTTATCTCAAACATTCATTCATGCATTTTACTTGATTAGGGATAATTAAGTGTGTCAGTTAGTACACAAACACTTGCGTAACGTTAATTCGGGGAATTACAGAATCACAAACGAGTATGTACTCGAACATTAGCGAACAACTTGAATACTATTCCCGGGCAATTAAAAAAATGCAAATTATGTGAAGTTATATGTTATGTGACTTATATGTTCATTTTGTAAATTTATGTGAAACCGCGTACATACACGTGTAACAACGTGTTATGGACGAACCCATAACTGGAGTATAGTCCTAAATTTCGAGGACGAAATTTCAGTAACATGGGGAGAATATGACAAATCAGAAATATCTCTCTTACTCCAATGTTTTCCAACTCATGCTTATTCAATTTTCGAGACGAAAATGCCTTCAACTTGGGGATAATGTGACATCCCGGAAAATCAGGTATCATTTTTCGTAATTACATGATTTAATATTTAAATCCATGTCGCGAATAATTGTCGAGTTATTATATGTGATAGTTATTTAACGAGTTATACTTAGCGATTAATAAGTTCCAATTAAAAAGGCCGAGCCGAGCTTGTAAACCGTTTCAACCCTGCGACCCAAGTAAACCCAACCCGACATCCCAACCCATTGCCTTGTTTCGGCTCTAGCACCTAGCCGCCCCCCTTAGTTTCTTAGGAAACAAGTTACTTGGGGAACAAGGAAGTATGGGTTATAAATAAAACCCTTGTCACAAAAATCAAAACCCTAATTCCCTAAACCCCTTGGAGGCAACCACGGCAGCCCCCCTCTTCACGTCTGTAACGCCCCAAAAACATGAATAATTATATTCGCCGTACGTTTCCATACGATATAACATGAAACAAATTAACTAGGTTCCGAATGATAATTCGTGAATATGTTCCCTTCGTTTTATGGCATGGAGTGGGTTAACTAGTTATAAACACTCAAACAAGAGGGGTTAAAAGTGGAAAATTGGAAAGATGAAATGGTAAAACAAAACTAAAAACACAAACACACACATATCAATGGTGTGTGTGTGTGTTGACCAGAGCCAGAGAAAGAGAGGGAGAAAACCCTCACAATCCAAAATAAGCAAAATCAGAAGGGTGATCAAGGCCAAATCTTATGCATGAACCCTAATACATGATCATCTAGACTTGCTAAACATGTGGTAGGTTATAGTTTTTGATTTAGTGATCTTGCAAGTATGGGTATGTAAATTATCTTTGATTTCATATGAGATTAAGCATGAGTATGAGTTAGAATCAACAAATAAAACTTGGATTATGAATGATTTTGAGTAATTCGATGATTAGAGGTGAAACTCACCATTGATAGTTAAGATGGTGACATGGGTATGTCACCCATATCTAATCTTTGTTCAATTTTTGATATATTGTGTTGCATGTAGTTAATTCTTGCTAGTTAGGTTGAATATGGTATGATATTAGTTTGATATTTTGTTATGTTGATAATTGAAAGCAAGAACTAGGAAGAAAGCCATGAAATAATTGTACATTATGCTTAGAAACTAGTACGCACGCTAAGTGTTTGATGAAATGCCTAAATGGCAATAATATGTAAAATTATATGCAAGTGATAGGTAGTTACAAATATAAGGTAATTATGATGTAATTGATCGTAAGATATCATGAGGAATATGTCCGTGATGAATTCTATATGAGAATATAATTGATGTGTGTTTCGGAAGAAGTATGCTTTAGGAGTTAATGCCAAATGTTGAGTGATGTAATAGGCACCGTGCGGAGTATGATTAAGAAGTAAAAATGAAGCATATGAGAATCCTAGAAAATTGGGTAAATTTGGAATGATGTCGGGTTAGCTAAGTACGGGTTATAGTGTTAGTTATAAAGATATAAAAAAAATGCTAGTATGGATGGGATGGATCATGTATGTGTATATGTACGCAAATTGGTGACTAGGTAGTTATACATGTCATATAATATGAGCATGAAAATCATAGATTGGCCTTTGGACACGATTGTTAGAATAAGAAGTTTATGCGTTATGTACTAGATGATTGATGTGATGATAATTGAGTTATGAGAATTTGGAATGAAGCGATTACTAGTATATGTCATATATATGTGGCAGTTGATTAACGAAAGTTAAGTAATGCACAATGAAAATAAAATGAATGTTTGTATGTATGCTTACATAAGCTAACCATGTGATGAACGCAATGACATGTAAGGACGTAAGTCTTATCAATTGACTCGAGCATGGATGGCTAACGGGTCAAGAGGAAGCAAGGAGGCAAGCACAAACGCGGACGCTTGAGGTAAGTGATTTCCGTAATCACATATTCCTTCAAATAATGAGTTTGTTATGTTGAATATAGGTAACCATGTAAGAAGTTATGGCTAAGGGTAAGAACCAAGGTAAAGTAATGATGTGATAAGTCGTAGATAGTCGTCTATGTTTGATATTACACAGTATAGGTGAACGGGTCAAAATATAGAAAGTGGCATGGCCGGATGTGGTAGTTGGTATGATCTTGAATTAAGAATTTGAAGGATATGGGGGTTGAATAAAGTTAACCTACATCATGGAAACATGTAAACATGGAAGAAAGAAGTTCCTGGGGGTAGTGTGTACGTAAGTATGTGTGGGACGACATGAGTTAAGAGGCAGGTATAGGTATGGGTATGGAATTCATGGGAAAGGGTGAGTAAACAAAATGAGTAAGTACGTAAGAACTCTATTTATATGTATGCTTGTGGTTAGGATTTGTTGGTGCAAATTGTATGGAGTTGTAATTTAGTAGGTAATAGCTTAATTTTGGTGGTAAGCATGAAAATAAGTATGAATATGTGTATGAAAATATATTTATACATGTAGGTAAGTATGCAAGTAATGGTATTTATTGTACATGAAAGTATAGGACTTGTATGTGTATACATACATGGCTTCTATACGTTTGAGTATTTAAGCTACTAATCATTATTTGAGAATGAAATGAAAGTGCAGGCATACTATTGTTGATCTTATGAAGATTTGACGATTTGGATGCAAGATTGTACCCGGAAGAATAATCGAAGGGATTAGCATGAGCAGAAAGAATACGGAGTGATGATTTAATCACGTGGTTTAAAGTTATGCATAACGTCACTAAATATTAACAATACGGATGTACATGGTGTTTGCAGGTTGCACAAAATTACTAGCACTAAGGAGTCTATAAGATTGAAGGTCGAGTCGAAGAGCAAGGATTGTGCGGAAGAGCGATCACATAGCTTGTAATTACGTATTACATTTAACGTGTCAATAAAGAATGATCGTTGTAAATCCTTTTCGAGAAAGTGTTTGACAATTTATAAATAATTTTCGAGCAAGTCATGTAGACAATAAAGAAAGAATTTTTAAATCGACAATTCTGCTGCGTCTTTATGGTTAAATATCATTGGGGTGTTTCAAGTTGGTATCAGTGCCGAGGTTCGAGGGATTCAAACATGAATCCTAGTGCTTGAACTCGAACCGAAAGCTCGTGCAAAAGTGTGTGTTCGCTTCGAGACATCATTCAAGTAAGTGCCTTTTAAGTTTTAGTAATTAGTATAATGGATAATGTTACGGGATGGTTACGGGATGTCACGGCATGTTTTGGGATGATTATGGGATGTTACGGGGTGTTTCGGGTTGTTCCGGATCAGTTCGGGTTGGAACGAGGTTTGGAAAGAGTCGTGCAGGCTGAAATTTGAACAAAACAGCGTTTGAAAGATAGAGGGGGCGTCGCTGACGCAGCCTCCTACTCCGACGTGATAATTTGCTGTCTACGCAAAAATTCAGCGACGCTGGTTTGCCGGGGGCGTCCCCGACGCCGCCTGCAGGCCTGGATCACTGTTTTTGTTTATTTTACATACCACAAGCCCTACCACCTAAAACCTATCCCGTAACCCCACTAGGACTCCGAAAAGTGACAGAAACATATAAGAAGTCATGCGGCTCGAATTGTGCACTTGTTTGAATGAAACCAAATACTAAAGAGGTAAGTATTTGAACTCCAACCCGTGTGCTCTTGTGACTAAGAAACCGTATAAGCCAAGACTCGATCAAGACCTAAAGGTAAAATCAAATGGGAACACGTGTATGTACGTTCATATGAAGAAACTAACTGTGTTATTTACGTAAGGTAAGCGTAGATGATTGAGAAGAATGATCCAAGGATGCCGTTTAGAGCAAACACTAAAGCATGTGATTAAACTAGTGGACCCCAGGTACACACTTTTAATAAATATGGGTACCGGTGTTAAAAAAAATCTTCCGAGGAAGGGAAAGTGTTGAATGAAAGATATTGATGTTGCCTTGGTAGAGTTTTATAGATGATGCACGAACTGAAATCCACTTTTACGGACATAAGGTGGTGATTACATGAAGGCACGAGGTTAGTATGTAGATTGTGCGCCCGTCCAGTGCGCAAGAAGCATATGATACTCGTGTGACCATGATAATCATCACATGTATGTCCAACAGAACTGGGAAGTAGGTGGTAGTGTGTATGTAAAGAGCGCTAAGATTTTTGAGTAACTTGAGAGCGTTTTACGTTGAATGAAAAACAAAAATCAAAATGTATGAATCCGTAAAGTAAGTACGGATCAAACAAGTAAGAATGTATGATAAGAATGAAAATGTTTGAATCTGTAAGTAAGTACGGATCAAACAAGTAAGAATGTATGATAAGAATGAAGATGTGTGAATATGTAAGTAGGTACGGATGAAACAAGTAAATATTCCTTAAAGCAAATAATATTCAAGTTATGTCTTAAAGTTGCTATATATATATGCAAATATGTTTGCATGCAAGATTGGTTAAAAGATCAAATGATTTTTGCGAGTCAAATGGCGATCCCTATTTGAACCCGGTATTTAACGTTTTATTTTGACAAGTTTTATGCTTATAGGTAAGCGTAATGAATGAGCATTCATTGCCGCAAATAGGGAAGAAATAACCATCGCAAGGTATGGATGATGAGTCAGTGGTTTTTACTTGCGTTAGGTATTTCGGTAAGAGCTTATGGCTCGACTAAAGAGGTTTTCCTTGAATAAACCCCCATAAAGGAAGTGGTGATGAAGATGTAATGAAAGTTTGATAAAAAAAGAGGCAAAGCTAGAATGCGAAACGCCTCCTAATGGTTTGGTTGGGTAATGAATAAAGCATAGATAAGAATGTATTTACAGTTTGACTTTCAAAAGGTCAAACGAAGATAAGTTAATGATTATTAACCAATAAATAGTAAAATAGCATGAAGTATTTAATTCATTAAGTAAGTACGACCAATGAAAGCGATTATAGTAGCAAGAAACCTTAGTTGAAAGAAATAAGCTTTAAATATATTACGTGTGAGGTATGTTAGAAATCGACCCATGAGAGTCAAAATGAATGATGGGCTAGGATCCAGATGAGTGACTTATGTAATTTACACGGAGTAAGAAAATGTCTTGTAAGTATGCTTGATTTTGTCGGAATACAAACGTGTACTTCAATGCGTATACGATAGACAGAAGTGTTTGGTTGGCGAATTAGTTAACAAAATGAAAGGATTATATGTAAAAATTGGTATGTGAGATATGTTATAGCATACGTGTAAAAAACAGTTATGAAAGAATGGTAGGTGCTTAAACACCGAGTGGAACAAGTAGTGCGTGAAGGGAACGTATTAGTGGCTAGTATCATCGGAAAATGCAAACTTTGATGTTGGGCTTGTTGGCCATGTTCATCTAAATAAGACATTGTTGAAAAAAATGCGTATATGTGGAAGCTCAACAAATGAACGTATGCGGTCAATCCAGGTAGTGCATGAATTCATGAAGAAACGGGCTGATACGGGTCACCGACTGTTGGTTTATCCAATGACTTCAAGGTTAGTAAAATGTTTAGATTGCAAATATGAGAAGGAAATTATGTCATTAGGAGAGCAAATTCAAAACCTTTGAGTAAAAGTTTAGGGCATTGGTTAAACGCTCGCACGAAGCACTCGCGCGGCATACTTACTTAGTAAAGAAAAGTAGTGCGTGAAGGGAACTAGCAGTAAGTAATATGAATAAGATGATTTGAGGCCAACTCAGAGGTATACATGGTATAAGTAACAATAGTAACCATGGGATGATGCTCAATCTTCGTGCCAAGTGCGTAATATTCAGTTTAAGAAGGGTGGTTTCGTTGTATTATTAACAAGTCTTTGATTATTTATAGTATGCGTATGATAATATGTTGACCCCACGTATGAACATGAAGGTAATTAGAAGTAACGCTAATAATGGGACATTGGGGGTGAATCAGGGTGATGAGTAGAATGAATAAATCGATTTATTTTGATTAGTTAAGGTATGAATGTATTAAGCTTGATCAGAAAGGTAGAAACAAGTCGTAAATTTAGGTCTGTGCGACCAAAAACCTCGATATGACAGCAAGTACATTTTTGGAAGAGTAAATTTTGATTGAATTCAATGAGTGAACCACTAATGGTAATGTATGCTAGGAACTAGCATTATAAAATGAAAATGACACTAATAAGAGCTCCTGATAAGATTTTGACTTTTATGTGATTATGAAAGTAATTTGCTTAATTTTAAAAGGTAGGGATAATGCGTACAATTATGTTTAATTATGAATGAAGCCTTTAGTCAAGATCCCAAATATATTCATGTTGTAGTGTACCCTTCGAATGAGTACAATAAAATGGTAGGAGTAATAAAGGGAGAGGTTTCGGGGACGAAACCTCCTTTAAGGGGGGTAGACTTGTAACGCCCCAAAAACACGAATAATTATATTCGCCGTACGTTTCCATACGCTATAACATGAAACAAATTAACTAGGTTCCGAACAATAATTCGTGAATATGTTCCCTTCGTTTTATGGCATGGAGTGGGTTAACTAGTTATAAACACTCAAACAAGATGGGTTAAAAGTGGACAATTGGAAAGATGAATGATTAAAACAAAACTAAAAACACAAACACACACACATAAGTGGTGTGTGTGTGTGTCGACCAGAGCCAGAGAAAGAGAGGGAGAAAACCCTCACAATCCAAAATTAGCAAAATCGGAAGGGTGATCAAGGCCAAATCTTATGCATGAACCCTAATACATGATCATCTAGACTTGCTAAACATGTGGTAAGTTATAGTTTTTGATTTAGTGATCTTGCAAGTATGGGTATGTAAATTATCTTTGATTTCATATGAAATTAAGCATGAGGATGAGTTAGAATCAACAAATAAAACTTGGATTATGAATGATTTTGAGTAATTCGATGATTAGAGGTGAAACTCACCATTGATAGTTAAGATGGCGACATGGGTATGTCACCCATGTCTAATCTTTGTTCAATTTTTGATATATTGTGTTGCGTGTAGTTAATTCTTGCGAGTTAGGTTGAATATGGTATGATATTAGTTTGATATTTTGTTTTGTTGATGATTGAAAGCAAGAACTAGAAAGAAAGCCATGAAATAATTGTACATTATGCTTAGAAACTAGTACGCACGCCAAGTGTTTGATGAAATGCCTAAATGGCAATAATATGTAAAATTATATGCAAGTGATAGGTAGTTACAAATATAAGGTAATTATGATGTAATTGATCGTAAGATATCATGAGGAATATGTCCGCGACGAATTCTATGTGAGAATATAATTGATGTGTGTTTCGGAAGAAGTATGCTTTAGGAGTTCATGCCAAATGTTGAGTGATGTAATAGGCACCGTGCGGAGTATGATTAAGAAGTAAAAATGAAGCATATGAGAATCCTAGAAAATGGGGTAAATTTGGAATGATGTCGGGTTAGCTAAGTTCGGGTTATAGTGTTAGTTATAAAGATCTAAAAAAAATGCTAGTATGGATGGGATGGATCATGTATGTGTATATGTATGCAAATTGGTGACTAGGTAGTTATACATGTCATATAATATGAGCATGAAAATCATAGATTGGCCTTTGGACACGATTGTTAGAATAGGAAGTTTATGCGTTATGTATTAGATGATTGATTTGATGATAATTGAGTTATGAGAATTTGGAATGAAGCGACTACTAGTATATGTCATATATATGTGGCAATTGATTAACAAAAGTTAAGTAATGCACGAATGAAAATAAAATGAATGTTTGTATGTATGCTTACATAAGCTAACCATGTGATGAACGCAATGACATGTAAGGACTGAAGTCTTATCAATTGACTCGAGCATGGATGGCTAACGGGTCAAGAGGAAGCAAGGAGGCAAGCACGAACGCGGACGCTTAAGGTAAGTGATTTCCGGAATCACATCTTCCTTCAAATAATGAAGTTTGTTAGGTTGAATATAGGTAACCATGTAGAGAAGTTATGGCTAAGGGTAAGAACCAAGGTAAAGTAATGGTGTGATAAGTCATAGCTAGTCGTCTATGTTTGATATTACACAGTATAGGTGAACGGGTAAAAATATAGAAAGTGGCATGGCCGGATGTGGTAGTTGGTCTGATCTTGAATTAAGAATTTGAAGGATATGTGGGTTGAATAAAGTTAACCTACGTCATGGAAACATGTAAACATGGAAGAAAGAAGTTCCTGGGGTAGTGTGTACGTAAGTATGTGTGGGACGAAATGAGTCAAGAGGCAGGTATAGGTATGGGTTTGGAATTCATGGGAAAGGTGAGTAAACAAAATGAGTAAGTACGTAAGAACTCTACTTATATGTATGTTTGTGGTTAGGATTTGTTTGGTGCAAATTGTATGGAGTTGTAATTTAGTAGGTAATAGCTTAATTTTGGTGGTAAGCATGAAAATAAGTATGAATGTGTGTATGAAAATATATTTATGCATATAGGTAAGTATGCAAGTAATGGTATTTATTGTACATGAAAGTATAGCTTTGTATGTGTATACATACATGGCTTCAATACGTTTGAGTATTTAAGCTACTAATCATTATTTGAGAATGAAATGAAAGTGCAGGCATACTATTGTTGATCTTAAGAAGATTTGACGATTTGGATGCAAGATTGTACCGGAAGAATAATCGAAGGGATTAGCATGAGCAGAAAGAATACGGAGTGATGATTTAATCACGTGGTTTAAAGTTATGCATAACGTCACTAAATATTAACAACACGGATGTACATGGTGTTTGCAGGTTGCACAGAATTACTATCACTAAGGAGTCTATAAGATTGAAGGTCGAGTCGAAGAGCAAGGATTGTGCGGGAAGAGCGATCACATAGCTTGTAATTACGTATTGCATTTAACGTGTCAATAAAGAATGAATATTGTAAATCCTTTTCGAGAAAGTGTTTGACAATTTATAAATAATTTTCGAGCATGTCATGTAGACAATAAAGAAAGAATTTTTAAATCGACAATTCTGCTGCGTCTTTATGGTTAAATATCATTGGGGTGTTTCAAGTTGGTATCAGAGCCGAGGTTCGAGGGATTCAAGTATGAATGCTAGTGCATGAACTCGACCCGAAAGCTCATGCAAAAGTGTGTGTTCACTTGGAGACATCATTCAAGTAAGTGCCTTTTAAGTATTAGTAATTATGTATAACGGATAATGTTACGAGATGTCACGGGATGTTACGGGACGATTATGGGATGTTACGGGGTGTTTGGGGTTGTTCCGAGTCAGTTCGGGTTGGAACGAGGTTTGGAAAGGTCGTGCAGGCTGAAATTTGAACAAAACAGCGTTTGAAAGATAGAGGGGGCGTCGCCGACGCAGCCTCCTGCTCCGACGCGATAATTTGCTGTCTATGCAAAAATTCAGCAACGCTGCTTTGCCGGGGGCGTCGCCGACGCCGCCTGCAGGCCTGGATCACTGTTTTTGTTTATTTTACATACCACAAGCGCCGTACCACCTAAAACCTATCCCGTAACCCCACTAGGACTCCGAAAAGCGACAAAAACATATAAGAAGTCATGCGGCTCGAATTGTGCACTTGTTTGAATGAAACCAAATACTAAAAGAGGTAAGTATTTGAACTCCAACGCGTGTGCTCTTGTGAATAAGAAACCGTATAAGCCAAGACTCGATCAAGAGCTGAAGGTAAAATCAAATGGGAACACGTGTATGTACGTTCATATGAAGAAACTAACTGTGTTATTTACATAAGGTAAGCATAGATGATTGAGAAGAATGATCCAAGGATGCAGTTTAGAGCAAACACTAAAGCATGTGATTAAACTAGTGGACCCCCAGGTACACACTTTTAATAAATATGGGTACCGGTTAAAAAAAAGAAATCTTCCGAGGAAGGGAAAGTGTTGAATGAAAGATATTGATGTTGCCTTGGTAAAGTTTTATAGATGATGCACGAACTGAAATCAACTTCTACGGACATAAGGTGATGATTACATGAAGGCACGAGGCTAGTATGTAGATTGCGCGCCCGACCAGTGCGCAAGAAGCATATGATACTCGTGATACCATGATAATCATCACAGGTATGTCCGACAGAACTGGGAAGTAGGTGGTAGTGTGTATGTAAAGAGCGCTAAGATTTTTGAGTAACTTGAGAGCGTTTTACGTTGAATGAAAAACAAAAATGAAAATGTTTGAATCCGTAAAGTAAGTATGGATCAAACAAGTAAGAATGTATGATAAGAATAAAAATGTTTGAATCTGTAAGTAAGTACGGATCAAACAAGTAAGAATGTATGATAAGAATGAGGATGTGTGAATATGTAAGTAGGTACGAACGAAACAAGTAAATATTCCTTAAAGCAAATAATATTCAAGTTATGTCTTAAATTTGCTATATATATATATGCAAATATGTTTGTATGCAAGATTGGTTAAAAGATCAAATGATTTATGCGAGTCAAATGGCGATCCCTATTTGAACCCGGTACTTAATGTTTTGTTTTGACAAGTTTTATGCTTATAGGTAAGCGTAATGAATGGGCATGCATTGCCGCAAATAGGGAAAAAATAACCATCGCAAGGTATGGATGATGAGTCAGTGGTTTTTACTTGCGTTAGGTATGTATAAAAGGTTATGCTTTCGGTAAGAGCTTATGGCTTGACTAAAGAGATTTTCCTAGAATAAACCCCATAAAGGAACTGGTGATGAAGACGTAATGAAAGTTTGATAAAAAAAAGAGGCACGAGCTAGAATGCGAAACGCCTCCTAATGGTTTGGTTGGGTAATGAATAAAGCATATATAAGAATGTATTTACAGTTTGACTTTCAAAAGGTCAAACGAAGATAAGTTAATGATTATTAACCAAGAAATAGTAAAATAGCATGAAGTATTTAATTCATTAAGTAAGTACGACCAATTTAAGCGATTATAGTAGCAAGAAACCTTAGTTGAAAGAAATAAGCTTTGAATATATTACGTGTGAGGTATGTTAGAAATTGACCCATGAGAGTCAAAATGAATGATGGGCTAGGATCCAGATGAGTGACTTATGTAATTTACACGGAAAGAAAACTTTCACAATAAAAGGTAAGAAAATGTCTTGTAAGTATGCTTGATTTTGTAGGAATACAAACGTGTACTTCAATGCGTATACGATAGACAGAAGTGTTTGGTTGGCGAATTAATTAACAAAATGAAAGGATTGTATGTAAAAATTGGTATGTGAGATATGTTATAGCATACATGTAAAAAAAAGTTATGAAAGAATGGTAGGTGCTTAAACACCAAGTGGAACAAGTAGTGCGTGAAGGAAAGTATTAATGGCAAGTATCATCGGAAAATGCAAACTTTGATGTTGGGCTTGTTGGCCATGTTCATCCAAACAAGACATTGTTGAAAAAAAATGCGTATATGCGGAAGCTCAACTAATGAACGGATGCGGTCAGTCCAGGATGGACGGAAGTCTTACAAAAGCTAACCATGTCATGAACGCAATGACATGTAAGGGCGGAAGTCTTATCAATTGACTCGAGCATGGATGGCTAACGGGTCAAGAGGAAGCAAGGAGGCAAGCACGAACGCGGACGCTTAAGGTAAGTGATTTCCGGAATCACATCTTCCTTCAAATAATGAAATTTGTTAGGTTGAATATAGGTAACCATGTAAGAAGTTATGGCTAAGGGTAAGAACCAAGGTAAAGTAATGGTGTGATAAGTCGTAGACAGTCGTCTATGTTTGATATTACACAGTATAGGTGAACATGTCAAAATATAGAAAGTGGCATGGTCGGATGTGGTAGTTGGTCTGATCTTGAATTAAGACTTTGAAGGATATGGGGGTTGAATAAAGTTAACCTACGTCATGGAAACATGTAAACATGGAAGAAAGAAGTTCCTGGGGGTAGTGTGTACGTACGTATGTGTGGGACGAAATGAGTCAAGAGGCAGGTATAGGTATGGGTTTGGAATTCATGGGAAAAGGGTGAGTAAACAAAATGAGTAAGTACGTAAGAACTCTATTTATATGTATGTTTGTGGTTAGGATTTGTTGGTGCAAATTGTATGGAGTTGTAATTTAGTAGGTAATAGCTTAATTTTGGTGGTAAGCATGAAAATAAGTATGAATATGTGTATGAAAATATATTTATGCATGTAGGTAAGTATGCAAGTAATGGTATTTATTGTACATGAAAGTATAGGGCTTGTATGTGTATACATACATGGCTTCAATACGTTTGAGTATTTAAGCTACTAATCATTATTTGAGAATGAAATGAAAGTGCAGGCATACTATTGTTGATCTTATGAAGATTTGACGATTTGGATGCAAGATTGTACCCGGAAGAATAATTGAAGGGATTAGCATGAGCAGAAAGAATACGGAGTGATGATTTAATCACGTGGTTTAAAGTTATGCATAACGTCACTAAATATTAACAATACGGATGTACATGGTGTTTGCAGGTTGCACAGAATTACTATCACTAAGGAGTCTATAAGATTGAAGGTCGAGTCGAAGAGCAAGGATTGTGCGGGAAGGGCGATCACATAGCTTGTAAATTACGTATTGCATTTAACGTGTCAATAAAGAATGAATGTTGTAAATCCTTTTCGAGAAAGTGTTTGACAATTTATAAATATTTCGAGCAAGTCATGTAGACAATAAAGAAAGAATTTTTAAATCGACAATTCTGTTGCGTCTTTATGGTTAAATATGATTGGGGTGTTTCAACGTCGCAAGCAGCACCCCCCCCCTTTGTTCGATCGCAAGTCCTCCTCCTCGTTTCCTAGTTCTCTTCATTTCAAGGTGAGAGTCTTGATTTGGTTTTGGGTTCATGATTTGATTTTGTGTAGACTTGTTTTTGATTATATGTTGGTATGATAGATGTTATGATAGCGTGTTTGTTGTGCATGATTAGTATCGAATGGATTATGCGAATTGCTGAGTTTATGATGTTATGTATGCGTATATGATCTTGGCTGCGTTTTCTTTATGAAAATCATGATATAATGATTAGGGGTATGAAATCATTAATAGGGTTATGTAATAATTGATAAATAATCTGCTGTAAATTGTTATTATGAAGAGTGGTGATCGTTAAACGTGTTTCGGGTAGCATCTAGAGGAAAAAGAATTGGCTGATTAGCGAAAACAGCCAACTTCAGTTGATTGTAAACGGATCATTATAAATCGAAAACTTGATTTTCTGAAGTCTAAAACGTACGTTTTTGAAAAACTCTTCTAATGGTACCGGAATCGCATTTTTTCGAAGGTCGGTTACTATTTTAAATTAATTATTTCGTCCAGCAGCTGAAGCTGCGTTTTTTCTACAGAAATTACGTGTTGTTTGCTGGGTCATATCTCATAATCTGGCTAGAATTAAGTCACGAAATTCTTACAGCAGCTAGAGGCGGGAATTTCCGAAAATCTCCCGCTGGAATTTCGTCATCGGATAAACGATGATTTTTAAATGAATTTTCCCGTGGACTGCAGTCAGAAAATGACGAATCTGACTGTAGCCTAGTAAATAAATTTTTTTAAATAATTGGTAATGAGTTAGGGCCTAAAACTTTTACACAAAGCTTTACAGACCGTTTGACACACTCTGTAAATTAATTGAAATTTTTGGAATGTGGGAACTATTTTATAAAAATTCGTGAAAACAGGTCAGTTTCAGTGATCAAGGCTGGAACGTAAACAAGTTCAGTTTTTCATAGTGGTATTGCTTATGTCATCATGTGCCAATTTAACTTGTCGTATGATTATGTGAACATTTTGATAAGTTGGATTTTAAGGATTAGATGTAGGTGCACACGTGCTCGACTTAATGAATACATACGTGATGCGAATGTGTATATGTATAAGTTGTCAACATGAGTACTTGGTATGTGTAAGTTGCGTGAATAGACTATGTGTATTTCTTGAACACGCTAATAATTAAGTGGTAATCATGACTCTAACTCCCGTTAAAAGTCTAACCGGGCAACTTAAGGTGAGTTCACGGCCCCTACTCTTTTAAACGTTTACAAAACACAGGGGGAGAAAACATGTATACGTTACAGTGATGTATGGGTTATACATTACGGTACAGTAACGTCTTTCTATTTAAGTTAAGTTATACGGTTATGGTCACAAGGAAGCATATATCACATGTCAGTCCCCTTAACACTTACGATGCCGCTAGTATTGGATTATAGCGAGAGAATTTTTAGTAGTACTACTGGGCCTGACAAGCCCCACTTGAACTGGTCGCGCCAGTTAGACTATGGTCATGGGTGTAGAATTTGCCTAACATCTTAGCCATGGTTAGTGATAGACCTGGCACAACAGGGGCAGCAACGTCAGCTTTGGATCGAACACTTTGTTGACATGACCTAGGTTAGCTACCTAAACATATAACATAAACTGCTAATCAATATAACAACACGGTTCGGGTTTTGAATTCTGAACAACTTATAACAACACGATTCGGGTTTTGAATCAGGAAACTTGAACATTCTAATTCGGGTTTAGATCAGGGGTTACCTATCATAACATACTGGTTTGGGATTTGAACCAGTGGAAAAAACTTATCTTATATCTGTAAACTAAAACCTGTGAACTCACTCATCATAATTGTTGACACTTGATTTTTACATATTTCTCAGGTTGCTAAGGTAGCACACATCAGGACTAGGATGCATTATAGTGTCACATTGATTTCATCAAATATTTAGACACAACTTTAAAGTACATTAACTATTTTGGTTTTGTAATTATTACGCATCCGCAACTCAATTGTATAAACCATATTTCTCATTAATGAGCAAACAGGAATATTTGTTTTTAACTCATATAGTGGTCCTTCAGTATGACTAATGACTGTGATCCTGGTTTGTCACGCGCAGGATTTTTGAGGGTGTGAGAAATTAACTACCACTAATCTAGATTTGGGAGTTGTGATTGGTTTGAAGGAAAACTTTAAACTTAGAGAAAAGATATCAGATTTATCAAACGTAACCTCCTCCAAACTTCAGGTTCTAGGTTTCACAAAACTCAGCTTACTCAGTTAATTGGCCACCACATAGACATGATGCTGGAAAGTTGGTTAATTTAATATGGTAATAAAAAATAGGTCTTTGTCATCAGATCTTTTATAATTCGATTAACCCTATTTATTAGTGTGAGTCAACCTACTCTATGTCACTCAACAAGCTTCTAGGTTTTGTCATCAACTGAACAAGTTGTAAAGCAAGAACTCGAAACACATGCAAATAGTTCAAAGAAACCTACACATCAATGTATTCAGACAACTTTGTCAAGGTCAGAAACACATCCAAACATGAGTATAAACCGAGAAAAGCAAAAACCTAATTAGTGAACCATCCGCCTGGAGAAAGTCACAAAAAGCCTAGCCGCTCATGATTATAGTTCTCATCTTTTTCCGCGTTTAAAAGATTCTGCGTCCCTCTCCTCCAAAACCGCCGTCTGAACCCTCCTAAAAATCACGACCGACCTAATTTCATGTGATGTTGTTTCGTGCAAAGCCCAACCACAATGTTGGCCCATTTACATTCACAATTCATCTTTGACTTCACACGTCACAGCCCACTATGAAATATTCATTGTAAATTAGTTCCATCTCAATCTTGCAACCCATTTAGTCTAGTCCATGTAGATTTGAAACCTAAAGTATTAAATGCTTTTGAAATAAGGTGCTGGCAAACATCTTGAACTTTCGTTTCTTGCAAAAACAATTAACCAACAATTAGGTACTGTTTGATATGCAAGGATGGGAGGCGGAATGGAATGAACCATTATGAGGGTATGAAGAAAAGGGTGTTTGATTGGTCAACGGAATAGAATCACCCATTCCATAAGGCATTCCATTCTCTCAAAATCATTCCATCCACCCCTCATGTTTTTTTCATTACATCCCCTCTTGCATCATTCATCAACAACAACACAACCCACTACCTTCGCCGCCACCACCCACCCACCACTGACGCCATCGCCGCCTCCACCCGCAACCCGTCACCGCCTCCGCCGGCACCCGACAACCACTGCCGCCACAGCCACGACCCGCCACCGTTGCCACCCGCTGTCGCCACCAACCATCGCCGCCGCCACCCACCACCAACGTCGATGCCACAACCACCACCACCACCAACAACCATTGTTGTCGCCACCCATCGTCACCTCCGCCGCCACCCACCACCACCGATGGCCGCCACCGCCACCTCCGTCACCATCACCCGTCATGGCCACAACCCGCCACCGTTGCCACCAATCACCACCGCCGCCGCCACTCGCTGCCGCCACCCACCTCTACCGTCGACGCCACAAACCACCGCCACCACCAACCACATCGTCGCCGCTACTAACCGCCACCTCCCCTGTCACCAAGCACCGCCGATGGCCACCGCCACCTCCGTGACCACCACCCACCGTCACCGCCTCCACCGCCACTCGCCAGCGTCGCCACCACCCATCACCTCCTTAGCCACCACCCATCACCGCCACCTATAGCCACCCACAATCAATACACAATTATAATTCATTCCATTCCCACATGGTAACCAAACAAGACATGGAATGGTAATAATTCATTGAATTCCCTCGCCCATTCCATTACCTTCTCCATTCCTTTCCGTCGTCCATTCCATTACTCCATATCAAACAAACCCTTAATGCTAAAATCAATTCTAGTGTTACATCACTAAAAACATTTAATTGCATTCATATTTTCACATCATCCCTACGTCAATATTCAACGTCTCTTTTAGGCCATGTGTAATGGGGCATTATAAGGGCATGAAAAGGTTTGATAATGCCCTCAACACAATCCCCTTGGGCATTATAGGGGCATGAAAAGGGTGGGGCATTTCTATAATAATGCCCAAAGAAAAGAAAAATAATGGAAAGTAATAAATGAAATGGGCATTAACATTACACCTTTTTAAAGGGGCATTATGATGATAATGTGGTGAAAAACGCCCCTTAGTGGCATTAACCATTACCTGTGGTCTTAATTGTTTCTCATAAACATTTATTAAACATATTTTATCATTATAGCACATATATATTTATAACCCACAAGATATAAGAATCGTTTATGTAGTATCTTTTGTGACAATATCGATGCATTTAGATTTTAAATAATACCAATTAAAGTGTGCCTAAATTGCACCGATCAAATCCCCCCACTTATCTTTTTTCGTCCCGAAAAAACAATATGCAATGGAATCACAATCATAACCAGTGGCTTTCAATATATTGATGTATTTTTATTAACAAGTCTAATTACACGTTAACTAAGATTGCAGGTATGTGATCCACTTAAACCCAACCACCGGTCTCCAAGCCCTTAATCATGATCCGTTATGTTCAAGTGCATTATTCATCTATGGGTCTCACTCTCAAAAACCACAACGCTACCTAATCCCGCTTCAACCTTATGAGATTACCGTTTTATATAAAAAAAACTCTTATATATTTCCGATTAAATTTATGATGGATAATGGATGATGTTGTGAGCTTTGATATGCTTTTATTTATGATCAGCTTAGCGGACATACCCCACACGAGTCACCATCCCCATGGTTAATGCCGCATGAGTCGCTATCGTCGCGGCAATACCATAGGCTTTGTTTTCCTTTTTTTTCTTTCAACATATAGCTCAAATGGATTGATAGAATTTTTTTTTCGGGCGCCACACTGTTTCGGATTTGTTTTCACAAAAAGAAACAGGTGTGCCAATTTAATCGGAAAAACTTATAAGCTTTTTATTTATAACGGTACCCCTAAACTCTCAACAGTTTCGGTTTTGCTATAGCTCCTAAGGCCAGAACCCACAAGATTCCTAATATTTAAGGTGTATTATATCAATTCTAAGGAACCTTTCAACCGGCTGGGCCTACCCACATATCCTAAATTAGACGCGTGCTCGACCGTTTCATTATCTCATATATATATATATAATAATTGAAAAGCCAATAATCTGATTATACCTATCATTTTCCATTTTATGCAAAAACTATTACGAGACATTTTCAATTTTTTTCAAATTTTTTGTTTTTTCCTTTTATATGAAAACAACTAAAAATTAACTAAGACACAAACTAGACTCTAGTTTCCCCTCCCCACACTTAAATTTTGCATTGTCCTGTGGAATGAAACTACAACTCAAAGATAAAAGAAAAAAATATATGTACAAAAGATTGGAACAAACTCGCCTAGATAAACGAGTAGCATCCTCGTGAATGTTCTACATCGACCGTATAGCATTTCGTTCGCGGCCGCAACAAAAATGTGGGATGCTCTTCTCAAAATATATTCAAACCATCCCCACCTAAATGGAGATTGAGTATAGACGGAGCAATCGAAATATGCAACATAAAGCTCAAACACTTCCAAACACGTTAAACCGAATCATTGTACAAAAACTCTACAAAAACTACATCTAGGGCGATTTTCATTTCAAAATCCCTTTTCAACCTAGCACTGCCCCCTGAAAACATGTGAATCACCCTCAACCACATTGAAGCTTGCCAAACAACTCTGTAAAACTTCCCCACACTTGTCCGGTTCGTACAATAATTATAACCAAGTATGATTGCATATATGTATCATGTATAGTATCGTATAATGTATGTACGTCACGTATTTGCAAGTTCATCACACGTTTACGAATATCACAAGTATGTGTTACATGTTTGAATGTATAAGTATAAAATGATTATGACTAAGTATAACATGAATAAAATATGATTTTCCATTATGATTCAAGTCTCGGATTACAATGATTTACAACGAAGAATAATTACGAGATACGAGGTTTCCAAAAATAGAAATACAACACGTGCTTGCTAAAAATAGAAAGCATGGAAACGCGAGGCGTTACAGTCTCCCCTCCTTTAAGAAATTTCGTCCCGAAATTTAGGAAGATGCAACGAAAAGATGCGGATACTTAGTCTTCATATCACTCTCGAGTTCCTAAGTAAACTCAGCGCCATGCTTACCTTCCCATCGAACCTTGACGATAGGAATTCGACTGCGCCTTAATTGCTTGATTCCTCGGTCCATGATTTCAACCGGTTTCTCCACAAAATGCAAGGTCTCATTGATTTGAAGATCTTCGAGTGGAACTTGAAGTCATTCTTCAGCTAGACACTTCATAAGGTTTGAAACATGAAAGACAGGATGAACGTTGCTGAGCGCTTGAGGCAGATCCAGACGATACGCTACCTTTCCAATCCTCTTGAGAATCTTGAAAGGACCTACATAGCGAGGAGTGAGCTTGCCTTTCTTACCAAATCGAATAACACCTTTCCAAGGGGAGACCTTGAGAAGTAAGTTATCACCCACATTGAATTCCAATGGTTTGCGCCTTCTGTCGGCATAACTCTTTTGTCGGCTTCGAGCTTTGAGGAGGTTATCACGGATTTGTAAGATCTTGTCCATTGTCTCTTATATCAGTTCGGGACCGGTGATTTGTGAGTCTCTGATCTCGTGCCAACAAATAGGCGAACGACACTTACGACCATACAATGCTTCAAATGGAGCCATTTGAATACTTGCGTGATAACTATTATTGTACGAGAATTCTACCAATGGTAAGTGCGAATCCCGGTTGCTGCCAAAATCGATTACGCATGACCGACGCATTTCCTCCAAAACTTGGATAGTACGCTCGGTTTGACCGTCGGATTGAGGATGAAAAGCGGTGCTAAGGTTAAGACGAGTGCCAAGGGCGGATTGAAATGTTTGCCAGAGGTGGGAGGTGCAACGAGCATCGCGATCGGAAATGATGTCAACGGGAGTACCATGACGACTGATGATTTCATCCGTGTAGATAAGGGCCAATTTCTCGACCTTGTAATCTTCACGAATGGAAAGGAAATGAGCGGATTTGGTCAATCGGTCAGTGATAACCCATATGCTGTCATGACCCGACGAAGTACGAGGAAGCTTGGTAATGAAATCCGTAGCAATACTCTCCCATTTCCAGACGGGAATTTCTGGTTGTTCGAGTAAGCCAGAGGGGCGTTGATGTTCAGCTTTCACCTTAGAACAAGTAAGGCACTTCGAGACGTAGAAAGCGATATCTTTCTTCATCCCAGGCCACCAATAAGATGCACGAAGGTCATGGTAAATTTTGTCAGCGCCAGATGAATGGAGTATCAGGATTTGTGGGCTTCATCCATCAAGGTGTTTCGAAGGTTAAGACGATTGGGAATCCAAATGCGATCATGGTAGTAAAGGATACCATCGGGTTTAGCTGCGAGTGGGTTTTCGACTCCACAATTTAACTCGTTATCGAGGTTACCCTCGTTAATGACGGAAAATTGTGCTTGGCGAATTAGCTCATTAAGTTTTCCCACGATTTGGTGACAACGAATACTCTTGACGTGAGTTTTACGACTAAGTGCATCGGCTACAACATTTGCCTTACCAGGGTGGTAGCGAATGTCACAGTCGTAGTCGTTTAACAATTCTACCCAACGACGTTGACGCATGTTGAGTTCCTTTTGATCAAAGATATGTTGGAAGCTCTTATGGTCGGTGAAGACCGTACACTTTGTACCATAAAGGTAGTGTCGCCAAATCTTTAACGCAAAAAACAACTGCACCAAGTTCAAGGTCATGCGTAGTATAGTTTTTCTCATGAGTTTTGAGTTGTCTCGACGCGTATGCGATAACCTTGTCTCGTTGCATAAGAACGCAACCAAGACCTTGGTTTGAGGCATCACAATACACGACGAAATCGTCGTTTCCATCGGGAAGTGCAAGGATAGGAGCATTACATAACATGTCCTTGAGGGTTTGAAAGGACTCCTCTTGTTCGGGACCCCAAACAAAAGGTTTATCTTTTTTGGTCAAGGACGTTAAAGGAACGGCAATCTTGGAGAAGTTCGAGATGAAACGGCGATAATAACCAGCTAGGCCAAGGAACGAACGAATTTCAGAAGGCGATTTAGGTGCAATCCAATTCTCACAGCTTCTATCTTTGCGGGGTCAACATGTATACCGAGTTCATTGACGGTGTGACCAAGAAATTAAACCTCTTTTAGCCAAAATTCACACTTGGAGAATTTGGCATAAAGACGTTCGGTATGCAAAAGTTGAAGAATAAGTTGCAAATGTCGCCCATGTTCTTCTTTCGTCTTGGAGTAGATGAGAATATCGTCATTGAATACGATTACGAAATGATCGAGGAAAGGTTTACACACACGGTTCATGAGATCCATAAACACTGCAGGTGCGTTAGTCAAACCAAAAGGCATGACCACGAACTCATAGTGTCCGTAACGAGTGCGAAAGGCAGTCTTAGGTACATCTCCCTCGAAAACTCGAAGTTGATGGTAGCCGGAACGGAGGTCAATTTTCGAGAAACACGTCGCACCTTGAAGTTGATCAAAGAGATCGTCAATACGAGGAAGTGGGTATCGGTTCTTGACTGTAAGTTTATTGAGTTCACGATAGTCAATGCACATCCGAAAAGACCCATCTTTCTTCTTGACGAACAAAACGGGAGTGCCCCATAGGGAAGTACTAGGGCGTATAAAGCCTTTGTCAAAAAGCTCTTGAAGTTGGCTAGATAGCTCTTGCATCTCCGAGGGTGCTAAACAATAAGGAGCTTTCGCAACAGGAGTTGTGCCAGGGATGAGGTCAATACGAAAGTCAACAGAACGAGGAGGCGGAGGACCAGGAAGATCCTCTGGAAAGACATCAGGGAAATTGCAAACAACAGGAACGTCGTTCATGCTCGGGCCCTTGTCTTTCTTTTCCACAACATGGGCCAGAAAGGCAAAGTACTCCTTGTGCAAATATTTGTTTGCTTGAATACACGACATAAGCTTGAGACCTTTAGAAGGTTTCTCGCCATAGACATGCAATGAATCAATGTTTGGAAGTGGAAGACGAATAAATTTATCGGAGCAAACAACTTCAGCACGAACTCGCTTAAGCCAGTCCATGCCTACTATGATATCGAAGCTTCCCAATTGCATGGGAATGAGATCAATAGAAAACGTATGATCGTTAAGACTTAAGGAACAATTAGAAAGAATAGAATCAACAGAGACGGTCTTACCATTTACGACTTCGACAGCGAAAGGATTTGGCAATTTGGAACGTACGCACTTAAGTAAAGGTTCAAATTCAGTCGAAACAAAACTTTTATCGGCGCCAGTATCAAATAGACATGAAGCATAAAAACGTACCAGTGATAACGTCGTTTGAACTTTGAGCCTGAGCGTTGGTGAGGGCAAATGCTCTCCCGCGTGCCGGTTGTGGCTGTTGTTGTTGCTGAGGCTGCTGGTTGACGTTGCGTTGAGGGAAAACGTTGGCGAGATGGCTTAGGTCATCGCACTTGAAACATGCTTACACAGGAGCATTTTGAGGTTGGGTTTGAGGTTGAGTAGGGTTAGGCATGAGGGCTTGAGGTTGGGTGTTTTTGGGTTGCGGGAAGTTGCGGCAACGGTTAGCAAAGTGTCCAAACCTTTGACATTGGGCACACTTGCGGCATGGGGTATCTGTGGGATGATGGCGTAAACAGGTCATACACCGGGGGTGAGACCCAATGTAGCCCTATCTTGGCTGATCGGGGTTAGCAGGAACGATGGCTGCAACGGCTTAGATGGGTTGAGGGTTCGACGGAGTAACAACCGCGCAATTTTGGCCAGAAGCCTTCCGCTTCTTGTTCTTGGGGTTGTTGTTGATTTTGGGGTTTTTAGGTGAGGGTTCAACAGTGGCAGGTTCGGCGGTGGCTTGGTGCGCACTTTTCAGTGAGGCCTTCGCGGCATTCCTGCGCTCGACCTGGTTGCTGTTAAGGCGAGTGGCCAAGCGGTAGGTTTCCTCGATAGTTGCTGGGAAGGCGGCTTCCACGAGGTTCATGAAAGAATCGGGTAGGCAATGGATGTATTTGTTGATAGCCTTTTCAGTGGTATCAACTTGGGTAAGACAAAGAATACTAAGCTGCTTGAAGTGTTGGGTTAAACCATCATTATCGTCCCCATTTTACTTGAGGTACCAAAACTCTTTCTAGCTTCTTAAGCTTATGTGGAGGGCAGAATTCGTCTCTCATGATTTTCTTTAACTCGGCCCATAGCAGGGCGTGGGCTGCATCATCCCCTCTTGTGCTACGTTCGGAGGTCCACCAATCGAGAGCTCTCGATCGGAACACCCCTGTGGCCTTTTGGGTATGCAGATCGTCGGGACAGCCGCTGTGACGGAACGCGAGTTCCATGGCTTCGAACCAAGTCAGCAACGCTGTGGCGCCATCCTTACTCGTAAACTCTAAGGGTTTACAAGCAATGAAGTGCTTTAAGAGGAATTGCGTCTTAGGTTTTTCCACCTTGGAGTCGACCGAACCATGAAGCGATTCAGTGTTCTATTGGATCTTACTAACGATATCAAGCATGATTCGGGCGATATGGTCGGCCATTTGTTCAGTGACGAGGTTCACGAGTTCTTTCTTGGAGTTAGAACGAGAGTTCTTCTTGCTCTTCTTGTGTTCAGCGGATGAGCTTGGAGATGCCATCTAGAAGTTCGAAAGGGAAAGAAAGGATGAGACTTGTATCATAATGTAAAATAAGTTTGGCATGTATAAGTATGTAAGCATGGTGTATCACATATGGTTCACATAGATAGCATGAATTTAACAAGTATGGCATGTACAACACGTATAAAGGAATATAAATTTAGTTTGTTCACGAGGGTTATTATTATTTTTGATTGCAATAAACATGCGAATTGTATAACGGTTTCAAAATGAATAAGGTAACAAATATAAAATCACATAAAAATTGAGATAACATAAAAGATTGGCTCAATAAAACATGGGATTGTTTCGGGTAGAGAAACGTCGACTATTCCAAAGTGAATCGAAGATCCTTTCGAATTAGAGAAACGTGTTTTGGCCTATAGGTAAAATGCTCTCGTCAAGAAGCGATTAACGGCATTTACCCTTCCAGTTACTACACGTCTCTAACCGATCGAAAAATCGAGACTTTGGCGAGATTGAAAATCGAGGAACGGGACTAGTTGACAAGGTGCGGGTTTCACCCCTAACTTGACAACATCGTACCCTAAGTGTGGTTTGCTTCTTACTAAACGAGGAGCACATTCTGACTCGTTTGTAAGATCCACTAGAGTATGAAATGGAAGTCGTCCATCAAGATGTGGATATCACTCCTAACTTGATGGTATATCTTCGTGAAAAATCGAATACGCGGAATGAGGGATTTCAGCAAAAATTGTAAGTCATTGGACCTATTTTGGTGCAAATCGCCACGTTTGCATCACGAGTGTCTTCAAGTCTTCAAGTGTATTGTGTAAAATGTCTTAGAAAAGACATTGTGTAAGTTTTAAGACCAAAAGATAAGGAAGAAGCAATGAGGAAGAAATATGTTTTAAGCATGATAATAGAATGGTCAAAACGGACACTTAAACTATAGACTAGGTCGAACATGGCAATTCTACCTAATTCCATATAGTTATGGTTCTGATACCAATCTGTCACACCCCAACCGATGGCGGAAACATCGAGGCGGGACAAAATAGATTGCTCATTGCTCATAATACTAATTGCGAGAATAATTAATTAAATCCAAATTTCATTTCATGGCATAATGTCATTACAATACAAGGGAAAATTCAAATACAACATTAACTAAGACAAAATTTGATACATCAATAGTAAACCTAAATGTCTAAATGTGTATCTAGCGTCATTGCTACTTCGTTTTCATGGCATCAACCTGTAACATGTTTAAAATACGAGTTCAATGCAAAAGCAAAGTCGAGTATACAAGTTTGAGAATAGCATACGTATAAGCATAAGTTTAAACAAATCCACATGGCAACTAAGTTTACATACGAGCATATACAAGGCATGCGATATTTCTAGTCAACCCTCTGTTCACGCAACTAGTATAAATAATTCAACATGACCACTCGTTCACGGGCGGTGCGTTACTCCTATAGCATACATGTCAAATGGAGGCTCAAATAAGCTAATGACTATGGTATCACATATGTTCGGTCCTAGTATAAGCATAACATATGTATCAAAGCGTTCATGTATAATGGATTGTTCGTGCAAGTAAATAAGCATAAGTTTTGTGTTGTTTTTGATATCTAAACATGTTACACCCCAAAAGTGGTAAACATAAAAGGGGGTTCGAGTATACTCACGGTTTCAAGCGTTCCGATTAGCAAAGTCCGTGAAGAGTTGTTTGTGTTGCGGGATGAAGACCGAGTTATCCTACAAGAGGAAAACGTAGGTGTGAGCGTTGGAATGATAACGAGAGATTCGGGATTTGGAATAATGCATTCAAAGTAACGTATACAAAAATACACACTAAGGTATAGCACTTGTCCTTTACACTTATAATAACCCATAAGGATTAGGTGTGGTTTCATAGGTTCAAGACCTATAAGAATCGTTGACAAGGAACTACACACATAGTGACAAACTTATTAACTTGATAGATTATAGTCCATAGGTATATATATATCTAGTTATATAATCATGTAGGAGGTGGGTGGATGAACCATCCACTTAGGTACCTCTTAGTATCATGTAATTCAAGTAGGAGGTGGGAGGATTAACCATCCACTTTGGAACCTCGTATGATGTTAAATCGCCTTCTGAAATTCGTTCGTTCCTTGGCCTAGCTGGTTATTATCGCCGTTTCATCTCGAACTTCTCCAAGATTGCCGTTCCTTTAACGTCCTTGATCCAAAAAGATAAACCTTTTGTTTGGGGTCCCGAACAAGAGGAGTCCTTTCAAACCCTCAAGGACATGCTATGTAATGCTCCTATCCTTGCACTTCCCGATGGAAACGACGATTTCGTCGTGTATTGTGATGCCTCAAACCAAGGTCTTGGTTGCGTTCTTATGCAACGGGACAAGGTTATCGCATACGCGTCGAGACAACTCAAAACTCATGAGAAAAACTATACTACGCACGACCTTGAACTTGGTGCAGTTGTTTTTGTGTTAAAGATTTGGTGACACTACCTTTATGGTACAAAGTGTACGGTCTTCACCGACCATAAGAGCCTCCAACATATCTTTGATCAAAAGGAACTCAACATGCGTCAACGTCGTTGGTTAGAATTGTTAAACGACTACGACTGTGACATTCGCTACCACCCTGGTAAGGAAAATGTTGTAGCCGATGCACTTAGTCATAAAACTCACGTCAAGAGTATTCGTTGTCACCAAATCGTGGGAAAACTTCATGAGCTAATTCTCCAAGCACAATTTTCCGTCATTAACGAGGGTAACCTCAATAACGAGTTAAATTGTGGAGTCGAAAACCCACTCGTAGCTAAACCCGATGATATCCTTACTACCATGATCGCATTTGGATTCCCAATCGTCTTAACCTTCAAAACACCTTGATGGATGAAGCCCACAAATCCTGATACTCCATTCATCCTGGCGCTGACAATATTTACCATGACCTTCGTGCATCTTATTGGTGGCCTGGGATGAAGAACGCTCTCTACGTCTCGAAGTGCCTTACTTGTTCTAAGGTGAAAGCTGAACATCAACACCCCTCTGGCTTACTCGAACAACCAGAAATTCCCGTCTGGAAATGGGAGAGTATTGCTACGGATTTCATTACCAAGCTTCCTCGTACTTCGTCTGGTTATGACAGCATATGGGTTATCATTGACCGATTGACCAAATCTGCTCATTTCCTTGCCATTCGTGAAGATTACAAGGTCGAGAAATTGGCCCGTATCTACACGGATGAAATCATCAGTCGTCATGGTACTCCCGTTGACATCATTTCCGATCGCGATGCTCGGTTCACCACCCGCCTCTGGCAAACATTTCAATCCGCCATTGGCACTCGTCTTAACCTTAGCACCGCTTTTCATCCTCAATCCGACGGTCAAACCGAGCGTACTATCCAAACTTTGGAGGACATGCTTCGGTTATGCGTAATCGATTTTGACGGCAACTGGGATTCGCACTTACCATTGGTAGAATTCTCGTACAATAATAGTTATCACGCAAGTATTCAAATGGATCCATTTGAAGCATTGTATGGTCATAAGTGTCGTTCGCCTATTTGTTGGCACGAGATCGGAGACTCACAAATCACCGGTCCCGAACTGATACAGGAGACAACGGACAAGATCTTACAAATCCGTGATAACCTCCTCAAAGCTCGAAGCCGACAAAAGAGTTATGCCGATAGAAGACGCAAACCATTGGAATTCATCGTGGGTGATAACGTACTTCTCAAGGTCTCCCCTTGGAAAGGTGTTATTCGATTTGGTAAGAAAGGCAAGCTCGCTCCTCGCTATGTAGGTCCTTTCAAGATTCTCGAGAGGATTGGCAAGGTAGCGTATCGTCTGGATCTGCCTCAAGCGCTCAGCAACGTTCATCCTGTCTTTCATGTTTCAAACCTAAAGAAGTGTCTAGCTGAAGAAGGACTTCAAGTTCCACTCGAAGATCTTCAAATCAATGAGACCTTGCATTTTGTGGAGAAACCGGTTGAAATCATGGACCTAGAAATCAAGCAATTAAGGCGCAGTCGAATTCCTATCGTCAAGGTTCGATGGGAAGGTAAGCGTAGCGCTGAGTTTACTTGGGAACTCGAGAGTGATATGAAGACTAAGTATCCGCATCTTTTCGTTGCATCTTCCTAAATTTCGGGACGAAATTTCCTAAAGGAGGGGAGACTGTAACGCCTCGCATTTCCATGCTTTCTATTTTTAGCAAGCGCGTGTTGTATTTCTATTTTTGGAAACCTCGTATCTCGTAATTATTCTTCGTTGTAAAACATTGTAATCCGAGACTTGAAGCATAATGGAAAATCATATTATAATCATGTTATACTTAGTCATAATCATTTTATACTTATACATTCAAACATGTAACGCATACTTGTGATATTCGTAAACGTGTGATTAACTTGCAAATACGTGATGTACATACATTATACGATACTTGGTTGTAATTATTCTTACGATAAACTGACTATAAAACCCCCTTAAAATATAAACACAAGGGGGCTGAATTGCCAAAAATGAAACTTCTACCAGCTTCTCGCGGGCCGCCAGCGTGTCCCCCATTCCTTCTCGTGCCCCGCCAGCAGTCTGTTTCGGCAGAAAGTTGTTTAAGTTCATGGATTGGTCAATTTTGGTGCACAAGGATTGTGCTTCTTGCATTAAACACCCACCTAACTAACCCTAATCACATCCTATAAAACCCAACCGATTCCTACACTTCTCCACTTTGCAAACTCCACTAGAACACTCTCTAATCACTTCAAATCTGCTAATAATCTCAGAATTTGAGCAGAAAGTTCAAGGTCTTCAAAGTGAGTTCTAGCTCACTTCCACTTCACCTTTTTCATTGTTCTTTCTTTCTTAGCACTTGGGACACCTCTAGGATTGTTTCCTTAGGTTTTTCCATGGAAAACCGAGATGGAACTCCTTCATATTTGAGGTTGAAGTGCAAGAAACTCTCTGATTTTAACAAAACTCTTTCAAAACTTATGTTTTCATCAAACAACTTTGTGTTCTTGAGCTTACAATCAAAGCTATTATTAGTGAGACTAAGCAAGGTTGTTAAACATGTAAATAAGAGTGTTTTAACACTCAAAACTTTTTGTTTTGAAGAGCTTTAAGCTCACAAGTGATGCAAGCCAAAAGCTTGATGATAGTGTGTCCACATTGGTTAGCTTGGGCTATCCTAACTTTGGACCACACATCATTTGATGATTTTCATCATTATCCTAAGTAGCTTGCTAGTCCTAAAGTGTCACAACCCCGCCTAGCACACATCGACGAGTGTCGATGTGTGCTCCCTGGGTTGTAGTTCACTTGCCTACTTGGTATAGTGGCGACACACTTTACATTCTTGTCATTTACATTTTGTTCTCGTTCTAAGACCCTCCTTGTTACCTATGGTAACTTGTGTAGTGGTGAACATCATACGAGGTTCCAAAGTGGATGGTTAATCCTCCCACCTCCTACTTGAATTACATGATACTAAGAGGAACCTAAGTGGATGGTTCATCCTCCCACCTCCTACATGATTATATAACTAGATATATATATACCTATGGACTATAATATAATCATTGGAACCGAACCCTTGATAATGACTAAATAAGCATCTATCAAGTTAATAAGTTTGTCACTATGTGTGTAGTTCCTTGTCAACGATTCTTATAGGTCTTGAACCAATGAAACCACACCTAATCCTTATGGGTTATTATAAGTGTCAAGGATAAGTGCTATACCTTAGTGTGTATTTTTGTATACGTTACTTTGAATGCATTATTCCAAATCCCGAATCTCTCGTTATCATTCCAACGCTCACACCTATGTTTTCCTCTTGTAGGATAACTCGATGTTCATCCCGCAACACAAACAACTCTTCACGGACTTTGCTAATCGGAACGCTTGCAACCGTGAGTATGCTCGAACCCCCTTTTACGTTTACCACTTTTGGGGTGTAACATGTTTACATATCAAAAACAACACAAAACTTATGCTTATTTACTTGCACAAACAATCCATTATACATGAACGCTTTGATACGTATGTTATGCTTATACTAGGACCGAACATATGTGATACCATAGTCATTAGCTTATTTGAGCCTCCATTTGACATTTATAGCGCTATAGGAGTAACGCACCGCCCGTGAACGAGTGGTCATGTTGAATTATTTATACTAGTTGCGTGAACAGAGGGTTGACTAGAAATATCGCATGCCTTGTATATGCTCGTATGTAAACTTAGTTACCATGTGGATTTGTTTAAACGTATGCTATGCTCAAACTTGTATAGTCGCCTTTGCTTTTGCATTGAACTTGTATTTTAAACATGTTACAGGCTGAGAAGGTTGATGCCATGAAAACGAAGTAGCAATGACGCTAGATACACATTTAGACGTTTAGGTTTACTATTGATGTATCAAAATTTGTCTTAGTTAATGTTGTATTTGAATTTTACCTTGTATTGTAATGAAATTATGCCATGAAATGAAATTCGGATTTAATTAATTATTCTCGCAGTTAGTATTATGAGCAATGAGCAATCTATTTCGTCCCGCCTTGATGTTTCCGCCATCGGTTGGGGTGTGACAAGGGTGACTATTGGCTCCTCCAGAGTCAGCCATCTTTGTAGATCTTGGTAAGGTTTCTTAAAAAATTGGCACATAAGGCGTAGATTTTTAAAGAATCACGAATGGTGTTGGACATGGGATTTATGGCTTAAAGGCATTTATCACTAATGGATGTTTGAATTTCTTATTGTCATTATATTTCTGACAAGATTATATAAGATTGATCACTTATGATCGATGAGGTTTGGGTGTAGCCCAACTACCTCGATGACTAGTGTGGTTCTTCAAGTCACTGCCAGGAGAGTCATCATCGCTCAGATGTTGACTAGGATTATTGTTTTAAAATGGTTTTTGTAATAAAGCCTAGGTTGCATTTATGATCATTTTAATATGGTTTGGAGCGTAGCTCACTACTTTGGACAGGGAACCTTAAAGGTTACGATGCCCCTGACTCTATTGGATGATTAGGTATGGTTCACAAGCCATTCATCCTTGAGTGATATTGGAAAGTGTTTATCATTCTTGATGTACACTATGATCTTGTTAACCATCAGGCTTTGAGGTGGAACATAGTTCACTGCCTCTGGATAGAAGGGATACTCCTCCTTAGCTATCATGATAGAAGGTCATCAGTCCTTAACTTATCATAGTTTGCTAATTTATTTTGGTCTATTGCCATTTTATCTGGGAAAACCATTAAGAAGATCTTTTGGAATTTTAGCGGATCAATATAAATTTCGAGTAAAGTCGAGACGATCGCTTGAACAAAGGATAATTCTAATACTTATATATATATACACACATATAAAATTTTGAATCCTTTCTCATTAAAATAAATAAGGGATTACATTAGGGCCTTAAATAGGTCTTTTAATTAAAATTAAGATTAATTGGTCCTCACAGGGACCTAATGGAGATCACTAGTCCACACAGGGACCAAAACGAAATACTTGTCCACGCAGGGACTAAAGGAAAATACTTGTCCATGCAGGGATTAAAATAGAAATACTTGTCCACGCAGGGACTAAAATAGAAATACTTGTCCACGCAGGGACTAAAATAGAAATATTGATAGCTCAATCCCTACCTTTTCTAAGGCCTGATTAATGGCCTCTAATTGTGGCGTTGATTGCAGTGTTTGTTGCGGCGGGGGTTGCGATTGCCGTTGATACTGGGATGCAGAAGGGTATTGGTATCCATAGCCAGGATATGATGTGGCTGATTATGGGGAAAAGGAGTTGGGTTATAAGCATTATATGCGGCTGCTTCCAAATATGGATCAACAGACGGTGCCAAATAGTCATAGTGTAAAGGTGTAGGTGTATGGTGGTACCCAGATGAATCTGGATAGGAAGGAATCGGGTTTCCCGGTTCTGGCAGTGACAGCTGAACAGTAGGTCCAATGGCTGGTGGAAGAGGTGGCAATTCTGCTACAGGTGACGTGTTTGATGGTCCACCCATTTGTGGGTCCTCAGGGATGACAAGGTAAGTTTGGGACGTAGGTGGTTGCGAACCCATCCATTGCCCTGCACGCACTGACATACGTGCTCCACACTTTCTTCTTGGAGGTGTTTGTTGTTGTTGTTGTTGTTCCTCCACTTCCATTTGCTTAGCTTCTTGGGGAGGTGATGGTGGCTTGGAAGAATGAGGAGAAGGGGTATAGTAAAGCTGTTATCGGCTCCATCTTAAAACCCAACTATCAGGGCCTTTGAATGGTGATCATGTGCGTGAAGGGGGACCACTTGACAGTTCAATGGGATATTCATACGATCCCAAGGGTGGTATTTCTGGATCTTCCTCCATGTGGGTGGGTGAGTCAACCGGTGGCGTTATGGATGGTGAACACGCGTAGCTATTTGGGTTGGAGGCTTCTTGGTGAGGGTTGGAGTGTTGCGAATGGTACGAATGGAAAGAGTAGTGTGAGTCTTGGGAGTCTGAATGTGGGGGAGAGTACTCGCGTGGAAGCGGGTACCCAACGGTCGCCATGATGACGAAGAATCTCCTGATCCTTCGTATGGGTTTGGGCTCGGCACACGGGATGGTCCTTTCCCGGATGCTCCTCCTCTTGTTGAGCCTCCGCCTCTCCTAATGCTACCACGGCATCTTGGCGGCATTTTTCCTGCTCCAAAAACTAAAACAAACTGAAATAAAACCAAAACTTGGGTTGCCTCCCAATAAGCACTAAGTTTTAGATCTTCAGCCAGATCATACCTGTCAAGTCATGGTAGACGTGTAGGGTGTTTGCAATCTCTCATTTTCATTAACCTATTCATCCACAACTTTGAAACACCATCCAGCTTGTTTAATAACCAGCTATTCAACTCACATTTTCCTTCTTCTTCATCCATCTCCTGTGGTTTCTTTCCTTTCTTTCTCCTGCCTCTCCTCGGTTTCTTCTTCTTTTTCTTAACCTCTACCAACCTGTCAATCATAAAACATTCTTTCTCTTCCACAAGACTCTTCTTTTCAGAAGGTATACACTTATTAGCCATATATTTTGGTTGAGTTTGAAAATACTTTCAACGTCAACTTTTGATCCCCAAACCTAAATCTGACCGTTCCCTCAACACAATTAATGATTGCATGAGCAGTAGCTAGGAACGGTCTACCTAATATAACAGTTGGTTCGTTATTTTTAACACAATCAAGCTCCAAGAAATCGACAGGATAATAAAATTCCCCTACTTTCACAATCACATCTTTTACAATCCCCCGAGGACACGTAGGAGTTTGATTAGCCAACACCACTATGGTTTCAACTTTTTGTAGTGGCCCGAAATCATACTGATCATATAACCTCCCTGGTAAAATACTGACACAGGCTCCAAGATCCAACAACGCCCTGTCCAATTTAAAATCACCTATTTGTATTGAAATAATAGGTGCTCCTGGATCTTGGAGTTTCGGGGGAAGGATACCTATCAAAACGGCATTCACATGAACGGCATCAAGTTGTTTAGGAAACTTGTGACGTCGTTTTTGGGTACTCAACTCTTCAAAAAATTCAACGTGATCAGGACTTTCTTTTATTTTTTTCAAGCAACGGTTTATTTATTTTACCTTTTCAAAACTTTCCCAGCTTTCACCCTTAGATGATTTCCATTTACTTAAATTCTTGGGTGCAATTAAGGCCATAGGGAATGGAACCTTTACATCCCCATTATCACTATCAGAAGACGTTTTATTTGAACTATGTTTAGACTTTATAAAACTTCCAATTTCCTGATCACGTTCGCTCTCACCCTCAGACTCAATCGCATCCTCTACCATACTCTCAACATATTGCGGTGACTGGGTTTCAATAGTAGAAATTTTAGAAAGAGAACGAGTACTTACCTCATCTATGTGGACACTCGTTGTGTCAGGAGATTTGTCAGCTGTATTTTCCTGAAAATCACTAAGAAGCTTATCTTGATTTCTTCTGATGATAGTCACTTCTTCCGCTAATTGTCCAACCTGTTGTGAACTCCATAATCGTGTCAAATTTTTCATTAATGGAGTTATCATCCGACTCATGCTGACACGTTTGCATATTCTCTTGAGGCGCCAATTGCTTTCATAGTTATCTTGATCTCCTGGATTACTCCAATGGTTGTAGAATCCCTGCTGATAATTCCCTTGATTTCCTTGCTGGTGTTTCTGATTTGATACCTCGAAAGATCTTCCATAACTATTTTGTTGAGCATCATTACACCTTTGCTGACCCAAACTGACCCAATTTTGACCTCTTTAAGTAAACTGTTGCGTTGGAGGCACAAAATCGTTATACTCATCACATCCAAGTTGGTTATAATACCCATCTTCTTCATCTACATTATATCTGGCATATCTTGTCACACCCCGTATTTCCAACACAATCCCGGTGGGCCCTGATGGGGAGTATTGTGACGTAAAATTGGTATCGTCATGGTCAAACATATACAGCACAGCGGAAGACTTGAATATTAAATATTATTACAAACCATTGAGTTTCAAAGTCTATAAAAATACACGGTTTACAATATTAGATCCACAGGCGGATCGAAAGTATGAAAATGAAATCTTCTGACAGACTTTAAGCTTGACTAAGAACTTGCAAAATTCCCTACGTCGTTACCAAGCAGCTCCTAGCCTATTCCGTGCCGAAACCTGTCACTTAACCTTTTTGAGCAATACGTCAGTTTTCACTGGTAAATACATTTAACCGAATCATTTGAAAACATTTAAAATTTTGTTTAGGTGCATTGAGCACGAAAATCATTTATAACCTGGGACAATTCAAAATGATCTTGTTTACAGTTTTACAGGTCTGTCAATACATACAGGGGTCCGGTGCAGAAACCGAATAACCTGATTAACCGACACACCACTTAATAAAACCCACGGAGGAGTATAATAAAATAATTTGTTTAGCATTAGCGTCTGTCAGGTGTATGCCTACACCCCGCGCTTAGGTCGTGGCCATTAGTAATTTAAATGTGCCAAGGATATCCAGGACACGGTCGAGTTAACCCCCAACGTTTAAGTTATCAGACAATACAGAATAAAACAGGTTATAAGATTTAGTAAATCGCAATCCGATAAACATGATCCCATACCCGACCAAGCAGTAATATAATACCATATCCCAAGCCCGTATAGGGAAAATAAGTTAAAGTATTTACCTGAGCTAGTTCTTCTAATGAATAGTAACTCAGCCGTTAATCAAGAACACAAATGCAAGTATCGGTCTACTGGGAGGCTTCTAGTCTGGATTGATGGTATTAATAACCAATTAGAATGCTAACGGGTTTAGGTTGAGTCGTTGACTCGAACCAGTTAGCTTAAAGGGTACGTAACGGAACGACACACTAGATTAAGCGACGATTGGAGAGAATGTTGTTTAAACTCGACAAGTACTAGGACTTGTATATTTTGGGTAAACATATAACATTCTGGATTTCGATATAAAAATGATGAGGTTAGACCCGTTTCGGTGAATTTACGTAAACTAGTCACGTAGACTTAACCGTAAGCATATAAGCGATACCGGGTGACCGGATGAGTCATATACAAGTTTCATGTGCCATTACACTTAAAACATGTTATAATATCAGTAACATATTAACATGCATGCCCGTTATAGTTTTAAAACTGAATTCAGCTTCAAAAGGGTAATTTGGTCATTTTACGACTTATAAAAGAAAGAGTTGGCGATAAATCCGATGTCACGGTCATATATTATTTATAAAATATTCATTTTATGATGTTACATCAGTAAGGTAGCAAATATATGTGTGGTTTATATTTAAAGACCAAACTATGCCCCGAAAGGGTATTTTGGTCATTTCACACATAGATTTGAAGTCCTATTTTAGAATCTGAGTTTATAACTTGTACCTACTGTAAAAATATTTAAAATATGTTTTATAATCAGTAGGTAACAAGTCTTGATGCTTAGATATGGTTTTAACCCATAATATGCGTCGAAAAGGCGATAAAGTCGCTAAATAACGATTTAACCGATGTTTAAGGAAAATTATAGTTTTGATCAGGTCTATACAACCAAAATACTTTATTTATTATATAAGGTCAGTTTGTAAAAGGCTTGGTTATGAAAACGTCTTTAAAACTCATTTTATGCACCATAAGGGTATTATCGTCATTTATCGATATTATGCAAGAGCCTTTACATAAACTCAGTTTATAAACCTATTTAATATCTTGAATAATTCTAAATATATTATAACATCAGTAGGTAAAGTATTTTATTGCAGGAGTTGTGTTTAAAATATTTTATTTTCCGAAAAAGGCATTTTGGTCCTTTAAAGCTTGATTTGCGATATTTAGGAAGAACTCAGTTTATGACCAAATTATTGACATTCATGCAAGCCAAACAAGTTAACATATCAGTAGGTAACTTTTTGCATGTTCATTTTTAATTTAAATCTCAATTTAAGCAAAAAGGACAAAGTAGTCAAACTTGACACATTAATGAAACTTGCGCATAAACTCAGATTATGATTATGACCATGTAGTATGACCTTAGAGGGTTATGCTACATTATATAAGGATCATAATGCAACTTAGAATCGGCCTTGAAAGATACTAAATCGGGTCAGAACCCAAAGTCAAAGCAGAAGTCAACCTTGCGACTTTCGGCTGCGAACTGACCTTTGGACCTAGATTTGACGAGCCGAACATGTTCTCACATGTTCTTATGATTATTACCGAGCATTTAGAGTGTCAAAACCGATTTTATAGCATGCATGTTATTAATTATGCGTTTGATACCAAATCTGACCCAGTTTGATTTTTTATGAATAAGTTTGACTCGTCAATCGGACATGCAAATGTGGTAATCAGGAGGTTCCCTGATGGGGTGTTGTTACCTACCTCATTACGATCACGTAACCATGTTTAGATCAGGTCATGACTGGACCGATAAGGATTTAACCGTAATTCAAACCGTTTTTACGACAAGCTTGACTTTTGGCTAGGATGAGTAATAAACTGAAGGAGGGAGGTCAAGAACACTTACACAAGGTCCTTGCACGGAAATGAGATGAACTTGAAGGCCCTTGTAGCTCCAGAACTTGCAGAGGTTGATGGGAGTGAATTCTAAGACATGCAAGTTCTTTCAATGGATGCACAAGACTCCATTTATGGAGTTGGAGGATGAAGGAGGAGATTACAGGTGTTAAGAGGGCTTGGCATAGGGAAACAACAAGTGTCTAGGGTCGTGTAAAATGCAGAGACAAGGTGGGAATTCGCGAAAAACATGGCAAACATGCAAGCCGCCACGACATATGCAGCTTGTTGTTACTGTAACTCTCTCGCGGGTCGCGAGAGAGACAGATGAGGTTTTTCGCAGGTCGCGACCCGCCCCGGGTCAGCCACACATACTTTCAAACAATGCCATTTCAGTCCTCGGACTTATTAAACCCATCTGAACTTTCATTTCTTGCACTATTGATCCCTCAAGATTAGTTTGGGAACAATTGATCATAGTGATGAGCATTGATGAGTACGGGTTTGATTTTAATAGTTCACTCGGAGGTATAATTAAACATGTCGACGCTTTAATTCATTCATTTCTCGTTCAGGGGTTATAAGAATAACATGACGGTTTATTTAATCCTTCTTATTTAATACGTGGATTTTAGGACCCGTGCCAAAAATTTTACAGGACGGGTTTTTACGAGGTGTTACATATCGGTTTTGAAGCGGTAACTGTCTCCTTTGAAAGCTCATTTGTTGTTGCACTGGTGGGCTGTGTTGTGAGAATTCAGCATCCTGAAATTCATTAAACTCGGGCTGATAGGCTCTATCCATGATTCGAAGACCTGTACAAGCACAAACAAAACACCCGAACGTAATATCGAACTAACAAAAATAAAATAAAAAAGAAAGAAAAATATTTTTGGGTTTTTTAGATTTTTTATTTTAGAAAGCAAGAACAACTAACTAACTAACTAACACTAAGCGCACTAATTCCCCGACAACGGCGCCATTTTGATGACTGTCGTAAGGGTCAATCAAAAACCTAATTAAACTAAGTAGATAGCGTAAGTAGGGTATCGTATCCACGGGGAATATGTGGTTAGTGTTTAACTAAATTATCTAATTAACTACTACTAATCTAGATTTGGGAGTTTTGATTGGTTTAAAGGAAAACTTTAAACTAACTAAGAGAAAAGATATCAGATTTATAAAACGTAACATCCTCCAAACTTTAGGTTCTAGGTTTCACAAAACTCAGTTTACTCAGTTAATTGACCACCACATAGACATGATGCTGGAAAGTTGGTTAATTTAATATGGTAATCAAAAATAGGTCTTTGTCATCAGATCTTTTATAATTCGATTAACCCTATTTACTAGTGTGAGTCAACCTACTCTATGTCACTCAACAAGCTACTAGGTTTTGTCATCAACCGAACAAGTTGTAAAGCAAGAACTCAAAACACATGCAAATAGTTCAAAGAAACCAACACATCAATGTATTCATACAACTTTGTCAAGGTCAAAAACACATCCAAACATGAGTATAAACCGAGAAAAGCAAAAACCTAATTAGTGAACCATCTGCTTGGAGAAAGTCACAAAGAGCCTTGCCGCTCATGATTATAGTTCTCATCTTGTTCCGCGTTCAAAAGATTATGCGTCCCTCTCCTCCAAAACCGCCGTCTGAACCCTCCTAAAATCACGACCGACCTAATTTCATGTGATGTTGTTTTGTGCAAAGCCCAACCACAATGTTGGCCCATTTACATTCACAATTCACCTTTGACTTCACACGTCACAGCCCACTATGAAATATTCATTGTAAATTAGTTCCATCTCAATCTTGCAACCCATTTAGTGTAGTCCATGTAGATTTGAAACCTAAAGTATTAAATGCTTTTGCAATAAGGTGCTGGCAAACATCTTGAACTTTCGTTTCTTGCAAAAACAATTAACCAACAGTTAATGCTAAAATCAATTCTAGTGTTACATCACTAAAAACATTTAATTGCATTCATATTTTCACATCATCCCTACGTCAATATTCAACATCTCTTTTAATTGTTTCTCATAAACATTTATTAAACATATTTTATCATTATAGCACATATATATTTATAACCCACAAGATATAAGAATCGTTTATGTAGTATCTTTTGTGACAATATCGATGCATTTAGATTATAAATAATACCAATTAAAGTGTGCCTAAATTGCACCGATCACTCTTGCAGAACAAACACAAGCAATTTCATCTTTCAAGTAAGCTTTTCAATTGCCTTTTATTCAATTTTTTATTTCTATTTTGTGAAATTGAAGCTGGAGTTCTGAGATTTGTTGATTTGGTTTTTGTTTTTGAATTGAACTTGTGTGACTTTGTTAATTTTCTGTTCGATTTTAATTTTGATTCCCGTTAAATACAATCCAGGTTCTCTATTGTTTGTTTATACTTACCCACGTCTCTCCACTTGTTCGTTTTGCTTTAATGATTTATCATAGAATTTTGACGTGCAATTGATTCAGTGAATATGTTCTTAAAAGGAGATTGAACCTGCAGTAATCAGGATTAGCACTTGTTGAATACTAAAGAACTCTACATCTGTAAATAGACAAAATAGGGTATTGAGCATGTTAGAACAAGTGTTTTTTATTTTAAATTAAAGAAACAAAAGATAAATTTTGGATTATTGAACACCAAAGAACTCTACATCTATAAAAGGATCAGTTTTGTACTTTCAGACTGTTGCAGAAGCTCAACTCTTGCCTTTAGCCTTAGTTATTCATGTATTGCTCAAATATTTTAATGTCATGTTCAAGTATGGAACATCATAATACTGAAATTTCTAGTCCAACATATCATATCATATCTAAGTAAATGCTTTATTTTGTTGGGTTAACCGAGTTGTTCACATGTTACGGGTCAACGAGTTAGATGGGTCATGGGTTCAAGGGCTGTAGGTTTTGTATACAGGACATATTTGGTTCCAAACTTGCAGCTGCAATTTCATATTATTACATTTATTTACTTGTTTTGTTAAGAGTTTAACTAGAGTTAAATTAATGTGTGAATTCGTCAATATTTTGACCTGGTAAATAGGAGAATTCGTGTGTGTTTGTGTTGCAACCAAGGCCTAAACCAACATATTTATCATAGTAACAAGACCATGATGAAGACATTTTATTATCTAATTGTTTTTTAATGGATTTCTAAAAGGACTCTTTAATGTATCCTAATCATGAGTATGCATCAATGGCTTAGTTTGTTGATTATGGTGCATCTATGCACCTAGATGATGCTACAACTCAAACAAAAAAAGTTTTTTCTGTACTTTCTTCTTGATGAAGTAAAAATATAAAATTATAAAGTTAACACTACAATTTTCTCATTGGGTGGCTTAAATAGTTTGAATTCATAAAGAATTATAAACTAGCCTTGCAGATCCGCTTCTTCCTACGAGATCTGTTCACTTGTATATAGAGGTGCAAACAAGCTTAACCGAGTTTGACCAGGCTCGAGCTTGAGATCATTTAACTTATGAAGGCTTGATTTGAGCTTTGTTTATAAAGCTTGATCTCGGCTTGTAGATTGTTTTTCAAGCTCAACTAGTTTTATATTTATTAATTAATTTATATTAATTACAATTATTATTATTGTTTTACATATATTAGTCACTTTTAATAATATTATAAATATTATTGATTATTTTATATATATATATATATATATATATATATATATATAGGTAGAGGATCATGTAAAAAAGGCCCAAAGTGTGAGAAAGGTAAGAAAGAATCTAAATCATTAGATCTTTAATCTAATGGTTGAGATCTTGATGGCAATCTTGTAAATAGTATAACAACTAAAATAATTAATTTTATAGATTAAGGGTATAAAGGTAAAATTAACATTTTTAATTTTAGAAAGTCACATGCAAGTTCCCCTTTTATTTTTTAAACGACAATAACTTTTTACACGTAACTCTTTTTTTTTAAAAAATTTACACCATAATAATTAGTGTTTTCTAATCTTTAATATGAGTACCATATTACTATACTTATATACAGAAAAAAAAATTACGTTCAATCAAATGTTTCAGTTAATGGTTTTTTGTTTCAGTTCATGGTGTTATATAATTATTGAATGGTGTTATATACTTATTAAATGGTGTTATATATGTTTTGAATGGTGTTATATAATTATTGAATGGTGTTATATACTTATTGAATGGTGTTATATAATTATTGAATAGTGTTATATATGCATTGAATGGTTGTTGCAGTGTTATTCGTAGTGTTTTTATAGAGATCTTTAAAATGGTGTTATATACTTATTGAATGGTGTTATATACTTATTGAAGGGTGTTATATAATTATTGAATGGTGTTATATACATGCTGAATGGTGTTTGCAGTGTTATTCGGTATTCCTATAAATTAGGGTGGCGGTTTATGGAAGGTTTTGAATTAATTAAATCAATGATAAAATTACTTGATTACCCTATTCAATTAATTTAGATCTAATGGCTGAGATTCTTTCTTACCTTTATCACACTTTTGGTCTTTTTTACAATAACCTTATATATATGAGTGGGGATCCTGCGCAAAGTGTGTTTTTCCTGGAAAGTCTAGGAAGCGATCTGTGCCATCCGATGGGTGTGTTTAATGGTTGAGATCATCTTGGTGGCATTTTGGTAATATGTGTGTCTTAAAAATAGGATTATTTAATTAATTAGGGGTAGATGTGTCATTTAAGTTGTTTTAAATAAGGAAATAACTACCAATCATAAAACCACCTTCAAAAATGTCATAATTTTTTCTCTCTCTCTAATCCCTCACATTTGAAAACACCAAATCATACAAAAAACGATAAATCAGATCTAGATGTGTTCATGGTAGGTGTGTTTAAAGCGATGACATACAATGTGACGAACTAGTGACTGACTGCTAAACACAATGTGACGAACTAGTGACTGACTGATAAAACACAATGTGACGAACTAGTGACTGACTGATAAGACACAACATCAAGAATGCTAAAATCATATCAACCAGTAACTGATAAAACACATTGTGATGAAACAGTAACTGGAACCAGTAACTGATAAAACACATTGTGATGAAACCAATAACTGATAACACACAACATCAAGAATGTCAAAATCACATCAACCAGTAACTGATAAAACACATTGTGATGAAACCAGTACTGATAAAAAACAATGTGAACCAGTAACTGATAAAACATAACATCAAGAATGCCAAAAATTATATCAACTAGTAGCTGATAAAACACATTGTGATGAATCCAGTAACTGATAAAACACAACGCGAAGAAATTGTTAAAGATTTGAACTTCGTAATTTAAAGTAAATGCCCTTTTGAAATCGTAATGATTTGAAATTGTCAAAGAGATATATGTTTCCATAAATATCTGGATGGTTAGTTTTAGGATATATAATATTCCAAAATTAAATTAATAATCAAATTACCATCATGCCCTTTTGAATAAAAAAACTAAAAGCCACATGTCACATTCTTATTGCTTCCTAGACTTTCTAGGAAACTTAGGCTTTCTAGCTAACTCCACTCATATATATATATATATATATGTATATATATATATATATTAAAGGTTATATAAATAGTGGGCTTGTTCAGGTTCGTGAGTCGGCTCGAGCTCGATAAGGGAAGCTCGGTCTGGTTTCCAAACAAGCTCGTTTTTAGGCTCAGGCTTGGGCACGATCTTGTTTAAGGTTAGCTTGTTCTAGCTTTTTTTGGAGGCAAGCTCGAGTAGCTCAGATCATTTGCACCCGTACCCGTATATTTTCCATGATGCTTATTTATGCATTTTACTTACCATACAGTTGGATTTGAAACCTATGTGATTGCGAAAAGACAAGCGGTAAAAAATGTTAATCACCGTCTTTTAGTATATATACCATGTTAATATTGCTATTTTTATCAACTTCTAAGTTCTACCTTTGTAGGCTATAAGATAATTGGGCATGAAATGTTAGCTCATGAGATGTGGAAGCAATCACACTTCAGAAAAAGAAGCATGCCGTTGGATAAACATCTAAGTTGTAGCAGTTTGTTAGTTTCAGACGTTGAGTTGGAAGGCGACGTTCAACAAGAGAATTTGGTCTGGGTTAATGATAAGGCAGATGAGACATAGGTAAGTTGACTGATTAGTAAATCCAAACAACATATTTCAAAAGAAAAAAAGATAGAATTTGCAATGAAATTCGAATAATGTAACTACGTGTTTATCCCAATAGGTTAGATACAATGGATATCTTGTGGAAAAGTACGGGGATGAATGTAACAATCATCCCAAATTTGATGAAGACTTGTGATCACAAGCTGCCAGGGACAAGAACAGAGGAGAAGTGTATGGGTTAGGCAATGTTAGTGACCCAGGTGTACATGGTAGACAAGTCCCTAAGGTATGTTGATTCCTTTTTAGATTATAATTTTTTAAACTATTAAAAATTGGTGTTTAAAATATATTTTTTTCAGTCTATTCCATTGCTGTTTAGGTTTCTTCAAACTATTTTGGGGTGCTCTATGATTCTTCTGTCTTTTCTTGTTATGTTTAATTGCATTTTCTAACTATATTATTAGTAAGTTTTTGATCTTTACTGTTTGACATAAGTGCAATCACATATATTAGTAATTTATAGTGGATGTCAAAGTTGCTCCTAGCTTATTGTTGGAATCAAATTACATTAGTTATTTGGTCACCATGTTGAAAAGAAATTTGATCAATTCAACGGACTTGATCCGTTATCATTTTTTTGTAGTTCTGACTTCTTGATTCTATTCATTGGTTTTTTATAGGTTGAAAAGGTGAACTTGGTTGTCACAGAGATTGTTAAGGAAAAAAATAAGAAAAATAAAGGTTATACGGAATAATCGTCGGGTTGGTGGCGGAAAAGGATAAGGTGGATAAAGATGCTATTTTTGATAGAATGTCACAAATTGAAGCTTTTCTAACAGCTATGGTTCAAAAATTGGCTATAACGCTTGGTTTTGAATGTTTGGATGTTTATTAAGTTAGGATAGTTTTGGTTATATGATGTTTTGGTTGGTATTTTGATTCAAATGTGTTATGATTTTGAAACAGGAAACTAATACAGAGATGTTTAATATAATTTTGGGATTTTGTAAATTTATTGGAGCGTGTTATAAAATTTTGTAATTTTAGTGAAATGAACTTTAATTAAAAAAAGCAGAGAAAATGGTAATGCGGTCGCTAATTAGTAGCAAATGTTCAATGCAAATTAAATACCACACTAGCAAGTTTTGGTAGCAAAATTTTCAATAAAGGTCACTAAATGGTGGTAGTATTGATGGTTGACTGGTCCAAAACGATGGCAAAAAATGGTGGCAGCTCGGTAGCAAACAAGAGACGGTCACAAATATTTTTGACCATTTTTGTAGTGGCAAAAATCCGGTAGCAAAAAATAAAAGTGGTCACTAAGTGGTGTCAATAGAGCAATTGACACGAGGGTTTTTGCCACCGCTTTTTCGGTTGCAAAATGGTGGCAACAAGGCAATTTTGACCTTTTTGTGACCGAAATTGAGGTCATAAAAACTCTATTTTCTAGTAGTGGTGTATTATATATCCTTAAAACCGTATTTTAATTTATTTAATCATGAAATTTTTTTTCCTGATTCAGGTAAGTTTTGACCAAGTTATAGTTATCTAAAGACTAACATAATAAATTTGTCCAAAAACAGGATGAAAATTTATGTGTTCCCATTGATTGTTTTTAGGGGTTTTATGCATGAATAAAGTATGAACATGTGTTAACACTTTGATGACTACATATTGATGATATAGTATCATCGTTTAGGGTTTGATTAAACAAGAAGAGCCTAAGCAATAAAATATGCAATAGGATGCTCGGAAGGATTCATTGAATGCAACGGCACGACCATCAACTATAAGGAGGCAAGAAGGGGTTTATAATTTATGGTAACTCCTTGGAGAGGAATTTAGGGCTTTGGCAACTCTTGGGGCTCCTAATTGCAACCCAAATCAGGTGTAGGGATATGGAATTTATGTCAAAACCGCTATTTTAAGGGTTAGGATTGATAGGTGTTGATATGTTTCATAATTACCCAAACGTTACTATGATTTGACGGTTTATGCAATTTACGTTTTATTGTGATTTCTAAGGTTTTTAATGTTTGGTTTTGATTTGAATTCTTGTTAAACTAATTCATTAATGTTATAGATTTATTGCGTACGTATTATATAAACCTATGTTCAAACGATTGAATTACAAGCATTCACGATTGATGCCACATATGTCACATTATATATGAATGATTAATCAGATAACATAAAAGAATGATTGTGTGTGTGTATATATATATATATATACTGATTCACATATATAACGGATTCAAAATGATTATCATTGATATGCCAAGCATGTACATGATTCAATTAACGTAAAAACTAGAAATGTTACATATTGAGTTTCTCATTCCAAGCTCGTGGAACTTGTTCTAAACCATATAACACTTTGTGTAAACGGTAGGCCATGTTCTCTTTCGCTGTAACAGTAAACACATTTGGTTGCTTAATAAACACGGTTTCCTTCAAAACCACGTTTAGAAATGTCGACTTGACATCCAAGTAATACTTAGCCACGATTTTCTTGCCGCAATCGCTAGTATTAATCGTATGGTTTCAAGTCTCGCGATTGGTGCAAAACCTTCATTGAAGTCGACCCCTTGTTCTTGCACATAACCTTTGGTGACCAATCTTTCCTTATACATTGTTATCAACCCATTTGCATCACACTTAATTTTAAAGGCCCACTTCAAGCCTATTGCTTTGTGTTGTAACATTTGTCAAAAACGGGTTTTCCAAACCCGCTCCGTTTTGTAATCGAATATCAAGTTATAAATGTCACGTTGCGTATTTATGGCTATTCTGATTTTTAATGATACATAATTAATAAACAAACTAAACTATAAAAGTTATAATTGATAAAAAGTAAAAATAAATAATTAAAAATAAAATAAGGCTGCCGGGACTCGAACCCGGGTCAGCCGGAAGAGAACTCCAAAGACTTAACACACACACACATAACCACTCCGCCACTTGTTGTTTTCTGTCAACTCTAGGAAACAAATGAATTTTATAGTCAATCATAGATCAACCGGTTGCGCAACTGAAAACCGTAATCGGCTATTCAACCGTCTAAAACGTTTGAGTTATCGCGAATTCTGGTTTATAACCGATGCACCGATGATTCTAATCAAGTTTGCCTTGAATGAACTTGAATTCTAGAAGTGAATCGGTTTTTATAACCGAAAACTTTCAATATCAGAATTACTTCAATCTTTGCTCTCTCTCGCGACTCAGAAACATTCTACAAACCTGCCATTTCACTTTCGCTATACATTCAGTTCATCAGAAAAGGTTTTGTTTACTCGCCGGAAAATTTCTGCAAGTCGCCGGAAAACCGTATTCTTCATCAAAACAGTAATTCTTTCAATACCTTCGTGGTCTATCAATTGTTAAGCTATTGCTAACTCAGACCCTTCAATCGAAATCAATTTCAGACGTCAATATCAGATAATTCCAGTTCGCCGGAAAACTTCTGGAAATCCTTATCTTCAGCTGTGAAACGGTATAGACTTTCAAACCTTCTGATAACTCTTGTTTAATACTTAAATTCCTCTCGTAGCAAATCAAAACTGTCAATTTATTCATTCAGTAGAAATCCGTAAACACAGAGTCGACGACTCGCCGGAATTCTGAGATAAATCGTTCTCCGGTATGTTTACCTCTAAGTATCATCTCTGCCATTTCATATTAGTCTGTTCAATGTTTGTCAGTCGAATTAAACAAGATAAAATAGCGTAATCGCAGACTGTAATTTTGTAATGTAGAAGACGATGATAGTTTGATTATAAGTTTATTAAAATCTGGATATTATCTCGGGTTAGACACACAGTCCAGCGGTGGACTGTGTGCATATACATATCACACGCCGCGAGTTCGATCCTTGATACATACACACACCCTCTGTAATTAAAATGTTATTTTTTTAACTGAACCTGATGAACTTACGTTAGATGTTAAGTATAATAAAAATCTGTATATTAAACAAGTTAGACACACAGTCGAGCGGTGGACTGTGTGTAGCGTTAAAGCACAGGTCCCGGGTTCGAGACCTGTTAGTGTCACCGGTTCGATGATTTAAAATGTTTTTGAAAATAAAAGAATTTTGAATAAGCTGAGTTAAAGCTGAGTTAATATATAAGTATAATTAAAAACAGAATTATTTCGGGTTAGACACGTAGCTCAGTTGGTAGAGCTGCGTGCACGCGTACGGGAGGTCTCGGGTTCGAGCCTCACCCGGCGCATACAATTACACAATAAAACCGGTCAACAAGTCAAACGGTCAACGGTCAATGAAAAAGTCAACATATTTTTATATTTTTAATTATTTAATTTAATTTAAAAATCAATTAAAAATACTTAAAAATAATGTTTTTAAACATAGGAAATGGCCTTAAACTCACAAAAATATATCTAAAAATCCTATTAAAATTATTAATAAAATCCACTCATTTACTATATTTTCCGTTACTATTTAGGTTAGTTAATTCTCGTTGTTCAACTCTTCCAACTCGTGCGCATCTCACCATCTCCAACTAAACGCACCCAATGTGAGTAAATCTTTACAAATTCCCCGTTTTAATCACGTTTTTGGGGTGTATCATGTGTCTTGCCATTTATTATATTTAAATCATTGTGCATACATCATATCATGAACAAATGTGTATTCAGCCTGTTTCAACTGTTTGTGTGGTTATTGTTAGATTTAATTTATTATTTTTAGTACATGCAATTTCATAGGCCGCCGCTCCCCATTACATTATGAGCATTGAGCATGTTCCCCATTACATTATGAGCGTGAACCTGGCGTGCCAACATACGATCGGCTCCGTTTGATTGAGCCTTGATCGCACAGACATTTATCATTTTCAGTACATGCAATACGATCGGCTCCGTTTGATTGAGCCTTGATCGCACAGTTTCATTCATGTTATTTATTGTATGATGTTGGTATGTTATTGTATGTTATTATATGTTATTGTATGTTATAGTTTGTGATTGTTATTGCTACTGTTTGATTCTTTACATTTGCTCACTTATGATTATGCACAATTTTTCCTTGATAAAATAACAAGAAAATCAATAATAAATGTTTATCTAACAAGGTTCACTCGCCAACTTAGGTTGACCCAAAACCCCCCCATTTTTACACATGATACAGGTGAACCAGCTGCAGCAAGAAACACATAGGATTGGCCTAGAAGAATAAAATGATTTAGAGCTTGGAATTGTTTAGTTGGTTATTTTTCTTTATATTAGTATGAACATGTTTGGATTTTTGGGAATGTAATTTTGACTTTAATAAATATGAAACATATTAGTAAATATCATGAGCTTTAGTGATAACCCAATTATGCCCCGACTCTTATTCCGCTGCGGGTCGGGTGTGACATGTGTCCCGTCAGTAGATTCACAAAACACCCACATTTTGTTTTGATTAATCAATTTCGGCTCCGAATGTATGGAAACTTGCCATTCTTCATCGTCTTTTGTTTCGAGGTAGTCTGTAGGCTCATCATCAACTAATAACAAAGACTCCACTTCTTGTTGCAACATAATCATCAAACCTTTTTTGGAATTATCGCATGCCTCGATAATGTTCATACTAATGTTGCATCATTCCCTCCAAGGTTGCCATGTTCATGTTATTTTATGTATAAGTTTCATCACATTCCACCAAACCATGTGGTGGGTTGTTTTGGGCTGTAGGTCGCTTTACGTGACGTCCCGATTATGTAAAAACCCAATTAACCTAGGTAGTTGGGGTAAGTCGGGTATGGTATCCACGTAATGTATGTGGTCAGTATTACATGAGTTGTTTGATTATCTAAAGTATTCATGACACAGTGTAGGAACAATTATGAAGTTTGCTTTGATCTTTAATTGATTTGAATAAGAACGATGTTTGATATTAATGTAAAATATAACTAATTGATTTGTAAACAATGGTTAATTAGTAGATAACACCTGGGTTTCGTTTTTTAAGTATTTATAGCTATCTTACCTAATGGTTTAATTGTCTTATGAAACACAAATGATTTCTTGAGTTTGTAAATTTGAAACCCTAATTGTAGACATCAACAATTGTTTATCATACGCAAATAGTACAACAAAACCTTCACAATATAAATAACAGACAATTGTATGTTTATAAATTAAGAACAATGAACAAACCCTAGCATAAATCAAAACTAATAGATTTAATCATCTACCAGTGTTGTGTCAATGATGCAAGAAAATTTTAACAATCACGAGTTCAAAACAATACTAACAATCCATTCACACAATTTTAATTAAAAGAATACAAAAGCTTATCTATCAAACCAAACATGTAAGAAAAACCATAGAAACTCACAATCCTACACCCATGGATGATCTTGATGAGATTAGCTGCTCATGGTTGGTGATTGATCTTCAAAACTTGATGTAATATGATAATGGATGGATTGGAACCTCAAAAATCTCCAGAAATCACTCCTAGAAGTCCCAAAATGATAATGGGGTAAATAACTTGAATTCCTCATTAAACACTTGGTTAAAAAGGTATTTTCATGTCATCTAATTGAAAATTGACGCATCATGCTTCCTAGCACATCATGCATCCTCCTCCTAGTCTCTTGTTTGACTTGTTTTGTATTGAGTTGATGGGGACGCATCATGCGCCCTATAGGAAGCATATTGCATCTTCAACATGGTTTCTTCTCATTTCTTCATACTTGTTTTCCACTCTCGTTCCATCCCTCGTGTATCTTTCAAATAGCCTCAGTTAAGCTCCATCCACCTTAAAATCGCATCATACTCAAAGTGTCTATGTTTTATAGCAAATAACACTTTAAAACACATAGTTAAACACTTTAAAACTTACACAAATACCTTCTTATCATGCACACTTGGCAAATCGTTTACTACATATTCATTGCATTCATTTTCAGCTGAAGATAGTCTTGGCTTGATTTGTAACTGAAAGTTATTTGAATCTTGAACTTGAAACTCTACCCAATATGACCCATTCTCGATACCGTTTTCTACCTTTTTGTCTAGTCATAACAAACACCTTCAAAATACTAATACTGTGAGAGAAAGCGGCGTGAGAGGAAAACGAATATTGCAATACTAATAGCGATAAGGAGAAAGCGTGTCTTTAGTCTTTTGTTTTGCTGCTCAAACCAAAAAATCATGGTGTGTATCACTGTCACGTGGCACTTAATAGCCTAAGTGAATGCCAAATGACCAAACTTTATTTTTATTTATTATAATGTATAGATAGATATATAGATATAGATATAGATGTATAGATACAGATACTAATCATTCATAACAGATTAAAGTAATTCAAAATTCATATACTTCAAATCAAATGAAACCAATATATTTCTAGCGTGGGCTGCCTTCAAAATCCCAGGCGATTCATGAACCCAATAAACTCTTGCCCAACAAGATGAAGTCCAACAATGACACGGGTTTATCTCATTCATATATTATAAATGTATATCTAGTTAGTATAAACTTAATTTAGAAGCAATCTAGTTAAAATTAACTTAGTTTAGAGAGATACATAAAAATTTTAAATCCACTCATCAATTTCTTTTATCGTTCGATTTGTTAACTATTATCCCTTCCCTTAAAATAATAATAATAAAAAATTATTTTTGTTAATATTCGTCCAAATACAAAATAACTAAAAGGTTAACAAATTTTAGAACTCATCCACATAACAAACTAAAAGGTTAACAAATTTTAGAACTCATCCTCATAACAAAAAAAGATATACATTTATAGTAAATATAGTAGGGTACTTACATATGCAAAGGAACACAACACACTAATACAGACATCGGTAAAATGCTTGAAATGCGTATAACTGATAATCGATATTATTTGGTTGTTTTTTTTTGTATATAATCATATAATTATGTGTATGTAAAAAAAATACTTAAGATTAGGCAACGTATGTAAAAAAATACTTAAGATTAGGCAAATTCATAAAAGACAATTTTGCTCCAATAAACTTTAAAATTTAATATAGTAAAAGTTTTATATATTGAGGATTTTAGGCATCATAATAATCTAGTGTGTGATTTTTGGCGGTTTGGAATAAAATGCTTGCTGGATTGTTAAAAAAAATCTATATAATTTACAAGGTCAGATCTCTTTATTTATTTCGATGATAACTCCTACATTTCAAGTTGTTAAAATGATTTAAATTTTCAAAATGCCGAACATTAACAAGATAAAGCTACATTGATCATGATTTATCAACTAACATTCTCTTATCTCTCAAAATCTCCATTCAAAATTTAGATCGTCATCCATTCAATCCCGTAATAAGTAAACCACTACGTGAAATTGCCATAAACCCTACTTTCAGTTCGACAATTTGAAGTTACAATGGAGAAGACGACTATTCTATTGATATCTCTCGTTTTCTTTCCAAGCCTTGTATGCCAAAGCCATGCATACAGCAAACAAACACAAGCTCTTGACAATCTTTACCGGACCAAGCGTTCTAGTGGTTCCGCCATTGACACTAGCTATTTTAAGGCTCCTAAAGATGTGAAGATAGAGTGTGTTCTTCCTCAAGAAGGTATTAGAGAGAAAGATAAAATTTCCAGATTGCCTGGTCAACCGCCCGTCAAATTTAATCAGTACGGTGGGTATGTTACGGTGAGCGAATCTGGAGGTCGGGCTTTTTATTATTACTTTGTTGAAGCTGAGAAGTCGAAAGAATCTTTACCACTTCTTCTTTGGCTCAACGGAGGTAACATAACATAACCCTAAAACCTAAATTTTTAAACCATTCAACTTGCAAAAATGTTGGTAAGCACAAATAAGGTCAATTATTGGAGTGTTTGTGTAACTTTACATCATATAGAACTTTAGTGTAAGCACATTTTCACCTCTAGGAGAGGTTTGAATTTGGTTTAATTGGTTTCTCACAATAATTACTCCTTAGCTTCGATTTCCTTAATGATAGTATAACGGGTTCTTATGGTTACCAAAAAAAATTTGTAAAACAGGGGTAAGTTGTATATATCCCCTCCTAAATCTTCTAAATGGCATATTTACCAAACCCAAAATCATAATTGCATACCCATTTTGATTTCTTTTATTAAGATCAAACTATAAAATAACTGTTTTACCCTTATTTTACTACAAAATTTAATTTGGGAATTTTTCTTGCTTACCGGTTCTCTAATTGTTTTACTTTTCTTTTTTGATGTTTTTATTTTATTTTTACTGCTTCTTTCACGTATTGCTACTGAATTGAAACAACCTGCAAATTAATCATCAAATAATGTGATTAAACATGATATTATAATCTTGACCCATCCTAATTAATCTTAACCTATTTTGACAATACATAATGATAATAATAATAATAATAATAATAATAATAATAATAATAATAATAATAATAATAATAATAATAATAATAATAATAATAATAATAATAATAATAATATCAAAAGTTTGCTTTTTGTAATCTGATAGTAACTAACTGCTGCGGTTTTTTAATAATAAGTGAAAGAGCCTTTAAATGATTAATAATGTGAAAAAAAATCTTATTGGCTGGTAATTTTATTTTTCTTTTGGAAAAAGGAATGGTTGTCCTTATGGGACTATATGTGTAATTCTCCCATGAGATAAAGCCCCGGGATTCTTAAAAAATTATAATACACATTACACACAAATGATATAATAATCATAGGATTAAAGGCAAAATATTTTTTTTCTATAAAGAACTTCAATTTTATTATCAACTTTAGTCCTAAAAAAGCTCAAGTTTTGCTCATATATAGTTTTGGCTGAACTAATTGTTTTACAGGGCCGGGTTGTTCTTCACTTGGTTATGGAGCCATGCAAGAGCTGGGGCCATTCCGAGTTAACAGTGATGGCAAAACTCTATACAAAAATAAATTTGCATGGAATCATGGTATAATTACGTTCAACAAATCAAAGCTTTGTTTACACACATGCATTATTTTTTATTTTTTAACGTTGATTCAGCAGCAAACGTTTTGTTCGTGGAGTCACCTGCGGGCGTAGGGTTTTCATATTCGAACATATCCTCCTATTACAATAATTCATGTGGAGATAAACCAACCGCTGAAGATAATTACGTATTCCTGTTGAATTGGCTGGAAAGATTTCCTGAGTACAAAGAAAGAGATTTGTACATTGCGGGAGAAAGCTATGCAGGACATTATGTACCTCAGCTTGCACACACGGTTCTACATCACAACAAGAGGGCTAACAAAACCCTAATCAATCTAAAAGGGATCCTTGTAAGTTGTAACTATTTCTTCATATATATTCACAATTTAATATAGTTCATGTAAGTCGGATCAAAATGCGTCAGATACAAACAAATCATACTTGCTTAACTAATAATATTGTAAAATTATTGATCATATGATGCAAAACGTGTATAGATAATGAATATAATTTTTTCTTCAACTTAAACTAATCTATGAATTTAAAGACAATTAAACAAATACATCCGATTCAATATTTCTAGCCATAACACCCATAACTCATACTTTTGGATATTCTATGATTATAAGATAGTACATTTGTTTTACAGTTTAAGTTTTTTTGTATTAACCAAGTTGATAATGTGGCATGCGTTTGATGTATACAGATTGGGAACGCAGTGATCGATGACGAGGCTGATAATATAGGGATGTATGATTATTTTCATACACATGCTATAATATCAGATGAAACGAGTGATCAGATTCATAAATTTTGTGACTTCTCTCCAAATGTAACTGAACCAACAGATGAGTGCAAGAAAGTGACTGATGAAGCGGAACGTATATTTAAAACTGATATTGATTTCTACAACATCTATGCCCCTTTATGCCGGAACAACAATCTTACTTCCTGGCCCAAACGAATGGTAGATCTTTATTCATGAACATATATGTAATTATGTAATGTTAAATAGTAAATACATACAAAAGTGAAAGCTAACGTAATTTGTTTGAATTTTGGTGCAATTCCAGTCAGATATTAGTGATCCATGCAGTGAAATCTACACACATGCTTATTTGAATCGCAAAGATGTGCAAGAGGCTATGCATGCCAATGTCACAAAACTTGATCATGATTGGCAACCATGCAGGTAACTTTGTAATTTATGAATTTGCATATATGCATCTTATAAGATCTACTGGCATGCAACTATAATGAAAAGATGTATTTGTTTGCAGTGATATCATCACAGATTGGCATGATAGTCCTTCGACGATAATACCTCTCCTCAGGGAATTTATGGCGAATAACCTACGGGTCTGGATACTTAGGTAACCTTAGAGAAAATCTAAAGTCGGATTACAGAAATCAATGATACCATATAGGTGTAAACGAGCCGAGCCTCATTTATGAGGGCGCGACCTCTGCTAGTTTCGAGCTTTATTTCTAAACCTTGAATCAGATTGGGCTCGGCTCTTTTTTTTTGTTTATTTATGTTTATAAGTATATTTATATATATTTACAATTGTCGCTTTGTTATACAACATAATGTATATTATTTAGTTCTTTTATCATAAATTTATGTAATAATAATTATTATGTATATATATCAAGTAAAGGTTATATTCTAAATAATAAGCTCATTTTGCAAGACTCGATCTCCATAAGTTATAAAGCTCCAACAAGCTTGTTTCTAGCCTCAAACTCGTTTAAGCTTGGCTTGATTCGAGCTATAAGCGAGCCGACCTCGAGCAACTTACGAGCAGCTTAACTCATTTATACCCCTAATACCATATGTACATGAATTGTGGTTTCTTTTTTTGTTGGGCAGTGGTGATATCGATGCACGAGTACCAGTCACCTCGACCAAGTACTCCATAAATTTGATGAATCTGCCCATAAAGACTAAATGGCATCCATGGCGATATCAAGGGGAGGTATATACATACAACTTATGATTTCGTTAAAGTTTTCTTAATTAATTACTCTACTATGAATTATATCAATTTAAAAGGTTCTAACTGAATTTAACTTCTTGAAAACCTTAGATTGGTGGATTTGAAGAAGTGTATGAAGGAGATCTAACATTCATCACAGTTTTTGGGGCGGGTCACATGGTGCCTAGCTCTAAACCGAAGAATGCACTTGCACTTGTTACGCATTTCTTGACCGGAGAACCTCTTGATGGTTCAAGAAATTGATTAGGTTCATTCAGAATTTTATTGGTTTTACTTTTCTTCTTAAGTTTACTTGACGTTCTAGGTGTTGATGTTGGATATTGTTAGGTTTGTTCATTGTTTTTAATGGAATTGTTGATTTCTTTTGTGATTTTGAAACTGAATGAATATGGTTTTTAAGCTAAGGTAGGTTGTTAAGTTAATTTATGGAGTGTAATGTTAAGATGATGAGTTGCAATTTTTATAAACTACTACGGGTCTAAATTCTAATAATAAGTTACTTAAATCTGGCTCTATATCAAACAACAACATAAATTACTTAATGGATCGAACCCGGTCCAAAAGGCTAACGAAATGGGCCTTGAACCGGGGGTAATAGACTTGGGACCAAACTTTATAGTATTTTCCCAACGTTCTCTTAATGAGCACTTGCATGTTCGTCATTCTCAATAGCACTTCACCATGAGCAGTGGCGGAATTAGAACTTTACAACCACGGGTCATAATACAACTTTATTAAATCCGTTACCATACAACAATTAATTCACTACAAGCAATGCGAACGTATCTTAGTGGCAATTGTAATTTTTTTACGGGTCAATATAATATAAGCCAAACCCCTTTTTAGTATTCTTTTCATAAGATTTTTAAAATATTGTTGTTAACAAGAGTTGATATACTTTTTTCTTGTATATTTACAAATGTACATCCCTTACTCAATAAAAATGTCCTCTGGTAACAAAAAAAAAATCAAATCAAGTACTAAACTCTAAACAAATAATACTTTGAATTTGTTTGGTTTATAATAATAAAAACATTTTTAATATAAATAAAATAAACTAAAACCCATATTATAGGTAAAAAAAAATACAACATTAATTCGATTTCATAAAAAGTTAGATATTTTTAAACTGATTTAAGCTATTAATGAAGAAAAAAAATTAAATGAAGACTACTCATATATCATTAACTGTTAATAATTATAGAAATAAATGATAACCAAATGATTATCAATTAAAGAGGAAAAACAAATAACATAACAAAGAAATTTAGAACTTTTCAAATTAATAAAATATAAAATGAAATGATAACAATGATTATCAAATAAAGAGGAAAACAAATACAATACAAAGAAATTTAGATAAAATAAAAATGAAATGATAAAAGTGATTATCAAATAAAGAGGAAAAAACAAAATACAATACAAAGAAATTTAGATACTTTTTTCAAATATAAAATAAATTATTACAGTAGGATTTCCTGCTTCACACCTTCCGTATTTGGCTGATTCCTCTTGAAAACCAATTCATTCCCGTTTTGGAAACACTAAACCATAGTGTATAGAGAGTTAAGTGTTTTTGTTTTTAAGATGTAAAATATCTTCAGTCTGCGGATCACATCTGTAGAAAAAAAGGTAATAAAAACATATTATAGGTTTTATTAAAAATAATAAAAACATTTTAATATAAATAAAATAAACTTAAAAACCCATATTATAGGTAAAAAATACAAAAATAATTCAGATTTCACTAAGAAAGTTAGATATTTTTTTAAACTGATTTAAGCATATTAATGAAGAAAAAAAATTAAATGAAGACTACTCATATATCATTACGTGTAATAAATATAAAATAAATGATAACAAATGATTATCAATTAAAGAGGAAAACAAATACAATACAAAGAAATTTAGATACTTTTCAAATATAAAATAAAAATGAAATGATAACAAGTGATTATCAAATAAAGAGGAAAACAAATACAATACAAAGAAATTTAGATACTTTTTTCAAATATAAAATAAATTATTACAGTAGGATTTCCTGCTTCACACCTTCCGTATTTGGCTGATTCCTCTTGAAAACCAATTCATTCCCGTTTTGGAAACACTAAACCATAGTGTATAGAGAGTTAAGTGTTTTTGTTTTTAAGATGTAAAATGTCTTCAGTCTGCGGATCACATCTGTAGACATCTGTAGAAAAAAAGGTAATAAAAACATATTATAGGTTTTATTAAAAATAATAAAAACATTTTAATATAAATAAAATAAACTTAAAAACCCATAATTATAGGTAAAAAAATACAAAAATATTCAGTTTTCATAAGAAAGTTAGATATTTTTTTAAACTGATTTAAGCATATTAATGAAGAAAAAAAATTAAATGAAGACTACTCATATATCATTACGTGTAATAAATATAGAAATAAAATGATAACAAAGATTATCATTAAAGAGGAAAACAAATACAATACAAAGAAATTTAGATACTTTTCAAATATAAAATAAAAATGAAATGATAACAAGTGATTATCAAATAAAGAGGAAAACAAATACAATACAAAGAAATTTAGATACTTTTTTCAAATATAAAATAAATTATTACAGTAGGATTTCCTGCTTCACACCTTCCGTATTTGGCTGATTCCTCTTGAAAACCAATTCATTCCGTTTTGGAAACACTAAACCATAGTGTATAGAGAGTTAAGTGTTTTTGTTTTAAGATGTAAAATGTCTTCAGTCTGCGGATCACATCTGTAGACATCTGTAGAAAAAAAGGTAATAAAAACATATTATAGGTTTTATTAAAAATAATAAAAACATTTTTAATATAAATAAAATAAACTTAATAAACCCATATTATAGGTAAAAAAATACAAAATAATTCAGTTTTCACTAAGAAAGTTAGATATTTTTTTAAACTGATTTAAATTTTAATGAAGAAAAAAAATTAAATGAAGACTACTCATATATCATTACGTGTAATAAATATAAAATAAAATGATAACAAATATTATCAATTAAAGAGGAAAACAAATACAATACAAAGAAATTTAGATACTTTTCAAATATAAAATAAAAATGAAATGATAACAAGTGATTATCAAATAAAGAGGAAAACAAATACAATACAAAGAAATTTAGATACTTTTTTCAAATATAAAATAAATTATTACAGTAGGATTTCCTGCTTCACACCTTCCGTATTTGGCTGATTCCTCTTGAAAACCAATTCATTCCCGTTTTGGAAACACTAAACCATAGTGTATAGAGAGTTAAGTGTTTTTGCTTTTAAGATGTAAAATGTCTTCAGTCTGCGGATCACATCTGTAGACATCTGTAGAAAAAAAGGTAATAAAAACATATTATAGGTTTTATTAAAAATAATAAAAACATTTTTAATATAAATAAAATAAACTTAAAAACCCATATTATAGGTAAAAAAATACAAAAATAATTCAGTTTTCACTAAGAAAGTTAGATATTTTTTTAAACTGATTTAAGCATATTAATGAAGAAAAAAATTAAATGAAGACTACTCATATATCATTACGTGTAATAAATATAGAAATAAAATGATAACAAATGATTATCAATTAAAGAGGAAAACAAATACAATACAAAGAAATTTAGATACTTTTCAAATATAAAATAAAAATGAAATGATAACAAGTGATTATCAAATAAAGAGGAAAACAAATACAATACAAACAAATTTAGATACTTTTTTCAAATATAAAATAAATTATTACAGTAGGATTTCCTGCTTCACACCTTCCGTATTTGGCTGATTCCTCTTGAAAACCAATTCATTCCCGTTTTGGAAACACTAAACCATAGTGTATAGAGAGTTAAGTGTTTTTGTTTTTAAGATGTAAAATGTCTTCAGTCTGCGGATCACATCTGTAGATATCTGTAGAAAAAGAGGTGGACCAAATCTTTGGAGTCTGCAAGAAGAATGTTGTTTGTTTTTTTACGTATGTAGACTTCTAAAATAAACTGGTGGTGGTGTATGATGGTAGTGGTGGGTGGTGGACGTGGACATGTACAATGGGTGGTGGTGGTGGAAGGTGATTGTGGATGGTGGTGGAAGGTGATTGTGGATGGTGGTGGTGCTTAACTCTCTGCAGACCGTAGAAGATCTTAGAAGTGGCTGGGCCAAGTCTGCACCAAGAAGAGCTCGCGTAGACGTTTTTTAATGAAACGTCTTAAAAAACAAACAGTCTGCAGATGACAATGTCTGCGCATGGTCTGCGCGGCGCATACAAAAGAGGCTGCGCAGATCTTGTTTTAGAAAATCAAACACCACCTTAATTTATTTAGCAAAATATATATAAATTTTGGCTACAAAGTCTAAAACTCCTAAAAATATAAGTTTACATAGACATTGTGTTTTAAATTTTATGCATATTACTTTAAATTCTTTTGACATAGTATTATATAGAAAAAAACTAAAAATAACAATTTAAAACACAATGAAATGTATTATAGACATGAAATTTAAAATACAATGCTTAACTTTTATGGCATGGTGTTTTAAATTTCATGCATAAAATACATTTCATTGTATTTTAAGTTGTTACCTTTCGTGTTTTACTACACAATATCATGTCAAAAGAATCTCAAACATCATACCTAAAGCTTAAAACACAATATCTATATAGATTACTTACACTTTTTAAGAGTTTTTAACTTTGTAGCCAACTCCTAACCTATATAAGTATATAATATATATATATATATAGAGAGAGAGAGAGAGAGAGTGGTGGTTAAGTGAGTTTTTCCTAAAAGCTTAGGAAACCATGAGAATGTGTTACGTGTACGTTGTTGATCCTAGAGCAGATGGCATTTGCGTCCATTTATGCACGCAAAATTCAACACACTTATATGGTATAACCGGGTTCCTATCAAGAGCGGATCTACTATACAGTAAGGGGTAGCCTCCGCTACAACCTCTTAACGCTCCGACGGTAGTGTAAATTTTGGAAAAATTTGACTTTTTTTTATTTCGTTACCCATTTTCTTTGAAACATTACCCCTATAAGGATTTTTTAGATCGCCATGGATTCCTATACCATTTATAAGTATGGTATTATATCACATAATTGTGTTGTTATAGGGGTATAATTGCATAGTTGTAATCGTAAAACATCAAATGTGTAATCATAAAAAACGAGCTTATCAACTTATACATATTTACCCATATCTACAAAACTAACGTGGGGAATAGTATTTGGATTTTATTGGTTCAAATAAGCGGCAGCTCAATTGCTTATCAACTTATACATATTTACCCATATCTACAAAACTAATGTGGGGAATAGTATTTGGATTTTATTGGTTCAAATAAGCGGCAGCTCAATTGCCATAATTTTTTTCTCAATTGCAAAATTGAATTGAAATATATAAATTAAGAAACAACCTAGAACATAAAGAAAGTTGGTGGGTGCGTGGTGATTATGTTTTTTTCTAAATAGTATGACGCAAGTTCAAATTATAGGGCTATCATTTTTTTCTTTCGTAATTTACAAATGTTTCATTAATAATCTTTGACTTTAATAATATATACGTTACACCACTTAAACTTTACAATTCACCACATAGTCCCCAAACTTAAAAAAAGTTGTTTTCCTGTTTTTTGGTATTTAATTTTGTTATTTTTTTGTGCATTCACCAAACATTAATAGACTTGTTTATTCCCTTTAGTTTCGTTTACATTCTTTCAAGATGTTGTCCCCTTCGTTTTCGTCATCTGAGTTGTTAGATTGGTTGCATGTATAATACCAAAAACATAATGAACCAATCCGATAATAGGAACGTAAAAAAACATACGTAAAAACGGTGTAACACCGGTGAATCTATTCACTTTTGGTGTGAACTGCTTGGTGAATATATGAAGTGGAAAAAGACGGTATACACGGTGGTTCAAACGGCATTTTGGTGTATATGGAGAAGCCGAAACGACTTCGTCTTCGATCAAAAACAAGCTACTTTTGCGTTCCTTATGAAGGAAATAAAAGAGCATGGTTTTCTTTATGTAAATAATCGATCCAACCCGCATAATCTCACATGGGAACAATGATGTAACTTTGGTTTAGTATGTATGGGTGTGTAATGTTGTTTACGTTAATAAATAATTTTGTTAGCCATTAAAAAAAACGGCGCACTCCGTGAAAAAAACTAGTATACACACATAACACAAACACATGAACCGTGTATTATGGTCAAATCGTCCGGATCGATCCATAAAATACACATAAAAGAGCACAATGAGTGTATACATATATATTTAAATTTGTGTATATATAACTTTGCATACATATATTGGAACACACGATAAATATGTACGCATTTGTACAAAAAAACACTGGTAAATTTCCTTGCGTGTTGTGGTTGCATCGAAACGTAAAGCAGCTCGAATTTATGTTTTCTAATTAAAACGTATTATATGTGACCGACTCGTTTCCAAACAAAAACTATATGAAAAACGTAAAACCAACCGACATAAAAATAAGCACAAAACGTGTTATATTTAACCCGACTTATTCGCGAAAATATTTACGTCAAAACTTAAACCATCCTAAATTTATACCGACGTATATAAAAATAAGCACGTAAGAAAATAATATTTTTTTAGTTAAAAAATGGTACGGAGTGTTGCGGCGGCGTGAAAACGTAAAGTAACTCAAACTTATACCGTTTAATGAAAATATATTATATTTGACCCGACTCTTTTTCCAAAAAAAATATTTCACAAAAATAAGCACAAAAACCTATTATATTAGCGAAAATATTTACGTCAAAACTTAAAATAACTTGAATTTATACCAACGTATATAAAAATAAGCACATAAAAAATAATGGTTTTTAAGTTAAAAATAGTACGGAGCGTAGCGGTGGTATAGAAAGTAAAGTAACTCAACTTATACCGTCTACGGAAAATGTATTATATTTGACCCGACTCTTTTAAAAAAAATACATAAAAATGTAGACCAACTGAGAACATACATAAAAATAAGCACGAAAACGTATTAAATTAGCCCGACTAATTTCCAAAAAAGTTACATTAAAATGTAAATAAACTTGAATCTATATCGGCATATACGAACCGAACGTTTAGTGAACAGTTCGTGAACCGTTCGGAGGGAAGTTCGTTTATGTTTGTTCGATTAGCTTAACGAACAAACACGAACAAAAAATTCCGTTCGGTTAGCTTAGCGAACGAACACAAACACGAGTCTCTTTCGCTCGACTGTGTTCGCGAACGTTCGGCAGTATGTTCGGTTACGTTCATTCATGTTCGTTCATTTACGTTCGTTCATATTCGTTTGATTATATTAAAAATATAAATATAATAAACCTTTTATCTAAACATGAAGAAAGCTTGAAACCCTATTTTATATAAGTTAGCTAAAATTTGGACATTTTAAGACATTTTTAGGGATAATTATGTCTAAGTTAGTTAAATTACGAATAATTATGTCTAAGTTAGTTAAACTCGATTCATCGTTTGGTGGTTGTAGTAGACTTCTTGTATTTTGATTTATCATTTGATAGTCGTACTTAACTACTTATGTCCAATGTTTAAGGAGAACAATGTTTTTATTTTTTATTTTCAAGTTAAATGTTTATTTACTTTCGTTTTTATTTGCTTGCGTTCATTTGTATTCGAGACTAGTGTTCACGAACTATTCGTGAACAACTAAATTTCCCTAACGAACGAACACGAATATAAACTTATGTTCGGTATGCGTTTGTGAACAGTTCGCGAACATGTTAATTTACTTAACAAACGAACACGAACATGGGCTTGTTCGTGTTCGTTCAGTTCGTTTATAGCCCTAATTATAAGTGTCAATATTAAAAGCTGATAAATAATAATAAAAAAAAAAAGACAAACTTCATATGATTGTCATTAACTTGATACGCTGATATGATGATGAAGAATTTGTAGAAGATGAGATTTTGATCGTACCTCTCGGTGCGTGATTAACTTATATTAAGGTTAATCACAACAATGTTCATTTTTTGTGTTATGTTGGAACAACAATATAACTTTCTTATTGATTGGCATCCATATGAAACAAGGGACGAAACTACTAAGCACATTTTTACACCCTGCATAGTTGCTTGTATGGTGTCGCCGCATATGGCTGAGGGCCGAGATAGGGAGATACCATTAAAATGTAATGTGTTTGTGTGGAGGGCCAAGATGGGGAAAATCAAAGTAGTATGGGCCAAGATGGGGAAAATTCCAACTCTTGTTGAACCGGAGGTGAGACTGATTCGTCCGTTGTTGTCTCCAGTCCTAAATGGGGAAAATTCCAACTAGTATGGGCCGAGATAAGGAAAATTCCAACTCCTGTTGAACCGGAGGTGGAACTGATTCGTCCATTGTCATCTCCGGTCCTAAATCAGAGAACTCCAGATTACTATGGAGCTCCTCTTCAACCTCATTTATCTGTACTCCTTATATCTCTATCTCATCATCTTCCGCCCAGTGTATACCCTGTGAAAATGAAGGTGGGACTTCAACGTCCATTAACGTCTCCAGTTGTGGGGTATGCCCGACTCTAGCCCTATATGAGCTTCCATGATCCTGTAAATTTTCTCGCTCCTGCCTTCTGCCTTTCCAATACTACATTAACCATCGAGAAGCGATCAAACAATCTTCATACAATCTTCATACCAGTGCGGTTCACCACAGCCCCTACACCATGGATTCACGTGTTGATTCATGCTTTCCTTCATCATTTGGCCTAGTATCTCGAGCATTCGCTCAAGAATAACAAGCATTTTGGGATACCTCCAATCCTTGGTCCCGTGTTGTTCTCGTCATCTGAGTGAAGATTTGACATAATTCCACGAATGCCCGAACATGGGGAGGGTGCTCGATAGGATATCCTGCCATGAAGAGAATAGCACAAACAACAGAAAGTAGAGAAAGAAAAAAAACTAACCAATAAAAAATATTTACAAATTAATGACTCAACACACTATTACTAGATACAAACTCTAAGACTCAAATTACAAATAAGACCAATTAAATAAGTAAGATTAGTCAAAGCTAATAACACAATCGCCGAAGTGTCCTCAGCAGCGGCACCAAAAACTTGACGTGCTAAATATCATCTATAGAAACAAACTAATTTAAACCTAACCTAGACACTCAAAGTTCTAAATTTATAAACTAATATTCTCTATATACAACCAACAAGTGTACCGGTCAAGCTACTTTACTAAAACATTAGAGTTCACGAACAAGATACTTTACAAAAACATCAAACCATCGATTTGTTACCAAAACCATTCAAAAACCAATCATCAATAAATATTCATCACAAAACCTAGGTGGTAACAATGTTTAGCTAAGAATCATCATCTAAACCAGTAACAAGTTCATCATCATAAAGCAAAACATCTCCAAACGTATCAAAAACATAAGTTAAAGATAAATACCAACTGTTTGCTAGTGTAAAATTCATGAACCCGCAATGTCAAAATCGATCTCGACACCTTCTTTCCACCGAAAATCACCTATGGAACCTCTAAAATTCGATCCTGACACCTTCTTTCCACCCAAAATCACATAGGGAACCTCTAAAATTCGTCTGGGGTAAGTTTTATTTGTATTAGGGTTAATTAGGTGCTTAAATAGGGTTAAAACATATGTTTTCGCGCTGATCTGGCACCTCGCATCGCGTGACGCGTGTATTGGTTTTCCATCGTGCGACGCGACCTGATATAATTTATGGAAAACAGATTTCTTCGTAACTTCTTTGTTTCAACTTCGTTTTCTTTGTCGTTTTCGCCTATGTCTTTGTAATACATTTCTCTATCATCTCGTATTTTTAAATATCCATTTCTATTCCATGAGAATCTTTCACTGAGCTCAATCATTCTCTTGTGTGCTCGTTTCTTTAACATTTTAGCTCGTTTTTGCTCCATTTGCACACAAACACCTGTAAAATGACATACAACTAAGTAAAAGCCAAATAACATACAAAAAACGAATATAAATTAACTAAACTAATGTACAAAATACAAGGGAAAAGATGCGTGTTTCACACCACATTAGAGTATATGGAGCGCAAGGAATGGAGTTAAGTTTTCTAATAAACTTGCTCGAGTGGAAGACATTATTAGTGAAATTAAATTAATTGATTTTCTTTGGATTAGTAGACTCAAAGCAAGGTCCGTATCGTCGGCCAATTGGTGTGATTTTGTAATTATGTAGTTGGTTGTGTTTTGGTCACCCTGGTTTGTGGGTTTGGTGGTTTCTAATGAAGTTTGCGTTTCAAAAAAAAAATTTCTAGCTGCAGCTAGTTTCAGTATACAATGTTGTGAAGGAATACATTGTAAAAGCACCGGATCGATGACAAACATCAACGTTGCACTTGATTCATGACGTGAAACAACCAAAACACAGAAGACGGAGAAGAAGATGTAGGAGAAACTCATTCATTTCATTACAATCAACACAGATTACACACCGAACGAGTATACATCATCTTCCACAAGCCGGTTTAGATCACAAAGTTCTAAACCCTAGCTTTCTCTCACTAACACATAGTCTCTCTCTAGAATGTGCACACCAGGAGGATTACAAGGGGTTGTGGGAGTGTGCACACCCCTTGCCCTAATCTAACATATACACCACATATATATAGACTAGGGACTAAACTCAGACAACACATATCCCAGCTAAACAAACTCGGAAAAACTAAAATGATTAAATTTTCCGAGTTTAACATCATAAACTCGGAACTTACAATATAAGTAATCCCGAACTTTACTTTATTCTTTGACTTGGTTTATCCTTTGACTTTGTTGACAAGAACTGATAAAGCACAGTTACCCAGCAAGAGTGGCACTTACAGTCTCACCCTTAACTGTTGCTATCAGTTCTGTGTGGCATCGGTAATCTTTAGTCATCGGAATCTGCCCTTAGAGATGATGATATAATGCATGCTTTCAACTTTGGTTAAGACTTGATCTTTCCAGCAGAGCACATCGATCTTAAACCCTTCTAATAAAAGACTTGCTGACGATCACTTAAATGACCGCTTTGAGAAACCCAAAGAATCCAGCATCAAGCACTGTCGGTCCTTCCCCTCAAACTTCTCCTGAATCAAATTAACGCGATCCGACCTTTTTAGGACCGTCCTCCTCAGCTTAGGAACCTAGAATTTCTATCTAACGTTCATATAGGCGGAAACTATGTGACGTGTTAATCATATAACAAGAATTACTCTTTAATTGTTAGAAATTTTCAGCAAACTTTGATCAAGTTCGGGCGAACTTGATTAAATTTGAAGAAAATCTTAGTAAGTTCAAGCGGACTTGACTGAAATTAATGAAAAATCAATCAAGTTCGGGCGAACTTGATGAAAAATGTGAGTTTTTTAATCAAGTTCGAGCGAACTTGATGTCAAGTTCGGTCAAACCAACTTTGCAAAACATGATTTTTTCAACTTTTTTATATCAGTTCGTTTGAATTAGGTCTTGAAACTTTCAGGGGTTTATAACAATGTGATTATTTATGACATGTTCAATTTTTAGCCATTTTTGTCCATGAATTCTTCAAATGTGTGAAAAAGTTAAGAAAATGGTAGAAATGAGTAGAATAAGAGTAGTTCTTGTGATGATTTCACCAAATCTAGGTATCCAGGCTCTGATACCACTTGTTAAGACCGTCCTCCTCAGCTTAGGAACCTAGAATTTGTATCTAACGTTCATATAGGCGGAAACTATGTGCGTGTTAATCGTATAACAAGAATTACTCTTTAATTATCAGTTTATTGATCAATATTCATAAACATTCAAGTTCCGGATCGGACAGAGCTTGGCCTCTATTCTGCCAAAAGTTCTAAATGAGATATCACAAGCCACCTATTTATAGACTGCCAAGTTCGCTGGAGATAGACAAGTTCGGGCGAACTTGTCTTGAACAAGTTTGGCCGAACTTGTTCTCGCAACTTGATTTCGGGCGAACTTGGTGTCTTATCTACATAAATATGACGTTTTCTAACGTGATCTCACCTATTCTAAACAAACTCGATACAAGACTAAGACATAGACATACTGTACTAACAGACCTACAACCACATGCAAGAACATCGCTCGATACATTAATCTTCAAACTTAACTGGTAGAAGAACGAAGCGTCGGATTTCCAATGCCCAACATCGAACACTTCAATTTCGGACAAGACATGAAGTTTGATTCGATAATTTAACAAACCAAACTCCGAAAATGTACATCCACTATTTTGATCAAGGTATTCAACTGAGTGTCTGAAATCATTCCATCTCGAATCTTCAAGATCCAATATCGTACCTTCACGAATCCACCAATTACCCAATGACTTTCGTCTCCGATCTCCCCCTCAATATAAGAACCTCTATTTCGAGAATCCGACCAGTCATCAACTTGGAAGAGGGACCAAGAAGACTAATCTTCCCTACTCTATCCGACATATGATAAAGGCTCAATCTTCAAGTAGTTGCCAAATGAACAATCAGCTTCATCACGTCAACACTTGATCAAACCTCGAACAAACTCGACGAAACTCAATCAAACACACTAGCTCAAAGCTTGTATCATGTTTTTAACTTTTCTGCACCGGCGAGATTAAACTTTATTTAATCTCATGATTGTAAACACGAACTAGGTTTACTGTCGCACCACGATCTTTTAGAAATGTACAAAGAAAATATGATATTTCAAATTATTTCTCCCCCTGTTTCTTTGTAAACTTTCAAAGTCCAACCAAGTCTTATTATCTTTACCTCTAATACACGATAATAGTCCAAAATTGCTCCTCATCCTCACTTAATCCGGACAACATAAGTACCAAAGAACTTTTCAATAATCCGAAACCGGCTTGAAGTTTTCGAACTACACAAATTTCCGACTCTTAGCTAATTATCTGTTACCCCAGGTAACCCAGAATAACTAGAAAAACTCGAAACATGCAAAACTCGAAACTTCCAAACTACACAAACTTCTAAACTTAGCTAAAAATCCGGTACCCCCAGGTAACCCGGAATTCTAGAAAATTCGGAACTCGTAAAGCCCAAAATCTTTTGAAACCTCAGATTAGATCATCTGAACAGACTTCTGAATACAAAGAAATTCGGAAAAAGCAAAGAAATTTCGAACATAACCCATAAATTCAAAATTTTCCAACAAAGTCAGACAATTTTTTTAAGGTCCAAACTTATCATTATTCCGGATTTAATATTTTCGGATCTAACTAACAAATTCAGAATTTCTTTTTAGTCTCAAAGATCTCCAAGTCCGAATTTAGACTTATTATTCCGAATTTAGCATCAAATACTCCGTACTTAACACATTTCTTCTGAATTTAACATAATTCATTCACAAATTCGGACAAGGTAGTCTAAACAAATTCGGAACCAACCTTTACCCCAAATTCGGACATATTATCACCAACAAATCCGGACACTAGTACCCAACCAAATTCGAAATCAATGGAATAAGTGTAAAGTCGGAGCTCGACAAATTCAGGCAGCTTCCAAAAATAAAATCTGGACACTTGGTAGACACATGATCAAACCCGGACTTCCACAAACTCGGATAAGCAATCTTCCGGATTATTTCCCATGCGTGACTTCACACAAGGTCATCAATAAACTCGGAAGTTATATTCTGGATACACAAATTCGGACCAGAAATTCTCTAACACTTACATAAATCCGGACATAGCAAATTCGGATCAAAAACCCAGATCTGCAACAGCTTGGAAAACAAGACAACCATCTGAGACGATGAACAACTTCATTTTCTTCAAGTTTTCTGCAGAGTCTTCATGTCCTCATGATGTTTGGCGGAAACAAACATCAAATCAAGAGCAATGGTGATTCGGAAGGCGGTTAGACCATTCCGAATCGGTAACCATTCTCTGATACCACGGTAAAAGCACCGGATCGATGGCGAACATCAACATTGCACTTGATTCATGACGTGAAACAACCAAAACACAGAAGATGGAGAAGAAGATGTAGGAGAAACTCATTCATTTCATTACAATCAACACAGCTTACATACCCAATGAGTATACATCATCTTCTACAAGCTGGTTTAGATCACAAAGATCTAAACCCTAGCTTTTGATCTCACTAACACATAGACTCTCTCTCTAGAATGTGCACATCAGGAGGATTACAAGGGGTTGTGAGAGTGTGCACACCGCTTGCTCTAATCTAACCTATACACCACATATATATAGACTAGGGACTAAACTCAGACAACACATATCCCAACTAAACAAACTCGGAAAAACTAAAATGATTAAATGTTTCGAGTTTAACATCATAAACTCGAAACATACACAATATAATATAAGTAATCCCGAACTTCACTTTATTCTTTGACTTGGTTTATCCTTTGACTTTGTTTACTATAACCTATAAAACACATTTATCCAACAAGAGCTGCACTTACATACATTTTATGCAAATTTGTAAGATATAAGGTTTACACATGTACGAGAATTAATCAAAATTTTTGCCTATTACTTAAGTGTCAATTCTTTTTATCTCAATCCCAAGAAAAGTTTATATAAACAATTTCCCTAGGGCTAGAGCAAACTAATTTTTGATCTTGACTTCATGACACATATCTAATACACCTAAGATAAAAGTTATTTTTGATAACTAATTAACTTAGGATTTCATGTTTTATAACTAACTTGACTTTTGTTATGGAAATAGCTCAAAATTGAACTGGACCGAATCAACCCCAATCGCCCCGTGCAACCCCTAAATTCACTAATTTAAGTATTGTGTTCTTGTCGTATCGCACAGACAATCCACTAGTTAAATTACGATTAAGGAAATATTACTTTTTTATTTCATGACATGAATGTTACCACCTGACATATTTCAATGTCTGAGTAGCCGCTAAAGCTATCAATTTATTTTTTATAATAATTTCGAAATAGTTAAACCAAACATCTAACTTTTCATAACCCTAGCAAATATACGTAAAAAAGTTATATATATTTCCTCTTATTAACGATATACTAATCATGAGAAACATTAGAAAGGAGATTCATTTTCTTAATAAAATATAGAACGATTAAAAATATAGAACGAGCGTTATAACAATGATACTCTCTTTATTATAGAAAATTCAGCTAGTATAATACCGTATACAACAATGAAGAAACTTAAAAATAAACTATAAAGTTGAGTAAATAAATGATTCAAACCAATTTCTTTAGAAAAACTTCAGCCATACCTTTTTGTACGTACCTCCACTGCAAGAATAAACAAATGGCCGATGACTGTTTTGGTTGAGGATGATGTTTAACACAGGTCCCTTAAAACAAATTTCTTGTCTTTTCCTAGATAAACACGTGTGTCTCCGAGGGTACAAGAACCGAAACACTATGTGTGCTGCCAAACATGACTCTTGCACCCAATAAGCCCCAAGTTATTTAGTGCTTTCAATTTACATGGAAAAAACTAAAAAGACGAAGTTGGTGATGATGGAAAACTTAGAGAGTATTTCTCTCTAAATTCTATGAAACATTTTAACAAAATAGTTTCTCTAGTATATATCACTCTTCTCTATATAAAACATGTTTCATTTATACTCAAAATCAAAACTCCATATTCAGTACCTTTATTTAAAGATAATTATAGCAGTTTATTGTACATTTATTTAAAGATAATTATAACAATTTTATAAGTCAAATAAAATACGAATTTGATTAATGACATGTTAGTGTCATATTAAATAAAAATATTAAATAAAATTATGAGAAATAATAAAAACTTACATTATGATTATTGAATATAGATTAAAAGTCAAACAAAACAACTAATTTTTGACAAAGATGATTTTTTTACTAGAGCCACCAAAGTTTAGAAATATATATTTCAACCACTCAACTTAAAGGATTGATATCGAACTCATCTCAACTTCAATTTGGACATAGTTTGGTTCGCTTGTGAATCTCTCACATCCTAGAATGCAAACCCATAAATAATTATCTTTATAACTCATTTAAATACAATTATTTATTGTCTAAAATTAATGAAAACACATTTTCACTAACATTATCTCAAGAAAAAAAAACTATCTCACAAAGTTGGTGTTTAATTGCATTGTACTTATTTCATTTGTGTCACATTTCATTATTTATATATACTATCACTAAAAATATTAATAACTTTTACTTTTCTCCCTTAGAGTATTAGTAAAAATACAATATAACTCTTATGGTTTAGTTTAAATTTTAATAAATTTATATCCTATAAGTGTATTTAACTATTATTATTAGGGAAACCAGATTTTACTAATCCTAACTTTGACTTATTAACCAACATCTTTTCCTTCCGCGATCCCGTATTAACTAAAAGTTAATCAAATTAGTTTTTGCCGACATAAATTGCACATGGACAATCTAGGTCATCAAAACGTTGACACATAAGCAATGTACGTCATTACAACTTTAACTTTTTGCCACATAAGCAGTCCATCAACAGTGAGTATGCTATTGCTAATGAAAAACATGTTCATAGTTGGGACTGTATGCAAACATTTCCTGAGTTGAGGTTAATCTTGACCAATAGATAAAAGTTGAGATTAAAATCCAATTTCCTTTTTATTATTATTATTATTATTATTATTATTATTATCTACGGTAATGTTTTGTGTTCCGATCTTAACTTGATAAGTAAACACGCCACAACGAGCTTGCATGGTTCAACTTTTTCTACGTATGTTTTTCTTTTGACTTAACGGTCCCGTCACAAACCACGAATCTTAAAAACTATTTATTTTTCATTCATAAATCAATTTATTTTCAATCCACATTTAAAAATTAAACTCATTAACTTATGTAACATTACAAGTGATGCCACTAAAATTATAAAAAAAAAATGATAATTGTATTGTAACATAACAAGTAAAGGTTGATTAGTTTTGGCTCAAAAGACCGTACTTTTATCAAGCCTGTCCCGAACCCGAAAACAAGTCATGAAACAACTGAAGAAGTAACAGAAGAGGAGAGAGAAGAAGGTGAACACGATACACCGGAAACCAGATTTGTTTCTCTCTCATCACCACAGATCCCAACCATAACGCTAACCCTAGATCTCTCAATTTCGATTCAAAATGGATTCACCCGCCTGCATAAAAGAGGTTAACAGATCCGCATCGGTGGCCTTCGCTCCCGATGCGCCGTACATCGCCGCCGGCACCATGGCCGGAGCCGTCGACATGTCGTTCAGCTCCTCCGCGAATCTCGAGATCTTCCAGCTTGATTTCCAATCCGACGATCGTAAACTTCCGTTAGCTGGCGCTATTCCTAGTTCCGAACCGTTTAATCGGTTATCCTGGGGGAAATCGCCGGTGTCTGGTTCGGAAGAATTTTCACTCGGTCTTGTTGCTGGTGGTCTTGTTGATGGAAATATCGGTATCTGGAATCCAAGGATACTTATCAGGTACAATTATTATTATTCTTGATTGATTTGATTTGAATTGAGGATTTTAGATTAATTGATTGATGTTTTGGATAATGTGTGTGATTTGAATCTGAGAGATTTGATTGAATTGTTTATGATACGATGCATAATTGTTGTGTGATTGACAATGTGTAAGCATATGGTTGCTTGTAGAGTTGATCAGAAATGATTAGGTTATATTATATGAAGTTTTGAATGGATCTCATAATGGAAGATGGATCACTTGCCAATGAGATTTATTGTAGTTGTTTTATTAGATCTGATTTTCTTGGAACTTGTAGTATGAGGTTTGTTCGTGTTTCGTTAGGTAGTACTGGTAATTTAGATGGTCTACAATTAATGGTCTCTCTCTTAAGCTTTGTAGGGATGACCTTTATATCTATCTATATTGGGATACACATGATATTAGCATTGATCCACCTTCAACTGTGACAAAATGAAATTGAAAATGGTGCTCGTATCAAAAAGATATAGAGAGTGAGAGACGCCTTCTTTCGTTTGTAAAAAATGTTCTTGCATCTTTGTTTCTGTTTCAATTGGAGGTAGTCTTGTGATATTTTTCCTGTTGGAAGATACCAAAAGTCCAAGACATGATTTTCTTGCTGATGATTTATAGTTCAAGATTCTAACTTGGTGTTCGTTTAGATATCGATAATTAAAAAAATTAGAATTAAGACGTTTCATTGGAAATGAAAATGAAAAAAACATATAATCTTGTTGTCCATGGCACCTATATTCTAGTTGGTAATGGGAAAAAGTTTTTCTTTCACTCTATTTGAAGTTTGTTTGCTTGTGCTTTGTAGTGTGGTGCTTCTTTTTAACTTGTTATGACTTATGACACCAAGGCAAGTAATAATCACCACAATATGATTTTTATTTTCATGAAAGCCTTATTGCTACTGTCTTAACTGACTACAGTTCTGAAGAAAATGAAGGCGCTCTAATTCAACAACTATCGAGGCATAAAGGGCCTGTAAGTTTTAAATTTCTATGATGTTACAGTGTTACACTTGATATTCTCTTGGCATATGAGATAAGTCGCCGCTCTGCATCATATCTCTTGCTTTTTATAATTATAATTTTTATTTCTCCCTTTAGGTTCGTGGTCTTGAGTTTAGTAGTCTGTCACCGAACCATCTTGCTTCTGGCGCTGAAGAAGGGGAAATATGTATATGGGATATTGCAAAACCAGCAGAACCTACACATTTTCCTCCCCTGAAGGTAAGGATACTAATATTCTGATACCGTTGGTCTACATTATACGTTAAAATAATTGCAAACTTCTGGTTTATAGCACAATTTCATATAAGGAATATTGCCTAGTTACAATCTTTGGTTAAAAGAGAATATCTAGTATTTTTGTGTATGCTGCGTATATATTTTATTCACTCCATTCTTGGTTTTAAAATGTGCGTACCATTCGCATGATGCGCCCCGATGCACACATTTTTCTGAATTCGACCACTATAGAGTAAAATTGTACAATGTGCTTAAGAAGTTTGTACAATGAGCTGTTGGAAGATGTGAAGTGAGTTCCTGCATAGATTACATGTACACATAAGAGTTCAAGGCTTATCATGGTTATATTGAACTTCTTTGATGGTACTAGAGCAATTTTTATGTATTTATTTATTTTAATCTCAAAGTTTTTAGTGTTTGAAGTTAACAAGTTAAAATATTATCAATTTTTTTAAATAACAAACGCCTTGCATACGCGATGCGCATGCATCACGCATTGCACATCGGCTTTTGGGATCAAAGCGCATTGCGCATTTTAAAACCAATTCAGTTGGTATAAAAGGCTTGTTCTTGTTTAGTTTCACCAACTCGTACAGATGAAACTCTGAAATACTAATTTTTGGCACTCAACTTTAGATAACACCTAAATTCCTAAAAGAAGTAAAATATTTGTTTCTACAAGAACAGTTTTAGCTACTAAAAGATCTAGTTAGGCACTTAGGTTAGCATAAAGACAGAGAAAAAAAGTTGGAACGTAAGAGAGAAATAATATTTTTCTTTAGTATTTGTGCACTTTAACCATATTTTAGATATATAATAAACCTCTACATGCAGGGAAGTGCATCAGCTAAACAGGGTGAGATCTCTTTCTTATCGTGGAATAGGAAAGTTCAGCCCATATTGGCATCCACCTCTATTAATGGGACAACTGGTATGGACATAAACATCAATATCTACTTATTTATTTATTTATTAAGCTAATATATGTTTGGAGATATTTACATTATACTGTTGTTTTGTTTCAGTGGTTTGGGACCTCAGGAAGCAAAAACCAATTATAAGGTAAACATATGGACTTGGATACAAAAACCAATTATAATTCATATGTCAGGTATCTCATATCTGAACTGTTAAAGAATAACACATGATTTTCAAACTACAGTTTCTCAGATTCAGTTAGAAGACGATGCTCTGTTTTACAGTGGCATCCTGATTTTGCCACTCAGCTGATTGTTGCTTCAGATGATGATAGTTCACCTTCTTTGAGGGTAATGAGTTAGGCTTTATATTTTATATGTCAAATAATTCTCCAAGTTAATCTATTATTTTTGTAATTTAAATATAACCTTTGTTTTGGCATGTAGATATGGGATATGCGTAACACCATGTCACCACTGCGAGAGTTGGTAGGTCACGATAAAGGTATGCTATATGTCATAATGATTTTAGTTTGCAGTTATGTGTCTTTTGATGGTGTTACTTTTTAACTAATCTTTTCGACAATATGGTGTAATAGGTGTCGTCGCTATGTCATGGTGTCCCAGTGACAGCTCGTATTTGCTTACATGTGCCAAAGATAACCGGACTATTTGCTGGGACACCAACTCTGCTGAGGTCTGTTATCTTTCTGTTAGCTTAAATCTATAATGGTTTTACTTGTAAATATCTTATGGTAATTTCTGGTTCTTTTGGTGTCTAACCTACTTTAATCTCTTGATATAGATCGTATCTGAACTTCCAGCTGGCACCAACTGGAATTTTGATGTTCACTGGTATCCAAAGATACCAGGGATCATATCGGCTTCTTCTTTTGATGGAAAAATTGGCATATATAATATTGAGGTACCTACCCATCCACGTCTTTTTATATCTTTATTTACTTCCACTCATAAGAGTAAATTGCCATTTTCGTCCCCGAGGTTTGGCCAGTTTTGCGACTTTCGTCAAAAGATTTGGTTTTCCGCATCTGGATCCAAAAGGTTTGAAATCTTGCCATTTTCATCCGGCTTGTTAACTTCACCTATTTTTCTCTGTTAAGTCAAGGGTGTTTCTGTCTTTTTTGTTAACTTAAAGGGAAATTCGGTATTTTGAATACTTGTACACTATGCTAAATGCTTGTACATAAAGTGAAAAAGACCGAATTGCCCTTTTAAGTTAACAAAAAGACGGAAATACCCTTGACTTAACGAAGAAAAATGGATGGAGTTAAACTAGCCGGATGAACATGGCACGATTGCAAACCTTTTGGATCCAGATGCGAAAAAACAAACCTTTGGACGAAAGCTGCAAAACTGGTCAAACCTCAGGGACCAAAATGACATTTTACTCCACTCATAATTTCAACAAGCATATTTTCTTCTGACCATGTCGAAATCAGGAGGTTTATATACTAACCCATTAAATTACGTTTTTTTTTCATAGGCTTGTGCTCGATACGGTGCTGGTGCGAATTATTATGGTTCAGGTAATGTGGCTCTATATAATGTGAAAATGTTATTACATTTTATGTATTTAACTATTTATACAGCATACTTTTTGTTATTATAGTCAATGATAACTATTTAAACAATTCTAGATCATTGTTTATATCTGGTTCCTGTTATGCAGCACCATTAAAAGCCCCAAAATGGTATCAACGTAAAGCTGGAGTATCTTTTGGTTTCGGTGGAAAGCTTGTTTCTTTTCACTCAACTGGTTCTTCTGGACCATCAGAGGTATTCGTATTTGCATTGCTTGTCTATTTAGTTATGCGACTTTCTTTTGGTTATCCAGCTATCTTGTTCTTCAGGTTAACGTGCATGACTTGGTTACCGAGCATAATTTGGTGACTACTTCATCTGAATTTGAAGATGCAATGCGCAGCGGAGATAGATCTACATTAAGGCTTCTTTGTGACAAAAAATCTCAAGAGTCTGAGTAAGTTTCCACTAGATATCTCAACTTGTTTCTTTTAATGGGTTGATTTAGGCTGTTATTATTTTTCTTTCTAATTCCAGACGTATGTATAAAAAACTAAAAAATAGACTAAAAGGCGTCTAGGGGTGAACCCATCGCTCATCTCTACCCGGTAGGGGTGTGCACGGTTCGGTTCGGCTTTATGGTAAAACCGAAACCGTAACCAAAATGTTCGGTTTTCGGTTATTGAAAACCGTTCGGTTTCGGTTGTTTCAGTTTTCTTTTTGCGGTTTTAGCAACGGTTTGGTTTTTTTCGTTTTTTGGAACAAACTTACGTAAGATTCAAAATTAAAAGTATAATCCATGATTCAAGGATTTTTATTATATTTTAATATTTAAGTTATAATATTTAACCTTTTTAATTAATAATGTTGACATAAACATAACCTTCTAACCTATTTTTATGTTTCTCCAAAGTTTTTATTAAGATATTTTCTTTTATGATACTTTAAAAGTCATTAAACTATTAGCTGTTGGCCGGAGACGGTCCCAACTTTAAAATTAACCAGTGGTGGTCCCACCTTTTCACATATTGTAAACCAATGGACCTTTGTTAATAGAAAAGGAAAAGGGGACAAAAAGAATTAAGGTTCTGTTAGTAAAGGTCCATTGATTTACAATATGTGAAAAGGTGGGATTAGCACTGGTTATTTTTAAAGTTGGGACCGTTGCTGGCCAACGGCTAATAGTTGGGATTATTAAAATCCAATATTCCTTAAATTTATATGTTGATTGTTGTATTTCTTGTAGGCAATGGATAAATCATTTCAAAGATAGATAAACATATTAATGTTTTTATTATAAATACTTAACATTCAAGAATAAAACTAATAATTCTTAAATCAATATATAACAAACATTAAAAATAAATTTAGATTATTCGGTTCGGTTTTTTTTTGGTTTTCAAAAAAATTAGAACCATAACCGAACCGTAAGTTTCGTTTCAGTTTTTTTCGGTTCGGTTAAATTGGTTTTTCAGCATTCGGCTCATCCCTACTACCCGGATTGAAAATTGCCTGTTTTTGCCCGTTACCCAACCCTTGAATGTGTTTTGTTGTGTGAGCAGATCCGAGGAGGAAAAAGAAACATGGGGATTCTTGAAAGTGATGTTTGAAGATGACGGAACCGCAAGATCGAAGCTTTTGAACCACCTTGGCTTTACTTTACCTGCAGAAGCGAATGAGGATGTGCAAGAGTTATGTCAAGAAATAAGTTCTCTAAACTTCGAAGAACAAGAAACAAATAAAGATGCATTTAGCGGTGGCAACCAAACACCAATTGATAATGGCGAAGATTTCTTCAACACTCTTCCAAGTCCTAAATGCGATACACCTGTCTCAACTCCTGGGAAAAACACCGAAGAATATGTTCCCAATTTTGAAGAATCATCAAAGGAAAGTGAGTTACATGTGGGGACCACTGACACTTCGTTTAATGATGCTGTACAACGCGCTTTGGTTGTTGGGGATTATAAGGGAGCTGTTGCACAGTGCATAGCTGCAGATAAGATGGCCGATGCTTTAGTTATCGCACAGGTTGGCGGTGCTTCCCTTTGGGAGACCACACGTGATCAATACTTAAAGAAGAATCGTTCTCCTTACCTAAAGGTTAATACTTATATAGTTATATCATTTTTCATCTTCTCTCTCTTGACATAAATGTTATAATATAATACATAAAATACCAGCGTGCATGCGGGTCATTAAAAGTTGTATTTTATGCAAGTCATCTATTATTATATAGAGTAAGATGCCATTTTCATCCCTGAGGTTTGGCCCGTTTTGCGACTTTCGTCCAAAGGTTTGTTTTTCTGCATTTGGATCCAACAGCTTGAAATCTTGCCATTTTCATCCAGCTCGTTAACTCCATCCATTTTCTCCGTTTAGTTGGGTATTTCCGTTTTTTGTTAACTTAAAAGGCAATTCAGTCCTTTTCACTTTAGGTACAAGCATCTAGCATAATGTACAAGTATTTCAAAAGATCGAATTGCCCTTAAAGTTAACAAAAAAGATGAAAATACCCTTGACTTAACGGAGAAAACTGGATGAAGTTAACTAGCTGGATGAAAATAGCGAGATTTCAAACCTTTTGATCCAGATGCGAAAAAACAAACCCTTGGATGAAAGTCGCGAAACTGGCCAAACCTCAGGGACGAAAATGGCATATTACTCTTATATAAAAATATTTGAGTTTATTGATCTCTATGGTTCAATTGAGTATTTGTATATTTTTCTTCAACAGGTTGTTGCTGCAATGGTAAATAATGATTTAGTTAGTCTGGTAAATACCAGGCCCCTGAAATCATGGAAGGAAACACTAGCTCTCCTATGCACCGTACGTTACCTAGAGTTATAAACTTATAATTATGCATGTTGTAATTACTGCTGATTAATTATGCACATTCATAGTTTGCACAAAGGGAGGAATGGACTTTACTTTGTGACACCCTTGCAGCTAGGCTTGTAGCTTCTGGTAATACACTAGCTGCAACTCTTTGTTACATATGTGCTGGCAACATCGATAAAACAGTTGAAATTTGGTCAAAGGACGTTACTGGTGAACACAAGGGTGAATCCTATGTTGACCTTCTTCAGGTAATCATACTACCTTATGCTTATTTATTTATTTATTTTTTTACCTTATACTTATTTATTTATTTTCTAATTTTTCCATGTGACAAGTAATAACGAATGGTTAATTATATATATTTTTTATTAGGATTTAATGGAAAAGACGGTGGTTCTTGCTTTAGCAACTGGTCAGAAGAGATTCAGTGCTTCTTTATGCAAACTTGTTGAAAAATATGCAGAAATATTAGCAAGTCAAGGACTTTTGACCACAGCCAGGGAATATTTGAAACTAATGGGCACTGAAGATTTGTCCCCTGAACTTGTTATTTTAAGAGATCGTATCGCACTCTCATCTGAACCAGGTATGTATGTATGTATGTATGTATGTATGTATGTATGTATGTATGTATGTATATATATATATAATATTTATACTTTGAAATAAACCAGTTACTTTTTTTCATTCGTGTCTCTTTAAATCTTTGTATGTCTGTTTATTCAGAGAAAGAGACAACACGGTCTGCAGATTATGTTCACACTCAACCACAAATGGGAGCTGTGTATGGTACACACCAGCAAACAAACTCTGTTGTTGAACCTTCTAGAAACTATTATCAGGTTTTTTTATATTCTCTCATCAAATAAAAATATTATACATTTAGAAAACCCGTATATTCAATTACAGAAAACCATGCAGGATGGGAGCTCTTACCAACAACCATCTGAACCTTTATACAATACTCAATATCAACAGCCGCAACAACCTTCTCTGTTTGTTCCAACTCCTGCTGCGCACGTTCCACCTGTACGTAGATAATTGAACACTTTTATATAACTATATATATATTTTATAATATGAAAGTTGGATTAGTGATATTATATGTGAGTTTTGTTTTTTAGGCGGGATTTAATCCACCTCCAGTGACAACTCAGCCTGCACCGAAAGTCTTTGTTCCGACCACACCTCCTGTTATGAGAAACGCTGATCAATACCAGCAGCCTCCCACTTTGGGTTCCCAGTTATACCCTGTATGTATATATATACAACTTTTTTTTCTGCTTCTTGATTATTGTTACTAGATTGCATAATATCGGGGATCTGCTAATAATTTAGTCTCAGGGAAATGCTAATCCTGTTTACCAACCTGGACCACCTGGGCCTGTGTCACTTGGGCCCGTTCCGTCTCCAATGGTTGCAACCACGGGGCCAAAGATATCATCACACGGTGTGACACCACCAGTCAGGGGGTTTATGCCCGTTAATAATACAGGATTACAAAGACCTTCCTCTACTCAAATGCAACCGTCTACTCCTCCACCGCCTTCTGCCCCTCCTGCCGCTCCTCCAACTGTACAGACAGCTGATGTGTCAAATGTACCTGGTAATATACTAATATCAATGTTTCTTTTTTTTTTCCTTTTGATTTTGTAGCTTTTCGTGTTCCGTTTTTATTATGTTGGTAATGTTGACCATTTTGTTTTCAGCCCAGCAAAGGGGAGTTATTGGAACTCTGACAAGACTTTTCAATGAGACATCTGAAGCGTTGGGAGGGTCAAACGCTGTGCCAGCTAAGCGGCGGGAAATCGATGATAACTCCAAGAAAATTGGTGCCTTGTTTGTGAAGCTAAATAGTGGTGATATATCAAAGAATGCTGCTGAAAAGCTTGTGCAGCTTTGTCAGTCGTTGGATCGTGGTGATTTTGCTACTGCTCTCAAAATTCAGGTATTGTTTTAAACTCTAGAGATTACAATTCAATTATTCAAGTTTTAGTTGTAACAATGTTTTTTAATTATTATTATTATTTTTTGTAAAAGGTGGATCTTACGACAAGTGACTGGGACGAGTGCAGCTTCTGGCTAGCAACTCTAAAGCGAATGATCAAGACCAGGCAAAATGTGAGATAAACAATGCTCACAGTTACAAGCATGTCATTCTCCCATAACCATGGTTGAATATGCTTATATCTGTTGCCTTCTTGTACACAAGAACTTGATCGTATAATCGTCTAGCGGATTTTACTTGTCATTTCATTTTCCTTACCCGAGGACATTGCTCGGCTTCATTAATTATTTCTTGTTTTGTTTGATTTTTATAAAGCAGTCAAGGACGTTGAATGATTTATGGTGTATGGAGGCTAGAATTGGTTGGTTTTCTCAATTAATAGATTTTACAAGTTTTGATATTTTAGTTTTTGTTCAGTCATCTCTATGAAGTTTCATTTGAAAAAAAATATGTTGAAATGTGTTAAAATTTTGTAGACAGAAGCAAGCCATTTCTGCACCATCATTCATTGATACTTTGGGCTTGTTAATTGCCACATAACTACTATCGTTTTTATCTAATTACAGTTCACTTTTTTCATTTCTTTTGGAAAATTACGCGTATGGTCTCGCTCAGTCGGCATTCCTTTTCTTAGTAAAGGGGAAAAGTGACCGGTTTAGAACGATTTAGAAGAACTAATCGTAAAAGCAAAGGTCTATAAGGATCAAATGAGTAAACAGTTGGAATCATATATGACTTACGACTAAAAGTGAGTATATGCGTTTATACGACCTTAGGAGCTTGAACTAATCCAGAAACTTGAGTGCTCGGCTTCATTAATTATTTCTTCTAGTAGACAACATTTTCTCTTCACATATGATAGAATGGAGTTGGATCGGGGTTAGAAGTGTGGTGAGAGCTTCAAATTATAGGCAAAATTCTGGCCATAGGCATGGCCGTGCAATTATCTTGACGCATGCCAGATTTAGTTGGCACGATCATGCGTTTGTGCAGGCACGGATGGAGTCAACGCTTTTGGTCGGCATGTCCCTGCACCTTGTCGGCATGACTGTGCGTCTCTTGGAGTTGGTTTTTGAGGCCACCTTTAGAGCGTCACGGGCGTGCATCCTTGATACTCGGGTCGTGCTTGGCTTGACTTGGTGATTTTCTTGGTTTTTTTCTCATGTCTTTTGCTCCTTTATTATCCGGAAGCCAAATGCTACATCCGTTGTACCAAGGAAACTATTAAGTATCAAATCATGTGAAAATGCATCCAAAGTGGTCAAATATGAGGATAGATATGCACTAAAAATATGTATAAATGAGGGCATATCAGCTTGATTGTTAACATATAAGTGGAATAACAATTTTAAATATGTCAACTAAATCCTTAATTTAGGGAATTTGCTAAAATGGATAAGTTGACCTTCAAAGTTAACATAATAGACATGCATATTTAGCTTTGGCAAAAATAGACAGAAGCTTACGCTAAATAGCCGGCGAGTAAGATTTAGCCTCCTGTTTTTAGCTTACAGTTTTTTATTTGCCGGCTATTTAGCCTACGCCTTTTCATCCGTAGGCTATTTATCCCTCACTTTTACATGTCTTTTTATTATTTTTTTCGACTACTTTACCATGAGTTTTTGTGTAGGCTAAACTCTACCCGTCTTAGCCCACGGATCCTGTTTGACGTCTCTTGATTTTCTCTTTTTGTCTTTTTCTATTTTGACAAGGACATAAGTGTAGTATAATAATTTTATATGACTTAAAACTTAATAAAGTGGTGTCTATGTGAGAGACCAAAGCTCATAGTCAAGTGAACAATATGTAACACAACCATAATTTTTCGAATGTAATAAAAAAAGGAATAATGAATTTTAATAATCCTAACTATTAGCCGTTGGCCGACAACGGTCTCAACTTTAAAAATAACCAGTGGTGGTCCCAACTTTTCATATATTGTAAACAAATGAACTTTTACTAAACTGAAAAGGATAAGGGGACAAAAAGAAATTAAGGTTTTTAGTAAATGTCCATTAGTTTACAATATGTGAAAAGTTGAGAGCAACACTGGTTATTTTTTAAGTTGGGACCATTACCGGCCAATGACTAATAGTTTAGATTATAAAAATCCATTATTCCTAAAAAAATTGAAATTTAAACAAATTACAAGTACTACCCGCATAATTTAATCTATATTTAATTTTTCTCAAAGTACAGAATGAAAGGGTTTACGAAATTTTAAAGAGGTTGATTATAACCATTGTGTGTGTTTGCATGTTATGCGAAGAGGTACAAAACCATCTTAAAAGGGTTATCGTCGAGAATCCTCAAAACTGTTTGAGTCGAGAGCGAGTAAAAAAAGCGAGCTTCTAGGAAAATTCAAGTTTCAATTTTCTAACATCAATAATTCAAGTTCCAACTTTCATTTATCAAATATCAATATGTATAACAAAAAATATATATTAAAAGTAAAGAGTATTGGATTTTAATAATCCCAACTATTCGTCGTTGGCCGTTAACAGTTCCAACTTAAAAAATAACCACTGGTAGTCACAACTATTAACATATTAGCCTCCGTGGACTCTGACTAACAGAACCCGATCAACCTCGAAACCTTTCCGACACACTGCATAGGAGATTCTGTGGTGTATTGGCTTGACTTTGTAAATATTGAGGTTAATCGGGTTGACTCTACTGTTGTAAATGCGAAAAGTTCTGAAAATCTGAAACACTCGCTGTAGAGTTCAGAACCCCACTAGAAGAACCACCTGATATATTTCCCATAAAAGCACTTCCAACTGAACTGACACTTGGAGTAGAAATCGTTGAGCAGTTAAATCCACCTAACCCATCTGGGTTGCAATGTACGAAACATTGTCTACACTTCCTGACCCACACTGAATGCAGTTTGAATTTTTGGACCCTGCACCATGCTTGAACTTCCAGACTTAAGATACAAACTCGGATCCTGCTATGAATTGCAATTGCATCTTTGACTTCTTTCGTTGTTCCAACTCTTGCTCTTGGGCTTGTAGTTTACCAATGAACTAGTTGATTGTCATGGTCCCCCAACTTGGCTACCCTTTTAACATAATCATGGCTGCCCTTTTAACATAATCAAGAAACTTCCCCATTCATTATCAGGTAAAACATTAGCTAGCTTAATATTCTTTTCCAGGCTTGGAACCATAATGATATACTCATCCAATTCTGCAAGAAGGTGACACTATCTTTCGATCAAAACATGTAACGATTCGTTCTTGAGACTCTTGAAAATTTCAATTTCCTTTTTTTATCCGTGACTTCTTATTCTTTATCATGTCCTGATTTCCGTAATATTTATTATGCAATGTTGTCCATGATGACTTTGACGTTTTGTGGCTATTAAGAAGGTGTAGCATATTGTCGGTTGGAGCTTGTTGTAACTAATTATACATCTTCTACTCACACTCAAAGTTCTTCTTAGCTTCACCCTCCATTTTAGAAATCACTAGAAAACCAGTAGAGTTCTCATCCAACCGACCTCAGGAATCCCTTTTCAAGTGTTATCCAAAAATCAACATCAAAGCCAAATATAAATCCTTTAAAACGATCTTTCCACCTCAGAAAATCTTCTATTTTCACAAGTTTTGGTGCCTTCGTGTTAGTACCCATTATGTTATGTAGATTCAACGTTTGTACAACATTGCCCCCTGAACTTTCCATAATAAATCTGAAATCATCCATCTTTATCAAACACTTAGGTAGTGTTCGTTTCATGGATTGTAATGGAATTGGAATGGGAATTCGCGCAGAAATTGAAACTTGTTTTGTAATTTAGGTGTGCTTGTTTTGGAAAATGCAATAAAATTTGGATGGAATTGTAATTTAGATTCCCTTCCTTATGTTGTTGTTCAATTCAAATTCATTTTTTCGTTGAAACCAACAAAATAAAGAGTGAAATCAACATTCCAATTCCATCAAGATTCCATTCGATTATGTGAAATGAACACTACCTAAACTTTTCACACTTTAGTAACAAAAATGCGTATCATAAAACCACGTATCACTTTTTCAGCGGGTCATAGCTTCTCACGTATCACCCAAAAACGGATTAAGTGTCACACTCCGACTCGCAGCAGAAGCGCACGCGGGGAGCAACAGATACATGGTATTGCACAACACAAGCATTGGTTACAACATTTGATTACACACTAAGTTTTAATGTACAGGCACTAGTGTCCCAAAAGTTGTTGTCTTTGCTAAGCATGCTTCTATGTACAATAGTATCTGTCGCAACCCCCGACTCCTACCCCGGGAGCGGGAGTCGCGAGACACTGAGCTGGTGGTACCGGTATTTATTAATTTGGCAGCGGAATTAAAACATCAGGATCGTAGTTAGGAAATATTATCAGAGTTTCAAAAAAACACCACACTTTTATATTAAACAAATGGGATAAAACCCATGTTCCAGTTACAATACATTCGTAGGGGTGAACCGTAATTTATGAAAAACATAAACTCATTTTTATTTAGGTAACTTTTATAGCCACTTTTCTAAGCCTTCAGTGCTTTCTATTAGCTTCACATTAAGTTACCTGAAACGCGTTTTAAAAATATTTTATCAGCAAGAAATACTGGCGAATGCATCCCAGTTTAATCAAAACAAGTGTTTACACTTTACAGTATTGAGAGCATCCGCATTTACAATGTTTATATCTACACAATTACTCATTCAGTACTGTCACTCCTGACTTGTGGGTCATATTACTTTGGGTCCTGTCACCCAACAGTAACGGTTCCTGTCACAATCCTGTGACTGTGGACTAGTAATGTATACAAAACCCCAACATACCGACAGTAATTGTAGAATACATATACTCAATTACTGTTAAGCATAATTAAAGCATTTGAGGTTTTTGTAAAATAGTTTGACTCACAAAAAGATTTACAAAAAGAGAATGTACTCGCCTTGAACACTTAGGTATTCCTACGGAGTTCCTGGGGACAATTCTTGATTACTTCCTGGAATTTCTATTAAAACATACAATGCACATATGTTAGTAATATTAACCTAAGTCACTTTAACCATACAACACGCGACAAAAACTCCAACGATCTTAGTCAGGCAGATCCTAGACATGCGTTGGCGATTCTGGATCGATCGGGTAGTGTGTCCATACAACACGAGATGGGACTCCAACGAACGTAGTCGGGCAGAGCCTTGACATGCGTTGGTCCTAAATCGGGTAGGATAGTGAATTAGTGAACGGGGGTTGAGATACTTACAGCGAGTAGTGCTTCACAGGTTTAGGGGTTTAGGGGGGTGTTGTTTAAGAGAACGGAGGTACGAGAGAGTTCTGATCGGAGAATTTCGATCGAACAGGTGCAAATTTTCCAGTCCCAGGCCTGGCCTTTTATACCCGAAATTGACTACTCCCGCGCGTCGCGCGAGATTCCTGGACCTCCCTCGCGTGGCGCCTGAGACACCTAGCTAGGGCTAGGTCAGCCTCGTAACGAGCTAGGGTTGCCACATGGCGCGAAACGGTGACTCGTCACCTAGACGTCTCCCGCGTGTCACCTGGGACGCCCAGATCAGATTTCTTCGTTTTTCCCATCGGGTCTCGTTGTGCGTGTCCAGTTTTGCGTTTACGGCTCGTTTTAGTGGGTTTATGGAGAGTTGTTACATCCTCCCCACCTTGTTTTAAATCTCGTCCTCGAGATTCACTGGAATAGGTATGCATATTTCCTTTGCATTTCTGACTCTAGCTCCCATGTGTATTCTGGTCCTCTCTTTGAATCCCATTTTACTTTGACCAGAACCAATCTCTTGCGTTTGAGATTCTTGATCTTTCTATCTTCAATCTGAATGGGTTTCTCTACAAACTTAAGCTTCTCATTTACTTCTATATCTTGAAGAGGTATCACCAATGAATCATCTGCTAAACATTTCTTAAGATTACATACATGAAATACATTATGTATTCCTGCCATTTCCTCTGGCAATTGTAGCTGATAAGCTACTGGCCCTATTCGTTTGATAATCTTAAAAGGTCCAACATACCTTGGGCTTAGTTTTCCTTTCTTACTGAATCTTACAACGCCTTTCCATGGTGAGACTTTTAATAGCACTTTATCTCCAACTTGAAATTTCAAAGGTTTGCGTCTGTTATCTGCATAACTCTTTTGACAATCTCGGGCCGCTTTCAGTCTTTCCTTGACTTGAATGATCTTGTCAGTTGTTTCTTGCACGATTTCAGGACCTGGTAGTTGCTTTTCCAATTTCTGCCCAACATACTGGTGTTCGGCATTTTCGTCCATGGAGTGCTTCAAATGGTGCAGCATTGATGCTGGTATGATAACTGTTATTGTAGGAAAATTCTATCAAAGGTAAATGTTCATCCCAATTTCCTCCGAACTCAATTACATAGGCTCTAAGCATATCTTCCATTGTTTGGATTGTCCTTTCACTTTGACCGTCTGTTTGAGTATGATATGCTGTACTTAGATTTAGTCTAGTTCCCATTACTTTTTGGAAACTTGTCCAAAAATGAGAAGTAAAACGGCTGTCCCTGTCAGACATAATGGACAAAGGAATTCCATGTAATGAAACTATTTCATTTACATATAACTTAGCTAATTGTTCCATACTGAAAGTTTCCTTCATCGGTAAGAAATGAGCAGATTTGGTTAACCTGTCTACAATCACCCAGATTGTATCATTACCTTTTCGTGTCCTGGGTAGTTTGATAACAAAGTCCATTGTTATCAATTCCCATTTCCAAATCGGCATTTCCAATTGTTGCAACAGTCCTGAAGGTTTCTGATGTTCGGCTTTAACCTGTGAACATGTTAGACATTTAGCAACGTAGCTTGCTACATCCTTCTTCATTCCTATCCACTAGAAATTCTTTCTTAAGTCTTTATACATCTTATCACTTCCAGGATGCATTGTATACTTAGTCTTATGGGCTTCCTCCAAAATTCGATTTTGTAGGTCTCCTTGGATAGGAATCCAAATCCTTTCCTTATGGAATCTCCAAATTCCATTTGTTCCTTTCTCTAATTCCTTAAGCATTCCTTTTAATCCTTCAGCATTGTCCTTGATTGTTGTTTCCTATGTCTGTTTAATTTGCTCATTTAAATCTATCTGCATGTTTAGTCTAAGAGAGCGTATTCTTTTTGGCTTCTCATGATACTTTCGACTTAAAGCATCAGCTACGACGTTAGCTTTTCCTGCATGATACTTGATATCACAATCATAATCACTAAGGATTTCCATCCATCGCCTCTGTCTCATGTTTAATTCCTTTTGTCCAAAGACATATCTTAAACTCTTATGATCTGTGAATATCACAAACTTACTACCGTAAAGATAGTGTCTCCAAATCTTAAGGGCAAAAACTATTGCTCCTAATTTTAGATCATGTGTAGTATAATTTTCTTCATGCTTCTTAAGTTGTCTAGAGGCATAAGCAATTACTTTTTGACGTTGCATCAGTACACATCCATATCCTAACTTAGACACATCACAATAAACTACGAAGTCTTCAGTTCTTCTGGGAAAGCGAGTATTTGTGCGTTGGTTAACTTTTGCTTCAAAATCCTGAATGCTTCTTCTTGCGTTGGTCCCCATTCAAACTTAACCGATTTGCAAGTTAGCTTGGTTTACGGGATGGCTATTCTAGAAAAATCTTGAATAAAACGTCTATAATATCCTGCCAATCCAAGAAAACTTCTTATTTCCGTTGGTGATTCTGGGAACTTCCATTTGGTAATTGCTTTGATCTTTGTGGGATCCACATGAATTCCTTCGTGGTTTACCAGATGTCCAAGAAATTGTACTTCTTGTAACCAGAATTCACATTTTGAGAATTTTGCATAAAGTTTTTCCTTCCTTAGCAATGACAGGAGTATATGCAAATGCTCTGCATGATCTTTCTTACTCTTAGAGTAAATTAGAATATCATCTATAAAGACAATTATGAATTTATCCAGGTATGGTTTACATATCCTGTTCATCATGTCCATAAATGCAGCTGGGGCATTGGTTAAACCGAATAGCATTACTGTAAATTCATAATGACCGTACCTCGTTCTGAAAGCAGTTTTAGGAATGTCCTCTTCCTATACTTTCAACTGATGATATCATGAGCGTAAGTCGATCTTAGAAAAGAATCGGGCTCCTTGGAGTTGATCGAACAAATCGTCAATTCTTGGTAACGGGTACCGATTTTTTACTGTCACTTTGTTCAATTCCCGGTAATCAATGCACATATGCATTGATCCATCTTTCTTCTTGAAAAACAACACTGGTGCTCCCCATGGCGATGAGCTGGGTTGTATGAATCCTTTCTCTAGTAATTCGTCCAGTTGTTTCTTCAGTTCCTGCATCTCCGTCGGTGCTAGGCGATAGGGTGCTTTGGCAATCGGTGTCGTTCCTGGTATTAGGTGAATTCTAAATTCAACTTCTCGATCTGGCGGTAATCCAGGCAACTCTTCTGGGAATACATTGGAGAATTCAGATATTACGGGAATATCTTTTAATTCTTTCCCTTTAGTGTTAATGATTAGGGAAATCATATACACTATTCCTTCTTTCCGTATATAGCTTGCAGCTTTCATCACAGAGATGAACTTTGTTGATCTTGTCGACTTATCTCCTTTAATTGTGATCCTTTCCCCAGATGGCACATTTACTTCTACAGACTTTTGATCGCATATTATTCGTGCCTAATTGGCTACCAACCAATCCATTCCTAATACGACATCAAATCTGGCTAAATCTATGGGAAAAAAGGTTAGCAGAAAAATTATGATTTAAAATTCCTGTCTTTGTTTCTTGCAGGATTTCGCTTATTTGGATAAAAGACCCATTTGCCGTCTCCACCAGATAGTTTTGGTGAAGTTTAGTTAATGGTTGATTAAGAAAATTGCAGAAGGAAGTATTGATGAAACTTTGGTTTGCACCAGAGTCAAAAAATACTTTTGCATAAACATCATTAACTAAAAACATACCGGCAATCACATCCGGAATCATCTTTGCTTCTTCAGCGGTCAGCACGAACGCTCTGGCAGTCTTCTTGGGTCCTTCGGTTGTCTTTACTTTATTGTTTGCCGCTAGAGCTAGTTTCGGAAAGTTAATTTTAATATGACCAGCTTCTCCGCAATTGTAGCATAACCTATTGCTAACTTTCTTTCTGCAGTCTTCTTCCTTATGTCCTGGGAATTTGCAGAAATTGTAGTATGTAGAGCATTTTCCTGAATGTTTCCTTTTGCAGTACTTACATGGGGGTGAAGAAGAACTTGACCCTCTCCCACGGTTGGAATTTCCATAACGTAGCTACTGAGTGATCTTTTGAGCTAGGTTCCTTTTCTGGTTTTCTTCTTGCGTACGTACCAACTCATCTGTCAAGGTATTTGCCAATTCCACTGCTTATTCTATGGTTTGTGGTCTAGCTGCCTTGACTACATGTCTGATCTCACTGATTAATCCCCAGATGTAACGGGAGATCAATACTGGTTCAGGTGAAGCTAGGGTTGGTACAATCCTTGCATATTCAAAGAATGTGGTAGTATATTCTCTGCAATATATCCTAATCATTCTATGATTTAGGAATTTATTAGCAATCTGTTCCTTTTCATTAGGAGGACAGAATTTCCTTTCAACTATTTCCTTAAAGTTGTTCCATTCCATACTGTAAACCCTGTCACTTCCTCTGGACTGAAGAATGGTATTCCACCACTCTAAAGCTGCATCTTTAAAAAGATTAGAAGCATACAGGACTTTATCTTCATTTGCACATTTACTTATCTTGAGGACTGCTTCTGTCTTTTCTATCCAGCGCAAGGCTGAAATAGCTCCTTCATTGCCTGAGAATTCTATCGGTTTGCATGATAAGAATTCTTTATAAGAACAACCATATGGGATGGTTCTTCTTCTTTTTGGAATTGGAGCTTGGATTAACAGTTCGTGATTTCCATTCACGCTGTGATTTGATTCAGGGGGTACACGTTTATTCCCGATTATGGAATCATTATTTTCTGCCTTTTTAATAGTATCGATAATATAGGGCATAGCATCTGTTATGGGTGAAATTCTGAGCCCATATCCTAAATTATATCTTGACTTAATTATAGCTATTAACGATCAGGATACCAGACCAGGATATTGGTAACATCCTGAGGCAGTATCTTGGTGATTACTAATTATTCGCGTGCAGGACATAGCTGCAGAATCACAACGTTCACGAAGACTCGTTCACCTGAAGACTCGGTCTAAATGGTTAGAAGAAAGACGTTCCGCAATACCTGGTCAATAACGTTCACTAACGAATATTCCAAGGCATCCCACCATTTTAGGAGAGTTCATTTTTCTTTGTAACTATAAATACCGGATAACCAGATCGATAGGTCACGACACTCACACTCGCTACTTTCGAATTCTAACACTTTCTCTCGCAATTACACACAAACACTCTTCACTAGCAATTTTTGTAACACTTAGCAACGATCTGGGAATTATCCTGCACTGTATCCAGAGTTTTGAAGTAATAAGAAGAAAAAGGTAGCTGCGATTGTCAGCTCCCCGAGGTTTTATGCCGGAGATCTATATTGATCAAGGGCTTTCCTCGTACATCTCCTGTCAACCTTTACATTTTCGTTCATTGTTTGATTGTTGTTATAGCTCAATATCCTGAGCTGTATCCTGAAAACTGTTTTTACAAACAAGCAAACCAACACATTTTTCATAAACACTGCTAGCACACTACCTCACAAAACTAATTTGATCACTTAATTGCTTCGGTAATTTTTGACAAAAACAATTTGGCGCCCACCGTGGGGCAAGTGGTGTTATTTCTACTAAAAGCTTTGTTAAAATCATTACTTGGCTTTTTGTTTTTAAAACTTTTTTCACAACTGTTTTCGATGGCTTCGAAATCAAACATAAGCTCTTCCTCCACACCTGCTACGACCGCTGCTACAACCGGTTCAGTGCTTCCATCACCTCCATCCCGAGACGCTCTACCTGCTCAGAATGTCTACAGATCTGGTGTCCCGGGGAAAACTCCTATTATGGCTTCTAATGATGAAATTTTAGCTTTATTTGGTAATATACAGGATCAGATGAAGCAACAGCAGGAAACTAACCAAATGATAATGAGAGAAATACAACTCTGGAAGTCCAACTCCAAGAAACCTGCTGAGGATATTGTCACTCCCTTACAGCTCAGGAATCTGAACTTTAGTTCAGCGGTGTATACTGAGGATAATCAGGGCAATGTCGTACCAAGCCCTTCCCAGAGCAATGTTCCTGAGATACCCTCATCAGCCAATATATCGACTGTGAGGGGCCTAGGATACGCTCCAGGATATGACCAGAATCAGCAGACTGGCAATTTATCTAATAATGCTAAAACTCTTGCTACTAACAATATTGGATCTTCGCAGTATACAAGTGTAACTTCGACCCTCCAGAGAGCTTCAAAAGCTAAAGGATATGATATCAAGTGTACCTGGGGTAGTGCAACCCATACCAGAAGTATCTCAGGATAGTCACAACATATCCCGCTTCCTTCGTCACATTTGTGATGCTGAAATCCCGAAGAGATTCCAAACCCCCAACATGAAGCTTTATGATGGGACGACGGATCTTGAGGAGCATATTGCCCAATATAGGGAGAGGATGGAAGTAAACCCTATTCCACCGGATCTTAAAGAAGCATGCCTCTGCAAGGGCTTCGGCTCTACTCTGACATGATCAGCCTTGAAGTGGCTCTTTAGCGTTCCACCTCATTTAGTTACATCATTTGCTCACTTGGTTAATTTGTTTAACAGTCAATTTTCTTGCAGTAGAAGCTTTGAAAAACTAACAAGTGACCTCTACAGGGTAACACAAGGACCTCAAGAATCCTTAAGGGATTATGTGAACAAATTCAGCAGGGAATCCTTGGATATCCCACACCTTGATGTTGCTACAGCTGTTCAAGCATTCAAGATGGGATTGCAAAGGGATTCCTAATTTTATCAGGATCTTGTGATGAATCCTTGCAGAAACTTGGATGAAGCTCGGAGCAGGGCTTTAAGATATATCAGGCTTGAAGATGACAAGAAATGCAAGAGAGGATGAATTCATCATCAACATATGAATCAACTAACAGGAAGTCAGAATCCTCGTACAAGCCATATCGCTCTAAGCCATATGGCAGGAATGACAACAAGAAAGTGAATGCTGTTGAGGACGAAGATCCCGAGGAGTATCCTGAGTTGTCAGAATATTGTTTTTCTGTTAATATTCCTGAACTAATGTATGCCATACAGGGTTTAGGACATAAAGCAAGATGGCCAAGGAAGAATCAACAAAAGGCTGAGTGGAAGGATAAGTCCAAATGGTGTGCCTTCCATGAAGATTTTGGGCATGTAACAGAAGATTGCATAGCTTTGAGGAAGGAAATAAGCTACTTGCTGAGCAAAGGTCACCTAAAAGATCTTCTCGGCAGGAAGAAGAATAAGGGTCAGGATATTGAAAAGGGTCCTGAACGAGCAGCATCACCTCCTCCGGACGCCAAGATAATTAACTTCATGTCCGGATGATCCGATATATGTGGAACCTCATACTCAGCGGCCAAGAGACATGCCAAGGAGGCTAAGGTAGAAAGAGGAAATAAGCCGACGAGGATGTCAACACTTACAACTGACAAAGTGCTAACATTTGATAGTGATGATTGGGATAGCATTCAGGATCCTCATCATGATGGTCTGGTAATCACTTTGTATATTGCTAATCATTTTGTACGCAGGATGTTAGTGGACAATGGCAGCTCGGTTAACATCAATCAACTAGAGACCGTGAAGAGGATGAACATCCCAGAAATGGAGATTACCTCGAAGTCCACTGTGCTTGTAGGATTCAGTGGAGAAGCAAAGAACACAGTTGGAGAGATAAAGCTGCCTGTATACGTTGAAGGAGTGAATTCAATGTAACAGTTTTGTGTCATGGATTCATTATCCTGCTACAATATTATATTGGGCAGACCATGGATTCATGATATGAAAGCTGTACCTTCCACCTATCATCAGTGTGTTAAGATCTCTACTCCTTATGGGGTAGTCAAAGTGGAAAGCGATCAACAGAAGGCGAAGGAATGCTACTCCTCTTCAATGAAGGCGTCAACAAAATCCAGAGCAGGATAGCAATTAAAGATACAAGCCCAGGATATCGTGGAAACTTCGGAGCAGGATGTTAAGAAAGTTGTCTTGGATCAGGATAATCCAGATATCTCGGTGCTTGTAAGAACCAATATCCCTCAGGATATTGAGAATCAGCTTACTAACTTTTTGAAATGCAGGATGTCCACGTTTGCATGGAAACACGAAGACAAGACAGGTATATCGAAAGATATTATAACTCACAAACTTGGAATTGACAAATCTTTCATGCCCATTCAACAAAAGAGAAGGAAATTCGCTCCTGAAAGGAATGCGATTATACAAGAGGAGGTTGAAAGGTTGTTGTAGTCCAAGATGATTAGGGAAGTTAAATTTCCTAAGTGACTAGCAAACGTGGTGGTGGTCCAAAAGAAGAATGGGAAGTGGAGAGTTTGTGTAGATTACACAGACCTCAATAAAGCCTGTCCTAAAGACCCGTTCCCATTACCTCATATAGATTCGATGGTAGATGCAACTGCCGGTCATGAAATGCTGACCTTTATGGATGCATCCTCAGGATTTCAGCAAATCCAAATGGAGCCATCTGATCAGGAAGATACAACATTCATGACACCCACAGGTATATATTGTTATACTGCCATGCCTTTTGGTTTAAAAAATGCAGGTGCAACATACCAGAGGCTAGTCAATATGATGTTCAAAGAAAAAATGGGGGACACAATGGAGGTGTATATTGACGATATGGTGGTAAAATCCAAGAAAGCTGAGGATCATCTCCAGGATCTTGAATGTACTTTCAATATCCTGGACCAGTATAATATGAAGTTGAATCCTGCTAAGTGTCACTTCGGAGTGGGGGCAGGAAAATTTCTAGGATATATGGTGACCAAGAGGGGAATAGAAGCAAGCCCAGAACAGATTAAAGCTATCTTGGATCTCAAATCACCATCCAACATGAAGGATGTGTAGAGATTAACAGGACGGGTAGCAGCGTTGAATAGGTTCATATCAAGATCATCGGAAAAATGCAAGGAATTTTACTATATCCTGAAGAAGAACAAAAAATTTGAGTGGGGAGAAAGGCACGAAGTTGCTCTAAAAGAACTGAAGCAACATCTTTCAAGTGCACCCCTGTTGATGAAGCCCGAGGATGGTGAACCCTTGTCCATATACCTTGCAGTATCAGGAAACACAGTAAGTGCTGTCCTGGTAAAGGATCATGAATGTCAGCAGTATCCTATTTATTATGTTAGTAAAAGTTTGTTAGACGCTGAAACTAGATATTCACACTTAGAAAAATTGATATTAGCTCTAGTCATGGCATCGACCAAGGTTAGACATTATTTTGAAACGCATAGGATACATGTTAAAACCAATTATCCTGTTAAAAATGTACTTAGGAAACCTGAGATGTCTGGTAGGATGGCTAAGTGGTCCGTAAAACTAAGTGCATACGATTTAGTATATGAACCTAGAAATGCTATAAAGTCTCAGGCTTTAGCAGACTTTGTGGCTGATTTTAGTAGTGACATCCAAGATGAAGCTGATCTAGAAGTACAACAACTAGGTGAGATTTCAGGATCTTGGATATTGTATACTGATGGTGCATCTAATGTAAGAGGTGTAGGATTAGGGATACTACTAAAATTGCCACGGGGGAACATATTACCCCATGCTATTAGATGTGAATTTCCTGCTACCAATAATGAAGCTGAGTATGAAGCTCTGATAGCAGGATTAGAATTGGCTTGGAATATGAATGTTAAATGTTTGCAGGTGTATGTTAATTCCCTGTTGATTACTAACCATTTTAATGGATCTTATGCAGTTAAAGGTGAAAAGTTAGCTGAATATCTTGAAATTGTTAAGAAATTAGCAGGGTATTTCGAAAATTTTACACTTGAACAGGTACCAAGAGAAGACAATGCTGAAGTAGATGCTCTAGCAAATTTAGGATCTACTGTCAGGATACCAGAAGGAACTCAGATAGAAATACTACATATCATGTATCACGCTATGAAACTTTTCAAGTATCAGGATAAGGAAGTAGTAACTATCCAGGATCCTGGTGATGGATATCTTGAGGAAAACCTGAATCCTGGATGACTCCAATTGTGAAGTACCTTGAAGAAGGAGATATCCCAAAGAATGAGAATCCTAAAGCTTTCAGAATGAAGGTATCCCGTTTTATTATTATAAACAATGTCTTGTATAAGAAATCCCTTGCAGATCCATATCTAAGGTGCTTGGAAGATCCTAAAACCAAGGAGGTACTTCAGGATATACATGAAGGAGATTGTGGCAACCATACTGAGGGCATATCTTTATTCTCAAAAGTGTTGAGAACAATATATTAGTGGCCGACCATGAGAAAGGATGTTGCGGAGTATGCTCGAAAATGTGATGCATGCCAAAGACACATCAATATACTACATCAGCATGCTGAACCATTATATCCCATCATATCCCCATGGCCATTTATGAAGTGGGGAATGGATATAGTGGGGAAACTACCTAAGGCTCCGGGAGGAAAGGTTTTCATGTTGGCAATGACGGATTATTTTTCCAAGTGGGTTGAAGCGGAAGCCTTTGTCCAAGTAAGGGATCAAGAAGTGGTATCTTTTATCAAGAGGAATATCCTGACAAGATTAGGGATACCGACCAAGATAATTTGTGACAATGGCTCTCAATTCATCAGCAAAAGAACTACTGATTTTTGCAAAAGTTGGGGAATCAAGATGATCACGTCAACACCGGTACATCCTCAGGCTAATGGACAAGCAGAATCCTCCAACAAGATAATTGTCAATAACTTGAAGAAAAGGCTAGGTGCCAAAAAGGAAAATGTGCAGAGGAACTACCATTTGTCTTATGTGCTGATAGGATGACCGTGAAGAGTGCCACTGGGCAAACACCATTTTCTTTGGTGTTCGGGGCAGAAGTAGTGATTCCAACAGAAATGGTGATACCTACGGCAAGATCAAGCCTACGGGATCCTGAAGCAAATCCTGAAGCTTTATGTCAAGAATTGGAAACTGTTGACGAAACAAGAGATGCAGCAAAGCTAAGGATGGCAGCATATCAACAGAGAATAGCCAAGTCATACAACAAGAATTTAAGGACTAGGAGATTCCAAATTGGAGATTGGGTTTTGAGGAAAGCGTTTCAGAATACAACCAATCCTGCTGATGGGAAGTTAGCCCCAAAATGGGAAGGACCTTATGAAATTGAATCAGAATCCGGAAAGGGAGCATACCGACTTAAGACCATGGAAGGGGATATGTTGCCAAGATCCTGGAATGCTATACATCTCAAAGCTTATTTCAAGTGAGTTTAGAATTTAATTTCTAACTCAGGATGGTATGAATTCTATCTCTTCTAAATATATTTAATTTAATATTCTTTTAAACCCAATACTGACTTAAGCATCGGAGGGGTGTTAGCCTAGCTAACACCCACCTTAGTTTGAAGGTGTTTTGTAGGATATGCTTTAGGATAATACTCTAGGATATCTGCTCAAGATGGATCAAAAGACTAGAGGATTGACCCCCTCTCTTACGTTTAAGGGATTCAGATCCCTTCACAGGTTTAAAGGTATTCACCTTTCTCCCGAATTGGGTTTAAACACCCCGCCTGGAGCGCAAGTTATTCGAGTATAGTTCAAAATGGCGGGACCAGTTCATGTAACAATGGCTGACAATTTCGTTATTATTGGCTATATCCTGGATCCTTACGGTATATGAGGATTGATCACCCTCTCTCGTGAAAGGGTATTTTCATACTCTCTAAGGTTTAAAGGTTTTCACCTTTCTAAGTCTTGGAGTTTATACACTCCCGCCTGTAGCGCACGAAACGTGGGTAATATCCCCAGTAAAACTCAAAGGCTTAAAGGTTTTCACCTTTTCAAGTCTTGAGGTTCTTATATCCTGCTTATATCCGTGGAAAATGGGTTTAACCCAAGTAAAATGCAAGTTTTTGGATAATCCCACGAATACTCTTAAATATGAACAAGTGCAACTATGTTTGAAAGAAGATTGCTAAGTTCAAAGATCAATTGGAAAATTACTTAAAGGATGATATCCTGATGCAATAAGCTGATCCTGCACAGACATGGGACATCTATGCTGGGGACATTGCGAAGGATTCAAAGGTTGAAGTTGGAAATTATTGCATAAGTGTTTCTGGAAATATAAAGTGTTCAAATGCAGGGAAAGTAAATTGTTTAGGGGTTACAGACCATCAAATTTAAAAAGTGGGCTCCGGCCTAGGCATCAATATCCATCATCGCTCACCTCGTTGCCCTTATGCTGCAGCACCTTCAGCAGCATCCTTGGCAGCATCACTTACCACATCTTCACCATCACCACCAGCCACGCCACCGGCATCCGCTCCAGCGTCAGCTCCAAGACCCTTTTCAGCCTCAACCGCCACCTCAGTCGCCTTGGAAGACTCAGCAAACGTTGGCTTGGCAGGATATTCCACAGGATTGCCGCCGAGATCCTTCAATTTCGCCTCCCAAGCGGTAATATTCCAAGTGGGACATTCAAAGCCCGCAGCCTTGGCTTCATAAGCCACCTTCAATCTGGCTTGGAGGAGGGAAATTACCACGGACCCTTTGAGGCTATCACGATAAGAGACCATATCTAGCTCATGTTGGGCTTGTGCAGCATCCAGTTTGGCCTGAGCGTCCGAAGTAGCTTTCTCGAGAGTGGCCTTCGCATCCTGGGAGACCATTTTCTGTTTGTCCTCGTAAAAGCGGGTCCTGGTGGCAGCCGTTGTCCTCAGCTCCTTGACGGGTGTCTCTGCTTTTTTGGCCCTGGCCTCATGAAAAACTGCTGTCCCATAAGCTTCCTCGTACACAGCCAGCAGACGGTTTAGGCCCTACAAAGCCGGACACAGGTATCAATATATATGTTCGGGATATCACTTCAGTATATACTTGCAGGATACAGGATCAGGATATTTACCTGGCTAATCAGACCGCTGGACTCTGCGAACCCAAGGTTCTCATAAACATAGACTTCAGCAGATGCAGCGGGAGAGTCTGTCTCCTTTATCTTTCGGAAACTAAGAAGCCCGGGGCTTTGAGGATGAGGAAGGCTTAGGAACAACGGCTGGCTTGGAGCTTGAAGAGGGCTTCGATGTAAAGGAGGGTTTCATGCTTGGCTCTTTCTTCACTAGTGCGGGTCCAGAGTAGCTATCTAACTCGTCTAGGTTGAAAACCTCAGGGGTCTTGGCTGGTTCTGCACGAACAGGGAGGTAATTTTAGACTTACTTAATCAATATCCTGACTAACATAATATACACAGGATATTGAACAGGATCCTTACCAGACATGTTTGAACTTGATTGTTGGGTTGAGGATGCTATAGACGGAATGAAACTTCTTTCGGAATCCGGAAGCTGGTAGACTGCTTTGATCCTCTTCTCTGAATCAGCCGGGGGAGGTGCTAGTGTCCTGAAGTCAGCTGCACAAAACATAAGGAAATATTAGACAGGATATTTAACATGATATATCTAAGGATAACCCTAAAACCTTAGTTCCTACCCTTGGTTAACCACTTCACCGGATAATCTGCTCCACCAGGAATTGAATCTCTTTTTACAAAAAAGAACTTGGATTTCCATTCCTCTTCATTCCTGGTGGCCCGGAGTATCAAAGGATCGCTGGAAGTGGAGTAAAACAGGAACCGATTAGACCCTTGGGATCTTAGCCGGTAAGCAATGGGGAGATCATTGACGCAGAGCTTAGGAATGTGCTCGTTCTTGACGCGATCAAGAACTACCAAAACCCTCCAAAGCATGGGCATGGTTTGACTGAAACTAAGACCGGTGGTATGAAAGAAATTGGTGATGAAATCAGAAAAAGGAAATCGAAGGCCCAAGGTAAACGGATAAGCATTAAAACAGAGCCACTCATCGGACGTCATATCTGACCGGATTTCCCGATCGTATGGCCAGAATACCGTCCCTTCCGGGAAGATACCCGAAGTCCTGAGGGCCGACAAATGTGCATTGTCAAACGAACAAACTTCTTTCATGGAATTTTGAAGAAGGTTTTGTGGCATGAACGAAGGTGCAGAATCACCGGAGATTGACCTTGTCTGTCTTGTCATATCTTCGCCGAAATTAGAGAATAGGAAGAAGAAGAGGAATGAAGAAAGGGAGAAATAATTTACCTTTTGTTTTCTTGAGGAAGAAAAATGACGATAGAGATAAGACAATATAGGGGGCTGATGAGTGTTTATAGCCTGGGCAGTTACAAGTTGTCACATCAAAGTTCTATCCCTTAATACCTTGAAACTCGTAAAAAATATAACCGTTAGGGCTTGGTATCCTCAAACGGTAACATTTTTGGGGACAATTGTTATGGGTGAAATCCTGAGCCCATATCCTGAATTATATCTTGACTTAATTATAGCTGTTAACGATCAGGATACCAGACTAGGATATTGGTAACATCCTGAGGCAGTATCCTGGTGATTACTAATTATTCGCGTGCAGGACATAGCTGCAGAATCACAACGTTCACGAAGACTGGTTCACCTGAAGACTCGGTCTAAATGGTTAGAAGAAAGACGTTGAAGCCGCAATACCTGGTCAATAACGTTCACTAGCGAATATTCCAAGGCATCCCACCATCTTAGGAGAGTTCGTTTTTCTTTGTAACTATAAATACCGGATAACCAGATTGATAGGTCACGGCACTCACACTCGCTACTTTCGAATTCTAACACTTTCTCTCGCAATTACACACAAACACTCTTCACTAGCAATTTTTGTAACACTTAGCAACGATCTGGGAATTATCCTGCACCGTATCCTGAGTTTTGAAGAAATAAGAAGAACAAGGCAGCTGCGATTGTCAGCTCCCGAGGTTTTATGCCGGAGATCTAGATTGATCAAGGGCTTTCCTCGTACATCTCCTGTCACCTTTACATTTTCGCTCATTGTTTGATTGTTGTTATAGCTCAATATCCTGAGCTGTATTCTGAAAACTGCTTTTACAAACAAGCAAACCAACACATTTTTCATAAACACTGCTAGCACACTACCTCAAAAAACTAATTTGATCACTTAATTGCTTCGGTAATTTTTGACCAAAACAGCATCTATGATTCCTTGGGCCACTATGTGTTCGATAGCACTTTTGTTCATTTGATTCTCGTTATTATCATTATTCTGGATTTCATGATTTACTTCGTCTGACATCTGAATTGTAAATATTTATCAGGTAGCAATATCACAGAATAAATTGAATGATAATCACACTAACACAGTGAATCAAAATCGTCGAGCATTGCGACTTTTACTCTTTTCATATATATGTATCTATTACAAACATAACTGAAATTCAAACATTAGTAACTATGCATCGATATATATAGGTGATATATATTATTATCTATTTTAGTTATTGTTTTTGTGGGTTTTTTTACGGTAACAAAATACACACACACACACATATATATATTAGGCTACGGTTTTCTTTAAAACTGCATATCCCGCTCGTCATACTTCCAGACGAGCTTCTCTCCGATTTGGCGAATTCGGTTTCCTTCCTCCACCAGTTCATCTCCAAGCTGGCGGAGTTCTTCCACATGTTCCTTGGGTAGTATTGGGGCTGGCACTGGTTCAGGGTAAGGTGGAACTGGTTCTTCATAGGGAAATGGGTTTTCTAGTAGGTTTTGAATTGCCCAGTTGTTAGCCCACCACTGATCTAAAGGGTTTGGTGCTGGGAATCTAGGTATCTCATTGGGGTCAAAGGCTGGGATTGGAAATTGGTTTCCCTGGTTCTGTTCTAGGTTCATGGGTTGGTTAGGAAACAAGGGAAGTGACGGTGGTTCTGGATTTGCTACTTGGTTGAAATTAGGTTCTCCTCCTAAATTTCCAAACATGTGAAAATTAGCAAATTGTCTATCCAACTCTTCTTCCCATAAAGGTCTAACTTCTGGGTTTCGGGTATTTCTCTTAGTTCTAACTGCAATGGCTTGCTGTTGTGCTTGTCTCATTCTTTTCCTCTTCTCTTCTTTGGCTCTACTAAACCAACCTCTCTTTTTAGGGGGAAAAGGTTCTGTGGATTTGGCTTTGAAAACAAAGATATCTTCGGAATTGGCGGTGTAGTCGGTGATTGGCTGGGATGTTCCTTCATCCATGAGAGAATGAGGTAGATGACGATAAGCGTCAGAAGTACCCTGATCACTCATACTGTACACTAAAGAAGTTATTAAAATAACACAAAATAATAATATATATATTTATACAGAGTAAAGTCGCGGATATTTTTCTAACACATTTGTTAAAATTTAGATATTTCAAAAGAACACCTAAATGGCTTAAATCAGTGGCTCTGATACCACCTTCTGTTGCAACCCCCGTCCCCTACCCCGGAAGCGGGAGCCGCGAGACACTGAGCTGGTGGTACCGGTGTTTATTAATTTGGCAGCGGAACTAAAACACTAGGATCGTAGTTAGGAAATATTATCAGAGTTTCAAAAAAAACACCACACTTTTATATTAAACAAATGGGATAAAACCCATGTTCCAGTTACAATACATTCGTAGGGGTAAACCTTAATTTATGAATAACATAAACTCCTTTTTATTAAGGTAACTTTCATAGCCACTTTTCTAAGCCTTCAGTGCTCTCCAGCTGGCTTCTATTAGCTTCACATTAAGTTACCTGAAACGCGTTTTAAAAATATTTTATCAGCAAGAAATACTGGCGAATGCATCCCAGTTTAATCAAAACAGGTGTTTACACTTTATAGTATTGAGAGCATCCGCATTTACAATGTTTATATCTACACAATTACTCATTCAGTACTGTCACTCCAGACTTGTGGGTCATATTACTTTGGGTCCTGTCACCCAACAGTAACGGTTCCTGTCACAATCCTGTGACTGTGGACTACTAATGTATACAAAACCCCAACATACCGACAGTAATTGTAGAATACATATACTCAATTACTGTTAAGAATAATTAAAGCATTTGAGGTTTTTGTAAAACAGTTTGACTCAGAAAAAGATTACAAAAAGAGAATGTACTCGCCTTGAACACTTAGGTATTCCTACGGAGTTCCTGGTGACAATTCTTGATTACTTTCTGGAATTTCTATTAAAACATACAATGCATATGTGTTAGTAAATTAATCCAAGTCACTTTAACCATACAACACGCGACAAAACTCCAACGAGCTTAGTCAGGCAGAGCCTAGACATGCATTGGCGATTCTAGATTGATCGGGTAGGGTGTGCATACAACACGAGATAGGACTCCAAAGAACGTAGTCGGGCAGAGCCTTGACATGCGTTGGTCCTAAATCGGGTAGGATAGTGAATTAGTGAACGGGGGTTAAGACACTTACAGCGGGCAGTGCTTCGCAGGTTTAGGGGTTTAGGGGGATGTTGTTTAAGAGAACGGAGGTACGAGAGAGTTCTGATCGGAGAACTTGGATCAAACAGGTGCAAATTTTCCAGTCCCAGGCCTGGCCTTTTATACCCGAAATTGACTTCTCCTGCGCGTCGCGCGGTATTCCTGGACCTCCCTCGCGTGGCGCCTGAGACACCTAGCTAGGGCTAGGTCAGCCTCGTAACGAGCTAGGGTTGCCACATGGCGCGAAACTGTGACACGTCACTTGGACGTCTCCCGCGCGTCGCGGGAGATGCCAGGGATCCTGGCGCGTGTCGCCTGGGACGCCCAGATCAGATTTCTTCGTTTTTCGCATCGGGTCTCGTTGTGCGTGTCCGGTTTTGCATTTACGGCTCGTTTTAGTGGGTTTATGGAGAGTTGTTACAGTATCCGATCAACAAAACTTGAAATCCGTACGCACGTCACTTTAGTCTTCCTTAGCTTTGCCTGAAAAGCATGTTAAGTTTGAACGGTCAACTACGAATAGCTGGTAAGTTTCAGTGCTTTAGTTTGTTTCACAATTTAGTTTGAACCAATTAATTTGCACATTTGACATGATATTATACTAAGCCCACAAGTGAAACCTTGACTGTTCTCAAGTGTCGTGCCCCACAACCGACACCTCAACACTTTCCCACCCCAAGTAGCTATGTCTAGCACCACATAGCGTGTTCACAGAATTGCATGGACATGTGCAATTGCAGTAGAACCCCTGACATTCGTGCCAGCTCAATTGGGTTTGTCAGACCAATAGTACTATTCACACATCCACTGGCTTTTGTTGATCACTCGTGTTTGTGGGGACTTTTCACGTGTTAGTATAACTCAGATAATTCACATCACAACATGTATGTACGTGCAAATATATATGTATGTAACATGCATTTCACCCCAAGTAAAATAGTAATACAGTTTGAAAGCGGGACAGTGAAACTTACTCAGTATATAACATGATTATCACAAGATAGGTAAGTAAGGCTCTATCCTTTCCCTCCTGCTAGCAATTCGTGTTTGGTTAATTACCGAATACAATTTTCAATCCGGTAAATGCAATAAATAAGGCTCAGATGAGGATAATCATCTGAGACTCAACCTATAGCATAACAGTAGAGCTGTGGGTATTATCTTAGTGTTAGATTTCAGTTTGGCTTTCAGGCACCGTTTTGCGTGCCGATCAAAGTCGTTTGTTTTAGATGTTCGAAAAATAGTACGATCATATAGACTATACAAATGAGTTGTCTATTAAAAATGATAAACTTTATATTATGGGAGTTCGGTCGTTTGGGGTCCTAGGTTGCCCAATTTTAAGTTTCCGTTTTCGCCATCTGGGAATCTCCCGAATTGACGTGTAATGTACCCCAAGTACCCATTTTGCCTCGGAACAGTCCAGAATGACTATAGTGTTCCACTTATTGCCATTTTAGTCATCGATCAATTCACGGTTCCAGCAAGTTTGTTATACGTTTACAGTTGTCGATTTTGTATAAAATAATAAGATTTTTAATTCTAAAAACCATAACTCAAAGAATATATTTTATAAAATTCTGAAAATTTTTATATAAATTGATAAACATATATGGAATTCTGGAAAAAAAATATTTTCATAATTTATAAAATTAATATATTAATTTTAATAAATTCGTGAAAAACTGCATTTTAACCGAACAATTTGTGCCCAAAATGATATGTCTTCCAAAAAATCCCAAAAATTCATAGAATCGTCCCAATATATCCAGGAACAACCTAGAGAAATTTGAGATTTTTGTGAATTCGTTATACCGCGTTTCCGACTATCGAAACTTCACGACACACGATTTTTGAAACCCAATTCAAACTCAGTCAATGATCCCCAAACTTTTTCATAAAAAAGTACATATCAAACTCAACATTCCTATAATTTTTGGTGATTTATTGAGCTCGTTTGGTATTTTTTTTCGAATTTATTCTTCCAAAAGAGTTAAAAATTCACCAAACATCACCAACAATTCATAAAATCTAAAATTTTAAACGAGTCTTAATTTCACCATGTATAATAAGCCTGCAAAATTTCAAGTTCAAACTATACCCACGGAAAAAGTTATGCTAAAAACATGTTTGTCGCCCTTAAATTTGCTTTTGGGAATTTATACCTAGCGATTCTCGATGTTTCAAGCGATCATTTTGCTTCCAAAGGTTGATGTTCCTTATTTTCAGTACCTATATATCAACCACAACACAAATATGCATTTACTCATGTTAATCAAGCCTTAGGACCCTTATTTTTCGATTAGTGTATGTTATGTCCGTTTCTTGTCAAATAGTTTGTGTTATTGTATCATAATCCGACTTTTCCCACCATGAATCAATATGTATCAGTAGGTTACATGTTATTTAACATGTAATCACATTAGGGTGTCAAGAACCCTAAGAATTTATGGTTAAATAGTATTTTGCAATGTTTTAAAATTCGGTTTTTATACCATACCGGATCTGACTCAGAAACGGTTTAACCGGGTGTACCGGGCAGTTCAACCGGGTGTACCGGGCAGTTCAACCGGGTGTACCGGACGGTTTAACCGGTTCTACCGGACGGTTCAACTGGTACAACCGGCCGGTTTAAACCGGTTTTTAAAACATTGGTATTTTGTTTTGAAATAATACTTTTTATCATGTGAAACACAAAAAAAAAAAGAAAAAAAAAGAAAGAAACAACTAAATCAAGGTTTATACCTCAAAGTCTTAACGTTCTTGAGAGAAATCTGCTGATATGCTAAGTGTGTGTTTTGAAAAGTGTCTTAAAGGTGTAGAAATGAAATAAAAGATAAAAAAGCTGGACTTTTAAACGTCCTTTTGGCCGTTCGGAACTATGTGGGGTCTTCTAGATCCCTTTGACTGGTCAAAGGTGGTTCTAGGGGATCCCACATGATAAGTTCAAGTGTTTTTTATACGTTTAGGTTCGTTTTCGGGTTGCAAACCCATCCCGGTGCGCCAAACGGGCTCTTTTCCGCACGCTTTTCGCGCATTTCTTTTGTTTTTTGAAAACCGCACCCACCAACAACGTAACCGGAAACCATGATATTTTGACTTAAAACAACTTATATTAGTGTTATATAAGTGTTTTTAGGCTTGATTGACCTTTTGTTGCATGTCTGGTTGTTTCCGGTTGCACTAAGATCAAAGGCGTTCCGCTAACCGGAAGCTACTTCGTTTAACGTGGCACTAACTGATAAGGCCTCAAATCTTACGTTATGGTCTAAATATTATCTTCAGGTATCTCCGTGCCCTCAGAATTGTCTATGGCACTATCGTTTGTATCTAAATCTGTATTATTCGGTTTGTGCACTGTTAAACTTGTAATCCTCCGTTTAACTTGGTTTTAGCACACTGAGGCATCCACATCGCACTATTAGGTATTATTGTTTGTATGATTCTCATAACGTACCCTCAAAATCCTTTGAGTCATACCAGTATTGTTTCCTTAACTGTATAAGTCGTATGTACGAGTTAAGGTTTACCTGCTTTTGCCACAGTTGTCACATCAAGTACTCTAGCGTATCAAGAACCAACATAGCACACTCAACGTATCAGGAATAAGCGTATCACCAACTGTGCGTATCATTAGCAACGTATCATAAAGAATGGATCACCAACCCCAAACATATCACCCTTGATGCCTGTTGGATGTTAATTGTGTAAGTCTTGTTGATCAAGTTTGAAAGAAAAGATACGGGTCAAATATGTAATTAGTTATTAGTTTAGTTTGTGTTATATTTAGATTAATTATATTGTATAAGGACTAGAAGTGATAAACCTAAACCCTACAACTTCAATATGGATCGACGCAAAGGAAATAGACGCGTTTAATCATCACGTCTATTCACAAAGAGGCGCCAAACATCAGATATCTTCAAGAGTCGTGATGATTCTTCAAGAGACGCAATGGTTCAGACGCACCTCTTCAGTATGTATAAACAGATTAGGGTTTTCAGTTTGTTATTGTACATTTGAAAACAATCAGATTCAGTTGTTCAGTTTATTAATACAATTCTGTATTAGGGTTAATCCTTCTCTTCTTGTTCTTTGTTTCGAATTTTATTTTGTTATTGATTTATGGGTTGAATTCATGGTCTCATGGGACCCATATTGGTATCAGAGTTAAGGCTCATAGAATCAAGATCATCGATTCAATTCTTCATTCAAGGGTTTTGTCAAACCCCAACGGATGGCGGAAACATCGGGATGAGACGAACAAATCGTTCAAAAGCATCATAACACTAATTGCGACAATATAATTAAATCAATTTTCATCAATACTAACGGTTCAAGTACTATGTTCAAGTAAACGAATAAGCATAACATATAATTAAAGTGCATTTCTAAATCTTCCTAGCTTGATTCTTCGCATCTTGGCTTATCAACCTGCAACATGTATTAAAATACATCAACAAAATATGTCGAGCGAGTATACAGGTTTAATACATAGCATAATAGTAATAAAAGACTCATATCCAACATGAAAACACATAACAAGTTTCAACATGCTAGCTAACACAGTCCAAGTGATAGCCCAAGTTTCCAATGCGTTAAATGTCTTTCCCAAAGTTTAACGGGAGGTATACATGTCTCCTCCTAACAATACCCCAAAGATTAACGGGGATGTGCATCACCCCTATAGCATATGCATAATACTACCAATGTTAAGGCAGAACTACACACAAGGTTTAAACATTCACATAGCATCAAAGTCTCAAGTATCACAAGTTTCATGTTTCATGTTTAAATGGATAGAGTATGTTTCAAATAAGTTTCAAGTGTCAAGTGTCTTGATATAGAATACATGTTGCATCCCAAAAGTGATAAAACAAAAAGGGCATCGAGTATACTCACCTTTGGTTGCGTATACGATTCTTGAAATTCGCACGAGTAAAGGTGACGAATCAAACAAAAGCGATTAACCTAGAATATGATAATGAATTCGTTATTGTCTTTGAGTTGTGCTAATTCGATATGCGTTACTTATAAATTAACGAATTAGAATATGCAAAGAAAGCGTTCAAATCGCGTGTTAGCTTGTTAGCGAGAGAGTTTTGATTGATTTTGTAACGCGCAATGATAAAAGCGTTGCTTTTAATTATTATTTCAAAATACTAAATTAATTTGCTAAGATGCATAGTATTGAGAGGTTTGCTAGCAACTGGCCAACCATGTTAAATTATCAATTCAGTTATTTTCAACTTAACAGAATATAATCATTTTTATTTGAAATGTAATTAAACTTTATGGATATTAATAACAAATAATAAGAAAACAAATTTCTAAACATCATGGTGTATGCAAAAAAATTTAGTTTGTTTGGTTCAAAGCAATATTCATAAAACGAAAGTACCAAATGGCTATGGCATTTGTTTTTATTTTATTATTAGTATTAGTATTGTTATTTTTAATAACATACCAATATTGTAAAATATTCATATCTATTATGGGTCGTAGAAAGTTATGTGGATCTTAGCCATCGACAGTACGTTCGAAATAACCGAGTCACAAACCTTTTTGCACCTCTTATATTAGAACGTAAAAAAATAGTGAAGATACTAATTGAAAATAAACAAAGCAAACAAAAGAGTAAAAAGATTTATACCGAAAAGATTCGGGTTACGCTCCTTCGTGAGTTTCGGTTTTCCGATGACATCTCCGGCGACTAGCAGATCTTACCGGCAACTACCGGCGGCGGCGGGGTTGGCGGTTTATGTCGAACAGGGAGAGCGTGTGCGAGAGTGAGTGGCGTGTGAGGATTAGAGAGAGCGAGTGAGGTATGAACGATGAAACGGGATGCGAGTATCGGGTATTTATAAGGTGAGTCGGAACCGTGTCGAGTCGTGTTTCGAGCTTATGTTCATGATTGACAACATCAAAGGCAATACGAAAATCTGTTTTTCACTTCCGAACAATCAGGGGAAGCATAAAAGGAAAGGACAGGCTGGTTATAGGTTGTTGTTCGATGATTCCCTTTGGCGGCAAGAAGTATGACAGATTTGAATTTGTATAATATATAAATGATTAAATAGTAAATGATTAAATAAATGAATGATTAATTAAGAAATAATTCAATGAATATGTATATTTCATATAAACAAATAATAAGTATTTAAAGGATCAAAATTTGAAAAATAATAAATAAATAGAGAAGAATAAATAGTTTTATTTGAAAATACAGAGCGTTACAGGTTTCGCGTTTGGAAAAATCATCTGAGGGAAGGCAGGAAATCATCGGGCGAACCGAGCATATTGGTGCGGGTATGAATGGAGGAAAGAGTGGCCAGGGCAGCGGAAAAGGTAAACAATACGCGCAGGGGAAGCCATCCTTCATTCATGGAAATCACCAGTTAACAGGTCTCCTAAGAAGTTGATCCCGAAGTCGTATATGGTTAAACACACCGGGTTCAGAGATTGCCTAGGAAGGAACACGAAGATTGGAAGAACCAGACTCAAACAATTAGGGGGGAATTGTTGGATGTTAATTGTGTAGTCATGTTGATCAAGTTTGAAAGAAAAGATATGGGTCAGATATGTTATTAGTTTAGTTTGTGTTATATTTAGATTAATTAGATTGTATAAGGACTAGAAGTGATAAAATAAACCATACAACTTCTATATGGATCGATACAAAGGAAACAAACGTGTTTAATCATCACGTCTGTTCACAAAGAGGCACCAAACATCAGACATCTTCAAGAGTCGCGATGATTTTTCAAGAGACGCAATGGTTCAGACGCATCTCTTCGGTATGTATAAATAAATTAGGGTTTTCAGTTTGTTATTGTACCTTTGAAAATAATTAGATTCAGTTGTTTAGTTTATTAATACAATTGTGTATGAAGGTTAATCCCTCTCTTCTTGTTTTTTGTTTCAATTGCTATTTTGTTCTTGATTGATGGGTTGAAGTCATGGTCTCCTGGGATCTATAATGCCCGCGTATCACCACCAACGGATCACGATGACATGTAGCGTATCACGTGATGTGTTTCAAGCTCATCATGCGTGACAAAAAGGCCGAGAACAAAATTTTGACATGGTTAGTGTTTTGAAAGGTAGTCTTTGGTATATTCTGATAGAGCATGAGAAATAAGAGTTTTGAGTAGAAAAGGTAGAAATTTGATGGTGGGAATGCACGAAAAAATTCAAAATTCTTCAAATAGGCTAAAATCTTCAACTTTGTGCCACTCACAAGTAGATATGAGCCCCATAGCTCTGATACCACCTGGTATTCTAGGAACGGTCTTGTTGACGTGAGTTAGACGTTGACGAACACTTGCAATCTACTTATAACACATCCAAACGTGCGGAATCCATAAGAATGTGTGTGAGAGTGGCACAAGAATGTAAATAAACGTTGTGTATTGATTTCGGCAGCACTTCATTACGCTTTGTCTCCTTTCAAAAGGTAGCTCCACAAACTTATGAGCTAAGCACACATCACAACTCCGATTTATAGACATTATAAGCTGGAGTATATCACTACCCACGTATCACATGATGCACAACGCATCCCATTCATGCACTATGACTCAAACATCAAAATACAAACTAAACAAACGTACTGCCATACATAACAAATGACAAAAACAAAAGACACATGCATTAGATATTTTGTATCAACAATTAATATAAATGATAGTGTCACATTATATGATGTTTTTGGTGTTCCTGATGATTGTGTACACCTTATATCAGTTCATAGACTTGTTAAAGATAATAGGTTGTTTTTAAGTTTTGATGAAAATAACTGTTATAATCAGGATTTGTTAACAAAGAAAAACCTGGTAACTGTAAACTACTTGATGGTCTATATTTTTGTGGTAAGTCTTCTATTAGTGCTTCTATGTATTATAATTGTCATGATATATTAGTTATGTGGCATGCTAAGTTAGGTCATCCTTCAAATATTGTCTCAAATGTTTTAAAAGGTGAATTAAATGTTAAAGTTGTTAAAATTGTTGAACCATGTGAGGTATGTCACATGGCTAAATAACATAGGGAACCCCTTCCTTTTAAGTAAACATAAAACTATACAGTTAGGTGATCTAATACATCTTGATGTGTGAGGTTCTTATAGAGTTAAAATTAAAGAGGGTTTTAGATTCTTATTAACTGTTGTAGATGATTTTAGTAGGACTTTTTGGGTTTACCTAATGAAACATAAAGATGAAGTATTTAGCAACATTCAACACCGTTGTTCAATTTAGTTAAAACATAATTTGGAAAAACAATAAAAAATTTTAGAAGTGGAAATGGTTCTAAGTTTTTGGAATAATCAAATGAAAGAGTTTTTCAAATTTAATCGTATTCTACATCAAACTTCATGTGTTTACACCCCACAACAAAATAGTATTGTGGTGAGAAAACACATAAACTTATTGAATGTTGCTAGGGCACTTCTGTTTTAGGTGTGTTTACTTCTTAAGTTTTGGTATGAATATGTTCTGACTGCTACTTGATTAACAGGACTCCGTCTTCTGTCTTACATGGTAGGTCTCCTTATAAAATGGTGTATGGTTTTAAACCCTCTTTAAGTCATCTGACAATGTTTGGCTATCCTGATAAGTTACTAGTCATTTTGATAAATGTGTCTTCGTAGGATATTCTAATGAAAAGATGGGTTATAGCTTTGTAATTTAGAGGAAAAAGAAATATTGTTTTCTAGAGATGTTAGCTTCTATGAATCTGTGTTTTCTTTTAAAGAACTTTAAGAGTTTATATGATCCTGGTTTTGAAAGCATTTAATATTTAGATACTTCAAATTTTTTTTTCTCTTTTGAACATCATAGTTCCAAAGTTTTAGATGGCTCCTGTGTAACTAATGATGAGCAGAGGGTTAATAGTAACACTTTGTCTTATTACTCACGGGTCTAAGCAGCGTAGGGGTAATTTTGAAACTGCTATAGGTATGGCTAAGAAATAACAACCTAGTGGTTTAGATTCTGACTTAGGTAGGGCTGGGGATGAGTCTAATAAGGAAAAGTTTCTTTCTTTTTTTTTTTAAACTGATCAATCAACTAAAAGTTTGAAACTTAGGAAATCAACTAGGAGTTCAATTCTTCCTAGAAAATTAAGTGACTATGTTGTTAAGGATAAAGTCAAATATGGTCTAGAAAGAGTAATTCTTTACTCTAACTTGTCTGAGCATATGTGTTTTGTGTCACTTTTAAATAGAAGTGTTGAACCAATAAATTATTACGAGACTTTTAATATCCTAATTGGGTGGTTACTACGAATGATGAAACAAAAGCTTTAAATAGAAATAATACTTAGGACCTTGTTAAACTTCCTAGTGGAAGAAAAGCTATAGGATGCAAATGGTTTTTTATTTTTAGAGTTAATTGCCCGGATGGTACTTGTGGTTTCACATTTTTTCACGTTTAGTCCCAACCTTTTGGAAATAGCAGGTATGCTCCCTGTGGTTTGTTATTTTGTTACTCGGATAGTCCGCTGAGTAAATGTCAGGGGACTATCCGAGTAACAAATTAACAAACCATAGGGAGCATACCTGTTATTTCCAAACTAACTGACTTTTATTCAGGGGACTATCCGAGTAACAAAATAATAAATCGTAGGGAGCATACCTGCTATTTCCAAAAAGTGGGGACTAAACATGAAAAAATGTGAAACCACAGGGACCATCCGGGCAATTAACTCTTATTTTTATTTTAAATAAAGTATAAATTATCGGGTGAAATAGAAAGATATAAAGCAAGATTGGTTGTCAAAGGATTTAGCCAAAATGAAAGGTAGAGATTTGATGAAACATTTTCACGAGTTGTGAAAATGATTATTGTGAGGTGTATAGTTAATATTGTAGTTCAAAATGACACGCATTTATACCAACCTCATGTCAATAATGCTTTCCTATATGGTGAGTTAAATAAGGATGCATATGTGAAGTTACCAGAGGGTTATTTCTCTAAAAAAGATAATAGACTATATATTTAAACAAGTCTCTGTATGGGCTGAAACAGTCCCTAAAATGTGCAATGCTAAATTAGTTAGTGTTCTTATTAAATAAGCTTTGGTCTTGAATCTAAAAAATCAACTCGCTTACAATTTAACAGAAGGTTTGTTAATAAATCAACATGTTCAGTTGTGTAAGTTGGTGAACATTTTTGGTGTTCCAACCGGGGATAAAAGGTTCAGTTGCAAAATTTCTTATGTGGTAATTTCTTATACACGTTTTATAAATAATTTTTAATAAATGTGTTTTTTGTGTTTATATTACATGTATTATTTGATTGTGGATTTGACGTGGAGAAGCTAGATATGTGCTGATTGAAGACAAAAGGCAAATGTGTTGGACACTGGTTTCTAGAAAAGAAGCAGATGGGGTCTGGGTTACAGCAGTTGCGGACGAGTCGACTTTCAGGTCATTATATATGAGTTTGTTAAATAATAAACTTATCATTCGGTTCATTTTTACATCGTTTCATTTCTCTCTCTACCTTTAGAACTCTCCTGGAATCATTGTAGATCTAGGGTTATTTCATAGTGTAAATATGTTATGATTTGTCAGATCAGATATCAGATCATCTCGTTGACGAGATGATCTGATCTTATAAGTTCTCTAAAGGTTTTAAGTTTCTGTGTGTTTGTCGGTATAATATAGATTTGAGGCGTTTTGTGGTTGTTAAAAGTCTATGTAATACCAAATGGCCACAATTTTGAAAAATGAAAAACGTTTTTTGTATACAAAGTAGATGCTCATTCTAAGAATTTGAAAAGTAAAGGTCTTTCAAAAAAAAAACATTTTTGTATACAAAATTAAAATATATGCTCATTCTTTGAATTTGAATAGTAAACATATTTAAAGTACTTTTCTGGTTTTTCATTTTTAGAATTTTCCCATAAATTAATCCTATGCTCCTTCTTTTTCCAGGGCTGATAATTTTAGACACATACATGAATACACGACATAAATTTACAAGAAGTTAACAAGTATCATGTATGGTCTTAACAGGTAACACACACTAAAGAGATAGACACGAAAATACCTGTTAATTTTCGTGTCTAAACAAGTAAAATACCTGTTTAGTACCTGTTAATAGATATTTAAAATTTTAATATAATTAAAAATATAATGTAGTGGAACTATATGATTTGAAAACCTAATCTTATCACTTATCTTTCTAGAAAGACCCATATGAACTTTGAATTGAAGATTTGAAAAGAAAGGCTCATGTGAACTTTATATTATCTTGAATGGATGTTATGAATTATTTAAACATTTTGTGATTTATCATTTATGAATGAGTTAAATGCTTGGTTGGTCCCTGTGGTTTGCGAAAATTTCAGACTTGGTCCCAGTGGTTTACTAATTACACGCTTGGTCCTAATAGTTGTAATTTTTGCACTCGGGTGGTCCTTATCACTAACCTATGTTAAGTTTTTCAGTTAAATACGTGTAAAATTACTAACTTGTCCCTAAACAAATAAAAAAAAAGAACTGAACCCCCTTTATCTTCTTCATCCTCTCCCCCCCCCCTCTCTCTCTCTCTCTCTCTAAAACCCACCACCCACCTCCACCGTCAGCCCATCACTGCCACCTTCAACCCACCACCACCTCCTCCACCGCCTCCTTCAACCCATCACCACCACCGGACCCTCAATCGAATGCAAACTTTTATAAGTTCTTGTTGGACTCACGAGCTCTCCGGATACGTTAATCAGTGTTGTTTCTGCTATCAAAAGCTCAGGTGCGATTACCAGTTTGGTTCAGTTCATCGAAGCCCCGCAACAAGATCTCCGTTTGGCTGCGATTAAACTGTTGCAAAAACTTTCACCGAACATGGGTCAAGAACTCGCGATTTCGTTGCGCGGGTCAGCGGGTCAACTCGACGGGTTAATAACAGTAATTGCGGAAAACATTGTGAGTTCCGAAGAACAAGCGGTAGCTGTTGGGCTTCTTGCGGATCTCCCGTATCTAGAAGGGCTCGTCCGGGTACTTTTGAGGATCACGTTTGAGGTGGGGGTGATGGGTTGAAGGAGGCGGTGGAGGAGGTGGTGGTGGGTTGAAGGTGGCGGTGGTGGTGGTGATGGGCTGACGGTGGAGGTGGGTGGTGGGTTTTAGAGAGAGAGAGGGGGGGAGAGGATGAAGAAGATAAAGGGGGTTCAGTTCTTTTTCTTTTTTTATTTGTTTAGGGGCAAGTTAGTAATTTTGCATGTATTTAACTGAAAAACTTAACATAGGTTAGTGATAAGGACCACCCGAGTGCAAAAATTACAACTATTAGGACCAAGCGTGTAATTAGTGAACCACTGGGATCAAGTCTGAAATTTTCGCAAACCACAGGGACCAACCAAGCATTTAACTCTTTATGAATTTTGTTTTAAACTTATTACGGATTATGCGTTTATGCATTATCAAAACTTATTGACAACTTTTGTTTCATTAAACAGGTTCCTAGATATGTAATTATTGAAACATTTGTAAACAGGTATTAACATATAATTATCGTGGTGTATACCTATTAAAAAATATTTCGTTTTCGTGTATGGATAACTTGACACAAAACCTTATCGTGTCGTGTTCGTGTATGAGATTTCATGTATCGTGTATTATCATGTTCGTGTATTATCGTGTATAGGTATACACGATATGCTAGCCCTACCTTTTTCCTCTTTAAAAACCGTCAAACCTTTATTTCATTTTGATTTTTCCTCTGTTATCCTCTACTTAAAATTTCAAGTACGGAACTTATGTACACTTTTTTTCGTTGTACGCATACTTTAGTGCTCCCATGAAATTTGATTCACTCATTATCCAATTACGGAACTTATGTATACTTTTCTTCGTTGTACGCATACTTTAGTTCTCCCATGAAATTTGATTCACTCATTAAATTTGTATTCTTTTGGGTTACGAAATTAAATATTATAGAACGTACACCGGACACACGTGCTTGACGTTCTGACCATCTTCTCTAATTTCAACTTTTGATCATCACTTTTGGAAATTTATTTTTCATTTACACTCCAAACCCCCCCCCCCCCCCACCCCCCCCCCCCCCCACAAACATTTTCTTTTAAATATATATAATGAGAAAATAAATTAGAAGTTTAAACTTTCACAAACATTTCCTTATAGGACATGTTTTAGAGATTATTAAAATATAATTTTCTTTTAAATATATATAATACAAAAAACGAATTGAAGTAGTACATCCTATCCTGTAATAGTATCTAACTTCTAATAAAAGATTACAATAATGCCACATGTCAACATCTCATACAATCTAAATTTCTTTTATTAAGTTTTAAATATTAAACATATATATTATTTTTATATTTAAAATTTTCAAGATCACATTTATCTATACAATCATTCATATCTTTTATTTTCATTTTAATATATATAAAATATTTTCATGCGTTTATTTACGAGATATCTCATCAGATAAAACGTAAGTTTTTTATACTTTATCCTAACTTCAACTTATTATAAAAACTTAAAAATTGTTCATCTATTTTATTTTATTCAATGTTCTAACTATTTTATTTTTGGTATTTCGTTGTTTACCGAAGCTATGCACCACGTGAGGGCTTTAAGCTTTTATTTTCTTTTTATAAATAATTATTCTTTTTGTTTCTTTGTTATTATAATTAACTTTTAAACTATTTTTCTATTGTAACTTTAAAATATTATCTTTAGTTTCTTTGTTATTATAATTAACTTTTAAACTATTTTTCTCTTATAACACTATAATATTATATTTAACAAAATTTTGAGTATAGTGTTACAACATAATTATTTTAATCTATGCTCGATATAAGTTTTATTAAAAAAAAACTGTTGTAAATTACATGGGTTTGAGGACTCGTATATAAACATGTGTGTTAGAGGAAAAAAATTATGTAATTTAATAACGTTTTCACAAATTTACATAACTAAATTATTTTTTCTTACCCACAACTTGAGGGTTAATGAAGGTAGGATATTATGGAACTTTTTTTTTGCTCGTGTTAGAGGAAAAAATTTATGTAATTTAATAATGTTTTCACAAATTTGCATAACTAAATTATTTTTTCTTACCCCACAACTTGAGGGTTAATGAAGGTAGGATATTATGGAACTTCTTTTTTGCTCGTGACTTCATGATCTAAAAGTTAATAAACAGTCCGTCTAATTTCATAAAAAAATTACTATAATATTATGGTTTTTGTATTTGAGAAAAATAAAATACACTTATACAAAAATTACAGTAATATATAAAAGTTATACATAACAAAAATATAACCAAAATAAAAATCAAATCATAACCAAGCAATATAAAAAGAGTAATAGTAGCATACATCGAACGTGGATTCGCAGTAGCTTAGTAACTCCTCAATAGATTTCAAAGTGAGATGAGAGTATAATTGTTTTATAATAGATGACTTATTAACAATGATTAAACATATTTATAAGAAGTGTTTGGTGAGCTAAAAATTTTGAAACATGCAAAATAATTTGGAAAGACAAATAAAATCTTGTAATAAGGGAAATGGGTTTGAAAACTATAAATTGAGTTTGTTTTAGTTACGATTAAATATGATATCGTATATATACGATATATGATTGAAAAATGTAAATATGACATCGATTTTGGTCGTATATGAACAAATTGCTAAAAAAAAATTTTAGATACATTATTAAGTTATATAATTTTTATCATCAAACCCGTGTTATATACGGGTTTATAACCTAGTTAATGTATTATATAACTAATACGTGTATAAAATACTAGAAATCACGGTATAAATTATTATTAATCCCAATTTTTATAAATTCTGAATTAATTAATGTATTAAATAACTAATACGTGCATAAAATACTAGAAATCATGGTATAAATTATTATTAATCCCAAAATTTATAAATTCTGAATTAAACAATGCATAGACCCTGGTGAAAGCATTCTATATATAGTAGCAACCAAAGCATTTAAGATAACACAAAATTTGAAGAATGGAGTGCGGATCTATGACATTGAAGTGTTTCTACTTCTGCTCGTTCTTCTAACTCCCCAATCTCACTCCATAACTCCATCAAATCCAAAATCCATTGTTAAAACTCTTCCTGGATATCCTGGCCAACTTCCTTTCAAGCTCGAAACTGGATACGTATATATCATCCTTGGATGTAGGGGTGTGCACGGTTCGGTTTGGTTTGGTTATTGGCATTAACCGTAACCATAACCGAAGTCATCGGTTAATCGGTTCGGTTAACTTTTCAGCTTTTGGTTCGGTTCGTTTAATAACCAAATCAAACAAGGGCTAAATTTTTGTTTAAAATACATGTAATGGAGGTATAAATACATGAAATAGATGTATAAATACATGAAATGGATGTATAAATAAATGAAATGAATGTATAAGCAAATAAATGAAATGAAGGTATAAATACATAAAATGAAAGTATAAAACATGAAATACAGAAAATGGAGGTATAAAATCTAGAAAAATATGAAAATATAAATGGTTCGGTTTGGTTTGGTTAATTTTGGTTAACCGATGGTTAAAAAAACCGATAACCAACTTTCGGTTAATAAGGTTTCCGTTTGTTGGTTTTCAGTTCGGTTTCCGTTAACAATTCGGCACCCCTATTTGGAACTTTATAAATGGTTTTAGGCCTTATAAATCAACAACTCATATCTTTTAAATTTTTATGTTTGGAAGGTATGAAGGAATAGGGGAAAAGGAAGAAGCACAGTTCTTCTACTACTTTGTTGAATCAGAAAGAAATCCAGATGAAGATCCACTCATATTTTATCTCACCGGTGGTCCTGGATGTTCTGCTGTTATCACCTTCTTCTATCAAATAGGTATTATTGTTTCTTCTGTTTTTTCGTATGCTTTGTAATTGTCATTGGCATATAGTATATGGATGATCCTGTTCCACGATAGCGTACCAGAGCGTACTGTAACATCCATTAAAAACCGGGTTAACCAAACCCGCTTCGTTTATTAACCGAACATCCAGTTAAAATTTTCGTTGCGTATTTAATACTCAAATTAATTTTATACGATACATAATTAATAAACAATTTAGAATTTATAAACTATAACTGTTAAAAAGTAAAAATAAAACAATTAAAAAGGAAAACAGGCTGCCGGATTTCGAACTCGGGTCTGCCGGGAAACCTAACTCACACCCATTCCTCCACTCCGCCACTTGTGTTATTTGATGATATATCGAAACAAATAATACATATCACAAAACTCGAAATCAAATCCAGTCAACAGCGCGCCCATTTCGCAGTCGCCGGAAATCCCGACGACTTCGCCAATTATTGACGGTTTCTGTTGACTTAACGTACGTATTAACATCTACATCGGTTATAACCGATGTCTAGTCCCGCGACATCAGTCATAACCGCCGGAGAAAGGCTGACCAACGAATCAAGACTGAAAACAGACCCAATTCATTGTGATTCTTCCCTATAAATACACACCCAAGCCTCTGGTAGTCTTTTCGCTCAAAATCGCATCATTTCTCGAAGCAATTTCACTCGCCGGAAATATTCTGCCATCACCGGACTTTCGCCGGAAAACCGAGACTCACATCAAAACGGTAAATACCTCGACTCTTTCTGTTTCAATCCATTGTTAGACCATTACTAACATCAATCCATCACCCAGAATCAATCCCAGACGACGTTGCCGGATATTCTGCTTTCGCCGGAAAACTTCTGGAATTTCCAGAATCACGCTGTGAATCGGTATGATCATCAAAACCTCCTGATAATCGTTGCTCAGTAATTCAATTTCACATCTAATCAATCAAAACTGTTAATTGATCCGAACAAACGGAGTTCACAAAACAGAGCCGACGATCCTTGCCGGAGTTCTGAGAAAGACATCTGTTCCGGTACATTCTTTCCCCAAACCCTCTCTGTCCATCACATTTCAAACGCTTATGAATTTCGTTAATCGAATTAAACAAGAACAGTTGATTAATCGTCGTCCGTATCTTTGAACGAAGAAGATGAAGTTGAACTATTGTATAAATATAATTAAAACCAGATATTAAACCGGGTTAGACACACAGTCCAGCGGTGGACTGTGCTGGACTGTGTGCAAACGATTAACACACGTCCCGAGTTCGATCCTTGACACAATCTCATTCTCTGTAATAAAAATGTTCCTTTTTAAACTGAACCGGATCCACTCGCAGTTAGATGTTAAGTTTAATGAAAATCAGTATATTAACCAGGTTAGACACACAGTCCAGCGGTGGACTGTGTGCAACACTAAATCACAGGTCCTGGGTTCGAGACCTGTTGACGCACCGGTTCGATATAATTAAAATCTTTTTAAAATAAATGAAGTCTGATTAAATTAAATAGTGTATAAATATAATTAAAAACAGAAATATTTCGGGTTAGACACGTAGCTCAGTTGGTAGAGCTGCGTGCACGCGTACGGGAGGTCACGGGTTTGAGTCTCACCCAGCGCATACATACACACGGTCCGACCGGTCAACTGGTCAACGGTCAACGATCAACTGGTCAACTGGTCAAAAAGTCAAAAATTTTTATTTTCTTTTATTTATTTATTTTATTCAAAAATCAATTAAAAATACTTAAAAATAATATTTTTAAAGTTAGAAAATTTCTTTGAACTCACAAAAATAAACCTAACAATCCCATTAAGAACACTAATTGAAAATACTAATCTCAAATGAGAGTTTATTTATTTATCGAACTATTATGTTATTATTTAGGTTAATTCTCTTGTCGATTAAATCCGAATTCGTGCGCATTCATCATCAATCCAAGAAACGCACCCACTGTGAGTGAATTCTTACAAATTCCCCTTTTTATTCATGTTTTGGGGTGTATCATGTGTCGCTTAAACTAATTCGTTTATTCAAACTCGTGCTATACCATATTATGATCTAAACTTAGAATGTAAATATTGTTTGTTGTTATGTATTACATATTGTCAAGTTGTATGCAAATTATTTGTTAGGCCCATCAGTTGCTCGTGGGAGACGAGTTGAACAACGCGTGCCTTAAAACTCATTCATTAGGCCTATCAGTTCGTAGAACAACGCGTGCCTCAAAACTCATTCATTAGGCCCATCAGTTCCTCGTGGGAGATGAGTTGAACAACGCGTGCCTCAAAACAATCTATTGTTGTATGTGTGTGCAATATTTAATATTAAGTGTTTTGTGAATAAATTTACATCTACATTTACTCATATGTGGTTATGCACTATATTTTATAATCAATTCAATAAACACGTTTAAATGTTTTAATAGGATTCACTCGCCAACTTTTTGTTGATCAAAAAACCATTTTTACACATGATACAGGTGGACAGGATGAAGCAAGGAACACATAGGAAAGTGTCTTAGAAGAAAAATAATGAAGCCTAGAAAGATGTATAGAACATGTTGAACTTGTATGATATGATTGTATGAACTCCTTTAAATTGTAATAATAAATATGAAACATTATAATAAATGTCATGAGCTTTGATGAAAACCCAATCATGCCCCGATCACCTTTTCCGCTGCGGGTCGGGGTGTGACACGTACCGCAAACCATGTGACTGTACGGATCACTTGAGGTTATTGGGATCTAAATCATATGAATTAACATCTAATACATACACAGAGTGATCATGTTTAAATGTTTAACCATATATGATGCATGCTAACTTGCTAAACTACAAGAATAAGTTAATACACCTATATTATTTTAGTGAGACCCAAATGCTATTATAAAGGGACGAACGTTACGTAGTATTTACGATTGTGAATGTAATTATTTAATTAATATTTCTTCACTTATTGAATCATGGATGATAGGCTCAAACTGCATGGAACTTGAGCCAAGGCATAAAAAATTTGTCTTTAAATTAAAAAAAAATGTAAAAATTAGTCTCAATATCGTTAGATCAGTTTTTTTAGGGTTCGACTAAATGTACCTCATTTTATTACTTTTCATACACTCTTTTCGAAAAATCACATTAAAACTTGTCATATTCACCCTTTAGATTTTTATTAAAGATCAAAATTATTTTAGGTAAAGAAAACTAAAAACGTTTTTAATTATAATAAATAAGAAACATTTTCTAAAAGATAAGAATAATAATACTTTTCTAAATAAAATACAATTTTATAAAAATTATATAAAGTACGTATAGTAAAAAATTGAATATGAATACTTAAAACAGGTTACTTAAAAAAAATGAAATTGTCAATACAGTGTTAATACATACGAACAACCCACTTTAAATAAAATGAAATTAAAATAATTAACATAATTTATAAATCAAAGAAACTGAAATTGTCATTAACCCTATGTATAAAAAAATAAACTATGCCTCAATCTTACTATCTGGTACGTGGTTACCCAATCGGCTTTGAGCATACATCGTAGACCGAATTGTTTGTTATGGTTTGAAAATTTTGAAGACAACCGATCAGAAACCGATCAGAAGATAAAAGAAAAAAAATTGCGAAACCAAACTGATAACGAGTTTGGGCGGTTTCATGGTTTTAAACCGAACCGTTTATTTAATAAACTAACAAACATAAGCACATGTTTCGTTCATCTAGTTAAACGAACGAACTTGAACACAAATTTCGTTTCTTCAACTGCGTACGTTTGTGAACATTTGTTATTTATGCTATTTGTGATTGTTAATATTCATTTAGGTTTATTCGTTTATGTACGTAAATAGTTTGTTTAGAATGTTAATGAACAAACATAATCACACGTTCAGTTTTCAAATGAAAGATCATGAATTCGATAGTTAACCATTTTTTATGAACAAAAGATAAAGTGATTTCATGTTTTGTTTAATAGCATTTTTTAGTTATTTGCAATATCATTTAATTTTAAAACTAATCCGATCAGTTGAACGGTAACACACTACTACTGTTGGTTCAACATGTATTTAAAGTTTCACTGAAGTCAAATTAGTAGCCGAGTGTGATAAAAGTTGATATTAATAATTGAAAGTTAATAGTATATAAAATGTTTTAGAAAAGACGCTAAATAAATTTAAACAATTACTTTTTTTTTAAAAAAAGTGTTTTGCTGAAAGCAAGAAAAAATTATTTACGAAAAAAAAAACAACATTTTAGGAAATAAGAAAGAAAAATCGCTCTGAAGAGTTATTTAAATAATAATTTTTTTAAAATAATAATAAAATATAAAAGGAAAAACAAATAAAACACTTTAAGTTTGAATTGGATTAATATAAAACTTAAAGGGAGAGGTACGTTTAGAAAAAATAGAGATGGATGGGGGTACGTTTAGCAGCCCCGTTTTTATAGTTATGTGCAACTCCACATATCTAGGCATAAAAACTATCTTGAAATAAATCTGTTAAAACAAGTATGAATATATAAATGTCAAAATTAATTGTATATGTATATCAGTTTTTAGGTTTACAAATTGTAAAATCTATATATTTATTCCAGGTTTAACATTTTTATTTCTAGACAATTGTTTATGCATCTGAACGAGTTGGATGTGTTAGGCTAAGAACAGTAATAAACAAACAGAGTGAAACAAAAAAGCAATAGTGACACAATAGTGAATAGTAGGTATGATCAAAATGCTTAGAGCTTTTTCTGAATCATTAACAAAAAGTGGTTCAACCCAACGTTCACAAATACTTTATACTGTGGGGTGTGGTGGGGTGGGGATTTAAGGCATGGATTGATATGTGGGCTGGGTTAGCTTCACTGGCAAGTCCTAAAAAATTGGGGGTATGGTGGAGCTTGGGTTTGGGGGTGGCTTGGCCAAATTCCTTTTATTTATTTTTTTAAATTAATGGATAATATAGGGTAGGGTGCACCCAATGTCCCCCCGCCAGCTTAGATGGGTAGCCCCGCCCAACGCCCGGGCTGAAACCCACGCTAAAAGGGCCACGCCCAAACCCAAGCCCACCCGAGATAGTCACATAGGCGTTTCCCCTCAACCCACGCCCAAACCCCCACCCCACACCCCATAGCCTTAGCCTAAAGAAAAGGAGAAATACCAGGACAAAGCTAACAACCTATTGCCCACTCACGTGACCAGGGGCGTAGCATTTAAGGGGTTGGGAGGGGCGCCCGACCCTCCGAACTTTTCGCTTGTTGTGTAAGTTTTCGTATAGAAATTTTTGAGTATATACATTTTCGACCTTCGATTCTATAGAAATTTTTGAGTATATACGTTTTCGACCCGATAAAAACTTCAAGCTTTGTCATTGCACCTGACTTATTCTACTACTAATAAAAACATAAAGGAAAACAATTATTCCATGTGCTGAAATAAAACTGAGCTGGCTCGAAAGTAGGGAATGCCAAACTTTAACAGGATGCTCATAGTAAAAAAATTAATTTGTTCATATTGATAGCTTTAGCTATTTATATTTATATATGATAGATGATATGCTTTATCTTGAGACCCGACATAACATCAAATTTTCAACCTGATGTCATGTAATGTCAATATTATTTTAATATATACCAGGTTATAACCCGTGTATTACACGGGTTAAATAAATGAATTTTATATGCTAAATAATAAGAGAATATATCTTTAAAAACATCCTTATTGTACGATTAAATAAATGTAATTTTATATATTAAATGAAAACAATCATGGTTAAACAAAATAATCAATCCATATAGTATTTTAATCTGTGAATTTTATCTCTTTATCTTTTACACCAATCTTAAAACTTACGTACATGTCAGCACGGGCCCGGTTAAGTCAACGTAGTCTAGGCACAACTTGACTAGGGCCGTCGTTTAGACGGTGTGACATTGGTCACTAATAAAGAAAGTCACCGTTCAAAAAAAATCATTAACGAAAACAATCATGATTTTTAATTGATTAATCAAAATAATCAATTCATATATTATTTTAATTACCGAAAACAATCATGATTTTTAATTGGTTAATCAAATAATTCACATATTATTTTAATCACATCACGTGAATTTTATCTTTAACCTTTTTTTTATTTTTATTTATATCGTCTTTGCTATATAATAAGGATTAGTTAAATTCAAGTAAATTCAAATTTAATATTATAATTAATTAGAAGAGAATAAAGTAGAACAATAATTATTTATAAGGCATTACCTAATATGATGACAAGTGTCTCTTAAATGAGTTCTGTATAGAATTTTTTTTCAAGTAATATATATCCATATAACAAAAACTTTTGTAGTATTCATAAGAGTTGACTTGTAATCCATAGAAAAAGTTTAAACTCATACATGTACTTATCACAAAACATATGTTTCATGAATGAGTTTGTTATAACAGTTTTAGTATCATAAAATATCAGTAGTTGTATAAAATGTATGACTTAATTTTTTTTTACTAATGAATTACAAATAATGTCATTATGTAAAATAATTACTAATGAATTACTGAATTAAAGTAAAAAACTACATTGAATAAAGAAAAAAACCGGTTACCCTTAATTATAACTTTTCACTTTTTAAACCAATATATATCTAGAATTTGTTTCAATCATTTTATCAAACTAAAAACACGTTTTGAAGAATTACTTTTTTGCAGGTCCACTTAGCTTCAACTTTGAAAATGCTCCAGAAAACATCACACTCACAACAAATCCAAATTCATGGACAAAGGTTCATATATACTTTTGTGACAAATATACTAATTATACTTGAAAAATTAACTTTGGGTGAGGTTCCTATAAAAAAGACCATTTTCGTGAGAAGTGTGAGAAGATATAGGAGTTAACATGTAGGTATCATGTTTTGAACTTAGCCATGATGTTTTGGGTTGTTTTGGCAAGAAAAACACCAAACATAACAATTTAAAACACAATGCAATGTATTATAGGCGTGTAATTTAAAAAACACTATTTAGCACTTAAAACACACTACTTAACGTTCTTGGCATGGTGTTTTAAGTTTTAAGCCTAGAATTCATTGCATTGTATCTTAAATTGTTACGTTTGATGTTTTTCTTGTCAAAACAACCCAAAACATCATGCCTAACTCCACAACATGATGCCTACATGTCAATTATTATGCCTTCTCACGAAAAATGTCTTTTTTACAGGATCCTAAACCCTTTGTTACATACAACTCATGAAATGGTTGGTTAAATGTTTTGTAGATGGCTAATGTAATATTTGTTGAAATGCCGGCCGGTGCTGGATTCTCATATGCCACAACAAAAGAAGCATCGATTAGCAGTGACAGCATCGTCGTGAAGCAAGTTAACGATTTTCTTAGAAAGGTCTGATATCGTCCTTATCTTTTTTTCGTATCAAAACCAATATAAAGTTTTAACAACTTTGTCTATATGTTAATGTGCAATAGTTTCTAATCGACCATCCAAGGTTCTTGAAAAACCCTCTATACATTACGCGTATCTCTAACATGGGAATCGTCACGCCTATCATCACTCTAGAAGTGTACAACGGTGATAAATCCTCTCTGATGATATGTTGATTTTCATTATTTTTTTATGCCTGAAAGGAAAATTATGAATTAACTTTGAAAAGTTATTGTTTGTAGCTAACGAACGAGGTGATCAACCTGCATTGAATATCCAAGTAACCAACATTACTCAGTGATTGTTAAAAATCCTGTCATATATAGTAATAAAAGTGTGAACCTAATCTTGATTTCTTGATTTGTGACTTAGGGTTACATTCTATGCAGTCCTCTCACTGATAAGTTCATGGACTTCAATTCTAGAGTCGAGTACGCTCATTCGAATGGCACTAATATCTGACGATATTTATAAGGTAACTGTGAATTTTTAAACAAGACAACATTAATCTATGAGTTATGCTTATATTCTAGTTTTATTTTGCAGTCTGCGACAGAAAACTGTCGAGGTAATTATGTGAACACCGACGACACAACCAATTCAATATGCGTAAACAGTCTTGAAAGATACAAGGAGGTGATCCTATTGAATAGACTAATAAAACCACCTTATCTTTTGAAAACCATGTCATAATATGTCATTAATTTTTTTTTGAATAACAGTGCACAAGTAACATAAATATGGAAGATATTTTGGAGCCGCTTTGTAACAAATCAGATCTGAAGCCATACTGTCGAGTAATTTCTCTCTATCGTTAATCCTGAGTACTTATTGCAGAAAAAAGAAAAACCTTGTGGAGGAATAAACGATGTCTCGTTTTATTTGGATCTTCCAGGAGTACTATTACGATTTTGCAGTAGATTGGGCAAATGATAAGGCAGTGCAACAAGCTCTTAACGTTCATCAGGTACATCAACTAAACATTATTATCTTGTGTGATTTCTAATAGGGGTATTGGCCTGTAATAATCCCAACTAGACGTCATTGGCCACTGCCAGTCCCACCTTTTTTATTCCCATGACAGTCCCATCTTTCAACTATTTTTCCTCCACTGGTCCTCAATTAAAAAAAGTAACGAAGTTAAGTTTTTTTCCGAATTACAAACTGACATTTTAGGGCTTTTGATCAGAACGAGAATACGAGTCGAATGATGTAAAACTTACCTTGAAATTGTGCTCCAAACGACGAAAACGGTGCTTCAATTAGGGTGTTTAAACTTTAGATTAACAAAAATCAAGTCATTCGGAGCGCCGTTTCGAGGTAAATTTTACATCAATAGATTTGTATCCTCATTCTGATAAAAAGCCCTAAAACGCCAGTTTGTAATTCAGAGAAAAACTTAACTCCCTTAAGTTTTTTTAACTGAGGACCAATGGAGGAAAAATAATTGAAAGGTGAGACTGTTATGGGGAATAAAGAAGGTGGGACTGACAATGGCTAATGACGTCTAGTTGGGATTATTACAGGCCAATACCCCTTTCTAATAATGTCTATACAATAAATTAGGAGATGTTTGATATTTTAGTTACATGATATCCTCTTGTAATGTATGTATTCTCATGAATGCAATAAAAATAAAGATGATTTCAATATTATGTAAAAACATTCAGGGAACAATTGGAAAATGGGAGTTCTACAACACTACCATGCATTACAGTGAAGGGAAAAATGACACATATTGCTACGCTTATGATATCTACAGTAGTTTTTCCTATCATAAGAAACTAGTTAGTAAAAACTGTCGCGCTTTGATCTTCAGGTAAGTTGACAATACTGCTCCTCGTATAATTCACCTAATGCTTACTAGTGTATATAACAACATCGTGTTATATGCAGCGGTGATCATGATATGACGTTTCCATATGTTGGAATTGAGCAATGGAAAGCTGCTCTTGGTCTTCCAATTGACAGCCCATGGGAACCATTTTACGTTGACAATCAAGTTGGAGGGTGAGTATTGACTTTATATATATATATATATATATATATATATATATATATAGAGTGGGAGTTGGCTAGAAAGCCTAAGTTTTCTAAAAAGTCTAGGAAGCAATAGAGAGGTGACATTTAGCTTTTAGTTTATTTATTCAAAAGGGCATGATGGTAATTTGATTATTAATTTTATTATGGAATATTATATATCCTAAAACTAACTATCCAGATATTTATGGAAACGTATATCTCTTTGACAATTTCAAATCATTATGATTTCAAAAGGGCAGTTACTTTAAATTACGAAGTTCAAATCTTTAACAATTTCTTCACGTTGTGTTTTATCAGTTACTGGGTTCATCACAATGTGTTTTAGCTGTTACTGGTTTCAATTACTGTTTCATCACAATGTGTTTTATCTGTTACTGGTTGATATAATTTTTGGCATTCTTGATGTTGTGTTTTATCAGTTACTGGTTCACGTTGTGTTTTATCAGTACTGGTTTCATCACAATGTGTTTTATCAGTTACTGGTTGATGTGATTTTGGCATTCTTGATGTTGTGTTTTATCATTTATTGGTTTCATCACAAAGTGTTTTATCAGTTACTGGTTCCAGTTACTATTTCATCACAATGGCATTCTTGATGTTGTGTTTTAGCAGTCAGTCACTAGTTTGTCACATTGTGTTTTATCAGTCAGTCACTAGTTTGTCACATTGTGTTTTATCGCTTTAAACACACTACCATGAACACATCTAGATCTGATTTATCGTTATTTTTTGTATGATTTGGTGTTTTCAAATGTGAGACATTAGAGAGAGAGAGAGAAAAAAATTGCGACATTTTTGGAGGTGGTTTTATGATTGGTAGTCATTTCCTTATTTAAAACAACTTAAATGACACATCTACCCTAATTAATTAAATAATCCTATTTTTAAGACACAGATATTACCAAAATACCATTAAGATGATCTCAACCATTAAACACACCCATCGGATGGCCTAGATCGCTTCCTAGACTTTCTAGGAAAAACACACTTTGCGTAGGATCCCCACTCTCTATATATATATATATATATATATATATATATATATGCGATTTTTTGTAAAAAATGTTAAAAGATAAAATAAAATTTTGGGTGGTTTTTAGATTTTTTTAGGTATTTTTGGTTGTGTTCACATTGGTTCTCACGATTCTAGCAATAAAGGCTGGTTCCTAACAGATCATTCTCCTATATATATATATATATATATATATATATATATATATATATATATATATATATATATAAGGAGAGGATCATGAGAAAACTAGATATAAATAAGAAAACTAGAAAACTAACTCAAAAAGCCAAAAAAAAAAAGCATAAAAAACATACATTTTTTTTACAATTTTTTATACAAAATCGCTGGATTTCATGTATAAAAAAACATTTTTTTTTTAAAAAAAATTGCACATGTGCACTATATGTGTACTACACATGTGCATTATATATTTATGTTACACATGTGCATTATATGCTTTTTTTATTATTTTTTAAAAAAGTTTTTTTTATATAATATATATAGCGAATTTTAATAAAAAAATAAAAAATAATAATAAAATTTTTGGATATGTTTTTTTGGTTTTCTCATTTTAAACTAGTTTTCTCATGATCCATCCCCTATATATATATATATATATATATATATATATATATATATTTCATTGGGGAACACTAAAAAATTGGAGAACCGGGGAACGCTCTTAAAAATTATACTTAACATGTTAAAAGTTATTTTTTCAAAAAAAAATTCGACGCTTTTTCTTATAAATACATGTAGAAAATTTTAATAAAAAAAATCAAAAACTAAAAATCTTTGAAAAACAGTTAAAACATATATACCTTTATAAATTAACTTAACATGTTAAAAATCAATTTTAAAAAAAAAAAAGTTTCAGCGTTTTTCCTTATATAAATGGGTATAAACTATTAAAAAAAAGAAATTTTGCAAAAAAAAAAAAATTTCTTTTGCCTTTTTTAACTGTTTTTTTATATTTTTAAATTTTTATTAAAAATGCTTCTATAAGTATATATAAGGATAAGCGCCCAGAAATGTTTTTAAAAAATTGATTTTTAACATGTTAAGTTAAATTTCTAAAGTTCCCCAGTTCCCCACTTTTTTAGTGTTCCCCAATGAGCCTAACACTATATATATATATAAAGAGAAAACCCACTTGAGTTGAAAAAACTCAAGAAAACCCTATGTAATATTTTTATTTTTTCTAAAAAAATGGAGAATGTAAATTACATGTTAATAAATGTTTTGTAAAAAAAAGCATCGAATGGTTTTTTTTATAAATTTTTTTAAAAATTTCAGTGTTTACAAAAAAATGCTAAAACTAAATTTTTGTAATTTTTAAAAAAATCTACTCAGCGCTTTTTATTTTTTTTTGTTACAAAACGTTCATTAACATGTAACTTAGATTTCCTATTTTTTTAGAAAAAAATAAAAATGTTACATATGGTTTTCTTGAGTTTTCTCAACTCAATTGGGTTTTTATTTTATCCTTCCCCTTGAAAGTATATCGTACAATATGCCTTAACGTACATTGGTACGCTGGGGTGAATTCGCACGTTATAATGATGAATTCGCATGGATAAACAACGAATTCGGACCTATATTTCGCATGGGGGTGTTCAAAATGATGAATTTGCATGGATAAAAACCAGCGTACGTAATGTACGTTAAGCACAATTGTACGTTAACCAACCCATATATATATATATATATATATATATATATATATATATATATATATATATATATATATATATATATATTCTAGCTTACATAACGTAAATTCTATACAAAATTAGAAACATTTGAGTCCTCGAAAGGTTTAGGTCATGTGCCGTCTTCCACCCTACACCCCTCAAAGACGACCTTGGTACCACTTAATTATATACTTGTGTTTACTAATTTATTTCATGGTGTTTCTTTCAGGTATGAAATAACATACGTACAAAACGACTTTTCACTCATTTGCTACGGTTAAAGTAAGATACATGTTACTTTTGATTATCATTTGTTTCATGAGTAAACTGTCAAAATGGTCTATGAGGTTTGGTCACTTTTCTCACTTTAGTCCAAAACTCATGGGTCCATTGGTTTCAATTTTGTTGTCATTTTCGTCCAAAAGCAAAATCCGGTCAGAGTTTTCGGTTAACATTCAGTTTTTTTGTTATAATAAAACGTAAAAAGACTATTTTGCCCTTCATTAAAAGTGTTAAAAGACCATTTTTCCCTTCATTAAAAGGAAGGAAAAAGATTAAAAAAAAACTGGATGTTAACTAAAAAATCTGAACAGATTTGCTTTTGGATGAAAGTGACAACAAAGTTGAAAACACATGGACCCAGATTCAATAGATTTGAGTTTTGGATTAAAGTGATAAAAATGACCAAACCTAAAAAAAATTTGACAGTTTACTCTTTGTTTCATGGTGTTATATAATTTATATAATTAATTCCATTGTAGGGTGCGGGTCATTCGGTGGCACAATACAAGCCCAAAGAAGCTATGGTTCTAACCGACAGATGGCTTGCTTCACAAGCTCATTCAAGCGACATGTAATGCATCATGAATCTAGTTTATGATCATTTAAGCTTGTTCTCTATAAGTTCCATTTTTTCCTCTATTTTTATATGTAACACAAACATATGTGGATTGATTGATGTTAGTGACGATTTGGGTGTCATATAATTTCTCACATTTTTACGTTAATTAGTGATATTGCTAAATAATTTACATTTATTCAAGTAGCTTCAGACGAATTTTTTTAAACAAAACAGATATATAATATATAAATTTAAACCTTCGTTGTACAATAATGTTTTATAACCGGACCGAACAGTAAACCACTTGTCTTCTAGGTCCATGGGTCGAACCGGTCAGACCGAATTTAATATATTAATATAGATTTTTAAATTTATTTTTTTTGTATTAAGGACATTTTGGTCATAGCAAGCTAATTTTTAACAGACTTAATGCGCAGTATTAGTCAGTCATCTGGAAAGAAATGATAAGTTTTGAAAATCAAAATGTCTTTAAGACAAAAATTAAACCGTCTAACTAAAGTTACAATTTTGATCAAATTACTTAGTTTTTTATTTTTATATGTGCACTTGCGGTGTGCACATATAATGTATATATGTGTGGGCTATTGGAGGGCAAAAGTGAAATTGCACTACTTTGAACGTTATATTACTAATCTCGTGAAAACAACGTTAAAAACGGAGGATGGTTAATCATGCATCATGTGGTGGCGTTGATAGCTGAAAGACAAAAGAGTACATGCACAAATCGGCCTTTGTCCCCATTGTTGAGTGTTATGTCTCTTATGTCCAAGGCTTGATACAAAACTATTAACGAGCCGAGGGTTTCACTAGAAGCAGTCTCTCTATTCCTACGGGTAGAGGTAAGACTGTCTACATCTTACCATCCTCAAACCCTACTTTAGCTTTGCTATTGATGAGATTTACCGAGTATGATGATTATTAGTTTTTTACAAACTTTTATAGACCAACATGTTATCCCATAACTGAACTCTAATTTTATTAATTAAATCCTAATGATTATCTAATAGGCCAACATGTTATAGACCAACTTGCTCCCTGAAGATGCATTTGAAAACATCTTATGATCACATTTAATGGTTCAGTTCGTTAACCAAGCTACCTCTAATCTTTATCTCCAGTTATTCAATAACTGCTTGAATCAGTTCGTGAAGCAAGCCACCTCTTAATCAGATACATAGATTCTTTAGGTCTATCAGAGGAAGCTGAATGTTCTGCGCCCTGCGAGCATCACAGTTTCATAAAGGAAAAACTGTTACATTAAGAGCCAGTATAATTCTTAACCATTTAGAGGCAAATGGCTTACTAATTCAGATTAGAGGTCTTAACCATTCAGACTCAGTGTAATGTTTAACCATTCAGAGGCAAATGTCTGAATCATTCAGACATCTGCTCACGAAACAAACAGTCTAAACCATTAAGTGCTGAACCAGTAAGAGGTCTAAACCTTATTGTGAATAAATTATGATTCGAATCTATCAAAACAATACAATTAATTCCACCAACTATTAATCAGACTCATTCTTTCTATCAAAAACCTTGACTCTACAAAATACATGGACCTTAATCATTTATTTATATTACATAATTCCTAAACCTACTCAAACTCATACTTCTATCTTCTACACATTCAAATAATTAGATAAACATTAAAACTAATCTTACTCTTACTATAAATCAAACAATTTAATTAAACTAATTAAATCAATCTTTTACTTTGACCCTTCAAATTTCATTAGTTCATGTTCTAAGATTAAAACTTTCACTCCAAAACATTCAGTTTGGGACATGTAATGGAGTAGGTGTTCGGTTAACTAATCTTACTCTTACCAGCCCAGTTTCATACTCGTTTAACTAAGTGACGCTGAATATTTTAATACATTACTTTTTTCCTTTAATGATTATTTTACTAAAAAAATCCTGACAAGTTACATCAATATAGAAGGTAGACGGGCAACAAGCTACGCCGCCACCCATTTCTAAATTGCAGATCCTAACCTTCCAAAGACAAACCCCTACCCCCTGGGGATAAACAATTGTTGTGGATGACTCGTTGGGTCCTAGTCAAAAAGTTGATAGCTTCTGGTGCTAGGAAGCCAAAGGTATCAAAATAAAAATAGACAAAGACATGTTGGTTCTCTGTGCAAGCGTTAGCGTGCTTATCAACTTTCTTTGATTCTGCTTTTCTAGATACATTACAGAATCTTAAAATGTATTAAATAAATGGTAAATGCAATCGGGTATTTGATATTTGAGCATGAATACGTATGAAACCGGATATGTGATGCAGTTTTATGATTGAATATGGAACTAAGGGAGTTTTTTGCTCAAATACTGCTGAATTCAAAAATATAATCACAAGTAATGCCGGATTCTAAATTATTTCACTTGTAATGCCCGCGCCATTAACAATGGCGAAATTTTAATTCTTATAGCATCTAAGCAACTAGGTAATTTTAATTCTTATTATAGCATCTAAGCAACTAGATTACCCTTACACAACCTATCAGCTATTCAATAACATTTAAGCAACTAGGTAATTTTCTGAATATGAAAAGAAACAGAATTTTCTATATAAAAATTATATAAAAGTAAGGTACATTTCTTACTTTAACCGTAGCAAATGTCAGTGAGAAATCATTTTGTGCACGTGTCATTTGATATCTGCAAGACAAAATTAAGAAACATGGAATTAATACACGTAAAATTAACATTTGTACCTAGCGTCTATATTTATGCGCGAAGCTTTTAAGGGGCGGGAGGGGTTTTCGTATAGAAATTTATGGGTATATACGTTTTCGACCCCCCTGTTTTATAGAAATTCTTAGGCCCGGTGACTTTCGCCCCCGGGTCGGAAATCTCAAGCTTCGTCAATCCTCTTTTATGTTACGGTTCAGTTTTCTTATTCTAAAATATAAATAAAACATGACCACAAAACTTTTTAAAAAAAATGTGTTAATTAAAATGAGCCAAGTCACACCCTCCAACTTGATCATCAACATAGTATGGCTCCCATGGTTCTTCAACTCTAACACTAAGAGAAGCTATCCACTGCTCGAGACCAACATATGGGAATGTCATGTCATGATCGCCGCTGTGAATTAATAAAACGAAATTATGTCCATGTCATGAAGTCTGATTTGCAATTTGTGTTCATTAGGTTTAGGGAGGGAGAATTTCATATTATCATGTCACGTTACCTAAATATCAAAGCGCGACATTTTTTGCTTGTAAGTTCTTTATGATACTCCAAGCTACTAAAAGTATCATAAGCGTAACAAAATGTGTCGTTTTTTCCATCATCGTAATGGATGATTTTGTTGAATATCTCCCACTTTCCTATTGTACCCTAAACAAAGATATAGAAGATGGTTGAATAGTAATATTAGTCCAATATTTAACATAAGCAACGTTAATATATAATTACGCACCTCTGAAATGTTTAGAGCATGTTACGGTGTCACTGTTCACCCAAATTTGTATAGCGTCATAAGCGGGATCCTAAGGAGCAAAAAAAGTATGAGAGAGGGAGAGATGTTGAAGTATTAAAACGAACACTGGATTATTCTGAGAGTCGTGTGAATCCAAATTGAAACAATTCGATGGTTCACTCGAATTTCTCAATCGGATTGAAACTCATGATTAAATCCTCAAGAACGGAGTATGTGAAATCAAATGGAAATCAGGTAAGAGTTCTCTGGCATATCTCAATTAAAATAAAAATCAAGTATCTAATACAATGGTTAGCTCCTCTATATACATACAAACCAAAGGAGCCTAAAACACACTATAACGAACAAACTAACTGTAACAAACTCAGCAGCTATAACTAACTCAGAATCCACTAATAGTATGAATATGTAATGAATTTGTGAACCAGATAGAGAGACCAAAAGCATGGTTTTCGTATTTAGTTATTGGGTCTAGTAATCGCCTACAAGTTGTTTTCTTTTTCGATTCATATTGCTTCAAAATAGAGCCAAATTTTTAATTAAAATTTTCAATGTAAGTTTCCTAAAACTAAAATTCTAATGAATTTTCAATATAATATTGGTGAAAATAATTTTTTTAATGAAGCTCGACCCCAACCAGAGGCTCTGCCCTAGACCATGCTTCCACACCCCCCGTCAAGGAAATTTTCCCCCCTTGGAACCCCCATTGCTTAAAATATGTACCAATGAGCATCAAGCAAGCATGCACTCCGCACTATTCTATACTATAATGCACTTTGGTCAACAAGTCAATCCAGTTACACTAAAATAATCATTGAGAGAGAGAGAGAAAGAGTGAGAGAGAGAGAGAGATTAATACTTGACAATATGGCGTCCCCTGATATGATTCATAGCAAAATGGTTCCAGTATGTTGGTGATAGTAATATGATCTGTGCACTGTAATTCAAGATTTACGACAACAACGCGCCATGTTCACTAAGTGCATATGTTTTTATTAAGAGAATTCAAAGTACTTACCTGTTTGTATCTTTGAAGACTATGTGCGCATAATTCATTCGCTATATCAATGTTTACATAATTACCATGACAATTTTCCACAGCCGACTGCAAAAAAACATGGTGAAAACCTTGAGATCCTAAGCTAGTTGTAATTTTGTTTAGTGTGAACTAAGAAATACCTCATAAATATTATCTGATATTAGTGCCACACGGTGAGCGTATTTAAGCCTTGAATTGTAGTCCATAAATTTATCAGTGAGAGGATTGCCAAGAATATACCCCTATATATGTCCATTAGCTTTAAATAATTTAGAAAACTAGTCCTTTGGAGTGTAGTATGATGATACTTAAATTACTTGAATGTTTAGCGTCGGTTGGTCTCCACATTCATTGCCTGTAAATACGACGACGATCAGAACACAACGCTACACATCATCTGATGAAAGATTAAGGTAATCAAGGTATTTACTTTACCTTCGTATACTTTCAAGGTGATTAAGGGAGCGACAATGCCTGTGTAAGATACCCCTTTTATGTAAAGTGGATTCTTCAAAAACTTAGGGTGGTCCATGAGAAACTATTCATCAAACTAAACAAATCAAATTAAAAAGCAAGGATCCAAAGTACATGTTCTTCACAAAAAAATAATAACTGCCAAAATGTGTATGTCTTCCAAGGCAGATAAGTTAACTAGGTGGTTGACATTTGAAAACCAAAGTTTGAGCACTAATTACTCCTATTTCTCATGTGTCATGTCTTCTATAAATAATCTTCAAAAACGCTATCTGTTATGGTAAGACCATGTGTAGTGGACAACCAAAACAAAGCCCCTACCCTTGGGCGTTTTGCAACACGTGGCAGTCTAGTCAACAAGGGGGCTTTGTTGGGCTTTTTTCTAAAAGGGGCGTAGTGGAATAAAGCCTCATAATGCCCCAACCAATCATTATCCAATTATTTTTTTATTTTTATTTAAAACTAATGATAATTAAGTTGGAACAATCTGATTGGCCAAAGAAACAAGGGTGGGGCGTGGAAAAAAAGAACGGCAAGGGGGATATTTTTGAAAAAAACGCCCCGAGGGGCGGTCATGGGGCTTTGTTAGGTGTTTTTCTGTCAAAAAACCCCCCACTACGGGTGGTCTAAGGTGAAGATAAAAAAAAAAGAGTTGCTACGTAACACCACGTAAGCAGGAGTGATATCACTTTTCACCCTTCACTAAGGTTTGTTATGACGATGTAAAATGTGGTGGATGATTAGTAAAAAACTAAAAAAAATGAAAATGCTAAGCCGGAGCTAAATGATTGGTTAATTTGTATATTATTTAGTAATTTAAAAAATTAAACATCACTTACACCCGGCCGCTGCCCGCCTCACCATCACTCCCACCACCCCCGATCATACCCAAGGGACTGTGTTCCGTGCCCCATGCCTATGTGGCATAAGGACCGTGACCTTGTGATCAACCTCCATAACACATGCTTTAATCAAGAAATCGTAAATTTAGCATTGTTGTAAGTTTACTTCTACTATACCTTTTTCATAAATTCATGACTTTGGGCAGCCATAATACTATCACTGCTAATCCATGCCTCTTTTGTTTTAGCATAGGAAAATCCACTGCCAGCAAGCATATCCACAAATATGATACTAGCAGTCTACATTTTTAATCATTAATTTACAACAACAAAATAAAGTCCTTGTTATATTTGAATATGGAAACATGATTAATGAAAAATAAGAAGATTATATCAACCTTTGTCCAAGAGTATTCGTTCAATAACAAAGTGGCAGTTGTTGTGTCATTATCAACGTTAATGCTAAGTGGGCCTATGTACAATCATTACGCAAAATAATTGCAATGTTACTGTACTGTTTAAAAGAATTAATCAAAATTAAATACTTAATGCAAAGAATTAATCAAAATTAAATACTTAATGCATTAGGTTAAGGAATGATGTGAGAACCATTAAATTACTTGATAATGGGAGGACACTATCAACCCAACAAAATTTTTTAAACTTTATTATTTATATGTTCCTAAACTTTACGGAAAGAGTAAACTGTCAAAATGGTTCTTAAGGTTTGGTCACTTTTCCCACTTTAGTCCAAATCTCAAACTTTTTGACTTTTTGGTCCATGTGGTTTCAATTTTGTTGTTATTTTCATGCAAAAGCAAAATCTGGTCATATTTTTTAGTTCACATCCAGTTTTTTTTTTGTCTTTTTCCTCCCCTTTAATGAAGGGCAAAATGATCAGATTTTTTTACTGACTAGATTTTGATTTTTGATGAAAATGGCAACAAGATTGGAACCACAGGGACCCAGATTCAAAAGGTTTGAGTTTTGGACTAAAGTGGCAAAAGTGACCAAATCTCAACGACCATTTTGGCAGTTCACTCTCATAGAAATTGTAAAAAGTAATATATACATATATACCGATCTACCAGTAGCTCGTAAACAACATATATATGCCTCGTATGAGCTATATATCATATGTAACTTAGCGAGCTACAAATATATATTTTTATATATACAACACTAACCTACACTAACCTTTTAATAAAAATAAATATAAATCAAAATTCAAAATTTTGTTTCGATAACAGTGGTTCTCTCGGTTCTTAAATATATTTTAGGCTCAGGATCCGTACCCTCGATCGGTTGAAGTTAGAAAGAATACCAGGATAACTTAACATTTCATACCCGTTTCATATAAAAAGCCAAGTAACGCCGAAGTTCCTGGACCACCAGGGATATAACATATAAGAGGGTCTTCTTCAGGATTATTTTGTGACTCAACAAAATAATAAAATAACTGCACTTCTTCCTTCTCCCCAACTCCAACATAACTTCAATTGATTCCATACAAAATACATAAACACTAATTAGAATATATATATATATATATATATATATATATATATATATATATATATATATCATTTAAGTGATTTAAAAGAACATAAGAGTAAATTCATCTAAAATAAAATAGATAAATCATACATACCCGGTTTCAAGTTTGAAAGGAAGATCACCAGAATATCCTGGAAGGTTTTTGACAATTGATCCTGAATGCGCTAAGGTTATGAAGTAGGATTCAAGTGTTAGAAGAAGAATAAAATGATAGAAAAGCATCATGTTTTCTTCAATGTTGAATCTTGACTTAACCAAGTTATGGAGGAAATGGCCCTTTTACTTTCCTGCAGACATGAATTGTATTATTTATCAATTATACAATTACAATTATAATTATGAGTGGGCCAAGGTAGCTTTTGTTTGTAGTTGTATTTCCATTTTCCAAATCACCCACCCACGTTCAAAATTTCGTTTTCTTCAAAACAAAATTGTTATCATCTAAAGTAATAATATAGTGACTTTTTTCAATCATCGATAGTAAATCTTGAAGTCATGATATTACTGTACATAACTCTTTGGACTCGACTAAGTAGGTTCACAACCTTCAGTGTAAGGATACCAAAAGTATCAAAGCAAATGGAATAAACACGTGTTGGTGGTCAAAGCACGTTTTCTCATGTTTGATCACTTTGCCTAAAACAACTTTCAAAGCAGCCTGACATACCGTGAAAGCACTACCCCCAATCCCACAAGAGGGGAAACCCATGTTAGATCTAAATCCTACTATCCATCCAAAGACTAAAATACCGGCTACTCTAAGGTAGATCTTCTTTCCAATAGGCCAGTTAAGAAATTCACCGGTGCCTCTTTCTTACTAAAATTCCCAACATGCCTGCCTAAATATGTCAAAAATGTCATCCCTAACTAAAACATGTCGGTACTTGAACCTCGGGAGTTCTCTATAATGCACAACATGCTTCCCAAAGGAGTCCAAACACATTTATGACAAACATGGCATACCTTATCAACCGGAAATAAATGAATCATGAGCGATACTTAGGGATAGTATGGTACTCCATCGGTGACATATCTTGGGCTAACCTGTCTATAAGTATAGCGAGAAGGAAATCTTAGGCATGTGGTGCTCGCAAACAGTCAAAAACGGCTTTTTGTCTAACGGTCATGTCAAACTGTACTTGAATGTCATGGACAATTTTACTATAAAGGGTACTCACCAATGCATGTTGGGCTTTAGGGGGTTGTCCTAATTAGTGAAATCGCAAATGTTGAAGCTTGGAATCGTATTACGAAGATAAGCCAAAGCAAAAACATAATTAGAATCCATACTACATACGCCGTTGTCTCGTAAAATGTGGTCATGAATCACCCAAGATTGGGCCATCGAGGCCATAAAGGCATAGGATGAAGCCTCTATAGCCAAATACAACCCCAAACCCATGAAGGTAATAAGTAAGGAAGCAAGTCATCGTTGGAAGTCTCCAAAGAAAGGACCTCCACAAACCACCAAGTCTTCAATCGCGTCACACAAACCTTTGTCAAAGAATAATATTGCATCCTCCAGGTGTACATGTTGGCATGTCTTCAAGTCAAAGAAAAATTTGGCTATGCCCATACAAATCAAAACACAGTGCCAAAAAACTTCTACTTCTTCGTTAAAAAGAATCCGAGCATCTTCTTCCCAAACATCAAAGCACATTAATTACTTCCCACCCCCTCACAATGTCATGGCTGGCCCCAAGGTAGTGGTGCACAAATCGGGTTTTTTGAATACCCGGTTCCGGGTATGAAACCGGGTTCGGGTATGACCGGGTTCTATAAAATCGGGTATTGAGAATACCCGGGTCCGGGTCCGGGTTTTATACAAAAAATGTATACCCTATATACCCGGGTTCGGGTAGGGTTGGGTCTGGTTTTCTAATACCCGGGTATTATAATACCCTATTTCCGGGTTCGGGTATGGATCTGGTTGGGTTCGGGTATGCCTCGGGTATGGATCGGGTATAGAGCATAGAGATTAAATGTAAACCAAGAAATGGTCAAAATATACTTTCTAACGGTTATATAGCCGTTACCAAAGTGCAAAACTCGAAAAAAAAAACGAAAAAACTCGGACAGGGTACTGGAAAACCCGGACCGGGTATTGGAAAACCCGGACCGGGTATTGAAAAAACCCGGTTCCGGATTCGGGTTGAAACCGGGTACTCATAAAACCCGGGTTAAAAACGGGTATAAAAAACCCGGTTCCGGGTTCGGGTTTTATAATAGAAATGCATACTCGATCCTTACCCTATGGGTAGGTTCGGGTATAAAAAAACCCGGGTTTTATAATACCCGGTTCCGGGTTTTTTTTTTCGGGTCCGGGTTCGGGTTTTTGTGCACCACTACCCCAAGGGCACCGCCTAGCGCCCGCAACCACGCATGGGTGTGGTGGTGGTGGTGGCGCGGTTTATCTGACGTGGTACCAGAAAACGTTGAGAGGCACAGTGGTAACACATGCTCTTATAGTGGAAGTGTATTCAGAGGCGGATGTATGTGCATGGTAGGGGTAGTTCGGGCTACTCCTCAACTTTATCGGCGAGTGTAAAATTAGTGTAAAACTTTTCTTTCTTCACCGTTTTATCACTTTTATGTATCAGGATGCCTTTGAACAAATATTTGGATACCCTTAGATCTAAAAACAATTTAGGATACTCCTTAATTTTTCTTTTAGATCTGCCACTGAGTATATTGTTTGTAGTCTTGTAGACTACAAAAATTGTAACCTAAACGATAGGAACTTCAATCAGCTTCTATTGGACGTAGACCGGAAATTTGATCAACTTCTATGGGACGTAGACCGGAAATTTGACAAACTGAAAAGGGAAAAAAAATATTGGGCTAGATATAATAATTACTTTTGTTTTGGAAATAATAATAATAATAATAATAATAATAATAATTTTTTTTTTTTTTACTGGCAGACACAAAATGGGTCCCAATTGTTTGAGGCTTAAAGCTTTAGGTTTTTTTCTTATATCTGGGCCAGCCCTCAAAAATTCACCATAAGTGATTTTTAGGATGGAATCCGTGACGACAAACATATACTGACGGGTTGAGTCCGTTTTTTTTATATAACTGGGTCAGTCCTAAAAATTCACCACAAGTGATTTTTAGGATGGAATCTGTGGCGACAAACACTGATGGGTTGGGTTTTGATTTTTTTTAATCTTATTTTTTCTTTTCTATACTAGATTTCTTAGAGAGTTCGGATGATTTTGTTTAGCCATTATCAGTTAGTTAATGGTGGATGGAAAGTGGAGTAGGAAGGTGACGAATATGTTAAAGCCAGTTTATTAAAAAGAGTTTGATATTTGATTGAAAGTAAAGCACATGACTAATTACATTTCACAATATGTTTATAGGTTTATTTACTAAAAAAGGGTTGCTATCACCTATTATTAAATTTAAAATCTTAGCCAGTCTATCAAAAAACTAAAGAAAATTAAGGATGCTGGAAACGCTTCCGGGTTGCGCTAGATGGACAATGAAAACTGTGACAACCCGTAATTTCAGATTAATATTGTAACTTAACCACAATTAATTTAGACATACATTCATAGCACTGCATTTAACTTTGACTAGTTAAATGAGTCTACGTTGATAATTCGGTGAATTACCGGAACGCATACGCAAATTAACTCTCGAACGTTGGTGACTAACTCGAATAATATTTGTAAACGGACGGTTTATACATAACTGTTTATGCGAAACTTATTGCATGCTTGACAGATACGTGAATTATATGCCTTAATTGTAAATTACAAGATGTTGTGTGCTTTATGTGGAGATTTTATAATTAAGGGTGTGTTATGGATATTAGAGAAGTTATAATAAAACACACACCCTAAACACCTCTCACAATTCACTGTACAGCAATTCATTCTTCTCTCAAATCCTTCTCAAATCATTTTGGCTTTTGCGACACAATTCTCCTCCTCAATCTTGATCATTCCAATCCTCCTAAAACAAACATTAGATTGAAGATAAGGTATGTGGTTATGTTTATGATTAATAACCTGCTCTTTTGATTTTATGCAACCCCAAGTCCTCCAAACAATGGCTCTGTGTTTAGTTAATTATTCCGAGTGATTATGCAATGGTTTGTGTATGATTGTGTAATCGTTTGCCTGATATTAGGATGCTATTGACATGTTAGGATTTCTAAACTGTTGTTTTGAGTCGTAACATTGTGATTAGGGTTTTGATCATACTAGAACTGTTATATTGAAAACCGTGGTTTGGGTTTGGTTAATCTGTGCGTTTGTTAATCCAGAGATAATTGTCAGATGTTCCGAGTTTATATGTCAAATGAACAAGTTGTCTGAGTTATCAACATGCAAAGTTTCCCGGGTTTATTATTAACTATGTATTCCGAATTTGTATAGTAATGATGATGTCCGGATTTGTGTAAATTAAACAAGGATCCTTCCGAATTAAATTTATATATGGATGGGTGTCCGAGTTTCAAATGTTTTTCCGAGTTTATATAAATACCATGAGGTGTTCGGATTTACATAAATCCCTTGTGTCAGCCCTTATGAATATGACGATGTGTTGCCGAGTTTAATTGTTTAAATAATTTGGGTTTGTCATGCTTCTTTGATGTCCGAGTTTAATTTGCCATGTATGCTTTTGTCAGGGTTTAAGATGGGTATGTTTTGTTAGGGTTTAAGATGGGTATGTTTTGTCAGGGTTTAAGTTGGGTATGTTTTTCAGAGTTTAACTTGGGCATGCTTGTCCAAGTTCAGCTGTGTATATGTGATGTCTGTATTTATTGATAATATTTACATCCGAGTTTCTTAAAATCACACTACTTGTCATCAACTAGAAAATCCATTGTGTGTTACCGAATGGTAAAACATGTTAATCTGATTACATAAACACTGAGTTGTTTGGACACTTAGGGTATTGCAAACACTCTACTTGTATACATACTTACATTTAAACGTACATTAGGTCACGTGTAATGGACCTAACACTTAACGCGTAAAGACACGTTAACATTATCAAGCAAACTAAGGTGAGTTTACCACTCTTTCACAAGCATGCGTCCCGGGGGGGGGGGGGACAAACTACTATTCCTTGGAATAATACTTTTCATAAACGTCATAGTTTAATTTCGATGTTGGTTAATAAACTCACTCTATCATGAAAGTCCCTACTTACTACCGAAATAGTTTCCTTGAAGGCAAAGGGGTATTAGTTGATAGCGCTATTAGGCTTGACAACCTCACACCGTACCTGGGAAGACGAGCGTGAACTAAGGACCTTAAACACATGACCAATGTTGATAGGAAATTATGAGGGCAAACAAACATACTTCACTCCGGTATCGAGTTTATTAATGACATGTCTTTAAACTAAACACCAACTTGTGTTTGTTAAACAAAACTGTGAACTCGCCGGCTTAACCGCTGATACACTTTTCTGCATGCTTGCAAGTCGTTAGATATAACTTGAATGAGAACTTGCGGTCTGGGGAGTTGGAGTGTCATGGGGCGTGATTCTGGATTACAAACATTATTGCTTTACGTTTTAAAACACTTTAATTTAAATTGTTGAGACGTTTACATTGCTTCCGCTAAACACATACTATGATTGAAATGTTTAATTTGAAGTTCGTTATTCATGTTGGATATGATGACTTTGTTTTATATTAGATATTTAATAGTTCGACATGATTAGTGGCTAGATCCTGGTACGTCACACGCCTCACGGTAAAACTCCGCAAATGGAAATTTGGGGGTGTGACAAAAACGGTCGCAACCCATGCGGGTTCCTTTGACATAGACAGTGGCGAATCCAAGATTTTTTTGTGTAGGGTGGATACAATACGGGTTAACTAAAAATGTGTATAGATAGGTCTTGTACTGTTACTACATGAAATTTTACTTGACGATGATTCTTTTCTTTTTAAAAAGTTATAAAGAGTTTTTAAATGGAAAACAAATATAAATTAACACACATAAATAAGACTATAGGTATATAAGAGTGTGAAAAATAGAACCTTATTTAACTTTACTAGAAAACGTCATAAAATAGAGGATCTTTGTAGACTTGTGGGCTATACTTTTTAAAAAGGAATGGAGGATCGGAAATTCATAAATCTAAAAGAAAAAGAATATATAAATCACTAGATCAAATTGGTAGTAAAATCCAGAAGTTGGTTAGCAAAAAACTATCTCAAGTTCCAAAAAATTGGCCTCATGAATATTTTAAAAGCACATGTAATGGGCCAACAACTTCGGGCTTCACACCCTACATTTGCTTTTGGCGGATTAATGGGCCAGCTGGGTTGATTGGCTTCACACCCTACATTTGCTTTTGGTGGATTAATGGGCCAGCTGGGCTGAATGGCTGATGGTGTGAAAAAATGAAAACATTACTGCGTATGGGCTAGAGATGGGCAAAATCGGGTCTTCTGAATATCCGGACTCGGTTCCAACCCGGACCCGGTTCCTCATGCTAGTCAGTAGACCCGGTTCCTCTGTGGAACCGGTTCCAGTTCGTACCCGGGTATAAGTTTTTAAATGTGGAACCGGCTGGAACCGGTTCCGGGTATGGTAGGAACCGGGTACGGGAACCAGCTGGAACCGGTTCCGGGTATGGTAGGAACCGGGTACGGGAATCGGTTCTGTCATAAAAAGCTGCATTTACTATTAGGAACCGGTTCTGTCATAAAAAGCTGCATTTACTATTAGGAACCGGTTCCTAATAATTGAAACTGAATATTACTCTTAAAATCGGTTTTTTCTTATAATTTGACCTCATTCTCTACACCACTTCCAATTTCATTTACTTACTACAAAAAATCAACACTTTAACCACTTCAAATCTAATACTATCAAAGAGATAACGATGGCTTGCAACGATGAGGTCGTGGATGTTTTGGAAACCAAAAGAAACCCCGCTATTTGGAAGCACTTTGACTTGTGCTTGATGTCGGATAGCCATGAAATGGCTAGATGCAAGGGGTGCGGGAAGTTCATGAAGGCGTCGGCCAACTCGACGCTCAAGAAACACACCGACCGCCATTGTCCGGTGACAAAGGCGAAAAACAATGAAAAGGGTGAAGCATCCGGGACCGGGTCATCGAAAGTTTAGTTTGTTTTATGTATTGTAAACCCATTGTGTTTTATGATTAGTATGTTTAGTGTTTTATGTGTTTTGTTTAACGTTTCTTGTTTAGGTTGTTTGTGTAACCGGGTACTTGTTTCTCATAATAAATAGTTTTATGTTTATGTATTATACCTTGTTCTAGCAAAGACTTATAAAAAAAAACTCATATTAAAAATATATTGACGCCGGGTCTGGAAGGTTACCGTAGGAACCGGGTATGATAAGAACCGGTTACGGGTACAACCCGGGTACGGGTTGGAACCGGTTCCGGAACTTATTTTTTTCCAAAAATGTGGAACCGGGTAGGAACCATCGGGTATTTTGAACCCGGAACCGGTTCTACTATATGTCGGGTAGGAACCGGAACCGGTCCCAGGTAGGTTCCACCGGGTCGGGTTTGGAACCGGTTATTATGCCCATCTCTAGTATGGGCCATATGTACGGTGGGTCTGGGCCCACCCTACATTTGGTGTGCATCCGCCAAGCGTTGACCTGGTTTTGAGGGACGGTGGGGTGAGCGACTGCCCAAGGCCCAGTCTTCCCGAGGACTGAAACGTTTTTGAAAATGAAAGTTCGTAGTAAAAACGAACTTTGTATTGGGTTTCATACTCTGCTTTGGGTTGTGGCTGTTTTTTGTGTCTGTCGTAAATTGCCCACGAAAGATTCATCAACTTCTCACTCCTCATTCTAGTTTGAGTGTTTTTTTTTAAATAAGAAAATAAGTAAAGTTAACAAAAGTCAAAAATGACACTAACTTAAGGTTAAAAAAATGGATAGGATTAGTGTTAGCCAAGTGATTGACAATTACAAAATTTGGAAACCACAATTACAAAAATGACTAAACTGAATGATAATCCGTTATTCGTGATTTTGGTAGTTTGTGCCGGCGTACACATTTTATCCAAACACATCAACTTCACTCTTTTTTCAACAAAAATTCCACTTGTAATCAGACCCAAATTATGCTCAATTTCAAGTTTCTTTCGCAATCGTACTTCTTCTTCTACTACTATCTATCATCATCATCTTCTTCATCTCTTGAAGCAAAAGAGGGTGTAATCAATCGTCTGGATGCGCACAAACCATCTCCATTGCTACAAGAATCAGCGAATAATGTGAACAACTTGTTGGTGCGTTATCCATGACACCGAATGACATTCATTAACATTAATCACGCCGAACAGTAGTATGTTATGGTACCATAGGACTGATAATCCCGTTAGTGAACTGTTCACTGGATTTGGTGGAAGTTTGGGTAACGACATAAATTGTTTCTGATTAACAAATCATTTGTTGATTTGTTAGTCTAGTTAAAGAGACCCTTTGGTGGTCTATTAAAGATACCCTTTGGTGGTATAGTCAACACAGACTTGAATGTGTTCATTAAAGAACGACCAAAAGTTTTCACAATTAAAACACGGACAACTGATTTATAACACGGATGATTTATCGATGACAAGGATAAGTGGTTTATAACACGGACGATTTATTGATGACTCGGACAATTGGTTTATGACACATACAAATGGTTTATAACACGGACAATTGGTTTATGACACGTACAAATGGTTTATAACAAGGACGATTGGTTTATGGTAAGTGATTTAGATAACGAAACAGGTCTAATATGATAAAAGCATGGTGGATACTCCACTGGTACTTCCTATATGTAAGTGTTGTTATCGTATTACATATCGTAGCATTACCCAAATTACTTGGACAAATGTTTTCAAACAATGACACGCAACGATTTTCACTTAAAGATATAAATCATACGAAGTTTTCTTTAAATCGATTTATCACTCGGTTTTACAAAAGAAATGTTTTGGTCAAGATTCATGGCTACAAGGTTTTCACAAACTCTAACCAACTTGTTTTAGTTTGTTAATTATGTTGCAATATCAAACACTTTTTGATACAAGGTTTTCATTTAACGACTTTTATAGTCGAACGAGATGTTGCAATATGTATACAAAGCCATGAATTTGACACACTCGCAAAACCTATATACTCGCTGACATTTTTATGCTGACTCTCTTTTCACATATGTTTCAGGAACCAATGTTTGATGATTGAAATGCATGCTTCACGTAGGATCGGACGCAGGCTTAGTGACTTAAAACATTAAAGACAATTTATCTATATTTTGTTTCTGTTTATTCCAAGACAATGTAAACACTTAATTTAATAATACAAAACTTTATGTACCATGTGTTGTGAAACAATAGTTCTGTGACATGACTCCTCAACGTTTCCGCCGCGTTTTGTTGTTTTACGCAGTCAGGTGTTATAAAACATTTGTTGGTTGTCAAAGCACGGTTTCTCGTGTTTGATCACTTTGCCCAAAGCAGCCTAACCCGCCGTGAAAGCACTACCCCCAAACACATAAGAGGGGAAACCCCTCTTAGATCTACACACACACATGTGTTTTCCTACTATCCATCCAAAGACTAGAATGTCAGTTGGTCTAAGGTAGATCTTCCTTCCAATGGGTCAGTTAAGAAATTCACCGGTGTCCCTTTCTTAGTAGAAATCCCAGTATGCCTGAATATGTCAAAAATGGCATCCTTAACTAAATCATGTCGGTGCTTGAACCACGAGAGCTCTCTACAATGCGCAACATGCTCCCCAAAGGAGTCCAAACATGCCTTATGAAAAACAGGGCATACCTCATCAACCGGTAATAAATGAATCATGAGGCAGTACTAAAGGATAATACGGTACTCCACCAATGACAACTGTTGGGCTAACCTATCTATAGGTATAGCAAGAAGGAAATCTTGGGCATGTGGTGTTCGCAAACACTCAAATATTGTTTTTGTCAAAACGGTCATGCCAAACTGTACTTCAATCATGTTGGGCTTTAGGGGGTGCCCTTATTAGTGAAATCCATGAAGTCGAAGCTTGGAGTAGTATCACGAAGATAAACCAAAGCAAAACATAATCAGAATCCATACTACTAATGCCACTGTCTCGTAAGAGGTGGTCCTAAAGCACCCAAGATTGGGCCCTCGAGGCCACAAAGGCCACAATGACTTGCCGGAGTCCAGAAACCGCCAAAAATCCGATTCAAAATCAAATGGATCCATAACTCTGACTAGCGTTTAATTGACTCAATCTCTCGAAATATCTTTTGACGAGTTACAGTACGAGTTAACTCAGGCGTTCTGTCTCATGGACACCGATAACGACGGTAGAATAACCAGATCGGAGCTTGAATCTCTATTACTTCGTATCAGAGTAACTCAATCGGAACGACGGATAATAACCGCCGACGAGTTGTTGGTGGTGTTTCAAGCGATTGGCAATGGATGGGGTTGTGTGTTTTGAGGACTTTGCGAGAATGATGGAGACCCAGGTGTAGAAAGGAGAACAGATATACTGGTAGGAGGAAGAGTAGTATATTAGGTCTTTTGTGAAGATGTTTTAAGAAGGGGTTCATAGCTTATTTTTTAAGATGAAAAAAGGTGAGTTCAGATCTGTTTAAAGAAAAAGTATTCAAGGGCAATGTCTGCGTGCTTGCAGACATAAGCTCCCATGAGGATGTTTGATCAATTTTCGTCTCAATGGTTTGATCAATTTTTCCAGTTTCATCTAAACTGTATTTTTTTTCTAGCATTTGGATCCTTGTGGTTTCTAATCTTGTCGTTGTCATCCACTTGATTAACCTCGTCTGATTTTTAACGTTAAGTTAGTGACATATTTTTCCCTTTTATAACTTTACTTATTTTCTTTCTTTTATAACCAACCTTATCCCTATTCTAATTCTCTTTATCCGTCACCCACTTCGATCAATAAGGACTTGTAAAGTCTAATCTATCCCCCACCTCCACAACCAGCTTTTCAATCTCGGCCACCGTTGCCATCATCGTAAACCTCTTCTCCTTCCTCACGATCTTCTCCTCTAAAACAGCTACTTTGAGATTAAATAAAACACGCTCATCCTTGTTTTGTGCTTAATCGAATCCAAAACAACTTCAATTGTTTCGATTTCCGATCCATTGTGATAGTCTAGCGTAGGATCTGGTTTCGGTGATTTTCTTGAACCACGAAAGATTCATCGTCTCAATGCTCACTCTCATTCGAGTTAAATAAAAAAAAAGAAGAAAATAAGTAAAGTTATAAAAGGTAAAAAATGCCACGAACTTAAGGTTAAAAAAATAGATAGGATTAGTGTTAGCGAAGCCAATGACAATAACAAAATTTGGAAAACCTAAATACAAGAAAAAATCTATTACTCATTTAGTAATTTAACAAGATTTGAATTAGATAGACTTGCATCTTTCTGAGGACATGGTCGAGGATAGGAGTTCTTGAAGACGTATGATTAAGGCTAACGACATTTCAGGAGGATAGTTCGATTTTGTATTAGATACTCGTCTTAGGGGCTTGGTTTTTCATCTTTATATTGATAGACTATGTGTGTTATCGCTTGCGTTTGTGTTATATTCTTTTTGTATGTTTATTTGACCTGTATATCTGGATTTGGTTTAGGAGCGGGGAGGTCTCACTGGAAGCGGCCTCTCTATCCTCTGGGATAGAGGTAAGGGTTGCCTACATCTCACCCTCCCCAACCTAACTAAGACGAACCGGTATGGGGGCCGGCCCATGCCCGGCAATGCCCGGCGCCGGACCCCCACACCGCCCCCCTTGGCCCGGCCGCGGCACACCCGGCTCTTCCCTGCCATCCTTGTCGTGCCTATCCCACTCTCACACACCTATACATACACACACATATATATATAAAGGGGTTAATCTCCCCACCCCCTAGGTCCATTCCCTTTATGCTCATTCTCCCACCTACTCCTACGTGGGCTGACATGGCGGCCCATCTCTCAAGGATGAGCGTAACTATACCCTTTAGCCTAATAGTTGTCTATGATGAGATTATACTGGGCATGGTTGTTGTATCGTATTTAATCCGTTATTCGTGATTTTGGTAGTTTGTGCCGGCGGTGGAAGCAGTTACATGCTGGATTTTGCTTCACCTAAGATATCGCCAAATATAACAACACATGTCATCCAAATTTTATCCCAAATAAATACATCGATTTCACTCTTTTATACTTCCTCTCAACAAAAACTCCACTTGTAATCAGACCCAAATCATGCTCAATTTCAAGTTTTCTTTCGCAATCGTACTTCTTCTTCTACTACCACCCTTATCATCATCTTCATCATCTCGCTTGAAGCAATAGAGGGTGTAATCAACCGTCTGGATGCGCACAAACCATCTCCATTGCTACAAGAATCGGCAGTTAAAGCTCTTCTTAACAGATTGCTTCCTACCCATTTGTCCAGTTTCCAGTTCAAGATAATCCCCAAGGTTCACTTTTGTATCTTGTTCTTGTTTAATTCGTCACTTTTTTTTATGATTTATGCATCTTGCTTGATGGGTACTCGTTAATTTTTAGTTTAATTGCGAAAAAGTCGTTCTTTGATGACTAACAGGAGAAAACATATCAAAATTGACCTTTAATCAGTATTGTGTCATGAAAGTCAAAAATGTTCAGGGATCATGAAGTTTAATTACATGTTTTGTGCTGCTGTTATGAATGAATTAGATTTTATAGTTTTAGGTATTCCTGGTAGTTAGGGGTGCGACGATCCTCGAGCTCGAGCCTGGCATGTGAAGCTCGTCAGGCTTGTCGAGCCTTAGTGATATCAGTTTTTATTAATATTTAATAACATTTAACCCTGATTTAAAGTTGTCCGGTAAACGAGCTGAGCCGAGCTTATTTAAACTTGTTTACGAGTCAGACCCGAACCTAAAAATAAGCTTGTTTAGTAAACGAGTCCGAGCTTCACTTATCGAGCTCACGAGCCTAAACGAGTCTATTATTTATATTATTTTTATTTAATATATTAGTTAATAGATAATGAACGAGCCGAGCTCGAGCTTGAGAAACTACCAACGAGCCGAGCTAGAGCTTTGAAAACAAATCTCGAACCAAGGTGACACTTGGCTCGTTTGCACCCCTACTGGTAGTGATCATTACTGAAACCCAACCCCCCCCCCCCCTTGCGGTCTAAAATTGTACATCTTGCCATTTGTTGGAATTCATGTGAACTAGCCCCGGAGGCCATGGAATTTCTAAACAGGGTCCAGCGGGCTGTGCATAGTAATTTCTCGACCCTTGAGACTCGCTTCGTCCTTCGTAGGATCGGTTTCTTGGTTTTAAAAAGCGATAAGCGCACAAAAGCGACGAGGTCTAAAATTGAGGCGCAAAGCGCAAAAGCGGTGGGCTTTTCGTACCCGAGGCGCAAGGTGTTTATATAATTTTTTATATATACCATACATATCCCATAGGTTTTTAGCTTCCTTTAACCAAAATATAGCTATAAATAAGGCTTTTTACCATTTTACTTGCATGTACAAGTCAAAAAACCCAAGGTACAACATTTTTCTGCAGTAAAACGCCTCAGATACATGAGGCGCACGCCTCAGGCCAAAAAGCCCCCAAAAAACCCCCTTAAATCTGCGCTTTTTGGGCGCTTCTTGTAATTACCCAAGGCACTGATCGAAAAAGTCCCATAAGCTGCGCCTCAGCGCGCTTTTTAAAACCAAGATCGGTTTTGCTCTTCAAAAGGGGGTTGCGACGCAGCTTTTGCCCGTTTACATGGCAGGCTGCCACTTGTTTGTAATTGGTTGTTTGGGCATATTAATTTACTATCTATAAAGATATATTATAAAAAAATGTGAACTAGACTCATATATCACCACCTCATGTAATTCATTTAAATCTTTTATAATTTGGACTTGAATATTTAGGATGCTTGTGGTGGATACAGCTGCTTTTGGATAACAAACTACAAGAATTCAAGCAGCAATTCACCAGAGATTCTGTATGTATAACTACAATCTACCTGTTATACGAGTTTATCTGTATGAAACATAACTACCATATTTATTTATATTTAATTCTTCGTACGTTTTTGTTATATCAGCATCAAAGGCGCTACAGCAGTTGAAATCGCATCGGGCCTCCATTGGTACATCAAGTATTCATGTGGTGCTCACGTGTCGTGGGACAAGACAGGTGGCGTTCAGATAGCCACCATCCCTCCTCCGGGGAACTTGCCACCTGTCGTAAAAGACGGAATTATGATTCAGCGTCCGGTTCCATGGAACTATTATCAGAATGTAGTCACGTCTAGTTGTAAGTGTGAACCTATGATTATCAATAGGGCTGTAAACGAACTGAACGTTCACGAACTGTACATGAACTTGTTCGGCGGAAAGTTCGTTTATTTAATAAACGAACAAACATGAACAAATTTTGTTGTTCATTTAATTAAACGAACGGACATGAACACACGCGTTGTTCGTGAACGTTCGTTTATGTTCGTTTATATTTGTTCATATATGTTCGTTTATATTTTAATAAGTACATAAGGAGTTATATTTAAATAAATTTATACATAAAGGAGCCTTTCTAACTACTTTTATAAATGTAACAAATTGATAAAAATAGGTTTTCCAATAGAACTTATCAATTATCATAATTAATCAATAATTTATATAAAAAAGCTACTTCATGTCCATTTATGTCTGGTCATTTACAGTTCTATTCGTCTATATTTGTTCAATTATGTTCATTTGTATTGTTTTATGTTTGTTAACTTATGTCCGTTTATGTTCGTTTTCACACTAAATTGTTCACTTATATTTGGAATATTGGATTTTAATAATCCTAACTGTTCGTCGTTGGCCGCCAACAGTCCCAACTTCAAAAATAACCACCGGTAGTCCCAAGTATTGACATGTTGGCCACCAATGGACCCTGACTAACAGAATCCAAACGTCGTTAGTCTCCGGTCACCGGAAAACCGTTTTTTGCCAGAAAAAGGTTCCTGAAAGTCTGCTCTAAGGTTACAAAGAGGTTTGTGACGAAAATGTTGAGTTTTCCGGCCAAAAAGTTGTGTTTTCCGCCCAAAAAGAAGTTTTCCGGCGAAAAAGGAGTTCTCCGGCGACTTCAATAATTGAGGCTCTTACTAGAAAAAGGTTCCTAAAGGTCCCTAACAAGGTTACAAAGAAGTTTGGGATGAAAAGGTTGAGTTTTCCGGCCAAAAAGGAGTTTTCCGGCCAAAAAACGTTTTTCCGGCGACCGGAGACTAACGACGTTAGGGTTCTGTTAGTCAGGGTCCATTGGAGGCCGATATGTCAATAGTTGGGACTGCCAGTGGTTATTTTTGAAGTTGGAACTGTTGGCGGCCAACAACGAATAGTTGGGATTATTAAAATCTAATATTCCTTTACATTTTAAACCAACGAACACGAACATGACAATTTTCTTAAAGAACGGACATGAACAGAAAAAACTGTTCGATTGTATGTTCATGTTTGTGTTCGTGTTCGGTTTAAGTTAAATGAGCGACATGAACATTCCTTTGTTCGTGTTCGTTTACAGGCCTAATTATCAATGCTGGATAATATCCATAATATAGACTCACCTTATGTTGCTGTTCTTTTAAGATAGTACAACGAAGATTCTAAAATCTTAAATTAACAGATTCTTATGTTTGGTGGGATTCGGAAAGATGGGAGAAGGAGATTGATTGGATGGCGCTTCAAGGAATTAATCTACCCCTTGCATTTACCGGTCAAGAAACCATCTGGCAGAAAGTTTTTATGGTGAATAAAAAACTGTTTTTTATTATGTATGTTGCAAAATAGCCTATTTTTCTAGTCACCGTGACTATTATCTTGAATTATATGAAGTCAACATATCATTATCATTTGAAGCCATTTCACGTGTTGGTTGTGTTGTTATACCAATATTTACAAATTATTTATGAAATATATCGATTTCGTTTCAGGATTTTAATATTAGTGCTCAAGATTTAAACAACTTTTTTGGTGGACCTGCTTTTCTTGCATGGGCTCGGATGGGAAACTTACACGCGTGAGTGCATTTTATTCATCAGACATTTTTTCTTGAACCCTTTTAGCGTAAATGAAAATTATTTAGTAAATTTAAGATGAATTTATATATTAATGAATGTATCAGATGGGGTGGACCGTTATCTCAGAACTGGCTGGATCAACAGTTAGTCTTGCAAAAACAGATATTGTCCAGGATGATCGAGCTAGGCATGACTCCCGGCAATCGTTTCATAATATTAAAATAGTTGATGTGTTTTTCGATAATTATGGTCATAAAAAGAGACTGATATTTTCTTTATAGTGCTCCCGTCATTTTCTGGAAATGTTCCCGCTGCACTTAGAGACATATTTCCATCTGCAAATATCACCAGACTCGGAGATTGGTACATCACATGATTTTAAAAAAAAAATTAGAGTAAAGTACACAAATGGTCCCTCTGGTTAACCAAATAACCAAAATTTTGGATTTGGTCCCTAGCTTTTCAAAAGTACATGGATGGTCCCTGTGGTTTGCACTTTGTAATGCATTTAGTCCCCAGCTAACAAGTCTATAGGTTTCAGCAGGTCCATGTTGGGGACTAAATGCGTTACAAAGTGCAAACCACAGAGACCATCTATGTACTTTTGGCAAAAGTTGGGGACTAAGTGCGTTAAAAAGTGCACACCACAGGGACCATCCATGTACTTTTGGAAAGCTAGGGACCAAATTCAAAATATTGGTCAACCACAGGGACCATCTGTGTACTTTACTCAAAAAAATTTGACACTCGTGTTAACTGAGCTCATTGGTCTTTTTATTTTAGGAATACTGTTAATGGTAATCCTCGGTGGTGCTGTACTTACCTTCTTGATCCATCTGATCCATTATTTATACAAATTGGAGAAGCGTTTATTAAAAAACAAATTAAAGGTAAACATAGGCATTTATTAATCGTGTCCTTTGTTTGAGCCATACGTCCTTTATTTACACATTTTTTTGTATAATTGTTGTAGAGTATGGAGATGTGACGGATATTTATAACTGGTAGCTTCTGCAAACCCTTATATAATTTTATGTAATAACTTTACACATGAATGTTGTATCTTAAACGATTATGATTTTTTGTTCAGTGATACATTCAATGAGAATGAACCTCCAACAAGTGATCCAACGTATATTTCAACTCTCGGTTCTGCTGTTTATGAAGCAATGTGCAAGGCAAATAAGGATGCAGTCTGGCTTATGCAGGTTTTTAAATTTTAGATTTTTAATAATTTTTTATTATTTAGTATTGTGCGACTTTTGAATTTTTAAAATCATTATGTAATGTAATTATATATTTTGTTTAGGGCGGGCTGTTCTATTCGGACTCGTCATTCTGGAAACCGCCACAAATGAAAGCAAGTTCTTCTTAATTTTTAATTTTTTTTTTCTGTTGGAAAAAAAATTATTGAATCTTGATTGATGATTTACCAAAGTCATATATTAAATTACAGGCTCTCTTGCATTCGGTTCCATTTGGGAAAATGATAGTTCTTGATCTATTTGCTGACGTAAAACCCGTATGGGAATCATCATCGCAATTCTATGGCACCCCTTATGTGTGGTAACATCATCTTTTAACACCAAATTACTTTAACATAATAAAACCCGTCAATTGTTTGTATAATTATATCCTATTTTGCAATTTGTATATAAATCAGGTGTATGTTACATAATTTTGGAGGGAACATTGAGATGTATGGCGTATTGGATACACTTGCATCAGGCCCCATTGTCGCACGTGTCAGTGAAAATTCAACCATGGTATGTTTATAACTTCTTAGGTCGAAACGGTTTTATATTTTTTTGACGATGTGTTTTCTTCTTATTTTTATTTGTTTATTTAAATACAGGTTGGTGTTGGGATGTGCATGGAAGGAATAGAGCATAATCCAGTTGTCTATGAATTAATGCCTGAAATGGCATTTCGAAAGGATAAAGTTCATGTTGAGGTGATTAACGTTTTAACATCTTTTTATTATTTTTAATCTTTGTTTACAAAATATCTGCATGACAATCAATTAATAAAAGAAACCACTTATGGGACACTTGTCATCATATTAGGCCATGTCTTATGGATAATTATTATTTTAGTTTAATTTATTCTGATTAATTATAGATAATCCTCATACTAGATATTATTTAGTTTAATATCTTGTGGATAATTATTATTTAGTTTAATCTCTATTATTTAATTATAGATAACTCTCCTACTAAATATTTTTTTTTTAATCTCTTCTACTTAACTATAGATAATAATTATTATTATTATTTATTTTAAATTGAATGTATACTTAACTCTATTAAACTTTAAGCTTTTACCATAGTATATAATGCTAGACATAAAATCGAAAAACATTTTGGATGGCATCAATAATCATCTTCGCAATCACCATATCTATCGCGTACCGAATATATCCATTAATTTTTTTAGATATAATTTTCTTATCATTTGGTACATAAAATCAATTTTATTCAAGTCGTGTAATACACGAGGGTTTTTAAAGATATAATTTTTTTTATTATTTGGTAAACAATACTACATTTATTCACCCCGTGTAATACACGTGGTTTTAAAGATATAACTTTTTTTATTATTTGGTATTAATTCAACCCGTACAATAAAGAAGGTTTTTAAAGATATATATTTTTTTTATTATTTAGTATATAAAATTTATTTATTCAACCCGTGTGATACACGGGGTTATAACCTAGTTAATCTATAATTACTAACACAGGAATGGTTGAGAATTTATTCCCGTAGACGGTATGGCAAAGCAGTGAAACAAGCTGAGTCAACATGGGAAATTCTTCATCGATCAATTTATAATTGCAGTGACGGAATCGCTGTATGTTTAACTTTTAAATGGGCCCACCTCTGTTTAATCAATTTGTTTTAATGCAGTATTCTTAATCTTTTCAGGACCACAAAACGGATTACATAGTTAAATTTCCAGATTGGGACCCCGTATCAAAACATCTACTCTAGCTTCCAAAACCAAATATCAACACAATGTATAGTAACCGAAGATTTATGTTGACCGCGTCTGACTCAACGTTACCTCAACCACATATGTGGTACTCAGCTAATGATGCTATCGATGCATTAAAACTCTTCATCGATGCAGGTGAGGATCTTGGCGGAAGCCTCACTTACAGGTATTTAATTTCATAATTTTCAAAGTTTTATTGCTTGTTTTCCGAATCATTTGTCATTTTTTTGGGGGATATGATCGGGTGGTTCCGCTGGTGGCACGATGACTCCAGTGGTCCGTCAGTGATCCAAATTTGCTGTTAAAAAATGTCTTTTTTCATGAAAGATTTTATGGTTTTGATCTTTTTTATAGGTATGACTTGGTAGATCTTACACGGCAAGTGTTATCAAAGCTAGCAAATCAAGTCTATTTAGATGTGTTATCTGCTTTCCAACACAAAGACGTGAAAGCTGTCGAAACTCATAGCCAAAAATTTGAGCAAATAATTACCGACATTGATGAACTTCTTGCATCAGATGATAATTTCCTCCTTGGAACTTGGCTCGAGAGTGCAAAAAGTTTAGCTTTAACCCCTTCTGAGAAACGACAGGTGAGAATCGATTTATTTAAACCTTTATTTGTATAGCTAAATAAAAATGGTTTAATTGTAAAATATTAAATAGTTTCTCTCTCTAATTAATTAATTTCCATACCCTCTCTCCTCTTATCTCTTTCATGTAATAAGTTTCGTACATACGTATAGATACAATAACCATTGTAATCTAGACGCTTGTAGATGTTTATAATATATATGAATACACAAAAATTTATTTGCGCATATGCATATATGAATACATATGAATTTTTCAAATTGGTTCTCGTAGTTCTCATATTATTTATGGTTCAATACTTGCATGCATGCATGATGCGAGGTAAATAAATTTTGTCGACTTTTTTCTTACTCCATAACCGTTGCAGTACGAGTGGAACGCGAGAACACAAGTAACAATGTGGTACGATACAACAAAAACGAATCAAAGCCAGCTTCATGATTATGGTAACTTCTTCCACAAGCAACGACTTTCAAACTTCATTTAGATGTTTACGGGTGTAATGTTTTTCTTTTTTGACTTTTTTATGCGCAGCTAATAAGTTTTGGAGCGGGTTATTAGTGGATTACTACTATCTACCACGAGCTGTGATGTATTTTCACCGTTTGTCTGATAGCTTGAGAGACAACAAGACGTTTGAGATTGTGGAATGGAGAAAGGAATGGATATCATACTCGAATAAATGGCAACAAGATACAAAAGTGTACCCTGTGAAAGCCAAAGGAGATGCCTTAGCCATTTCGAAGTCGCTTTTTAAGAAATATTCGACAAGTGATTTCGGCTATATCAGTCTGTACTTTTCAACTAGTCTCTGGTGAGTCCCTGTGTTCACTGCGACTCGTCTGATTCGAAAAGTTAATAGTTCGCTAAATAACTAGAAGAAAAATAATCAGGAACTTGAAATGTACAATAAAAGACCATGCAATTTGTTGGAAATCTTATGATTTATAAATGGCATTAACATGATTATTTTTAAGTTATAAATATAAACTTTCTGTACTGACAAGCCCAGCAGAATTTTATCAATTTGCCCATGATCTATTTTTAACATTTTATTCAATAACCTTAGGATCATTTCATATTATTCTAATATAATAGTATAAGTGTATAACTAACATATTTTATTTACTTTTTTTTTATTATTTTTAACCTTGTACCGTTGTTGACCGGTGTCATTGTAATCTAATTAACAAAATAAAAAAGGTTTATTTACGATGACAAACTATGATTTTTTTCCTTATGGGTTCACCTTTTTTAATTTGTCAAATTTCTCACAACTAAACGTTAGAAACTTAGAATTTTCGGGCTGAGTCAGGCCGGGAAACATAATAGATACGAAATCATAACAAAAATACATGAAAATTAGATTACACAAGATCAAATTTTAAATTTGTATTCATATTTCATAGAACACATAAAGCTAAGAACTCACTCAAATAATATCCTTGCTCGATTAAGTGTATAACTTTATTCTGGGTCTCTAGAATTCAAAGGGTGAAACATCCCCTTTCAGCAAAATGGATCGATTTGTTCTTATGCTCCCTACATGCCATTAGTGTTTCTGCTAGTTTGTAAAAAAAGTAGTGTTGAATCGTGCTTAATTCGTTAAAGATTCGAAGGAATAGTACCTTTTTTGTCTTTTGTGATTTTTTTCTTTTTATATAATTTGACTTTATCTATTTGTCTTTTGTGATTTTTTTTCTTTTTATATAATTTGACTTTGTCTATTTGTCTTTTGTGATTTTTTTTCTTTTTATATAATTTGACTTTGTCTATATTTTACGTCACATAAGTCACTTGTTAAAAGTTCATGCTTTTGTTACATCGTTTTCCGGTTTTGGTCGTCGTTTAGTTGCTACTTGGCACAATTTTACTCTTCTGCCCCGCAACGCTGATAGCACGATTTTGTGACCCCATCCCGCAGCGCAGGGGCTTAAGACTAGTTGTAATAATAACACTCATAATAGATGGTTTTGTCTAACTCAATTTCACTTAGTCATTCAAATTTCAACAAATTAACAACACTAATTCTCTAATTTAAACTCATAACATAAAACGTATTTATAGAATCATAGATTATTAAATATGGTTTTTTCATTGAATTATTAAAAGTTGGGTGAAAATTGTCATGTTGCCATTGGAGTAATAATACTGAAGCCAAACAATTGGCAGGTATAGTTATGTTTTTTCAAAAGGTGTAGCTAGGCAGCCTTGAACCACAAACGGTATATGGGTTCACCTGCACCGTACCCAACTACGTAGGTCCACCCTTACCCACAACCGGCTGACATCTGTTCAGTTTGTTACGGTATAGGTGCAAGCGCAAGAAAAAACTCAAATGCACTAAGCAGTGAAATATTATTGAAACCGGATGCCATAAAAATGAAATGGGTACTGATATCTATGTTGGTCAGTAGGTATTGGTTCGATTAAATTAAGTAGCAATATGACATTGATTTTAGAAACCATTAAAATGAATAACGGTACCGATGTTGTTCGGCAGGTATCAGTTTGGTTCGGTTAGGCAGTGGTATATTATCTATATCGAAAACCATAAAAATGAATAACGGTACTCATGTTTTTTACTCGGCATCCGTTCGGTTTGATACGATATCAGTGTCCGGATGACATCTGTTCAATTAAGTGGTGGTATGCTATCGGTTTCGAAAACCATAAAAATGAATATCAGTACTCACACCCATATTGCCCAAACATTATAGTTTTGAACGGTCACATGACCGTTGGGTGGATGGCCCTCTTCACGCCGTTGCCACCCCCCCAACCCACCCACCCACCACCAAAACCACCTCCGATCACCCCCAAAGGGCGGTGTACAACGTCTTTTCATGTGTTCGGTAACAATTGGCCTTCGATAGGATTCCTTATGTTTGTCCTTGTGACCCACCACCCACCACCCACCAACTAAGAACTGTATGGAATATATTAGTGTAAAAAAGATGATCCAACTAAAGTCGAAACAGTATATAAAAGATACAGATTGCAAGGGCTTATTGGTGAATTTAAAAACAAAACAAACGCGTTAAGTACCTTTGAATAATGTTTTGTCTTTGTGTATATGTTTTTCTCATTGTTTGAATCATCAACTGTTGACTTTCATTAGGCCATTTTTTCAACACTACTAATTTCCTAAATTTAAAAAAAATAATAATAACAATAATAAACAATTTTTACAACACCACCTGTTACAAGAATAATAATAACTTATGAAAAGTGAATTGTTTTTATTCATAACAATGATATATAGATATAGTTATATAATATATATGATAGATAAATTTGCAACACAATCATAACAAATTATAATATTAATGGTTAGCAACAAAGTGGGAGATCGCCTGGATCATTTTACTAGTCTGTTTGGAGGTGATTGGGTCGATATCGATGGCGATTTTGTTGAGATAAAAGCTGTGTCCTACACCTTCATTCACCAACAACTCAATCTTTTTTCCATCTTTTTTCATCCTTTCATAGAACTCCATTTCTGTATCAATCACAAGGTCCTCATCCGCCACACACAGCAGATACGGCGGCAGCTCCACCCCGTCCACCGCCTCATCCATTGGACATGTTATCGGGTGGTCTTTCGTGCTACCTTCTGGCAACCCCATGCTCAAAAACTTGTCCAACATGTCAAGAGTTAGCATTGGAGATTGCGGTTTTTCCAACTCCGACTTGCTTCTCACCGATCGGACAAACCCCGGGTGGATAGGGATCGCTCCGGCTAGTTTTACCGGATGGAGGTTTTCTCCGGCTGCCTTTTTTGCCACCTGGTGGACTATGTTCCCACCAGAGCTGTCTCCAATAAGGAAGACACGGTTAAAGTCTCCCTTAGTGGACAACAGCTCTGAATCGTACGTTTCATCATTTACCACGTCTCTAAGCCAGAGAAGGGTTGAATACCCGTCATCCATGGCCGCAGGGAGGCGGTGCTCCGGGGCGAGACGGAGAAACGGGCTAACGACTATGGCGCCTGCTTCGCGGGCGATACGTGTGTATATGTTATAGTACATGAACCAGTCTGGCTGGCTGATGCAAAATCCTCCTCCGTGGAAGTGGAGGAGGATTGGCAGCTTTTGGGTCTCTGGTACCTCGGGTAAATATACCCGAGCACGGAGACCGGACTTGGAATTAATTAACAAGTCATGGGTGGCAACTCCATCAATGAAATGATGGTGTGGTGGGACGGGGTCGGACATGAACTTAAATTGTGGCGGTCCGGTCCATGCCCGATCGACGAAACCGTCGTCGTAGACCGTGAGCCAGCCGGAGACTTGGTCAATGATTTTTCTGTCGGCAACCATTTGTGTTGGTTTGAGAAGTGATGAATGGGAGTTGTGTAGGAATGTTGTTAGTGTATAGTGTTATATAGAGGAAGTGAGTGGTAGTTGGGGCTGCTGTGTGTAAAGAAGTGGAAAATGTTAGGAAAACATATAGAAATGATAGTCAATGGCTGTTTTTGATAGTCTAAAGGTTTTATAACTTTATTTAGGTTGTGGAGGAAGAGCTTTATTAATTTCATTTTAGTCATTTAGTGTTTTACACGGCATGATGCCACCTTCTCACTTATAATAAATTTTATCTACTTGATATATAATTATAACTAACTAGTAGGATATACCGCACGTTGCGGCAGATCACTTTTTATTTTTTAAACATGTAGATAAAATATCACTTCGCAATAGTGTTTTTGGAAATCACGAAAATGTTACATCTTTGTAAAAGTGAGCGTTAAGAAACAGATAGACATATTTATAAATTAAACAGAAAAATATATTATAGTGATCCGGCTCGCTTTTGAATAAAATTTACATCGAAACGTTGACGGTACATAAAAAGAAGTGCAAGAAGTTGCCACAACTCTAGTTTGAATTACTAAACGTAGTTAAAAAGAAGACGTTGCAGCGGTATATTCGAAATATTAATAAAAAGTTACCTCATTGTAAAAATAAGTGTTAGGAAACACGAAAACATATTAAAAAAAGTAAAAACATATCATATTTTAATCGGCAAGGTTTTTAATAAATTTAACATCGGAATGTAGACAGGCTCATTTGAATAAAATTTAAACTGAAATGCATTTAAAATGAATATTTCACAACGGTATATTTGTAATGTAAAAAGATATAATAGCTTAAAAGTTATAAGGAAAGATAAAATTTACGTAAATCTAATCATAATATTACAATAAGAAAAAAAACTAAATAACGATTGTTAACATGTTGTCACCAAATAAAGGTGGGAGAACACTTTCTAAAGAATGAAGAGCATGAGTGATGAGAATGTTGTGGCCAAATCTTAAAAATAATAGTTAGTTAACATGATGTTATTTAATATATATAATATATAATATTATTATTATTATAGAGTAAACTTTTAAAATAGTCTTTAAGGTTTGCTCACTTTTACTACTTTAGTCCAAAACTTAAGTCTTTTGAATTTGGATTCATGTGGTTTCAGTTTTGTTGTCATTTTTATCCAAAATCAAAATCTGGTCAATTTTTCAGTTAATATCCAGCTTTTCTGTTTTTTTCCTCTCTTTTAATGAATGGCAAAAGATGGTCTTTTAACATTTTATTATAACAAATTAAAAATCTGACCATTTTGCCCTCCATTAAAATGGATGAAAAAGACAAAAAAAACCCCGGATATTAACTGAAAAATCAAATCAGATTTTGCTTTTGAATGAAAACGGCAACAAAATTGAAACCACATGGACCCAGATTCAAAAGGTTTAAGTTTTGGACTAAAGTGGCAAAAGTAACCAAACATCATGGACCATTTTGGCAATTTACTCATTATAATATATCATAGTTACATGCTTGAGATATAATTATAACTGCCAATGATGTTGTGGTGGAGTGGTTGGGGAAAGACTTGGTGTTCCTGGTGACCCAAGTTCGACTCCCACTCTCCCCACTATTTTCTGCGGCATCCAGGTGAAGGGCGAATACGGGTGGCGCCGGTTCGTGTTGGATGGGAGGCGAGGTTTTACCGATTATTCCATTGTCGTGCCTTTGGGCGGGTGGAGGTCGGGTTTCCGCGCATCTGGAGAGCCAAGGGGCTGGCGGCGGTCGAGTAGTCGACCTTGGCCACAGCGCCCGGTGTCACGGTGGTTGGCACGTCGTTCCTTGCCGTTCAAAAAAAAATATAATTATAACTAATATATCACAATTAATAGTCAATACCTTCGAAGATAGTTGAGATTAGACTAGGGGGTATGGTTAGGCTCATCCTTGGGAGGATGGGCCGCCACGTCAGCGCCACGTAAGATAGATGTGAGGATGGACCTAAAGGGGATGGACCTAGGGGGTGGGGGATGAACCCCTTTATATGTATGTATATATGTATGTATAGGTGTGTGAGAGAAGGGGAGGCACGGCATCAGCGGCAAGAATTGGCCAGGTGTGCCGGGGATGGGCCTAAGGGGGCGGTGTGAGGGTCCGGCGCCGGGCATATGCCGGCCCCCATACCGGGTAGTCTAAGGTTTTCTTATTAGTATACGTGTGTCGTTTGTTTTTCGTTTAAAATATGACTACAGGAGCCTTATATAATGATCTGTATTGGATTTGGTCATATATTAATCAATTATGTTCATTTGTATAATATATTACTTGGTTGACTCTATAATTTTGTTCATCAATCAACACGTACCGGACAAAACTCAAACCAACCAACTACAATCTATGGCCTTTGAGAAACAATTTAGTTGACTCACATAATTCAAACTAGTCTTAGTCTCACGCGTTGCGCTCTGGGGCGTAAAATCGTGTTGTTACAGGCATGTGGTGTGCAACCGAATGACGGCCAAAAACCGGTAAAACGTAAAATAAAAACACAAAGTTCTAACATCAAATGATTTATGTGACGTAAAACGTAGACAAAGTCAAATTTATACCGATACGTATTAGAAAGTCAAGGGGTAAAAAAAACTTGAGGGACCAAATGTGATCACCAAACAACATATCAATTATCAAACGAATGACGACTAAATTTGAAGAAAAAAACGTAAAACAAAAACTAATGAAAGACTAAATTTATTTAACCTTTGTGGCATATTATAAAAAAATCAAAGTTTCTTATAAAAATAAAAAATCATAAATTTTACTACGAAAAAGAATAAAGAAATGCAAAAAAAAATAGAAGAAAAGAAAGAAAAAGGATACAAAAGTACTGTTCTTTAACATGTTATGAATTAATATATATATATATATATATATATATATATATATATATATATATATATATATATATAATTCCGTTCAAATGAGAACCACCATGAGTTGCAAGTATCGCGAGAACTAGACCATCCAAAAGGTTTTTCCGAAATTTTTTCTCAAAAGTCGTAAAAACAATCACTTGTTTCAGCAAAAAAATGTCGCATACCCACATTTACATGAGGCATAAAAAAAATATTTATCTTCTTCCAAAATTTACGTCTGCCGTAAAAAAACTTGCATCAGTCAAAACTACCGACTCGGCAATTTTTTTTAACTTTTTTTTACAGATGTGTTTATAAATTTTTCACTACATTTGTGAAAAAAAATTTGACCCAACTCGCGTCAGATCAAAAAGTTCTCGCGGTTCTCGCAACTCAAGGTGGCTCTCATACACACACACACACACACACACATAGGGTTAGGTTTATTTTATGAACAACCCATCTTAATTGTGAACACTAGTGAACTAATCATAACCCTTAATTATCAATACATAAGTGTAAACACAAGTGTAAATCAATAGCCAGTATTGATGATGAAAATACACTAGTGTATTTTATGATTTGATGATTTAAATTAATGGTCAGGATTTGTTCACTCGGTTAAAAATACACTAGTGTTCACTATAGAACCACATCCTATATATATGGAATAGTTAAAATAGGAACTAAATTGAATTGTGAGAACTCGACTTCAATTTTTTTTTCAAAAAACAAAAAAACCATTTTAAAAAAAAATCGGTTTTTTTATAGATGTCTTAGTTAGGTGTTACTCTACATTTGTACAAAATTTGGTTGAAAAAATCATAGGAAAACTAGGGTTCTTACAAGTTCTTTCAACTCAAAGGGGGTTTTCATTTGAAAGTGATCATACGTATATAGGTCAATTATACTAAGAAATCCCATGTGACTTCAAAAACCTCAAGAAACCTAATGTATATACATAATTTTATCACGTGTTACAACTTTTTGCAGAATTCTTATATGTTATAGACTAAAGGCTTTTATCAGAAGAAAGAAAGTTATGATGTTACACTTTTTTCACACCATTTACATAGATGTAACATAATACGTTACGTTTATTTATTTATGATTTTCAACAACATTTTTTGGTTTTACGAAGTGTAGCATGTTCGAATTAAAAATTTACGAATTTTCAAAGTGTAGTGCATGTAAAAACGTGCTACATGTTTTTGTAGAAAAAATAGTGTAACAGACAAAACTCATTATACGTCAATGTGTCAGTCAGAAAAGTGAAAAAGCAGAGAACTGCTACACGCACTTATGTCAGTTTGTAACAGTTTTTGAAAAGTTACTTTTTGTTACATGAAATCTCAACCATAGGATTTCTAGATCGACGGTGGAGATTGAGTTTTTTAAGTTTTTGAACTCATAAGAGTTTTTTATCATCTTTTCCCTATAAATTTTAGGCAAATTGGATTTAAATAATCCGAACCGGCTCTTTTTGACCGATGATAATCCCAACTCAGTTGTTTACCCACGGTGGTCCGAACTTTTCCATTTTTTTTTTGTAAAACAATCCGCCGTTAAAAAAAATAACGGAATTAAGTTTTTTTCCAAATTACAAACCAATGGTTTTGGCCTTTGATCAGAACGAGGATATGAGTCTATTGATGTAAATCTTACCTCGAAATAGTGCTCTAGACGACGAAAACGGTGCTTCAATTCAGGTGTTTGAACTTCTAATTAACAAAAATCAACTCGTTTAGAGCAGTGTTTCGAAGTAAGTTTTATATCAATCGACTCGTATCCTCGTTCTGATCAAACGCCCGAAAACATCATTTTGTAATTTGGAAAAAAAAACTTTACTCCGATATGTTTTTTCTAACGACGGACTATTTTACAAACAAAAGAAGTTTGGACCAACGTGGGTAAATAACTGAGTTGTGATTATTATCGAACAAAAAGTGCAATTTGGATTATTTAAATCCACTTTGTCCTTATCTTAAATATAATTTTTAATTCTTAAATTTTATTTTTTGTTATTATAATTTTTAAATATTTTTTTTTTCACCAATGACTATTAACACCTATCATATAAAATTTTCATAAAAACTAATGGTTTTACAGATTGGATTTATTGAACCCATATAATTCAGATTTCTAACCTAATCACAAAAATAATAAAAAAGCTATAAAATAGCAACCAAGTTTGTTTAGTATATCCATAAAATATTTTATAAAAAATAAATAGTTTTTACCGAGCTTATTATTATAATTTATATAATATTTTTGAAAATTTTGTGTTTTAGCTCTTATTATTCTCAACTATATATTTTCATTTAAGCAAATTGGAAATAAATAATACCACCCAACTCAATTTGGCCGATAATAATCCCAAGTCAGTTATTGGCCAAGATAATCCGAACTGGTCAATCTTTTTTGTAAAATAGTCCGCCGATAAAATAGTTTAATAGAGATAAGTTTTTTTCCGAATTACAAACCGATGTTTTAGGGTTTTTTATCAGAACGAGGATACGAGTCGATTGATGAAAAACTTACCTCGAAATTGTGCTCGAAATGGCTTCATTTTTGTTAATTGGAAGTTTAAACACCCGGATTGAAGCACCGTTTTCGTGGGTTGGACAGTATTTCGAGGTAAGTTTTACATCAATCAACCTGTGTCCTCATTCTGATCAAAAGCCCTAAAATATCGGTTTGTAATTCGGAAAAAAAACTTAACTACGTTAAACTATTTTAACGGCGGACTATTTTACAAAAAAAATTGACCAGTTCGGATTGTATTGGCCAATAACTGACTTAGGATTATTATCGACCAAATTAAGTAATTATTTATTTCGAATTTGCCTTTCATTTATTAGTGCTGTTTTTCAAAAATCACCGGTAAACAAAGAAACATGCTGTCATTATAGATTTTTGGTTTAATAATCAATATTTGTTTAGTGTCCATCAATGCTTCTAATTTCTATACTATAAAAAAACCAATTGAGGAATAGTGCCAGACCGCTGCTATACTATACCAAAACCAATTGGGGGAATAGTGCCAGGCAGCAGCAGCTGCCTGGCACTCCCACATTGGACCACCATGTTTACAATTTTATATTCATCGTAATATTATCGTTTTGCCCATGCTTATAACTACGGTTTTGCCCACAGCTCAAAATAAAATTACACTTTTGTCCCCAGCTCAGAATCACGATTTCGCCCTCGATTCAAAATTACGACTTTGCCGTCAGCTCAAAATTACGTTCTCGCCCTTGGTTCAAAATAAAATTATGTTTTTGCTCCCAGCAAAAAATTACGATTTTGCCCTCTGTTAAAAAATGATTTTTCCCCGTTTAAAAAATTATTATTGCGACCTCAGTTCAAAATTACTTTTTTTGCCCATGTTCAAAATAAAATTTTGCTTTTGCCCTCAACTCAAAATTACGATTTCGCCATCGGTTCAAATTAAAATTATGGTTTTTCCTCAAGCCTAAAATTACGATTGTGCCTTTAGTTCAAATTTATATTATTGTGTTATCACCAAGTTCAAATTTACGAATTTGCCCCTGCACAAATTTACAATTTTCCCCCTGGTTCCTATTTACAGTACTGCCATCACTTTAGCTTTTGGCAAATTACGATTTTACCCTAGTTAAAAAATAAAACTTTCCCTTAGTTAAAAATAACAGTATTGCCACTATTTTAATTTTTTAGCAAAACTATAAAACTGTTTTGTTTTAATTGCTTGACTCAATTTAATTGTTTTCCATGTCAATGAGCTGCCTAACACTCGCTCACTATTCGGCCATCGCCTTGCAACGCGGGCACGGCATCAACTAGTTTACTACATAAGTTACAATATTAATTTTGAACGCATACTTGCACGTTAATAGGTTCATTCTTTTTAATAGCAATTTTGAACTTTTTTAGAATAAATATATCATATGCATACTTTTTTTGAACGGTCAACGAATCCTTCAAATGGGTTACTGGCGAAATTCACCACATCAGGATACACTCATCTTCCGAACCAGGGAAAACCCTCACTTAGAGCCGAAGCCCGTGAACACTCACCTGAAGGCACGATAGTGTGATGAGGTAAAAATCCACTCAGTTCAAGGATCGAACTAACGATCGCCGCCACTCGCCTAGTCTCCTATCATCACTGCTAAAGGCAGAATTGAACCTAAGTCACTGATTGGTGTATTTTAGGTACACCTTATTTTATACTAAATTTGTTATAAACACTTTAAATTTGTTAGTGAAAGTGTAATTTATTTTGGTTTTGTATTTTTTAGGATTTGTATTAAATAAGCTGTATGATCACAAAATAAAAGTCATGAATGCAAACATAAATGATCTTTGAATATTAAAGTTATTTGTCTTGTGAATTCTATGTAGGTAATCCGATTCATTTAAATGAAGGCCACGAATGTGATAATGTTATATGGGCTTGGGCTGCAACTATATGAATTGGGCGAAGTCCATGAAAAGAGGAGGTCGGTGAAAGTGTATAGGAATTAGAGATGGGCATAATAACCGGTTCCAAACCCGACCCGGTGGAACCTACCTGGGACCGTGTTCCGGTTCCTACCCGACATATAGTAGAACCGGTTCCGGGTTCAAAATACCCGATGGTTCCTACCCGGTTCCACATTTTTGGAAAAAAATAAGTTCTGGAACCGGTTCCAACCCGTACCCGGGTTGTACCCGTAACCGGTTCTTATCATACCCGGTTCCTACGGTAACCTTCCAGACCCGATTACACAAACAACCTAAACAAGAAACATTAAACAAAACATATAAAACACTAAACATACTAATCATAAAACACAAATGGGTTTACAATACATAAAACAAACTAAACTTTCGATGACCCGGTCCCGGATGCTTCACCCTTTTCATTGTTTTTCTCCTTTGTCACCGGACAATGGCGGTCGGTGTGTTTCTTGAGCGTCGAGTTGGCCGCCGCCTTCATGAACTTCCCGCACCCCTTGCATCTAGCCATTTCATGGCTATCCGACATCAAGCACAAGTCAAAGTGCTTCCAAATATCGGGGTTTCTTTTGGTTTCCAAAACAACCACGACCTCATCGTTGCAAGCCATCGTTATCTCTTGTTAAAGTGTTAAGTTTATATAGAAAAACCGATTCTGTAAAGTGTAAAGTGTAAAGGGGTTTATATAGAAAACCGATTCTGTAATCAGGAACCGGTTCCAACGGTAACATTTACCAGGAACCGGTTCCAACGGTAACATTTTATCAGGAACCGGTTCTGAACTAGTAAAAGTCAGGTTTTCGACTGTCAGGAACCGGTTCTGAACAGTAAAGTCAGGCTTTCGACTGTCAGGAACCAGTTCTGAACAGTAAAAAGTCAGGTTTTACTGTCAGAAACTGGTTCCCAACACTATCAGAAACCGGTTCCGCACCATACCCGGTTCCACACCATACCCGGTTCCATAATACCCGTACTCGGTTCTACACGGTTCCATATTCTTGGGTGTGAACCCGGGTAGGAACTGGACCCGGTTCCACACCATACCCAGTTCCAATGACATCCAAGCAGAACCGGGTCCGGGTTGGAACCGGTTCCGGGTAATAATAAAACCTGATTATGCCCATCTCTAATAGGAATTAAAAAGGCAATGCATAATTATTTTTGAGAGAATCTTGTTTCGCAAGTTTGAAGGCAATATAAAAAGGGGGTTCGCAAGTTTGGGCAGGAGGCTGTTTTCTTTTGACGGCAATTGAGAAGGGACGAGGTTGAAGCGATGATGACAACCATGCGTGGCTAATCCTTTTGTGACTTCTACCCGAATGAACTTTTACTTTGTTTTACATTAAACTTTGTTTACGGATTCGTGTAACTGGTACAACTTGACCACTTGTGTTGGATTATTGGTAAACGTTTCTTGTGTTTGAATTACTTGTCGTTTATTAAGCGTATTGGCAACTTCCTTGCGTTATTAGCGGGTTGGTAAATTGGTGGGTAGTTGACACAATCAAACGGGTTATTAGGTTGCATAGTGAATCTTAAAAACTATCCCTATTAACTAATCAAATTCATTAATTCCGATGCCATGTCTATGTGGTGTTTTGAATCAGTAAACAGGTTTTCATGTTAAACGGGTAATTGGGATTCCGGGTGGAGGTTACTTCTTCTCATCTTGATCACAACTCTTTTAGTTAGTTTTTGTGTTTTTACAATTAAATTCATCAAACTCCCCAATTTAGATAATTTAGTAAACAGGTTTTGATGATAAACGGGTAGTTGGGATTCCGGGTGGAAGTTATATTTCTCATATTGATTACAACTCTCTAATTTAGTTTTCGTGTTTTTCTAAACAATCAATCAAATTCCCCCAGGTTAGATAATTTAGTTTTAGTTAATAATCTTTACACTGACCACAAATTCCCTGTGGATTCGATACCCTACTTACGCTATCTACGTAGTTTAATTAGGTTTTTTGCATGACCCTTATGACAGTCAGCAGTCACTTGCAAGATTTATATGGCCATTACCTTACCTTTAGAGATAACCATCAATTTATTCTTTGGAATTATGTGTATATTTCCTAGTAAATACAAGGAAAACATTGACTCAAACATGTGGAAAAAAAAAAGTTGACTCGAAGTCTACAAATATATAAAAAGAAAAGCTGACTTATACGCAACCTTTGAAATCACTAAAAAAATCAATGTTTTCTTAAGATTAAGTTTATTAATCAGAATTAAATTTCTGGTTTATGAGTTGTAATTTAATTTTCTAGGACTGCCTTTCACTTCGATCAGTTTTTGAATAGTATTTATTTCTAAACACTAACTATATATATTTTTTTGTTACTTATATATACATTTTTCTAAGCAGTCAATTTTTTACATTAATATTATATAACCAAACTATTTATTAAGATATGAAACCATCCTATCTATTTTTTCTATAATTATCTATACATTTTCCTAAGCAGTCTATTATTTACATTGATGCTATATAATTAATTGAACTATTTATTTAGATATGGATAAAATGAAAGAAAAGTAATTTAAAAAGAGTTTGATGCTAGAAAATATATAAATTTAAAGTTTTGAATTTCTATGGGGAAAAACCTTTATAAAAGTAACAAGGAGGCTTTTTCCTGTGGAATATAGCAAATGTTGACTAAAAAATTAAACATAATTTTGTACTTAGAAGCTCTAAAAAAATTACCGAATAAAAGTTATTTGTGAAACATCAAATTAAATGATAGTTGAAGTAATAATATTATATATATATATATATATATATATATAATATATATAATATATATATATTTTTGTTAAGTGCATTTTTAGAGTATTTTATTGGGAGAGACGGGGCGTTCCGTGGTGATTTAGCCATCACTCGTGATGGCACGTTAAACACTACCGCCACTACTTTCCATAACGCGTGGAAGAGACCACGCGTGGCCATGAGCACGCTTTAAACATTCAAAAAATTCGAACGTTGGATGATGAAGATGACCGTTGATGATGAGTTGTTTATATATATACACAAATCAATTTTATAAAATACCAAACACAATTTCCCAACACAAAAAAATACATTCATTCAAACTACTCTCTATCTTCTAATTTTTAAAATGAAATCTCCTACGGAATCGTTTCCGACGGACACGGATAGCGATACGTCTTCCGACAATGAAACGCTTGAATTTTTCGAGAAAGTGTATAACGTACTTGAAGGTTCGAGTCGTCCAAAGAAGAAAATGGTTGATCGTGATCGTATACATGCCAACGAAGTGTTAATGAAGGATTCTTTTGTGGAGAATCCGGTCTACAATGCTGAAACGTTTAGGGATCGGTTTCGTTTACCAAAAGATTAAATTTTAAAGATTGTAGGAGATATCGAAGCAAACGAACAATGGTTTCAAGAACGTTACGATGGGAGGAGCAAACAAAGTTTCACGCCGATACAAAAATACACGTTCGTTATTCGCCAACTAGCGACATGTAACCCTCCAGATCAATTTGATGAATACTTAGCAATGTCAAACAGAATTTCACGTGAATGTTTGCAATTCTTTTGTAACGCGATCATTAAACTATATGCCAAAGAGTTTCTACGTAAACCGATGAGACACTACATCACACGTATTTACGCCACGCATGAGACTAGATGTCATTTCCCATGGATGCTCGATAGCATCGATTGTACACATATCGAATGGAAATTGTCCAAGAGAGTTGCGGGGGGCGTATGTTAGAGATGATGTTAAAAGACCGACCATCATACTTGAAGCGGTGGCGTCGAATTATTTATGTATTTGACATTCGTATTTTGATGTTCCTAGTTCAAACAACGACATCAACGTTTTGTACACATACCCGTTGTTACAAAGCGTAACAGATGGTACCACACCTTTCTGCCCGTTTGTGGTTAACGGAAGATATTACAGACGAGGCTTACTTCTTGTGGATGGTATTTACCCATCATGGTCAGTTTTTATGAAAGCTCCTTCATTTCCTGTCGAGGTTAAAGAAAAAAACTTCAAGAAGTTTTAAGAATCAGCAAGAAAAGATGTTGAGAGGGTTTTTGGTGTTTTAAAGGGTAGATGGGGATACTAAGTCGACCGGTTCGTGTGATGAATAAAAAACAATTCATAGCATAGTATATGTATGTATCATATTGCACAATATGCTAAGTAAAGAAGATGGACGTGCAATATCTTCAAATTTGGTGCAGACTCCTCCCACACAATCTCCCATTCCAGAAATTGTCCAACAAGACTTGCTCAATGAAGAACTTCACTTTCGGTTGAGATATGATTTAATTGAACTTGTAGGTTCTTTAGGTTTGGAATTTCCGGATTCGGACGAAGAGTATGCTTTCTTTATGTATCTTTTTATTTTATATGTTTATTTTTAAGTTGTATGTCTAGAAATATTGTTTTTAAATGAAATTTATAATTTATAATTTTATTCTTTTATTGTTAGTTTGTAATTTAAAAATAAAAAATAACCCCTAGTGATGGGTCGTTCCACTAAAATCCATCAGTAGTAGTATTGAAATTTGACTCGATGACGTGACGTACGATGATTGAATGTTGTGAGTGATGGAATTCCATCACTAGTGGAACGCTTGTACCCCCTTATAAGTTAGATTAATTAGATTAATACTAAACTCATGGTAATGTTTACTCAACTCAAACTCTATTTTTAAATAAAAAATAAATCAACTCGATAGACTAACCGATTAAACCGATAACCCTTAAACAATTCAAACAACTAAATAGATAAATACTAATTCGTTTCGTAGAACGAAATGAAATTTTGATGGAACTGGAATGTAGATTCCAATTTTTATGTTGTTTGTTTCAACAAAAGAAGGAATAAAAATTGAACAATGACATAAGGAACGAAATCTATATTCTAAATTTCTTTCAAATTCCATTCCATTATGCGAAACGAGCACACTTAAATTCCAAATTAAATTTTACTTCCTACGTAAATTTCAATTCCAATACATTCACGCTTTTCAAGCGCATCATTACCTTCAATGGTGCAATAATCAACCCTGGCCCTCATTCTCCAAGCTATATAACTTGACATTTACGCCAAACACAAATATAATAAATTGTCAGACCCACATGGAAACAAACATACATTACAAGTTCTCAATATAGGGACCCCAAGAAGAAAAAGTTTTGTGCACATTTGTCTAGTCCTTTGTGTGGTGGCTGAGCGACCTGTGCACTTCGTTTTTTGTGTGGCAAAAGATTAAATCTTTATTTTATTCTTGAAACAATCTTGCACCAGCTGCTGAAAGAACCTTCCCAGCTTTGATGCTTCATTGCTTTGCATTTAAAAAGTTACGTAAGATAGAATAGAATAACAAATAGTAAGATAGAGTAGAATAACAATTTGTCTGTTAAAATTTAAAAAAAAAAAAGGAAAAACAAAAATTAAAAACTGATAACTTAATTTTCGAAATTTGTAAAAAAATCTCGTTCTAGATATAATTTGGTGTTCGGGATGGTATGTAGTAAACGTGTTACCACATGGTAATACCGTCGCCATCCCCAAAAAAATGTGCGGCAAGCGAGTAAACGGGGGCAGCAGTCACCGATAGATGTTTTTTGACCGTTTGAGGGCTTCAACGGCTCTATAGGCCGTTTGATATATTAAAAAAAGTTAATTTCATTATTTTATTTAAATATCACCATCCACATTTCATTTCTCACAAACCAAAACCAAACAATACATCCAAACCACATATCTTCTCATTTTGTACCATAATTTTTTAAATGGTGTATGAAATACCGTTGTTTATTTCCACCTGAAAATACCGATGATGATATCTCCTCAAGCGATAGTAGTTTAATTTATTTTCAAAAATCTTATCGAACAAGCCCAAGTAGAAGACAAGGGCACATCTAGTAAAAAAGATATGTCCGTCGTAATCGGCAGAAAGGCTACTAAACCCTTATGACAGATTATTTTGTTAAGGAGCTGAAAAACAATGATGATTTTTTCGTCATAGGTTTCGTATGTCAAAAATGTTGTTTTTAAATGTTGTGAGTGACGTGGAAGCGAATAATCCGTGGTTTCAAGAGGGCATGGACGAGAGAATGAAGAATAATTTTACACCGTTGCAAAAAGTTACGTCGGCGATTAAACAACTTACAACTGGTAACCCTCCAGACGAAAACGACGAGTTTTTTAAATATCGCCGAAAGGACTTCCCGTGAATGTCTAGAATATTTCTGGGAAACAGTGCGTAGTATATACACTCCCGAGTTTTTACATAGACCAACAAGCCATGACGTTGCACTTTTACCAAGTTCATGAGGAGAAACATCACCTTCCTGGGATGTTGGGTAGCCTTGATTGTACGCATTTTGTTTGGAGAATGTGTCCCACGGAGTTGTGGGGCCAATATATGAGAGGCTATCACCAATGCCCGACACTTATGTTCGAAGCGATGGCCTCTCAAGATTTGTGGATTTAGCATGTTTTTTGTGGTCCACCAGGTTCACAAAACAACATCAATGTGCTCCAACAATCTCCATTATTTCTTACTCAACGAAATGGAACTGCGCCAAAATGTCCATTTTACGTGAACGATCATTGATTATCTTACCGATGGAAGCTACCCAACTTGGTCCGTGTTTGTGAAAACATTTGCATATCCTCACATTCCGAACAAAAAGAAGTTCAACAGACAATACGAAGCGGCAAGAAAAGACGTTGAACGGATTTTTGGTGTTTTAAAGTCAAAATTGGGTATACTTAATCAACCATTGCATGCTAAGACTGTGAAAAGATTAGGTATATCGTATATACGTGCATTATTTTACATAACATAAATTTAAAATACGACAGAAATGCGATAGCACCGGTACATATTCAGGATCCTCCAGTCAAGCCCGTTTTTGATGATACTGCTTTTAAGGAGCTCGTTGATGAAAATACGCATTGGAGACTAAACCATGATCTCGTGGAGCATCTTGGAGGACTACATTTAACCCCCCCCCCCCCCATTGAGGCGAATTCTGACGACGAGTAGTAAAATTAGTTTTAGTTTTATGGTTTATGTTTTTATTTTCCTAGTTTTAAATTAATGTAATGTCTTTTTTTTCTATTTTAATGTAATTTTATTTAGTTAAATTAAATCTATGTCTTTTTTTTTAATTTAGTGTAATTATATTTTCTTTAAAATATGTTTTAATTATAAATGCATAATTTTTAGAAATAAAAAAAATAAAAAAAGAAATGGATTACTCCCAACGAAGGTAGTACCCCTTACGTTTAAGACAAACTAGGGAGTTATGAGGAGAGTTAACATGCATAGTGTAATTAGCTGTGATGGAGAGGTGACTACTCCTCACGAGGAAAACATCCCTTACACCCTAATTGTGTCTGATTTCTGTACTAGGAGGCCGTTGCTTTATTCTTTGTTGTCCGGGTGAAAATTTACTTTGAAAGTCACCCATCATAAGACGACCATCACCCACATATAGTTAGCTGTGAAGTTTTCGTCTAATCCTCGTTCAATCCTCAAACATGTTCGCCTTCAATGTGGCATTTGTCTACACTGTGAAAATATATGCCTTTTAATTAGTTTATAAATTTCAAGGTGGATGTGGTGGGGTGCATGCAACACGACTTCTTAAAAAAAGGTTCTCAATTTTAATTTTTTCTATGCCTATGTGGCTATGTGTGTGTGTGTGAACTTATTTTCACATATGACAAACACCCATAACGTTTACAATCGGAATGGGCCTAGGCTTGTCTTGTAACAACGAAACCGGCGTGCAATTTGTTGTGATCATTGTACATTTTTTACATTACATGTACAACACGTGACTTTGGTTACCAATGAGTGTAAAATCCTCTTGTTTCATGTTTCAACCACCCATTCGAGATATTTCAGTAACTACTTTAACTTAGGTGTTGTTTGTTTTTTCAGATATAAAATATCTGCAGTCTGCAGACCACTGTAGACATCTGTAGAAGAAGAGGTGGACCAAACCTCTGCAGTCTGTAAGAAGAAGGGCGTTTGTTTTTTAACGCCTGCAAGTGTGATAAAGAACAATCGATTCACTCAAAACAACAAGAACAATGAATTTGTATAAACAACAAGAACAATGAATTTGTATAAACAACAAGAACAATCGATTCACTCAAAACAACATAACAATGAACAAAATCGAATTGGGGCAGTTTCTACGAAAAGAAAAACATAACAAGAAAACATTACCTGGTGTTTAAAGGCGACGGCGGTGGAGGATTGCGGTGGAAAGAGGAGGCGATGGAAGGAGGAGGCAGCGGCGGCGAGAGGTGGCCGTGGTGGAAGGTGGAGGCGGCGACAGCGACTGCGCTAAGGTGAAACGGCGGCGGTAGCTAGAGTGGTGGAGGAGAAAAAGATGGAGGTGTGCTAGGGTTTGTGCTTTGTGTCTGTGATGTTAGGCAAAAAGAAAGGGAAGAAGAGGTAAGAAGACCCTTTCCCACATCTGCACTAAAAAGAGGTCAGGTAGACTTTTTTAAATGAAATATCTTCGAGAAAACAAACAATCTGCAGACTCAAACTTCTGCGCATGGTATACGTGACGCATATATAGGAAGAGAAGAAGAGCTTTTCAAGAAAAACAAACACCCATTGACTAATCAAATAATAAAATCAAATTTTAACGAACAAAATTAACAACAAAAATAATTAATCAAAGTAGAACTAGAATCAAAAGCGCTCTCAGTGGTTGAAATTATTTGATATTCTTTATATGTGGATGTTGTGCCCTTTTAATTCGTTTGTGCCTTAATACCCATTTCTATTTCCAATAACTAAAAGACTAAGAGTATAAGTATTTTTATATATAGGATACTCTTATCATTTATTATATGTATTTTTATAATTGCATACATGTTAAAAGAGTAGTTTTATCATGTTTTTATATGTAATTAGTTATTAGACATATATATAATTTGATAATCACACATATGTAAACTTCTCTTAACATGTATTAAATCATAAAAATACATATAATAAATGATAAAAGTACCATAAATATAAAAGAAATATATCTATAAAATGATTGTTTGTTAAGAGTTCTGAAAGTTTTGCAATTATTTAAAGTTCTGAAATGATCTTTACCCTATATATAGGGAAAGGTTAATGTACAATAGTCCTTGACGTAATAGTCCTTGACGTGCGAAGCGTACGCGAGTAAATTAAGTCAAACCTAAATTGCACATGAAGAAAAACCATAATCACACACGGTGACTATAATCACGCATGTGGTCACCAAAAAACAACAAAATCACGCATGAGTAAACCGTAATCACACATATTATATTCATAGTTACGCACGTTATGATTTTACTCGTGTACTCTTCGCACGTTAAGGATTTTTGTAATTTAAAATTTATACATACATATATGTATATATCATTACAAAACACTAATTATTGAGAGAACAAAAAGAACAACTCTAAATCACTAAATTTTGAGATTTAAGGTTCATAATTTTAAAATATTATGTTTCTTACATCCATATGTGCTTTATATATACATAAAAAATCATATATTTTTACCTACATATAGCCTACATCCATGTAGGTAATTTAACCTACACATAACCTACATATGTGTAGGTTATATAAAAATAGACAATTTTCTATATTTTGTTTTGAATTATAGTGTGAGAAAAAATAAATCTCACATTTGTAATATTTTCATTCACTTTTTAGGTTTTTAGGATTGAAAAAATGGATGAATCATATTGTTTTGCGTGTTCTCGCAATATTTAGTGTTCTGCATAGAACCCTCCCCGATATATATATATATATATATAGATAGATAGAAATGACATCAGGAGAAAACGATTGAAAGTGTGAAAACGGTGAGAACGGATCCTGATCGCACACGTGGCAGGGGGCGCTAAATGATATATAGGGGCACGATTGTCATTGTCCACCTCCGCCTAATAGATGGCGTTATAATTCATTTTTAACCTAGAATTAATATTCGGCGTTTTCATTATTTAGAACTTATCAATGGCGTTTTACAGCTTTGTTACGCATATTTGAATTATGGTTTTTCGTTAAATATGTTATTCCTGTTGTTTATTATTCAACAAATGGGTTGTTGATTATGCCGTTTTGTTTATGATTATTCATTTTAATCTAATTCCTATATTTTGTAGCAACTTCATTTTGTAAATATCTTGGCGGCGTTCCTAAATTCATTATTACCTGTCCGTTTCAGTAGCAACTTCATTTTGTAGATTTGTCTAGTTGAATTAATCCCTTATATATTATAAAGGTAAATATCTTGACGTTTTTGGCATTCCTAAATTCATTATATTTCATTAATAATTCAAGACATTACAACTAAGATGAAATCAAACTAAACTAATAGTCTTCTGTGGATGTAACAACTCCAAATTTCGTTGTTAACTTTGTTTTACTTTATTTCCGTGTAATTCGTCTATGTCTATCGTTGTACTCCGAGATTCGGTTATAAGAAAGTTTATGTTAAGATAATTATATTTTGTCACATCAATATCGCATCTAGTCGCTTATTAAACGCTAACTCAAAACGCAATCACAAGTAACTATGTTACTTAAATAGCCGAGTGTGTTGTTGTACAACAACCACTTGTGCCATCGCATCGCTTATCTCATCGCATCGCAAAACGTAGTTAAAATATGTGGAATTATGTTTTATGTGTGTTATATTTGTTTATGTTATGGTTTATTATCTCTAAAACGTTCGCACACTCACGCAACTCGCTCTCTCTCAATTCAATGGTAATATAACGTTTATCGCTTCGCTAAAACGCTTAATATAACTATTTAATACGAACCGAATCGCCAAACAAACGCTTAACGCGAAATAAACGAACGAAACTTCGCCAATAGGCCAAGTTCGGCCGAACTTGCGCATCACAAGTTCGCCCGAAGTTGTCCAGGCCACCTTAACTCGTCAAGGCACCTCAAGTCCGCCCGGACTTGCCTTAAAGAGCAACAAACAAGCAAGTTCGCTCAAACTTGTAGCAAGTTCGCCCGAACTTGATGTGTCCAGCCCATTTTTCCACCTCACCTATAAATACTCAGCTCCTCTCTTCATTTGCACTTGCTGCAAGTTCGCCCAGAGCTCCCCAAAACCGAAACCCTTTGTTTTCTAAGTAAGAACCAACCCGTTTTCAAGCTACAACAACGTTTTACAACGATTTTACACAAGGCTTTGCCTTCGATTGCATCAAAACTCCTCTATTTACGAAAATCTTCATCTTCTTATACAAAACTTCTGTTTTTCACTTAGATCTATGTCTAGATCTAAGTAAAACCTTCTAAACATCGATTTTTACACAATATTCGGACTAAATGACGTATGTTTCGTTCACTTTGAAGTGGAACGAGGCGTTGTCAAGCAAGATCTCAGATCCAGAAGCACAAGGACGAAATCGTCACTTTACACAAACTGGACTAAACCGTACGAACCTTCAAGTTCGCCCGGATTAGTCCGAGTTTCTATAAAATGGCTAAAACTCGCTCCAAAAGACCTCTTCAGCCTAGGTTTTGCTCAGTAGCCTAAGGTTGGAGGGATGGGCACTCGATTTACTCAGCAAACGACGCGAAAACGCACGAATTGGATGCCAAAACAGTCAAGTTCGCTCGGAATACATCAAGTTCGCTCGAACTTGTCACCAGATTGGTGACCAAGTTCGCCCGAACTTGTACTGATTCCAAAGAATCAGGACAAGTTTGCCCGAACTTGTATCTCCCTTCATCAAACAGGGCAAGTTCGCCTGAACTTGTCCAGTTTCTCAGGAAACCAGACAAGTTCGCCCGAACTTGTACCTCCAGTAAGTTTAGGTAGTCAAGTTCGCCCGAACTTGTACCCCAAGGTGCAAGTTCGCCCGGACTTGTCTACTGCTCCTTCAACCGTTAATCGTTTCAGCAATTCGGAAGACTGAAGCACTTATGTTCGCTTACAGGCTGATCCGGCGCTTTCCTCAACTCATCTCAGAACCCGTCTCTCTTCTAAAACACACCAACTGTGAGTATACTTGAACCCCTTTACGCTTAAACGCACTTTTGGGTGTCACATATGTTCGTATATTAACACATCACACAACTCAAACTCTTATTCGCAATCCCGCTTATACATGACTTTACGTGAAATCTACTGAACTTTATGTGTTACTTGATTGCTAGTACGCCACCCTTAACATGATAGTATACTAGAGGTTGACCCGTCACCCGGAGGCCCGGGGTTGTTAAGGCTCGCATTTTTATTTCTCATTTATTTTCTCTTTAGGATGTGTACACTTGTTTGCATGCCTCGATCAATCGCGGTTTATTGGTTTACTTGAATCTAAGTAGTTACATAGTTCACAACTCTTACGTATGTCATGCGGTGTATGCTAAACGCTTTTATATCTATTATCTACGCAAACCTGTATGCTCACCTTTACTTAATTATACTGACGTTTTATTTTAACATATGTGGCAGGTTGAGGATTTTTGCTATGGATGCTTAGTTGTAGCTTTGGAAAATCATGTAATAAATCTAGGGAAGATCGAACTTGATTTGTATTAAGAGATATTATGTTTTGTAATGATTAAACGTGAAATATTGGTTGATTGTATGGAAAGTTAACTGTTTAAGATATTGTCATGTAAATTGTTATGGAATTTCTCTTGAGACAATCTGGTTCGCCTAGTGCCGCGCCCCGATGTTTCCGCCATCGGTTGAGGTGTGACAGTGGATGGTATTACATCAGAGATGTACCCATCGCTTTGGTCATCACTTTCTTCAGACTTATCATCGCCTTTCTCGCATCCTATATTTTAATATCATCACAACCCTTGATTTTGCAACCTATATGATTTTTGTATCAATGGCGTTTTAGATACATATGTCGTTTCATCTGCAAGTGAGCGATGTGTATGGAATGGCGTTTTGTCATTAGTGTGGCGTTTTGTTTTAGAGCAGTAGAAAGACCCTTTTACTCATAATGAAGCACGTCTAAGTAATAAAGTTGATGTTATTTACAAAAACGCCACCGCACCATTCTAATCCATATAGTGTTTTGATCCAACGGATGAGGGGCGTTCTCACCGTTTTCACACTTTTAGGCGTTTTCCCCAAATCCCGCCCTTATATATATGATATCCTTTATCCAAATTATTTGATATTCTTTATTTGGGGATGATGTGCCCTTTTAATTCCTTAGTGCCTTAAGGTTATAGGGTGTGGTCATGACCCGTCATGTCGGTGTCATATCACCTACCTCTAATCCATCATCCAAAACTACTAACCTAAGGGTGTGGTCATGACCCACTCAAACCACCAACCTAAATTAATGCACATGCTTAAAATATTAGAAAAAGAAAAAGTAGGCTCGTGGTTGTCATGGTTTAATCCTCACGAACCATAGTGGATGTTTGAAGAGGTTGGTATAGCATTTAATTAATGGCCATAGGTGACAATTGGTTACTCAACCCATTCCCCCACATCCTTCATCCTAATACCATTTCTACTTGAGTAAATTACAACCGGTTTCCTTTACGTTTGTATCAAATTACAACCGGTGTCCTTTAACTAAAGAAATTACGGGTTCTGTCCTTTATGTTATCAGTTTTTAGCACGTTATGTCCTTTATCCCTATCCTAGTTAAGTTTTTTTGTTTAAGTCTTACCATGTGCCTTTCACATGAGGGCAACATGGTTTTTTCATTTCAATTTAACATGAATTATATTTTTGTTTGGATTAACTGAAAATTTTAAATATTTTACTTTGATTTTATAATTTCAATTCTAAACCATGCATTATATTTTTGTTTGTATTAACTGAAAAAATGAGAGATTGACTGAAAAAATAGAGGGTATAAAAGAGACTTATTTATCTCGATTTTCAATATAAAATTAAGATGAAAAACTATGTTGCCCTCATGTGAGAGGCACATAGTAAGACTTAACTAAAAAACTTAACTAGGTTAGATTTAAAGGACATAACGTATTAGAAACTAATAACACAAAGAACAGAACCAATTGTAATTTCATGCAAACGTAAATTACATGAAATAGTAAAGTATAACGATTGAAATTTACTTTCTGTTTTCAATAACTAAAAGACTGAGAATATAAGTTATGGCACAATTTTTACTTTTTGTTTGGACTTTTATTTTGGCTAATGGGCCCACGGTCCCCCTCGATTTATGTCGTATCCAATGAAAAAAATGTACGCCTAAGTTATTAAGATTATTATTAAATAAAATTCTGGTACCAGTAGAATGGTAGTCTATTGACATAGACAAAACCTTTAAATATTTAGAGAGAGATTTTAGATTCAAGTCCCATAGATGATAGAAATTAAAAAGAATTTCTTCGTTAGGAAAACTAAGTGGGACCTTAATGTGCGAAGCATACACGATTAAATTAAACATATTATAAAAGTCAAACTCTAGTCACACATAAACAAAAAAAAATCATAATCACGCATGAAGAAAAACCATAATCATTCATGTGGTCACCAAAAAACAACAAAATCACGCATGAGTAAACCCTAATCACACATGTTATATTCATAATTACGCACGTTATGATTTTACTTGTGTACGCTTCACACATTAAGAAATTTTATACTTTAAACTTTTTCTATACATATATTTATATTATATATATATATATATATATATATATTATTTTACATATGATTTTAGAGTGGTGATGAATAGTGATTATAAATTTTCCAATATTTGTTTTTTCCTGATAATATAATATTCATCATCATTTAATTTGATTTTTTTTCTAATAATTTAAGTATGTTAGATTTTTTTACAACATTACAATATAAGTTTTATTTAAAATGGATACCAAACCGAACCGAACCAAAACCGACAATTAATAGTAGTTTATTATTTTTAACTACTGTCATAACGAACTAAACCGATTCCAACAGAATCAGTACTATTATTCATTTTCATTGTTTTAACATGTCACATGTGTCTAAACCCTTTTGGGCATGTCACGACTTTATTCTATATTCTATTTTTACTCTTTTGATTGTTGTAGCAAATATAGGTACTATAACGTATGGAATTGGTACGGATTGAATTCCAATCATGTAGCATGAGAGAATCCCACTAGTTATATATTAGAAGAAAAGATGTATGTAAAAATTATTAAAAATAAAAGGCAATGGTATAATATATATGTCATTTATTTTGAGACAGACTCAACAAAGCATTATAAAAGTTGAAATGCTAGGAAAAAAGGCACGAGATGTTTTCGCTTAAAATCCATCTGGCTTGGATGCGATGAAACTGATACACTGGACTTGACGGACGTTGTCAAATCCAATGATACGTATCCATGCGTTTGGGTACTCCTTCTTGCACTCGTTTACCTCCTTTAGCACCTGGGCGGAATCAGTGCACCCAAACATGGGCAACTTCCACATTGTCCAGTATCTGCCATCATAGTACCCTGGTGATCTATGGTTCTCACGGTAGACAAACCCGTGTTCCAATTCAAATTCCAAACAAGGAACCCACTTGTTGCGGAGTAGGTAGTCGACTTCCTTAGCCAACTGGGCCTCAGATAGAGTTGGAAGGTATGAAAGAGTCTCGTATTTCCTTAATCCGAGTGGCGGCCACACCTTCATGCATTGTACTCTTCCACCATTGCTGGGGAGGGAAGAGAAGTCGTTTTCCGCCTTTTTGGTGCCAGGGAAAGTGGCGGTGGACCTCAGTCCGGTAAAGGGAGCCACCATGGTGGCTTGAGTTGGGACGGCTGCGGTGGCCATGGTGGATGAGGAAAGGGAAGCCATTTTACAGTTTGGGTTTGAGTTGCTTTGGTTAATTGGTTTGTAGGTATATATAAGGGTGTAGGAGTAAGGGTATTTGCATCGAAGGGACCAAAATCAATCCATCAGATAAGTGTTGGATAAATTGTGACCGATGGATGATATGATACATGCATAGTGACCACACAAGAGTGAAGAGTATGGATAGATATAGATAATACAAAGTTTTATGGAAGGCCATGCATGTATGTGACTACCAGAGACTCATCCCCATCTCTTTCAACCGTTTTTGTTTTCTTACTTTTGTTCTTGGTTTTATTATGGACTGGATATGTAATTGAACAAATATTGTTCAAATACTAGATTTGATTTTGTTTCGATCCGAAGGTCTCACTGGAAGCAATCTCTTTATTCTAATGGGGTAGAGGTAAGACTGTCTACATCTTACCCTCCTTAAACCCTACCTTAGCTTTGTTATTGGTGGATTTACTGAGTATGGTGATGATTTTGTTGGACGTACTTTATTCGATGAGAAAAAATGGGAGTTTATTTGCAAGCCGGTTCTAGAAATAGGTGTGGTACTTAATGTTGAATTATTAAGCAGATGTGACGAATCACAGCGTTGAACAACTTGTTTGACTCTTTTAAATAAGAAAAATTAAAAATCATAAAAATAATCCTAACAACCCTATTTAAATAGGTAAACAATTTGGAGAACAAGAAAACTTTGTGCTAATGCACTTTAATTTGTGTATGTCACTAGTAATGTTCAGTTCCGACTGACATCGAACGGCGTTCCTCCATTGTTCGACTCGAAGAGAAAAGATTCAAGTGTCATCCGACTAACTCAACATGGCAAACAATTCGATGTAAAGATATAACGTGTCATCAATTGAAATTTCAAGGCCCCCTTCCTTTGAAGGATAGAAGTTAACTGTCGTTTGAAATTACTTTGAGACTGTCACTTGGAATTTCAAGTGACAATGAATTTCCCAATGCCAGTGAATTTCGAGTGATAGTGGACTGTCGTTTGGTTTGTCTTGTGTAGTTTATAAATGTCATTCACATCACAGAGATAGTGTGTGTGTGTCAGAGAGAGAGTTTTGGAGAGCTTATATGTTAGTAATCTGTAATGAAACTTTGTCGCAATGAATACACGGACATTAATCGGTGAATATCACTGTTATTGATTCATACTCTCGCCCGGTTTGTGGTGTTACTTGGATTCCATACTCGTTACACCATTTGAAACAAAAAAAATATCTTGTGTTCGAGATCCAAAATCTTGACCTACACTTTTAAACCGGGAAATATAATCCTGCTCAACTTCTAATTTAACTATTAGTCCCAAGACTTTAGATGATCTCCTCCTACCACCCCTTAAGATCATCATACCGTACCATCCTACTATCGTTTGATTCAATCATCACTAAACCAAAACGATGACGACCGAACAACATCAGTACCTATAATTTTAATTATTTTATGGTTTCGGTTTTGATATAAGTAGGTTTCAGTATTTTATATAATATTTGCACTATCTATACCAAAATTGATACAGATCGATGTAAAACATTTTTCAGTATAACTTATTATTACTTTACCTTTTCGTTATACGTGGTAACTTTTGTTGTAAATACATATTTTAATTTGTTTGTAATAATTCCTTTTACTTTAAAGAAGTGAAAACTAGTACAACTACATTTATCATTAGTATTAGTATTAGTATTAGTACTTCACAACAAAAGAGAAGTTTACTAATAGTAACTTCACAAGTAAGATTTTGTGGTGTGTAAGGCTTAGGGGTTGGTTCCGGTACAAACCATATTAAATCCTATAAACCGTAAGAACAGATCCTAGCACTTAAAAAAAGTTAAATTAGCACATACCAAAACAATACATACATAAAATTAGCACTTTTGAATTATATTAGCACATGAAAATTAATCAAAATAATTGATTTTAGCACATAGGTGAATGATATCAGCACTTTTCTTAATCAACACATTGAAAACAGAAGAAAGATCCAAAAAAGAATTAATTGTTTGTTAGCATAATTATAGAAAATTCAATATAATTGATATTATTTGGGTTATTATTTTATTATTTCTTTATAATTAATTGGATGCCACGTGACATTTTTTAATTAGTTCGTAGAGTTTGTATGCCAAATGTGGTTTGTATTTGATCTTACTCCTATATTTATATACCCTTTCACTAGCGGCAACTTAAAAGAAAATAAATTTTTCCTATTTTATTAATTTAAGTTTGAGAAATTAAGTTCAACTTTCTCTACCTACCCAGTTAAAACATATTAACTGTAAGATCCATGTAATGATATAACATTAATTAATTGAATTATAGAACTTATACTGGAATATGTGTGACATGACCGTATCTTGATGGAGCGCAAATAGATTTTCAAAATTTCCAACACGTTTTCTTGTTTCAAAAAATGCAATACATCTTATGGTGAATTCAAAAGAAAAGTACAAGTTTCTTGCTTAGAATCCATCCGGCTTCGATGCGATGAAACTGATACACTGGACTTGACGGACGTTGTCAAATCCAATGATACGGATCCATGCGTTTGGGTACTCCTTCTTGCACTCGTTTACCTCCTTTAGCACCTGGGCGGAATCAGTGCACCCAAACATGGGCAACTTCCACATTGTCCAGTATCTACCATCATAGTAGCCTGGCGATCTATGGTTCTCACGGTAGACAAACCCGTGCTCCAATTCAAATTCCAAACAAGGAACCCACTTGTTGCGGAGAAGGTAGTCGACTTCCTTAGCCAACTGGGCCTCAGTTAGAGTTGGAAGGTATGAAAGAGTCTCGTATTTCCTTAATCCTAGTGGCGGCCACACCTTCATGCATTGCACTCTTCCGCCATTGCTAGGAAGAGATGAGAAGTCGTTTTCCGCCTTTTTGGTGCCAGGGAAAGTGGCGCTACACCTAAGGCCCGCCACCATGGTGGCTTGAGTTGAGACGGCTGCGGTGGCCATGGTGGATGAGGAAAGTGAAGCCATTGTAGTGTTTGGGTTTGAAACTAAATTGTGTTGCTTTGGTTCATTGGGTTTGTAGGTATATATAGTGGTGTGAGGATTAAAGTGATTTGCATCTAAGGGACCAAAATCCACCGGTCTTGATATGTGGTGATGCCATTGTGACCGATGGGTGCCTATGGTTCATGATCTATAATACATTCATAATATTAATGGCCACACAAGAGTGAACCATTAGGATAGATAAAGATGAAACAAAGTTTTATGCGAGACCATATGTGAGTATGTGACTAGGAGAGACGCATAATAGTAACATTTCACATAACCTTGAAGATTTACGACACTAATAAGATGTTGATGTTTATTAATTACAAAATGTTGTACATGTGAATATTAACGTGGTTCGGCCTAATCTGACCTACATCCATGGAGTGCAACTAGGTTTATCTTTTATTTTAATGTGATGAGAAATTAAAGTGCCTCCACATATGTTTATAGAGTAAAGTTCAGGTACGAATAAACTTAACATACAAACTGAAGGAAAAGACAAAAAAAACGCAGTGGCAATTTCATAAATATTTGGTCATAGGATAATTATCAAAATTACTCTACAGGATCATTTGTAGAGTGATTTTGGTCTTGTAGAGTAATTTTGTAAAATGTTCTTGTAGAGTAATTTTGATCTTGTAGAGTAATTTTGTAAAATATTTTTGTAGAGTAATTTTGATAAAAAAAACCCCATAACTAAATGCTCAAAATTACTCTATACAAATTTACTCTACAAGAACAATTTACAAAATTACTCTACAAAAGATCAAAATTACTCTACAAAAACATTTTAAAAAATTACCCTACAAGACCAAAATTACTCTACAAATGATCCTGTAGAGTAATTTTGAAGACCAAATATTTACGAAAATGTCACCGCGTTTTTTTTTGCTTTTCCTTCAGTTTTTATGTTTTGTATGTTAATTTTATTTGTATTTGATCTTTAGTCTATGTTTATAATAACATACTAGGTTATCACCGGGGATTGCTTCCCGGGTTCGAGAAAGTTAGTTATATTAAAACTATTTATGATTAACAACTTAAATAAAAACTTCTCTTAATAGTGTAACATATTACATGTCTTAGCTATTAAAGAGTTATAAACTTTTGTTAAGCTTAAACACGAGTTATGAACGTATAACAAAAGTTATAAACTTATTAGTTGATTGAAATTCGTCTTTACAAATTACTTTATACGAAAAAATGAATGTTTTTTTTCAACTTAATCACGGGTTGTGAAGTTGTATGTAGACTTATAAACTTATTGACGGCTTATGATTCGTCTTTATAATTTACTTTGTATTAAAAATTTAGTAATTAATAAAACTGAAAATTAGTCAAAGTATTAAAAGCAACAAAGGTTATTCAAATAATTAAACAATAACAAAACAATACGATGTGAATAGACGAATAAAAACATCAAGTGAGGCGTTTCACCAAGTAGAAGACATAACGATAACGAAATGACGCGATGACTCGTTTCGCCAAGCGGAGGACATAACAAAATGACGCAATGACTAATTTGACCGCTATCTTTGAAAACTTATGAACCGAACGTCAAATCAAAATCACATTTTATTTATTTATTTTTATTTGATGGCGAAAAAATTACATACACTTCACTCAAATGTCACAGATATACAATCAGGTGTCATGATAAAAACAAATACAATGCTTATTAAAGATCATCATAGAGTATTCAGTAGTCTTCCACTCTACTAAAAGCTGCCTCAGATCCTTTTTTTCACATGCTATCCACGTTATATGGCAACTTCATACCGTTTGAAAAGGGCAAGGCGGCGTTAAATGTTGTAGTTTTGTTAACGACAAAAGTTCGGCTGCCTTTTAATCTTGCTGCTACCATAGTTATTAAAAGAAAAACATACTAAGAATATGGACGGCTTGAACACACATTTAATCAAAAGAAATGGTGATAGATTGTGTAGGTGATGAAAATTTGGATCAGCAGAGACAATGATATGAAAAATGGGAATTTTTTCAACAAACATAGAAAAGAATGAAAGAGATGTACATAATTATAACTTAAAAAGAGAGATTTATATAAAGTTTATAATTAAAATGCAATTGTAAAATTTTAATTTTAATATATTAATTTGCAAAAAAAAAAATGTTAAAAATTTGAAAATTCGGGTTGAACGGGTCATGTTTGGGTCAACCCGCTAATATTCGGGTCGTGTTCGGGTTCATATGTATGACAAGATTTCCAAGTTCGGGTTTGTCTGAACTTTTCGGGTCAGGTTTATACGCATGTACTATAATAAGAACTTGGTTATTAAAAGCACACCAAACAGGGGCTCTGAAGCCGTGGCACGAGACCAGATATGAACACGCACACATCACATATGCGAGGCGCGGGGTATTTATATAAAACTTTTTTTTATTTCTGGCCGGTGCTATCATCACACGCACATAATTTAGATACTAAAACCTATGTATACGATTAAATATAATATTCTCTATATACAACCTAAAAAAAGAGGCACCGCCATCGACGCATCTCACGCCATTTTGAGCAATGCCTAATGCAATCACCGGTCAGAAACGATGACCCTCTCGCCTAAGAACCCCTCGCGCTTGAGCGCTTCTTAGTGGCTCTTTTAAAACTAAGAATATGAATGGAATTGTATATTACATTCATTTTATAAACACTTCCACTTTTTTTCTTAAATTGGAGTAAAAATGTCTTAAAATATTGTCCTGGGGCATTTTTTCAATCGCCTCACGTCTAAGACGCACTTTTATAAACCAAGTATCCAGAACTTAATTTGTTATTACATAATAAAAAACTACAATAAAAACCTAAATCCAACATATAACATGTTAAGGTCATTATTAAAAATATTTGATCTTAAACTTACAACACTAATGATAGAAAGAAGCCACCCTTTGTATAATGCATGCGGGCCTTCTTCAGAGTACTGTTGCAAGAGCATGTGCAATTCCATTGTATAATACATACCATGACAGAAAGACATCGTCAAACCAATTTCATTGGATAGTTGCTGACATGGGACCTTTTCTAGCGACAAACGCCAGCTCGGAGGCGTAACAGGGGATAAGTTCAACATCCTCTGGAACAAAAGATATAACATGTTTTTTACTACACAATTTTATTTAAATATGGGTGAGTTAACTGAGTAAGCTGATTATTATAAGAAAAAACTCAAGATATATTAATACCATTTCCAGGTTGTTGTTGATATAGCCACAAGATTCCCCTGTTCATGTATAAAAGAGTGCATTTAAAACCATACATATTAAAAGTAATCGACTTTGAAGAAAAAAATATGTTGAGCAGGTAACTTACTTGGATGCCTAAAATTTGACCCATACTCATGATAACGCGGTTCAACTCGAACTCATTTTTCCTAACGTGGAAACTGCTCGGCATATCAAGTTTTGACCCATTAACCATGTTTACATTTTAGTTAACCCTAACATAAGTACATAACCCTTACTTTTGTAATTACATTGTTTTTATAGTTACAATTAAGCCTTAAATATTTATGAAAATGAAAAGATAGAACATGGTTGAAAGTCAGACTGGCTCATTTCGACCTACAATCATGATGACCCGGTTCAAAACAAACCTATTTTGACCCATTACCATCTATCTTGCCCACAGTGAAAACTGCTCTTTGTAGCAAGTTTTGACCCGTTCAGTCAATCTGCCATGTTTCCATTTTATCTAGCCCTGTAATAATCCAACACTATTGGTTTTATATCACAATCTACTCCTTAAGTACTTATGATAATGCAAAGAAAAGGTAGTTGAAGCTGAGTCTGAGACTTTTGGCCCAGACGAATGATGACCCGGTTCAACCCAAACTCGTTTTGACTCGTTACCCAACCCGAGAATCTTGTCCACAATCCATAATTAGAACATGCATGTAAAATGTACCTGGTCAAGGAGGGCTTCTATGTGATCCTCTCGTTTTTGGTCGAGTAGTCTTTCTTCTTGCGATCGTCACAACAATAGAGCTTTGGGATTAGTATTTGACCAAGAAATTACCGTTAAATATCATAATATTAGCGATATAGCGTGAGAAATAAATTGTGTTGATGCCAATAAACAGATGATATGTAATACCTCATAACTATCCAACATACCATGAATAACTTTTTGCTTCACTCATCTTTCTTCTTTCAAATTTATAGCTCCCTACAACACCAAATACGGTCATAATCAGTACCGATTGTTACATAAGACACGAGTACAATAATCTACAATTAATTTTTTTTTGCCAATAATAGTACAAGAATTTATACATATTGGAAGAGAGCTTAATCAACTAATCCTAAGTTAGAGCAGCAAAATAGTTATAAGATTAAAAAAAGTAGGTGAAGAAAAAGTACCTCAAGAGCCCCATTGTGCATTCTAGAATCCCAACCCTGAGTGACAACAGTAGAGACCAGCAAAGACTTCGAAATGACGGAAGCAACTTTTGCAAATACTGTATGGCCACGGACTGCGTTGTATCGCCAATTATTTGGATGCTCCTGTAAGTCAAACATGAAAAGCCTATTTAGGTCATAATCCGCAAAAAAAGGTTCATACATCACCTTGCTCGGTTGCGCCTCGCGTTTTAGACCATGTTGACTTGGTGTGCTTCTCGCTTTTTAAAACCACGTCACCAACACATTGTTGCTTTGTTTTTATGCCTATCTAAATTCTAATTTGATTTCATCAGCCACATTGAAATTTAAAAAAAATGACTAATTATAAAAAAGATTTCTTTTAGGCATTTACACAAACACTTGGTGTGCCACTCAAACGAAACCTCAAAACTAATGATTTTACACACTTTTTTTCCAAACAAATCCCTGAGACACACTCCAAATGACACACATACAACAAATTGGACAAAAATAACTTGAACCAGTACAAAAAATTTGTGAATTTGAAGGAAACAAACAACAGTCAGCCAAAAAAGATTCACATTGAATGAGAAATCTCGATCTAAGAATTAATGTAACACAAAATTAACAATTTGAAGAAATGTAATTGATGAAGTTTACCTAAAAAACCATGGAAGGATCAGAGAGATTTTGAGAAGAAATTATGCGGACCGGATTGAAACCAAAAACCCCAAATTGTGTATAGTTCCCAATCCCCTTTGAAACTTGTAGTCCGCTCAACCGATCATCTAACTATAATCAAACGACATATCAAACGAAACAAACAGATTATCTAACAACAATCAGTGAACTGAATCAGTTGATTCAATTAACGAACAGAAATATACAACAATCAACGAACTGATTCTCCATCGTTGCCCCCAGAACCGAACACCAACGACCGTTTGTGCCTTAAAAGACAGAAGCAGAGGAAGAGGTTTAGATTTACGGTTTGTGAGAAAGGAATTGTGAGAAGAAGGAAGCGTTAAAGGATACAAAGGATCAGATTGATATGTGGTAGAAGACAACGACGAAGGATCTATGAAAGATGAAGAATTGCTTGGAGATGAGGAAAATTGTGAGGCTGGATGATTTAGGATGAAGATTTAGGGTTTCTTCAGCACAAAAACGAAGACGTGAGTTTGTGCGGGAAAATGAAAAAAATGTAGCCCTCATAATTCGACACGTGGCACAGATTTCTTTCATTTATTATATACAACTAGTAGTAAGACCCGTGTGAACATACGGGTAGTTTTAATAACGATCGGAATCAAATACTAAAAAAGCGATCACAAGATATGATTTAAATTGTGAAAACACGGGTAGTTTTTAGAAATTTTCTCTTCTAAAATTTATTAAAAACGCAAATCACAATACATTGTTGTTTTACGAATTGCAAGAGTATTCATACATTTATAGTACCCATGCTGTAAATCTTGTGATTGCAGCTTCTCTAGCACCCAGGCTCATGAACTCATCGTTTATTTTCTAAATCAGCAGTATCACTTGACTTTCAGTATAGAGTAAAGTGTAATAATCCTGCTCCGTGATATCAAGGTAGTCACGCCTCAGAGAAATCTGTGAATAGCATCCAAAATATAATGCATTAATATTATCTTTCATTTTCTAAATCAGCAGTATGGCATAAAACTTACTATTCTTGGGGAGTGCGAGCTCTGCAGCTCTGCGCTTCGTGGTACGCCTGAGAAGTATGCTTGTGATTGCAACTTCTCTAGCACCCATGCTCATGGACCCATCTAACTGAACACATTTCACACGACACTACAAATCCCAACCAATCAGCTTTCATCTCACCAGCACAAACATCCATGTTCCTTCCTGAAATGATATGTAATAACCAACAAATAAATATAAGCGAATGTGAAAACAAACATAAACAAATGGACATAGTTTATGTATGTAATTTGACATTTGGACAAACTTACAGAATGTATACGAACTCAACTTCAAGTTCAAATAAATATAAGCGAATTTGAAGACAAACATTAACTACTCGTTAGTTGCCATTAGAAATGTATCAGATCGAAATTAAGAGGATCAGGTGGGTGTCGCAATTTTATTTGAAATTGCTTCTACAAAATTGTGCTTGATATCTTTGAGGCCTCAGTCTCTTCCTTCCTGTTGCTATACATCAACAGGAACACAGGTCAGTTAATCACTTGGTTTAAAAAAAAGGCGCACGAGGTGATGGGGAAAACGCCTCAGATCCTTGAGGCTGCTTATTGTACATTTGAGTCAATTTTGGTCAAATATAGGGCTAGAGGATGCTGGTATGTAAAAATGACCAAAATAATGAAGATTATCGTTGGTTCACTTAATTAAATAGCTGATATGTAAAAGAGAGATGATGGACTTAGCATGGTTGATGATAATTTAGTGAATCGGGAGATGTTTAACAAACTTGGTTTTAAATTGCGTGATGCACTCCGATGCGTTTGGTCCAAAAATCAGACGCGCGAAGCGAGCGCATCACATATGCATAAAAACTTATAGAAACATACTTAGGGTAAACCAAATGACGTAATAAGAAGACGAGCTGTGCTTTTTGGTTCAAATCAAACATACTAAGATATTAATTATTGAAATAACGGAACCCAGTTCATAAAATCTGGAAAAAGAACACAAGAAACATAGTCTTGAAAGCATTAAAGCTAGCATTGAGGTCAGAAACAATATTAATTTGAAAACCAAGCTTAAATACTCCCCCTTTCACATTCACGAAACGTAATGTTTGGTCTTACCGATATAAGCGTCAAAATCTGGTTTTCTGGCCTCAATGCTAGCTTTAATGCTTTCAAGACTATGTCCTCTCTCTGTCAAATCTCTCTACATATAGTCAGTAAATCATGAGCTTCTTCATTGTTCTACATGTTTAATGTTATTTGTTGTACTTAATTATATAAGAACAAAGATTTGTTTACACATGATATATACCTGGGTTTTCCATGCAAATTTAACCTCCTTACTAATGGCTTCATCATCAGGGCACTTTAGTTTTTTTTACGTAGAAGGACTTTTTTCTGTAATTTGGTTAATGTGATAAACGCTATAATTTGGTTAATGTGTTCGAAAACAGAGTTATAGTTTATGTTAATGTGATAAACGCTATTTTTCTGTAATCTGGTATCATTTATCTCATTTTAATTATCAACTGCTAGTAATTTTTACCAGATTTAAAATGCATGTTTATACCTATACTCACGAACCGAAAAGAAAAACAATTCTTTGCCCCGATAGCATCAACCAGTTGCAGCAGCGCTGTAGTTTCATCGGCAAACAAGTTGCAATAATTTTAATGGCTTCATCATCAGGGCAAATGCAGCCTGTAACAGATAAGAAAAGCAATGACCTATTCAGTATTATCTAATATTGTACATATAAGCCTTTATTCCTTCTTGATGATCTCGTAATTCATTCACTTTGTTGACCAGCGGAACAAAAGACTTGCATTAATTTTTCATTAATCCAAAGTCATCCATATAGCAATCTATTTGTTTCTTAGAGGTCTAACAATTCAAATAAACAGGTTAAAATGTTATTCAGTGCAACATTCAAAGAGATTAATTAAATACTTAACAGACAAATTACTTGTCAAAGTTTAATTTGCTAAATAGATTACTTGTCTTCCTTTTTTTTTTCTTTTTGGATGAAATTCATGCATTATTTGAATTTAAAACTTCATTCAGGCATTTTATCGAGCAACTCATGTGCAGTCTAATAACATCAGACTCGGCTGTGTATATAAAATCAATTCTTAATGCGCCCAAATGCAATGAACAAACAACAGATCGCTGAATTCACACAATGGAAGATTACCTGAATAGAATCATCTTCAAGTATCGCAATGCACATAATCAAAATGGCTTTAAATAACATTATTGAAATCGCAAACATAATCCGGTTCAAAATGACTTCGTATCTACCTCATCAACCAATCTATTCAGCTTCTCATCAAGATTATACACAATCTATATATACCCACAGATAAAAATTCAATATTTTCAACACTAAACACCAAAAATCACAAAAGGATAAACTAATTTTACCTCCACTTCCCCTGATGCATCAGATGTGGCTTTAATCACATGACCCCTCGAACTTCTACAACCATTTTGGACATATGAAAACCCTTTGAACTTACAAACAGAAGATGATTGTTTCAAAGTTCCACAAAATATCCAACCTTCACAACACATTCATATAAAACACATTCATATAAAACAAACCTAAATCCCAAATCCTCTAAAAACTGAAACAAATTCATGAACACATAGATTGATGAGTAAACCGAATGAACAAAATGAGTAAAATCAGTTGTATGTTCGTTTACCTCTTAATGAACAGACATTATTGATTCAGCATGCAACTCAATCAAATCGATCAGGAGGATAATTAGAAAATCGTCAAAATTCAGCAAGTAGAGGAAACGCTAATGTTATTGTTCAGCCGTTGATCTGCTTCTTTTTACCGATTAAAAACCCTCAGCTTATTCAGGAAGATTGATCTGCTGAGATGGAGTTGCACAATGATGGTAAGGCTCTGTCCAATTCCTTCTCCGCAAGCTGCATCTCAGGGACCGAGATTTGGTCTTCATGGTCACCCCTGCTCTCTCTCTCTCTCTCCTCAAGAATTTGTGTGGTTTAGGTTTATGAAAGGAATATTTGAATTTGAAATTTTGAAATTTGAAATTTAAATCTGAATTTGGAAATACCAAATTAACAAATACCATTAATTAGAATATTATGAGATCAGCAAGCGCCTAGTTGGCATACCTAAAAAATCGACACATTAGCAATTCTTATGTCAGCCGATACCTCATAGTATAGATAGAAATAGGTTAGGGTTACAAATTTTCTTCACTAGAAAACATAAATTAGGCAACCTGTCAGTTACCCCATTACGGTGAAATTAGGCGGCTGCAGTATTGCAAAGCCTCCACATCCAACATAAATGATCAATTTCATGTCGTTTTTAACTTTCTCATTAAAAATTTAAACGGACACACTCATTGCCATAAGCCGTTTTTTGGTGTATATAAAATAAATGTTTTCTAACTCGCTTGTTAGAAATAAACAATTGCTAATGTCGTTAAATGGTTTCTAAAACGCTCGTTAGGAAATAAACGTTTGCAATTTTTTGTTTTTAAGTTTATAAAAATAAACTATTTCCAATATGCTCATTGGAAATAAACAATTTACGAAGTCATTTAAACATTTATGTAAGTAATCTGTTTCTAACTTGCTTGTTAGAAATTTAATGGTTTAAACGAAACCGTTATAAGGTTTATTATTATCCAAAATAAGTGTCTCCACACGCTCGTCGGTAATTATTTGGAATAATAATCTTTTCTAACACGCTTGTTAGAAAATTTACACGTCTTTTAACTAGTTAGTTTATATAACACCTAATGGCATACCTCTCAACATCGTCCGTGGACATGAGAGATTCCTGGTTCATAAGTAATGAGCCCTACCTTTAAAATTACCAACGAGTTTTGGGCTTAATGCTAGTGGATGAGAGGAGAACTTCACAGTTAAGCGTGCTCAAGTGGGAGTAGTACTAGGATGGGTGACCTCCTGGGAAGTCTCCATCAGGGCAACTAAAAACAAAGCCGTGAGTTACTGTGTAACGCCTCGTATTTCCAAGATTTATTATTTTTATAAAAATTCACGCTCGTTTTCTATTTCCTGAGTCGCAACTTCAATCGGATCGAAAAAACGGTTTAAAATCGGAAGACTACGCGTTTTTACGCGTTTTAACGAAACGACAACTGAACGCAATCATTTTCGAGCGCCGACGTTTAAATCGCGTGTTTAAACCTAAAAATAATATTATACCCTGTTATGTCACGTTCGGGTTCGAAAACGGTTTCAGAACCATAACGGGCCGCGTAAAACACATGAACCGGGCCTTAGGCCCAACACACTCAAAACCCTATCCTATAAATACATCTCTCTTCTTCATTCACTCAAACCCTAGCCCCCTTGTCCCTTTCCCTCTCATTTCCGGCGACCAGAACGGACTCCGGCGATAGACCAGTGACCTCCGGTGGTCTCCTTCTCCGGCCGCCGCACACCCCTCACACTCACACACCCCTGCGATCTCTTAAACCCGACACACACACACCCGCATATATACTTACAGACAGAGAGAGAGAGAGAGAGAGCTGTGAGGAGAGAAAGACGAGATAGAGAGAAGGTAGGTGGTGGTGGTGGCGCGACTATGACGGCTCCGGGGGGGGGGGGGGGTTTCGATCGATGGCGGCAGCAGCCGTCACCTCCAGCAGGCGACGGTGGTGGTGGGTGATTCAAACGAAAGATAGAGCAACGGCGGTGCGGTGGCGTGGCGGCGGAGCAGCGTCGCGGCTGCGACGATGCATCGGACCAGCGGCGGCGGCAGTCGCCGTGTCTCAGCGCGACAACAGCAGCGGTGTAGCTGCGGTTGTCCGGCTCGACGGACGGCGGCGGTAGTGGTGGTATTGGTTAGAAATTATGTTGCTTCCGGTTCAGTTGCAAATTCAAGTTTTGGGATAGCTCGGGTGCACGTCGAATTCAAACTCGGTTCTGATTCGTGTCGGTTCGAGTTTCGGGTTCCGATTTCGTGTTGTCTCAGGTAAAGTTTTAAGGTTATTTAATTCGTTCTCCGGTCTTCGTTTCAGGTTCAACACGGCAGTGGTGAACGGGTTGAGTCGGCTCGGGTCATACACCTGTTCGATTCAAATTCTGTTCGGGTCTGCACGGTTCAAGTCCGGTCAACTCAGTTAACTGCCGGTCAACTCGGGTCAGCTCCGGGTCGAATCTCGGTTCAGTCAAGTTCATGGCTCATGTTCAGCGGGTTCGGGTCTCGGTGCAGAGGTTCGGGTCAGCAGTGAGTCAATGAGAGTTTTGGCTTCGGTTCGGGTCTCGTTTGGTGTTCGGTCAAACCTGGTCAACTTGGTCAACGAAAGTCAAACCTGGTCAACTTGGTCAACGAAAGTCAACCGGTCAACTGCTGGTCAATTGTCGACCCGAGACTGGGTAAAAATCTTAAACGGCGCAAAACCTTTATTATTATTGTTTATATTATTTATCGCTTTAATCGTAAAACATTACTTACTTGTACACTAAACGTGTCCTTGTAAGTTGTATAAATATATATATTTTCGTTACATAACTTGTATAAATATATTGCTTCGTTGATTGTTGAGTTTTGACACATATATCGACAACTTGCGTTGTCGGGATCGTCTAAAAACAGAGGAAACTCTGCCCGTTTTTCGTCAAATCATACGTATATATATTTATTGCACTTTCCGGCGAAGCATATTTCTTAAACGACATCAAATAAACCTATATATTATACTTCGACAAAATAAATTATTAAACCCTCGTATACCTATACTTATCTAAAAGGTAATATACATATATGTATATCATTCCCTTGTCGACAAGACATATATATTATACTTTAAAGAAAAAAATAATATATATATTTAATATACTTTTCGTCAAAATATAAATAATTACCTAGTACGCTTTTCGCTAAAAAAATACATATATCTATTGTATTATTTTGATAACACTTCTACGACACCTTTGACGAATTTAACTTTAGAGTCGTTACATAAATTCCGTGCTAAACATACACGTATCTTCAACTCCGATTCGATTATTCATCCATGTTCGTTGTCATTTAAGGTGGCATTGGTGTCCCCTTTCTCCCACTCATCAACTCGTCGTGGAATTTCCAAAGAAGACTTAGCAATTCTGTGAGTACACTCGACCCACTTTTGTTTATATCACTTTTTGGGTGTAACATGTTTACATATACAAAAATCACAAACACTTAAACTTTATGAAACGCACAAACAATCCTATACACATGACTACTTGAATCGTATACTTGTTGCTTGTCTAGGGATAAACGTTGTGCTATGCTTTAGTCATTAACTATTTTTAGCCTTTGTTTGACATGCTTAGCGCTATAGGAATTCACGCATCCACCTCCATCGTGTTATTCATGAGGTCATGTTAAAACATTGTGATTGCGTTACGGGTTTGATTATTAGCATTGCATGCCTTGATATTGCTCTTGTATAGATTTGGTTGCCATGAGGATTGTTAAAACTTTATTCGTATACGTATGCTATGCTTAAACTTGTGTACTCGCCTTTGCTTTTGCATTGACTTTATTTTAAAACATGTTACAGGTTGAAGGAGATGACGCTATGAAAACAATATAGCAAGGACTAGATACACACAAATTAGACGTTAGGTTTAATGTCGACGTATCAATTTTGTTATGACTTTGCAAATGTTAGGTTGTTCTTTGTTTTGTTACATTGATGTATTTGACAATTCTTACGAAATGAAATATGGTTTAATTAATTATTGTCACCTAATAATGTTGTGAGCAATGAGCAATCTCGTTTTCGTCTCATCCCGATGTTTCCGCCATCGGTTGGGGTGTTACAGATTGGTATCAGAGCCATAACTAATGGCATACCTCTCAACATCGTCCGTGGACAGGAGAGATTTCTGGTTCATAAGTAATGCCCTACCTCTAAAATCACTAACGCGTTTTGGGCTTAATGCTAGTGGATGAGAGGAGAACTCCACAGTTAAGCGTGCTCAAGTGGGATTAGTACTAGGATGGGTGACCTCCTGGGAAGTCTCCACCAGGGCAACTAAAAACAAAGCCGTGAGTTACTGGATGGGCCACCCATCGGGGGCAAAGTGGACAATATTGGTGATAACGAGGGGCAGGGGTGTTACAGAGTTATTGTAACACCTAATGGCAACCTCCCAAATGTGGGGCAAAAAACCTCATCGAGGATAATGGCAACCTCCTACATGTTAGGGCAAAACCTCATCGAGGACGATGAGTCCCTTAGGGGGGTGATTATAACACCTAATGGCATACCTCTCAACATCGTCCGTGGACAGGAGAGATTCCTGGTTCATAAGTAATGTCCTTCCTCTAAAATCACCAATGCGTTTTGGACTTAATGCTAGTGGATGAGAGGAGAACTCCACAGTTAAGCGTGCTCAAGTGGGATTAGTACTAGGATGGGTGACCTCCTGGGAAGTCTCCACCAGGGCAACTAAAAACAAAGCCGTGAGTTACTGGATGGACCACCAATCGGGGGCAAAGCGGACAATATTGGTGATAACGAGGGGCAGGGGTGTTACAGTTTACACAATCATCGTATCTAACACGCTCATTAGATATTATAGATGATATTAAAACTTATTATTCTATAAAATTCTAACACGCTCGTTAGAGATATTAAAAAGTTTTGAACTTGTTATTCTTTCAACAACGTTTCTAACACGCTCGTTAGAACATATTAAAACTAGTTATTTTATAAAATAATTATTATCGAATATGTTCATTAGAATATATATATGTATGTATATATATATATATCAAGATTTTTGAAACGAACATTAATATAGTAATTATAGTTTCTAACAAGCTTGTTAGAAAGAAACTAATACAAACATTTTGTATGGATTACAAAATACATTTTTCTAATACACTCGTTAGAAAATTTTAGTATATCAAAAACATATTGTAATACATATTATTTTGTAAATGGTTCGATTTATCTAAACACGAACAAAAAACCATGAACTGAAAAACTCGAATCACATTCGTTTTGCAACACGGTCCGCGCGCCTGAACTGGTTCGCCAGTCTGTGCGCCACGCTTCAAGGATCTCACGCCACGCCATATGGAGTCGCGCGCCACACGGATGTGTCATGCCATGGCATCCGCCTACGCCACCCAAGGGTGCGCCATAAGCAGACCGCCATGTATTTGTCCACGCACTCATGGGCAAAAATACAAAGGCGTGTACGAGTTAGAGTGCTTCGTGCCCTTTAGGGTCCCCCACTAGTGTTTGCATATAAGGTAACAATATACAAGAAGTCATCATCCTTATAAACCACTACAAGTTTTGTCATCCCACCTGTGTGGGACAAGTTGACAAAGCTCAATCCATTTCTCATATTTGTTTGTTCAAACATACAACTTTAAGCTTCGATATCTCATTCATCTTAGCTCCATTTTGGACATAGTTTTGTTCGTTATGAAGCTTTCACAACGTAGAACACAAAATAATTATTTATACAACACAAATATAGATATTATTATTGGTGTCCAAAATATTTAGTGAAAAACTCATTTTCACTAAAATTTCTAACAACTTTTTTGTTTTATGTCTTAGTAAAAAAGTGTTGGTTCTTACGTTTTTGCCTCCTTTAAATTTTGTGTCTTAATCAAAAAAGTTTTGGTTCTTACGTTTTTGTCTCCTTTAAATTTTGTTATGTTTTGTAAAATAAAATCAATTTACTTTCTTACACCCTAAATTTTTATTAATTTATTAAATGTCCCTTAAACTCTAAGAAAGTATTTCCCACTTTTTCAAATCGCTTTATGCTATAGTCCCTTAACTTTCATAAAGCTGTCGCTTTAAATTTTAAACGAATTTTACGTTACGACGTTATAATTTTTTACGTGTTTCATCTTTTATACATATTCGTGCGTTGCGGCAGTCCGATTTTAAGTAAAATTTATGTGTAAATGTAGATGAAAATAATATGCTCAAAAGGGCAACAACACAATACAAATGAGTCGAAAAGTAATTATAGTACAATAAGTTTATAAAGTTATTAATTACTACAAACCATATTTATCATACAAACCGTAAGAACAGATCCTAGCACTTAAAAAAAGTTAAATTAGCACATACTAAAACAATACATACATAAAAGTAGCACTTTTGAATTGTATTAGCACATGAAAATTAATCAAGATTATTGATTTTAGCACATATGTGAATGATATCATCACTTTTCTTTATCAGCACTTTGAAAACGAAAGAAAGATCCAAATAAAGAATTGATTGTTTGTTAGCATAATTATAAGGAATTCAAGATAATTAATATTATTTAGGTTATCATTTTACCATTAATCTATAATTGGTTGGATGTCACATGACACTTTTTGATTGGTTCTTACCGTTTGTATACGAAATATGATTTGTATTTGATCTTACTCCTTACTTTAGTTATTTTTTATTTCCAAATCAGGTTGGTTCCCGCCACAACGCGCGGGGGGAACAACCTAGTTAATATTAATATCATACCATAAAATTTTACAATGCGTATAGCCACTTTGGCTATTCATTAAAATGACAAAATAACAAATTACAAACAAATGGCAGGCAAACGGGTAACAAGTTGTGTCGCAACCTTCTTTTGAATTGTAAAACCGATCCTACTAAAGATGAAACGACTCTTAAGGGTCGAGAGATTACTATTCACAGCCCGCTGGACCCTGTTAAGGAATTCCACGGCCTCTTAGGCTATGGAACCAAATGTATCAAAAGCAAATGAGATAAACATGTGTTGATTTTCTAAACAAGCTTTCTCGTATTTAGCAAATTTTGATTCGAAAGTTAACTAACTATTTAATAATTAATATACAAAATTATTAGTTTGAAAATTGTAAATTCGTGACTGGTATAAAATGAAACTTTGAATTAGTTTTAGTCGTTAAAGTGAAACAAATTAAAAAACAAAAATCAAATTTGAAATTTAAACTAAAATTCAATTTGACTGAACTTTTAGATTTTTTTTTCAAAAGTCTTAATACATACAAATAAAGAGGAAATAGAGACCACTGATATGTGTTAAGGCCGTTAGATGAATTGTATGAAGGAAGTTGACCGGAGACCGTTCTTGTGGTCTAGCTTTCTGGAAATTAGGGTGTGGAAATTAAACGCAGGATTAATAGGGCTGTTCATTTTTATCCGTAACTCAAAACCCGACCCGAAGTTGAATCCATTAGAACCCGAAAAACTTGAACCCAAATAAGCCGAACCCTGACCAACCCGAAGCTTAAATGGGTCGGTTATCGGGCCACTTTTTCCCACCCAAGAACCCTAATAACCCAACCCGAAAACACGAAATCCGAAACCCGAAAAAAACCCAAACATTTAATGTCTCTTTTTGGTAGATGTGTTTTGGTTTAGAGTTTTTGGTATCTAAAACATTATGTCTTAGGACATCTGAATATTATCATATTATATTGTCAAATAGGGGTGTTCATCGAATCGAATATCGAATATTCGAAATCAAATTATTCAAATAATTTTTGTTTTTCCTTAAATTCGAATTCGATTCGTATTCGATTAAAACATATCAAACTCGAATCGAATCCGTATTCGAATAAAAAACCCAATTCGTATTCGACTAAAAATTCGAATTCGAAGCGAATTCAAATAAATTCGATTTCATTCAGATTATTTTAAAACATGTAAAAAATTGTCAAAATGAAACATAAATTTTAAAGCAGTCATAAAGCATGATATCACATTAAAAAGTTTCAAATAAAATATCATAAGTCTAAATTTCAAAACAAGAAGTCGAGAATAAGCACTCCACATTACAAGTTACTATTTTTGGGGTTCGAAATATATTAATAGCTTTGTCTCTTAGGTTTTAGTCATGGGCCATGTAGTGGGAATGGGTAATTTAAGGCTTGGAATAAATTTTGAAAATAATTGATATTGTAGCCCAATAAAATTTATATATGTATTATATACAAAAATAATAAATAAAAAGGTATAATTTTTATTCGAATATCGAATCGAATTTGAAATTATGAATTCGTATTCGATTTACTTGACTCGAATCGAATTTAGTCGAATTTAAAATTTCTCGAATTCGAAACGAATTCTGAACACCCCTATTGTCACACCCCGACCCGCAACGGAAAAGGTGATCGGGGCATGATTGGGTTATCATCAAAGCTCATGACATTTATTATAACGTTTCATATTTATTATTATAATTTAAAGGGAAAGATACATTCATAATTACATCAACGTTCTACACATCATTCTAGACTTCATTATTTTCTTCTAAGGCATTTTCTATGTTTTCCTTGCTTCATCCTGTTCACCTGTATCATGTGTAAAAATGGTTTTTGGATCAACAAAAAGTTGGCGAGTGAATCCTATGAAAAGCATTTGAACAAGTTTATTGAATTGATTATAAAATAAAGTGCACAACCACATATGAGTAAATATAGATGTAAACATATTCATAAAACACTTAATATCAGATAATGCACACACATACAATAATAAATTGTTTTGAGGCACGCGTTGCTCAACCCGTCTCTCACGAGGAACTGATGGGCCTAATGAATGAGTTTTGAGGCACGCGTTGTTCTACGAACTGATGGGCCTAATGAATGATTTGCATACAACTTGACAATATGAAAGACATAACTACAAACAATATTTACACTCTAAGTTTAGATCACAATATGGTATGGCACAAGTTTAAATAAACGAGTTAATTTTAGTGACACATGACACACCCCAAAACGTGTAATTAAAAAGGGGAGTTGTAAGATTCACTCACATTGGGTGCGTTCGGTTGATGATGTTGAATGCGCACGAAGTTTGATTTAACCACGAGTGAAACTAACCTAGATAATAACATAATGGTTTGGTAAATAAGTGGATTTTATTAAATCAATTTTTGTAGGATTATTGGATATATTTTTGTGAGTTTAAGGCTATTTTCTAACTTTAAAAATGTTATTTTTAAGTATTTTTAATTGATTTTTAAATAAAATAAATAAATAAAAATAATAAAAAAATGTTGACTTTTTGACCGTTGACTTGTTGACCGTTGACTTGTGTAATTGTGTGCGCCGGGTGAGGCTCGAACCCGAGACCTCCCGTTCGCGTGCACGCAGCTCTACCAACTGAGCTACGTGTCTAACCTGAAATATTTCTGTTTTTAATTATATTTATATACTAATTGAATTAATCCGAAAATCATTTATTTTAAAAACGATTTTAATGTCTCGCTCGGTGCTCGCCACAGGTCTCGAACCCGGGACCTGTGGGTTACCGTGCACACAGTCCACCGCTGGACTGTGTGTCTAACTTGGTAAATAATCTGGTTTTTATTATACTTAACATGGTTTTGAGAGTTAACCCGGTTCAGTTAAAAAGGCATTTTTATAACAAGAGAGTAAGGCTGGGACAAGAATCGTACGCGCGACGTATGTGAAATTGTTTGCACACAGTCCACCGCTAACCTGCCTTCGTCTTCTTCGTTAACTTTACCCAGAAAAACAAAGTCCGAATGTTTCGACTGATTTATGTCTAATTTGATTTTCAAACATTAATAGTAATTGAAAGGAAATGTATGGAGAGGGTTTGGGGGAAAGGAGGTACCGATCCGTGTCTTTCACAGAACTCCGGCAGAGGTCCGTCCGCTCCGATAGTGAACTTCGGCTGTTAGGATCAATTAATAGTTCTGCTCGATTAATTATGAAATTGAGGTACTTAAACAAGGATTGACAGGAGTTTGAAGGGTTATACCGATTCACAGTGCGATATCAGAAATTTCAGAGATTTTCCGGCGAAGGTTGAATATTCCGGCTATGTCGCCTGGGATGGATTCTGATGGTGGATTTGTGTTAGTAACAGTCTAATCAATTGATTGTAACAGAAAAAGTCGAAGGAATTACCGTGTGGATGTGAGTCTCGGTTTTCCGGCGACTTGCAGATATTCTCCGGCGAGTGAAAATACGTCGAGAATTTGTGCGATTTTGAGCGAAAGGGCTACCAGTGAGTTGTGGGTGGATTTATAGGGAGGAATCGAGACGCATGGGGTCGGATTTCAGTCTTGATTCAAAGTCAATGATTTTTCCGGCGGTTATGACTTGTGTCGCGGACTGGACATCGGTTATAACCGATGCAATAGTTAATATTTGCGTTAAGATACAAGAAACCGACAGAGAAAAGCGACTTCGTCGGGATTTCCGACGACTGCGATTTTGGCGCGTCAGTTTGAACTCGGGATTCATGTTATGTATTTAATTGTTTCATTATGAACACAAACATCACAAGTGGCGGAGTGGTTGAGCGTGTGGAAGTTAAAGCTTGAGGATTCCTGGCTGACCCGGGTTCGAAACCCGGCAGCATTGATTTATTTTATTTCATTATTTTTAATACATTTTCAAATATAAATTATATATTACTTATTAATTATGTATCGTTTAAAATTAATTTGGGCATTAAATACGCAACGAAATTTTTAACTGATTGTTCGGTTAATAAACGGAGCGGGTTTGGTAAATTCGGTTTTTGACGGATGTTACACCTATTGTCAAATATTGTTTTAATATTGATAATATTATTTAAGTAGAATGATGAATTTTAATTATATATGGCGAAAAAAAACATTTTTTTTAATATTACATCTAAACCCGAAAATCGAAGAACCCGACCCGAACTAGCCCGAACCCGACCAACTCGAGCTTTAAATGGTTCGGTTATCGGGTCACTTCTTTCCTAGCTAAAAACCCGAACAACCCGAACAACCCGACCCGAAAAACCCGAAACCCCAGAAAAAACCCAAAGAACACCCCTTGCAGAATATCTCTTACTCGTTAACTACCAATAGCATTTAGTCACCTTAAAATTATTCAAAGTACCCAAAGTACTTAATTTTAGAGGGAGCGTCTTACCCCAACTACTCACCATGTTTTTTTTTTCTAAATAATACAAAAGCTAAATTTAAAGATTAAACATTAATTCTTAAATCAAAAGCTACTTAAAAATTGCAATCATATAAGGTCTCTCTATTTAGTGTTTTCCCGCTCAAATGTAATTTCCCTTTAGTGATGAGTTATGCAGACCCGTTTTTGTTATTTGGGTAGTGTTATAACCCGACTTCACAAATAATTTCGCAACCACACTTTTCTAGGGTTTTTCCTGAAATCTCGTTCCTTCCCCCTCATCTCCACCCTCTCATCTATCTATCTCATGCAACCTTCGTCAGCCGCCGCTTCCGCAAACCATGCTAATCATCATGATTATGCAGTCGTTTTTCTTTCCATTATCTACCATCTAAACTTCTTTTCACTTTCTCTGCAACAAAGGTACGTTTCCATTTCCCCGATTGATTTCTTTAATTTTTTCCTATTTTGTTGTCTTAATCGTAATCACTCATGTCTATCAACCTGCGCTTAGTCTTTTGAAAATACGTCAGTTTTCACTGATAAATACATTTAACCAACTCATTTTGAAAATATTTTGAAAACATTTAGTGTACGCAATGATACTTAGTTTTAATAAATAACTTGGGATAAATAATTTTCATGTTATTAGTTTTACATGCTAATAATACATTTAGAGCCTGAAAACTATGCCGGGATCGTGATTAATCGACACACCACTTTAACACCTTTAATAGGTGCACCCCTAATGGGTCATAATTTTAATTTAGCATCTGACGGGTGTATGCCTACACCCCGTGCTTAGGTCGTGGCCATTTGCAATTAAATGAGTCGTGGATATCCAGGACACAGTCGTTTTAACCCCCAAATGTTTAATATTAAGCAATACGAATTAAAATGGATTATTTGAATTCCCGACTCATTGGTCTTTGATCCCATATCCAACCATGCGGTATTAGTATTCCGTCCGTATTAAGAAAATAAGCACAGTCGTAATCAGAAAATAAACTAGCTTGGCGACAATCTACCAGAAGTCTCTAGTCTGGAATGGATGGTTTTATTAACCGATTAGATAGCTAGCGGGTCTTTATTTAGTCATTGACTTAGACCGCTAACTTTAAAGTAAAGATAACGGTACGAAACGCTAGATTATGCGATGACCGGAAGAGAATGCATTTTAGACCCGACAAGTACTAGGACTTGTATAATATGGGTTACCATTCTACATTCTGGAATTTGAGAATATTTTGATATGGTTAAACCCGTTTCGGTTAAATTGCGTAAACTAGTCACGTAGGCTTAACCGAACGCATATAAGCGAAACTAGGTAACCAGGTGAGTCTTATACAAGTACCACATGCCATTAAGTTTAAAATATGTTATTATAACAGTAGGTTACTTATATGTTAGCCCGTTATGGTTTTAAAAGTAACTTATGCCTTAAAAGGGCAATTTCGTCATTTTAAAACATAAATAAACGAGTTTATATGTAAACTGATGTTAAGTTCATAAAAATTCTGTAAAAACACTTATTTTATGATGTTATATCAGTAGGATATCAATTATATGTGTGGTTTATAGTTTAAGACCAAACTATGTTCCGAAAGGGCATTTTGGTCATTTCACATATAATTCGATAACTTATTTAGGAGTCTGAGTTTGGGACATGTACCTACTGTTAATAAGTTGAAAATATGTTTTGAATTCGATAGGCAACAAGTCTCAATGCTCTAATATGGCTTTGAACCATATTATGCGTCGAAACGGCGATTAAGTCGCTAAATGACGATTTAAACGATATTTAAATCAAACTGTTATTGTGACCAGGTTTGAATGACCAAAATATGTTAATATATATACTACATCAGTATGCATAAGGTTTTGGTTCATAAAAATGTTTAAAACTCATTTTAAGTGCCGAAAGGGCGATATCGTCATTTAAGGACATAATGTGTAAATTAGAGATTAAACTCAGTTTGCAACCTGAATAAATATCCCAAATAACCTTAATAATGATATTACGTCAGTAGGTAATGAGTTATGTCAAATTTATTATTTAAACTATTTTATACGTGAAAAGGGCGTTTTAGGCATATTTATTGGATACTTGCATAATGACTCGGATTACTACATGACCATGTCCTATAACTCCAGAAGGTTATAGTATAATATAACATGGCCATAATGCAACTTAGGGACAGTAGCTAATGTTGCTAAATCGGGTCAGAACTGAAAGTCAACGCAGAAGTCAAACTTTGCGACTTTCGATTGCGAACCGACTTTAGACCAAAGTCAAAGCGTTTTTACATCAACGCTTTGACATTGGCTTAAAGCCTATTAAAAAGGAAAAAACTGAGTTGGAACACTTACTAGTGAACCAAAGAAAGTCTGAGAACTCAGGGGAATGCTCCAAGATAAGCAGGAGCTTTCCAAGTGAGCAAGAAAGGTGAATGAGAGGAATGAGCAAGTTGGAGCTTCAGAGGTTATTAGAATAACATGACGGCGTCGTTGGTCCCCTCTCGGCTACATGGTAACCAAGAATTTTCGGGACACGTGTCGAAATTTTATTAGACGAAATTATCGAGGTGTCACATATTGGATTCGACTAAAAATCTCAACCTCGAGATTTATTCGAATAGATAAGGGTACTTTTGTCGCATATTGGATTTGACTTCCCAAGTATATTCGTGACCTCGACGTGCATCCCATTTGACCTTCACAATAGGTACGTGCTTCCTACGAAGCTTTTTAACCTGCCGATCTTCGATCGCAATTGGTTTCTCTATAAAACGCAAGTTTTCATCAATTTGAATATCTTCATGAGGCATTGCTAACGACTCGTCCACGAGGCATTTCTTCAAATTGCTGATGTGGAAAACATCATGGATTCCACTGAGCTTTTCCGGTAGCTTAAGCCTATAAGCTACGGGTCCGACACATTCGATTATTTCGAATGGTCCGATGTATCTTGGGCTTAACTTGCCCTTTTTCCCAAAGCGCATTACACCCTTCCAAGGTGATACTTTTAACATAACCTTGTCCCCAACTTGGAACTGTAAAGGTTTACGCCTTTTGTCAGCATAACTCTTTTGTCTATCACGAGCTGCCTTAAGTCGATCACGGATTTGTACAATCTTTTCCGTGGTTTCGAGGACGATTTCAGGTCCAGATAGTTGGGCTTCTCCAACTTCTGCCCAACATACATGCGTCCTACGTTTTCTTCCATATAAGGCTTCAAAAGGAGCGACCTTAATACTTGTGTGATAACAGTTGTTATAAGAGAACTCGATTAGGGGTAAGTGATCATCCCAACTTTCGCCTAAATCGATCACACAAGCTCGAAGCATATCCTCCAAGGTTTGAATGGTACATGCACTTTGTCCGTCCGTCTGAGAAAGGTAAGCCGTACTGAAGTTTAATCTCGTGCCTATAGATTGTTGGAAGCTTTTCCAAAAGTGAGATGTGTATCTTGTATCTCTATCAGATACAATGGATACCGGCACACCGTGCAAGGACACAATCTCATCAACATAAAGCTTAGCCAGCTTGTTAGAGTCGTATGTTTCCTTAATTGGCAAGAAGTGAGCGGATTTGGTTAATCTATCTACGATAACCCAAATCGTGTCATTGCCACGCTTGGTCGTGGGCAACTTAGTGATGAAGTCCATTATTATCATTTCCCATTTCCACACTGGGATCTCAAGTTGTTGTAGAAGTGCTGACGGTTTCTGGTGTTCGGCCTTAATTTGAGAACACGCCAAGCACTTTGCTACATGATTAGCTATATCTTTCTTCATACCCATCCACCAATAATTGGGTTTAAGATCTTGGTACATCTTGTCGCTTCCTGGGTGAACCAAATATTTAGAATTATGCGCTTCTTGGAGGATTACATCTTTAAGTCCTCCAAAGATCGGAACCCAGATTCTATTATTAAGCCTAAACATTCCGTCCTTTCCAGATGCTAACTGATCAATGGTTGCACCTAATCCTTCTCTTGCGATATTGTCCTCTGACATGGCTTCCTTTTGTATAAATAATAGCTTTTCATTCAAGATGTTCTTCAGTTCAATGCTCTTGGCATTGATCCTTAAAGGTTTGATTCTTTCCTTGCGACTAAGCGCATCAGCGACTACATTCGCCTTTCCTGGATGATATCGAATCTCGCAATCATAATCGTTGAGTGTTTCCATCCAATGACGTTGCCTCATGTTCAAAACTTTTTGATTGAACAAGTGTTGCAGACTTTTATGGTCAGTGTAGATGATACACTTTGTTCCATATAAATAGTGCCTCCAAAGTTTAAGTGTGAATACTACCGCACCCAATTCTAAATCATGGGTGGTGTAGTTTCTCTCGTGCACTTTTAGTTGTCGTGTTGCATAAGCAATCACTTTGCCTTTCTGTATAAGCACACATCCCATGCCTGTGTGCGATGCATCACAATAAACTACGAACTCCTCCACACCTTCTGGCAGGGTTAACATCGGGGCATTGCTCAACTTATGCTTTAGCGTCTCAAAGGATTCTTGTTGTTTTGGACCCCAGTTGAATTTAGCAACCTTACGAGTTAGGATTGTCAAAGGAGCGGCTATTCATGAGAAGTTCTCAATGAACATTCGATAATAACCAGCTAGTCCTAAGAAACTACGTATCTCGGAAGGCGTCTTTGGGGCTTCCCAATTCATTAGTGCTTCTATCTTTGCTGGATCTACTTGGATACCATGTTCAGTTACTATGTGACCAAGGAACTGAACCTCACGTGGCCAGAATTCGCATTTAGAAAATTTTGCGTATAGCTTCTCTTGACGCAGAATTTCAAGAATGCACCTCAAATGTTTCTCGTGATCCGATTGATAACGAGAGTAGATAAGTATGTCGTCTATGAAGACAATGACAAACTTATCTAAGTATGGTTTGCAGACTCTATTCATGAGATCCATGAATGCTGCTGGTTCATTAGTGAGCCCAAAAGGCATCACTAGGAATTTGTAATGTCCATATCTTGTTCTGAAAGCAGTTTTCGGAACATCTTCGTCTCTAACTTTTAGTTGATGATATCCTGATCTCAAATCAATTTTCGAGAAGAAACTCGCACCTTGCAACTGATTGAACAAATCATCGATACTGGGTAAAGGATAACGATTCTTGAGTGTTATCTTATTGAGTTCATGGTAATCAATGCACATCCGCATTGATCCGTCCTTCTTTTTAACAAAAAGGATAGGAGCTCCCCAAGGCGAAGAGCTAGGTTGGATAAAACCTTTCTCTAAAAGTTCGTCCAGTTGGGTTCTCAATTCTTTCATCTCGGTTGGCGCTAAACGGTATGGAGCTTTAGCTATGGGAGCTGCTCCAGGTATGATATCAATTCGAAACTCTACCTGCCTATCAGGAGGTAGGCCAGGTAATTCTTCTGGGAACACGTCTGGGTATTCGGAGATGATAGGTATATCTTCAATCTTCGATTTAGGTCCATCAACGGTGACTTGTGCCATATAGATGACACATCCTTTCGTCATACATCTATATGCTTTAAGCAAAACTACTTTATCCGGCAATCCAAAGTATTTGTCTCCATGAATGGTGAGGATTTTACCAGACGGGGATTTGAGTTCAATGAGTTTCTTATCACAGGCAATGCATGCTTGGTTATGCGATAACCAATCCATGCCTAAGACTACATCGAATCCCGCTAGTTTCATGGGTAAAAGAGAGACATGGATAGAATTATTCTTGATGGTTATGAAGCATCCGTCAAGAATAGAAGAAGCGGTTTCTATAGTTCCATCAGCGAGCTCTACTTCATAGGTTATGTCTAGAGTTCTTATGGGAAAGTTTAATAGTTCACTAAATTTATGATCTACAAACGATTTATCAGCGCCCGAATCGAAAAGAACTCTAGCAAAAGCGTCGTTGATAAGGAACGTACCCGTTATGACATTGTTATCCATCACAACTTCCTTAGCATTCATTTGAAAAGCTCTGGCAGTGGCTTTCTTTGCCTCTGAGGTTTTGGGTTTACCCTCGGTATTTGCCTTTGGGCAACTTGTTTTGATGTGGCCCTTCTCACCACATCCAAAGCAAGTAGCATCTTTTATGTTTCGGCACTCATGTGACCGATGCCCAGTCTTCTTGCAGATATTGCATTGTTTCGGTTTCTGATCTAAGCGACACTGTCCGTAGTGTTGCTTTCCACACGTCTTGCATGTGGGTTTGTCGCTCGACTTTTGATTATCCTTACTAAACCCATGTTTTCCTTTCTTGTTAAATTTCTGGGAGTTTCCGTCCTCCCGTTTTCGCTTCCCATCATTGTCAGTCTTAACTGACATTTGCCTCACATAATTTTGTGTGAGGGAGATGGATAGTTCTACAGCAGATTTGTAGGTGCCAGGCTGCACCGCCTTAACCATACTCCTGATTGCAGGAGCTAGCCCATTGATGAAACGTGCGATACGTTTTGGGCTCCGGGGTGACTAAATAAGGCACTAGCCTTGAGAGAGAGTTGTAGTCGGTAACAAATTTCCGACAATCCATGTTCTTCATAGTCAGATTTGAGAAATCTGACTCAATTTTCTCTACCTCATGGGGCGGACACAAACTTGGATCAACTTAAGTTGTAGAGATGAACTTTGCCTGTAGATTGAACCAAGGCTTTCCACCAGATAAGGGCATCTCCCTTGAATGACTGAGACACATACTTAACCACATTTTTATCAGCGCAGCCGCTGATATCCACCACCGTCTACATCTCGTCCAACCATCTCAAGCACTCAACAGCTCCTTTTTCCCCATTAAAATCACAGGGTCTACAAGACACGAAGTACTTGTAGGAACAATCATCGCCATCGACATTCGGCTTGTTAGGATGTTCATCACTCTTTGCTATACTCCTCACATTCGAGGAGTGTGCCTCACTCTTTTTCGTCCTTGAGTGGCTAGGCTGAGTTTTAGGTTTAGAGACGGGCTTAGAGCGAGAAGCGCTCGACTCTGATCGGTGATCAGATTTGTCCTTTAAGGCTTTGCAATCTCTGTGGCAATAATTTCTCTCAAGTCATTCTTACTTATGATGATATTCTCATTGGCGTCGTCGTCGATGCGTTTGCTATTTACTTCGTTTGATTCCGCCATTGTTGCAAATTTTACTTCTAAATTCTGAGATGAATTTTGGTTAGATGTTATGGCTTACCCTTATTCACAACATGGTTCTATGACCATACGGAATTTTTTGGTATACTTATATATAACCTAGGTCTCAAAGGACCATCATAGGCATTTATAGATTGGACATAGTCCAGAATATATCAGTTAGTGCGTCATGAGTCACGACTGTATTATTGCTCATTGGCTTTACACTACTATTGAGTGTTTGAACATTTTAGCCATGATCTAACTTAATCACTTAGGCGATAGGGTTTGACACAGAGAAATGATAAATTCGGAAGTTGAACATTGTTCACCTTTGCTAGACAGAAGGCTACTTTCGAAATTTTCATTTGCCAATCTATTATAGCCATTGGCTGATGAATTTTTTAGTTAATATAGCGGATCAATAACTCTTGAATAAAATCATGATGACTGATTGGATGAAGTAAATAATAATAAGGAAATTTTACTAAAAGGAACATTACAAAATTGCCTAATATATAGGACTTAAAATAACAAAAATAGTTCACGCAGGAACTTAGCAGAAATAACAATGTCCACGCAGGAACTTTTGGAATTTAAATTACATATATGAAAACACAAAGTTAGTCATCCTTCCTTCCTTTTACGGCTTTGTAAAGCTTCTTGATAAATTTCGTTGTTTTCTTCTCTGATTTCTTGACCTGTTGTCGCATTTCCCTTACTTGATCCAAGGCCTCAATAATGGCCTCGAGTGGTACTTGTGGTTGGGGTTGCGACTGAGGTGGAGGTGGTTGCGGCTGAGGCGCAACTGGATACGGATATCCATAAGGTGGATACCCGGTAGAGGTATAAGGAGGTGGGTAGGAAGGGTAAGAGGAATGATAAAGGTTATTATGAATAATTGCATCATAATATGAATCTTGATCTAAACCATGGTGAATGTAATTATACAAGCCAGGAGGGTCAACAGTGTGAACCCTGATGGTCCTGTATATGCAGGTATTGGATTGGCAAAATCCAGTGGTGGTAGAGGTGGTTGAGGCAAAGGCTCAACAGCTGGTTGCGGCGGGGGTTCCGCCACTGGCAAGGTGTTTGAGGGTCCACCCATTTGTGGGGATGATGGGGTAAGAGGGTGGCAAAGGTGGTAGCGCGACCTTTGACCAACACGTACTGACATACGTGCTCCACGCCTTCGGCATGGTTGTGATGATGATTCAGGTAGTGGCTGAGGTTGATCCACCTGTTGCATTTCAACATCCTCTTGGTGAGGATGGGGTGATGGGTTTTGGTGTTGGGGAGTGCTATGGTATGAGGGCGTGTTGACGAACACATATTGTGCCCATCTTTGGTCAAATTCACCGGGATCTCTAAATGGAGATCCTGCCACGGAGTTCGAGCCGCTAGACAGCTCAATAGGATGACCATACGATCCGTTTTTTACGTCAACGCTTTGACATTGGCTTAAAGCCTATTAAAAAGGAAAGAACTGAGTTGGAACACTTACTAGTGAACCAAAGAAAGACTGAGAACTCAGGGGAATGCTCCAAGATAAGCAGGAGCTTTCCAAGTGAGCTAGAGAGGTGAATGAGAGGAATGAGCAAGTTGGAGCTTCACTCAAGAGTGCTATTTATAGCAATGGAGGAAGCATGGGATCACTCCAGGTATTAGGAGTTGATCTAGGATGAGTACAAGTGGCTAGGGTCGTGGCACAAGCAGGAGGAGGGTGGCAATGGCGAGCAAGGTGGCAGGCACAGCAGGCTGCCATGTTTCTGTCGCTGGCACCCCCTTACGGACCGTAAGGGTTTTGCCTTGCGGTCCGTAAGGACCTCTGGCGCCCACATATTTGAATTGGTTACGGACCGTAACCATAAAGGCTTGCGGTCCGTAACCGCCTTACTGAAACCAAGGTTTATTTAACCTTACGGACGGTAACCGGAAGTCATTACGGTCCGTAAGGACCTCCAGACTATTGAAGTTTGGCATTTTCACCACTTTGGTCCCCCGACTTTCCTCGATGCTTGTTCAGAGGTTATTAGAATAACATGACGGCGTCGTTGGTCCCCTTTCGGCTACATGGTAACCAAGAATTTTCGAGACACGTGTCGGAATTTTATTGGACGAAATTTTCGAGGTGTCAAAGCCTGGTACTCCCCAATTGGACCAAACCGTTTAATATTTTTTATACACTTTAAATTTACATTTTTGCCCCCAGCTTAAAATTACGTTTTTGCCCTCCGCTCAAAATAAAATTATGTTTTTGTCCCCAGCTCAAATTTATGATTTTGCCCTAGATTCAAAATTACGATTTGGCCCTCAGCTCAAAATTACGTTTTCGCCCCACTTCAAAATAAAAATATGTTTTTGCCCCCAGCTAAAGATTACGATTTTGCTCTCTCTTCAAAAATAGATTTTCCCCGTTTAGAAGTTGGGGGAATAGTGCCAGGCAGCTGCCTGGCACTCCCCCATTTGACCAAACCGTTTAATATTTTTTATACACTTTAAATTTACATTTTTACCCCCAGTTTAAAATTACGCTTTTGCCCTCTACTCAAAATAAAATTATGTTTTTATCCCCAGCTCAAATTTACGATTTTGCCCTCGATTCAAAATTACGATTTGGCACTCAGCTCAAAATTACGTTTTCGCCCCACTTCAATATAAAAATATGTTTTTTGCCCCCAGCTAAAAATTACGATTTTGCCCTCTCTTCAAAAATAGAATTTCTCCGTTTAAAAAGTTATGATTTCGCCCGCAGTTTAAAATTATGTTTTTGCCCCTATTCAAAATAAAATTATTCTTCTGACTCCAACTCAAAATTACAATTTTGCCCTCGGATCAAAATAAAATCATGCTTTTGCCTTCAGCCTAAAATTACGATTGTGCCTTTAGTTCAAATTTATATTACTGTGTTACGCCCAAGTTTAAAATTACGAATTTGCCCCTGCGCAAATTTACCATTTTGCCGCTGGTTCCAATTTAAAGTACTGCCATTACTTTAGCTTTTGGCAAATTACGATTTTACCCAGTCAAAAAATAAAACTTTCACTTAGTTAAAAATAACAGTATTGCCACTGTTTTAGTTTTTTTAGCAAACTATAAAAGTGTTTTATTTTAATTGGTTGACCCGATTTAATTGTTTTCCATGTCAAATAACTGCCTAACACTCGCTCATTATTCGGCCATCGCGGGCGGGGCATCAAGTAGTAATGATAACAAATGTAACGGTAAATCAGACATTTATTTATTACAAAATGTTGTACATGTGATTATGTCGTTACATATCTTTGTTCCATGACCATGAGATGTCACGATCATCTTATTTCTATAAACTCGATTCTATATTATTTTGCCAGAAAAGAAGGTAAAGGACAGAACTTAACGGTTGAAACTACGTGTAATTCATTTTGTAATGTCAGGAAAAAAAACCCAAGAGAAAATATCAAAATACAATAATGGGAATGGACCACATATGAATATATGATGTAAATAATAAAATTTCATAGATTTGAAAAAGATACGGTATTTAAAGCATTTTTAACGGTGGTCAAAGTACAAAATTCAAACTGTTTAGTAAGTATGTTACATCATTCTAAACCACCATCAATCTAAACCCCATTTTTTCTGGGAAATTTACGAAAATAGCCAAGAATCATGTTGACTTACGAAAATAGCCAGCTCATGCGTCTTTGGAGCAGCGCATCACAGGTTACGAGGCACCTTTATGCGTCTTTAAATGTAGAGTTGACACGTGTCACAATGGGATGCATGAGATGAGTCACAGACGCATGGATGAGTCGGCAGACGCATGGGATGATGGGATGAGTCACGGACGCATGGGAAAATGGGATGAGTCACGGACGCATGGGATGAGTCACGGATGCATCACATGGATGTCATTGAGACACGTGTCACTTCTACATTTAAAAACGCATAAAGGTGTCTCGTAACCTATGATGCGCTGCTCCAAAGACGCATGAGATGACTATTTTCGTAAGTCAACATGATTTTTGGCCATTTTCGTAAATTCCCTTTTTTTTCCTTTAACACTAAACCATTTCAAGCCTCCATGTCACATCCCACATTATACCCTAAAAAAGGTGTGTGAATGTGTAGTGGCCACCGGACTAGTCCACTGGAACAAACCGGACGAGGTGAGTCAAACTCTCACAACAAGGTGGTCTGGAATTTGTTGGTCCGCTAAGTGAACGGGGTATCGGACGCCCCTGTTGTTGATACTCTTAGGGTGATACATGCTCGAGTATTCAAAACCGGCCCATTCTTGTGGGTGGTGGACGGTGGTGGTGGTGATGGACGGTGGTGGATGGTGGTGTTTAACCCGCTGCAGACCTTAGAAGATATTAGAAGTGGTTGGGCCAAGTCTGCACCAATAAGAACTCGCGCAGACGTTTTGTAATGAAACGTCTTCGGAAAAACAAACACTCTGCGCTTAGCAATCTCTGCGCGGCGCAGACAGAAGAAGAGCATGTGCAGAGCTTTCAGAAAAAACAAACAGGACCTAAATGTTCTACTTTGGATAAAAATTACGATCAGCTATCATATATATAGTTATGAAAACTTTAACATATGATTTGAGAAATATGAAAATACAAAAAAGTTACGATATGTTTCTTGCCTAGTATCTCTGTGGGCTTGTATGCAAAGAAACTGATACACTAACTTGACATAAAGAAATTAATTAGCGAATCAATGCAAACAATTAAAGCCATTGAGGTACTCTTTATTCACTTCGAGCTCATTTACAAAAATTGAAATGATGGTACAAAAAAGGTACAACACGTTTATTGCTTAAAATCCATCTGGCTTAGATGCAATGAAACTAATACACTGGACTTGACGGACGTTGTCAAATCCAATGATACGGATCCATGCGTTTGGGTACTCCTTCTTGCACTCGTTTACCTCCTTTAGCACCTGGGCGGAATCGGTGCACCCAAACATGGGCAACTTCCACATTGTCCAGTATCTGCCATCATAGTACCCTGGCGATCTATGGTTCTCACGGTAGACAAACCCGTGTTCCAATTCAAATTCCAAACAAGGAACCCACTTGTTGCGGAGAAGGTAGTCGACTTCCTTAGCCAATTGGGCCTCAGTAAGAGTTGGAAGGTATGAAAGAGTCTCGTATTTCCTTAATCCGAGTGGCGGCCACACCTTCATGCATTGCACTCTTCCACCATTGCTAGGGAGGGAAGAGAAGCCGTTTTCCGCCTTTTTGGTGCCAGGGAAAGCAGCGGTGGACCTCAGTCCGGTAAAGGGAGCCACCATGGTGGCTTGAGTTGGGACGGCTGCGGTGGCCATTGTGGGTGAGGAAAGGGAAGCCATTTTACTTTTAGTGTTTGTGAAATTGAGCTGCTTTGGTTCATTGCTTTGTAGGTGTATATATAATGGTTTGAGGAGTAAGGCGATCTGCATCTAAGGGACCAAAATCAACCGGTCAGATATGTGGTGATGCCATTGTGACTGATGGGTGCCTATGGTTCATGATAATACATGCATAATGGCCACACATGAGTTAACTCGATAAAGATAATTATTAGATGAACCAAAGTTTCATGGAAGACCATGCTTTTTTTTATTTTATTTTATCTTTTGTTTTTGGCATAAGTGTTTTGGTTCTACTAAGGGTGGGGAGGAAATGGAGATCCTGTTTGTGGTGTGTGCATATCAGGTATATATGTGTGATCGGGGGCAAAAGTGAAATTGCAATAATTTTGACGTTATTTTACTAATTTCGTGAAAATAAGGTTAAAAGTGGGGGACGGTTAATCATGTATCATGTAGTGGTGTTGATTGCCGAAAGAGAAGGGGGTATATGCACTAATCGGCCTTTTGTTGAGTGTTATGTGTCTTATGTCCAAGGCTTGATGCAAAACTACTATCGAGACGGGGTCTCACTGGAAACAGTTTTTCTATTCCTACAGGGTAGCGGTAGGGTTCGCTATATCTACAGTTTTTCTACTCCTACAGTTTTTCTACTCATTAGACTCTACCTTTGCTTTGCTATTGGTGAGATTTCTTAAGTATGATAATGATGATGATGATTAAAAATTTAACGTTGTTCACTACTAAAAATGCCTTTTATTGACCTATTAGCGCCGAATATGATGCAATCCGCATTGCATCAAACCGTGTCACTAATTTCGTGATGTTTTATACTTATGACACTATAAGATGTTGCTATAACTTTTATATAGAGTAAATTGCCATATAGTCCTCGGGATTTGTCCTAAATTCCCATTTTAGTCCAAATAGTTTTTTTTTCTCCTCTGGATCCCCGAGTTTTCCATTTTCTTGCCATTTTGATCACATTGCCTAACTCCGTTAAAAACCTCAGTTTAACCAGGGTATTCTTGGTATTTACGTAATAATTATAATACTAATAATAATATATATAATATAAAACATAAAAAAGGTGGGTGGCACTGGTGGTTGTGATGGGGCAGAGGTCGGTGACGGTGGTGGGGGTGCCCCTAGGTTAACTGGTATTGTGGTGGACATTTTGGTGGCGGAGGTCAGTGACGGTGACAGTGGTTGGCGGAGGTGAGTGCCGAGGGTGGGTGATGACTGTGGATCGGTGGCGGTGGCACTGGCACCGGTGGTTGTGGAGAGAGAAAGTAGAGGAATGAAGAACAAGAGAGAAGGGGTGGGGGTGAGGGGTGTTAGATTTTTATAGAAAAAAAAATAAAGTTAGTTTTTTGTGTTTTATATTATAAATATTATTATTAGTATTATAATTATACGAAAATGCCAAGAATACCCTTGGTTAAAACTGAGGTTTTTTAACGGAGTTAGACAATGTGATCAAAATGGCAAGAAATGGAAAACTCAGGGACCCAGAGGAGAAAAAAATCTATTTGGACTAAAATGGCAATTTAGGACAAAACTCAGGGACTAAAATGACAATTTACTCTTTTATATAACATAAAGCTACACTTCATACAAAAAAAAAAATGAAAAATAAGAGGTACAAGCTAGTGTACATTCAACTCAGATTTTGGTCAAAAAGCAAATTCAGCTCAGATTTCTTAAGAAAAATCATGCTATTTCGTCTTATTCCTCAGGAGCAAAATTGTCATTTAAGCATTAATATATATATATATATATATATATATATATATTACTTAATTAACCCCTCTCTCCCCTTTCTCTCTCTCCCTCTCTCCTTTCTGCCGCCACAAGCACCACCATCTGCCACACCTCTCTCGCACCACCACCCCTACCACCACCACCTGCCACCACCCTCTCGCACCAGCACCAGCCACCGTCTCAGCAGCACCAATTTTAGCCACCGGCTTAGCCGGCAACCGACCAGACCACTCTCAAACTCCTTAACAGACTCATCCTTATCCAAATTAACCGCCACTGGAGCACTACCGTTGACCGGAGATCGGTTAATTTGACCGGAATCACTAGAATTGGTCTCGCCGGAAAACCTAGGGTGAAAACCAGTGCGTTTGGCCCAGGATGACGGAGGTATTGCCGGAATCATCTACCGACCAACACACCCACCACAATACACCATCACCACCTCACCCACCACAACCCACTATCACCACCGCCGAAACCCTAACCCAACCCTGCAAACACCTCCCCGTCGCTAACCAACCCCTACCTCGAAATCCTAACTAACCTCCGACACCCCAACACCTTATCTTCCACTACTGACCTATACAACCACCACCCAAACGCAAGGCAAACCACCAATTCACTCACCTTAGATACACCAACCACCTCCTCCGCCGCCGCTGCTACCGCCCCAACCACCTGTTTCGATTGCCTCTCGTTTCACTAGATTGCAGAAATTAGGGGTGTTGCTGGAACGATTTTGGAACAGTTTTCAGGGGTGTTAGAGAGAGAGACAGGGGTGTTGTTTGGGGAAGATGATGTTTATATATATATATATATATATATATATATTAATGCTTAAATGACAATTTTGCTCCTTGGGAAAAGGACAAAATATCATGTTTTTTTAGAAATCTGAGTTGAATTTGATTTTAGACAAAAATGGCAATAAAAATAAAACCACAGGGATCCAGATGCAAAAGGATTGAGATTTGGACTAAAGTGACAAAATTGCCTAAATCTCAAGGACCAAATAGCAGTTTACTCTACTTTTATTAATCAAATCAAATCTGATCGAAGATTTACGATAGTGTTTTAAATTTTTTTTTATAATTTTTTATATAAAATAGTGTGCATGTGATTATGTCGCTTTAGATATTTATTTCATGAGGACCAATGGACCATAAGGTGTCGCGGTCATCTTATTTCTGGAAAACTCGATTGTATTGGTTGGCCAGGAAAAGAATGAACAATGAAAGCTGGTGCTTCGTCATTTCATGGATGCAAAAACTTGGTTTTGTCCCCTTTTTTTTCTTTTTTATGGACAGAAATAACACTTAAGATACTCAGAGCGAGTGATGTGTAATATATGAGACTAGGTATAGGATTAATTATAAAATGTTGCTTCGGTTTAAGATGATTACGGTGAGTTAAATGCATGGTTGGTCCCTGTGGTTTGCAAATATTGTAGACTTGGTCCTAGTGGTTCAATAATTACAGAGTTGGTCCCGGTAGTTGTAATTTTTGCACTCGTGTGGTCCTTATTACTAACCCGTGTTAAGTTTCTCAGTTAAATACATTTAAAATTACCAAATTACCCTTGGTATTAAAAAACAAAAAATAAAGACTAAAAAATATAAATAAACAAAATATTTATAAAAGATTATTTAATACTTTGGGCCCCACCCCCACCTATCTTCTTCTACCATAACCATCACCACCAGCTCTTTTATATTCCTCAAACCACCAACATCCAACCACATATCCCATCACCACCAACATCCTCTCTCGTCGGAAAATCAAGCATCTCCGCCTGGTACCGATCCTCCTTCACTCTATTACTCCATCGACCATCCCCCTAAATCACCCAGGCGACGGCTAGTGTGGTGGTAGAGCCATGGCGGTGCTGGTGGCAGCAACACAGGCGGCGACTTGTGTGGTGGGTACCGGCGGGGATAGCGATGATTGTGACTGTGAGGTGGTTTACGGTGGTCGGAGTAGGAGTAGCGTGGTTAGTTGATGGTGAAGATGGTTATGGTGGAGAGTGTTGTTGGTCGTTTGCAGCGGAGGTGGTGATTCACGGTTTGCAATTGGTGATGGTGATGCACCCTAAGTTTAAAGGTGCAGCTCGATGATGGATGATGTTGACCGGATAAATTGATTACCAACTTTCATGTTTTTAGTTTTTGAATGTATGAAATATCTAAGAACATATCCAATGCTGATGCAATTTATGTGAAAGGTCTAGTTATATGAAATATTTGAAGTATTTGAATGGTTGTTTATCTCTCTGCAACTATTAAAAAGGGTACGTTACAATCAATTAGAAATTAACACTTTTAAAACTCAATTTTTAAATCAGAGGATGACGGTGGAGGTGGAGGTAGTGGTGGTGGTGGTGGTGAGTTGACAGTAGAGGTGGTGGTGGGTTGACGCTGCAGGTGATGGTGGTGCTAGGTTTTTTTTTCAGGGAGGGAGATAGGAGGAAGAAGAGAGGTTATCTTTATATTATTTTTTAATTGTAGGGGTAATTTAGTCAATTCATACACATTTAACTGAGAAATTTAACATGGGTTAGTGATAAGGACTACACGAGTGCAAAAATTACAACTACCAGGACCAAGTCTGTAATTATTAAACCACTAGGACCAAGTCTGCAATATTTGCAAACCACAGGGACCAACCAAGCATTTAACTCTGATTATGGTACATGCGGACGATTATCTAAAACCAAATATATTAATCTATTATATAGTACTAAAATATAATACAAAAAATATATCATAGTAAAGTTATTAAAACTATGATAAATGTACATGAATATATGATATTTCAAGTCGGTTATTTTTGGTTGAACGGAAAATTTGGATCACTGACGGATCATTGGAGTATCATCGTGCCACTAGCAGAACCATCCGATCATATCCATCTCCACTAGACAATAATGCTTATACACTAATTCGAGAGAAAACCCAATAAATACTGGAAAACCCCCTTGTGAGAAACGAACCCAGGACCTAATGGTCTTTAAGCCTATCCCACCCATGTGTTGTATCAGGATTTTTAAACAACCCATAGCAAGTAGACTAATATGGTAACCATATGTATATTTTAGAATATATCTTTCATTTCTTAGTACATACCGAACAATGTTTATCAATATATTTTGTAACGAGTACAACTTTTAATTCGGATATTCACAAGTCATAACTGATTTGCTTAACCATATGTATTTTAGCATAATGTAAATAAATATAGCAAATTATTATAGATCGTTTGGTTTGAACTAGTTAATCTGCATACGACTAGACTAATGTTTAACACCAGTGGCAAAGCTTGCCTTCGAAAACCCGGGGGGGTGGGGGGGGGGGGGGGGGGCGAAAATGTATATACCAAAAAATTTCTATACGAAAACTACTATATAACACTACTGAGCGAAAAAATCAGGGGCGGGTGCCCCCCCCGCGCCCCAATGAAGCTGCGCCACTGTTTAACACAGTTTTCTAAACATTACCAATTTGTTTGTGCACTTCACACGCACATTTATATTTAATGAATACGTAATTAGTTGCGTCACGTTTTACAATTTTCTAAGGCGAATATTATTTTTCAAGTTCTTTTTGTATGTATTTCTTTTGTTTGGTAAAGATGTTTGGATAATTTGGCTACATATGAGTGTGCTCAAAACTCCCAACACAAAACGTTAGCTTCTAAAGACAACCAAATCATATAGCATAACTGGTTCATAGCTAACGATTGTTTGTTAAGGTTTTGAACAAATAATGTGATATGAATACCATAATAACTAATAAAACAAATCAAATCAAATCACAAAGCATTACTTTCATAGAGCTTATGACTTATGAGTTACGATTAATGATTAGGGTTTTCAAGTAATAAAGAAAGGAGATAGTGTAAAAGTTGATACGATAAGAGGAATAGATAGCTTCAATATAGGTCGACAAGTTGATAGTACAAAGAATGTTATACTTAAAAGGCATCGGGTATTCTTTTCTTATTCTCCTCGAGCTCATTTACAAAAGTTGGAATGATAGTACAAAAAAAGGTACAACATATTTCTTGCTTAGAATCCATCCGGCTTAGATGCGATGAAACTGATACATTGGACTTGACGGACGTTGTCAAATCCAATGATACGGATCCATGCGTTTGGGTACTCCTTCTTGCACTCGTTTACCTCCTTTAGCACCTGGGCGGAATCAGTGCACCCAAACATGGGCAGCTTCCACATTGTCCAGTATCTGCCATCATAGTACCCTGGCGACCTATGGTTCTCACGGTAGACAAACCCGTGTTCCAATTCAAATTCCAAACAAGGAACCCACTTGTTGCGGAGAAGGTAGTCGACTTCCTTAGCCAATTGGGCCTCAGTTAGAGTTGGAAGGTATGAAAGAGTCTCGTATTTCCTCAATCCGAGTGGCGGCCACACCTTCATGCATTGCACTCTTCCACCATTGCTGGGGACGGAAGAGAAGTCGTTTTCCGCCTTTTTGGTGCCAGCGAAAGCGACGGTGGACCTAAGTCCGGTGAAGGGAGCACCATGGTGGCTTGGGTTGGGACGGCTGCGGTGGCCATGGTGGATGAGGAAAGGGAAGCCATTTTACTTTTACTGTTTGTGAATGGAGTTGCTTTGGTTCATTGCTTTCTAGGTGTATATATAATGGTTTGAGGAGTATGGCAACTTGCTTCCAAGGGTCCAAAATCAATCCATGAGATAAGTGGAGGTGCAATTGTGGCCGATGGATGCTATGGTTCATGATAATATTTGCATGATGGCCACACAAAGTTGAAGAATTAGGATAGATACAGATAAACCGAAGTTTTATGGAAGGCCATGCGTTCATGTGACCCATCCCATATCTTTCTCTCGTTTCTTTTATTCTTGTTTGTTTGTTTTTGGTTTCATTTAGGGTGGGGTTGGGATTTGATTGTGGTAGATAAACATTAAACACTAATGTTGGATTGATAAAAGAATCCAGTTTTGGAAAAACCGTTATAGGAGTTTGAAGAAACCCTAGATCAACTAGACCGGAATCTAAGTAGATCTATGGAATGGACTCTGCATAAAAGGGTTAACCCTTCATTTGGTTTCACGATGAGGATGAATGAAACAATACTCCGGCTTATCCTGCAAAACAGAACACCGTTAGCTCGCCACGGGGAGAAGGGGGGTTCTCTCCGTGACCACCCTCCAGCGTGAGAATAAGTACAGGTAGTCGGAAGTAAAGTATTGTAAGAGAGAGAGTAGTTGGGAGTGAATACTTTCCTTGAACTCCAAGTCACTTATTTATAGCCGGTGTTTGGCGCCAAAAGGAGAGATTGTTAACTTTAACGGAATCTTCTGCTATTCCGTTAATGTTTGTGGCAATCCGTTAGTGCACACGGATCGTGAGTTCATCAGCGGTTAGGGAGGTGACACGTGTCAACATGAGATTACTACATTTTATAAATGTGAGCATGCCATTACCGTGATCTTCCTCAGCCGTCCAGATGCTGCCATGTGGCAATTTGTTATAACCGAAAGATGCTTGCACGATTGGGTGTTAGTGGCTTCTAGAAGATTTCACAGTTGTTACCCATCTGTTGTTTGGCACGTGTACATTCTGTTACAACAGAAAAGATTCCCTTTGCTTCTGCACGAAGTCAAGGATTTTGCTAAGGGAAAGTTTCTCAGGATTAACTGTTTCCTTGCGCGAGAAGTGCAAGTTAGTTAACTGGTCTTCTTTCTTCTCCTTGCTGTTTAGCGCAACGTTTGGTGGACACTTGCTTTGATATAAATATCCGCTCAAGGTTTGTGCATGAAGCACTATCAAACGAGATTGTTCAAGGTTAGCTTTGAACCTTGCGCGGGCACGCGCAAAGTAGTTAAATGAAGCAGTTATCCAAAGAGAATGTTCAAGGTTAACTTTGAACCTTGCGCGAGCCCGCGCAAGGTAGTTAAATGAAGCATTTATCCAAAGAGAATGTTTAGGCTTTTAACTTTGAACCTTGCGCGAGCCCGCGCAAGGTAGTTATATGATCCTTTCATCCTTGGATATTTGGCGCAGAGTTCTGATAAATCTCATTTTGGCAAAGAAGTCTGCGCGAAGCCTCCTTAGTAGTTATTAATGGGTATGGTTTCCTTGATTAGCGCAAGGTTTTTGGGACCATATCCCTTCAAGTCCCCCCAGTCCAGTGTTGCTCCTATGTAAGAATAAAAAGTAGGTGGAGCACTGGACTTGAGATAAATGCGCTGCGCTAGGTAAGTACTAGCCTTTTGTTGTTTTCTGCATCTTGGTGACGTGTCGTAAGTGAATTTTGAAAAAGTATTTGAATTTCAAATATACTTGGACACGTGTCACTTATCCGGATGGTGTAGTTGGTGAAGATGCACGTTCTTGAGACGTGGTGGTACTGTTGACAGGCTGTCAACAGTACATGCCTTACGGCATTTAATGTTATTTCGGCGACACTTGTGCACGTGGGGCGGTTACTGTTCCCCACTCGCCCCTGCAGTTACTTGGGGATATGTGACTGTCGCAAAAGTCGCTGCAGCCAGATCGTGCATTAATTGCGATTAGTATATAAAGGGATCAACGATCCATTTGCTTCTTCACTAGATTAAATCTTGAGAGAAAAACTTGTGCTCATATATTCCGGCAACCTTCAAAGTTTTCTGCTTACTCTTCGAATTTTGAGTTATGGCCACCGGTGCAGGCTCTGCTGATATGCCATCGACGTCAAGTTTGCCACCATTAAAGTGGTCGAAGAAAGATTTTGATAATCTTGCTACCAACTACCTGTTCGCTCCGTCTTGGAAGGCGTTTTTTCGGTGGCGAATGCCACGGCGGCTGATGCTCCGGCCGGCTATATCACGTTATTCTATGACTATTTTGCCGAAGGAAACTTGAGACTTCCGGTGACCCATTTTATGCTGGAAATTCTTGGTTTTTATAAATTCCATATTTCTCAATTGAGCCCGATGGGGATGGTAAGGATCCGGCACTTTGAGTTTGTTTGCCGGTCAATGCAGATCATACCGACGGTCGAGAAGTTCCGAGTCTTCTATCAGTTGCATTGCTCGTTGGGTTTCTACTCGTTCTAACAACGCATGCAAGAAAAACGTTTGTTGTTAGTGCCACCTAAATCTTACCACGACTGGAAACAGAAGTTCTTCTTCATAAAGGCGGCAGTACTCCCGATGAAGATGACTTTCCGAGCCGGTGATGATATCCAGCTGGAGACCCTCCCGATACCTGCCGACGAGGTGTGGTACCATGATATTAAAGATGTGCTCAACATTGTTTTACGGAGAGGGCCCTCATCGCTGCTGGGATGAGTATTTTTTGGAAGAAAGAACCCCGGGAAAAACCGGTGTATACTGAAGACGGAACTGGTACGTAACCGTTTAACTTCCTAGTAATATCGTTTAATAGATATGTACTGATGTAAAAATATTTGTTATGTAGCTGCGCCGCTCTACGTGGTATCTTTCAAGAGAGAAAAAGGGAAAATGGCCGTCGTGCCCATTGCTGAGGGTGAGAATACCTGGTTCTCACAAATCTTGAGGAAGAGCTGGAGGCGCAACCGTCTTCTATGACTGGTATTTAAATTCTTACAAGGCCGAAGTTGATATTGCAATATTATTCTTGAACATATTTTCTAAGTAATATTGCAATATAACTAACGGCGCAACCCTTTGTTCAATATGATTAATTATGTAGGTGATTTGCTAAACTTGGGCGTAGGCCCTAACTCGAAGAAGAAGAAACCAACTGCTGCCGCAGCTGCTGCACCTCCCCCTTCTAAACCAGATAAAAAACCAAGCCATCAGCTGCTGCGAAAGCTGAGGGTAAGAAAGGTACGCGTCTCGTATCTGACTCTTGGTGTGATTATGTGGTGGTGTCGGACTCACTGGAGGGCGCCTGTAGGTTTGAGAAAACCAAAGCCAGAACCTATTGACACCTCCTCTCTTCCTGCCTCGAACCCAGACGATCCCTTGGAAATACCCTCAAGCCCGGAAGAGGCGTTGAAGCGCACGTCCAAGAAGAGGAAGGAGTCTGAAACTAAACCTCCTGTGCCAACAAAAGTTGCGCGCTCGCGCATTGGCAAGAAGGGCAATCTGGATGCCTTTGCAAAGAAGTTCTCACCTGGTATGTTCAGCTTGTTGCACATTTCTGTCAGAAAAGTTGCGCAGAATCTTATACTTGGTATTTTTTAATATGCTTTGCAGAGAAAATGGTGAAGGCTGCGTCGGCCACCTCGTCTGCTATACCATCGCCGCGCAGGCCTGAAAACGTTGAGGAGGAAGATGCGGAGCGAGAAGCACCCGTTTCTGACGCTGACCCCATCGTCCCAGAAAATGTTGAGAAGGTGGCTCCGGAAGAAGAGCCTAAAAAATTTGATGATGAGAATCCTGCTGGCGAGCAGGTTAAAGATACCGCTACAAATGCTAGGGTGAAAGACACTTCTACCGCGAGCAAGAAAAAATATCTTTCCCTGTGCCGGAGCTTTCAAAGTTGATATCTAAGGGAGCTGGCCCTTAGACACAAAGCCTAGATCAACTAGACCGGAATCTAAGTAGATCTATGGAATGGGCTCTGCATAAAAGGGTTAACCCTTCGTTTGGTTTCACGATGAGGATGAATGAAACAATACTCTGGCTATCCTACAAAACAGAACACCGTTAGCTCGCCACGGGGAGAAGGGCGTTCTCTCCGTGACCACCATCCGGCGTGAGAATAAGTACAGGTAGTCGGAAGTAAAGTATTGTAAGAGAGAGAGTAGTTGGGAGTGAATACATTTCCTTGAACTCCAAGTCACTTATTTATAGCCGGTGTTTGGTGCCAAAAGGAGAGATTGTTAACTTTAACGGAATCTTCTGCTATTCCGTTAATGTTTGTGGCAACCCGTTAGTGCACACGGATCGTGTGTTCATCAGCGGTTAGGGAGGTGACACATGTCAACATGAGATCACTACATTTTATAAATGTGAGCATGCCATCACCGTGATCTTCCTCAACCGTCCAGATGCTGCCATGTGGCAATTTGTTATAACCGAAAAGATGCTTGCACGATTGGGTGTTAGTGGCTTCTAGAAGATTTCACAGCTGTTACCCATCTGTTGTTTGCCACGTGTACATTCTGTTACAACAGAAAAGATTCCCTTTGTTTCTGCACCAAGTTAAGGATTTTGCTAAGGGAAAGTTTCTCAGGATTAACTGTTTCCTTGCGCGAGAAGTGCAAGCTAGTTAACTGATCTTCTTTCTTCTCCTTGCTGTTTAGCGCAACGTTTGGTGGACACTTGCTTTGATATAAATATCAGTGCAAGGTTTGTGCATGAAGCACTATCAAACGAGATTGTTTAAGGTTAACTTTGAACCTTGCGTGGGCCCGCGCAAGGTAGTTAAATGAAGCAGTTATCCAAAGAGAATATTCAAGGTTAACTTTGAACCTTGCGCGAGCCCGCGCAAGGTAGTTAAATGAAGCATTTATCCAAAGAGAATGTTTAGGCTTTTAACTTTGAACCTTGCGCGAGCCCGCGCAAGGTAGTTATATGATCATTTCCTCTCTTGGATATTTGGCGCAGAGTTCTAATAAATCTCATTTTGGCAAAGAAGTCTGCGCGAAGCCTCCTTAGTAGTTATTAATGGATATAGTTTACTTGATTAGCGCAAGGTTTTTGAGACCATACCCCTTCAGAGTCCACACACATTTGTTGATTTTAAGAAGATTTCATATAAACCATTTAAGTGTCTTTAAATTATAACATTTTTGTTTATTATTCATATAAACCATTGTCTTTAAATTATAACGTTACTATTTGTTTATCATCAACAATACCTCAATCTAAAACCCTAATTTTGTTATTTCTCACTTAAAAGTTTATAAGTATATACATTCAAGTATTCAACAAAGATGCCATATATAGAAGTATGAATAGAGGTGTAAACAAACATTCTACTACATGTTGGGTGGAAAGTTCGTTTACGTTCATTTGTTTAATAAAAGAATGAATATGAATAAGGATTTGGATTCGATTAATTAAATGAACGGACACGAATAAAGGTCACTCCCGTTCAATTGCGTTCGTGAATATTTGTTAATGTCAGCTTACGACCATTCGTTTAGTTTATGTTCAGTGATTTAAGGTTTTTTATATCTTTTGTTTTCAATAGTTTGTTACCCTGACATAGAAACCCTAGTTATTTGAAGCTTGTATCTCGTTAAAAACTTAGTCATCTGAAACTTAAATCTCTAAACATTACAAGAAAAAAACCAGAAAAAAACCTTATAGGGACAACATTTTTTCAGCTTATAGGGAAGACATGTTGTCTCTATAGGCCTTTTTCACCTATAGATCATTAATAAAACCTTATAGGGACGATATTTTTTCAGTTAAACTTTATTTTTAAGTTTTATTTTAATTTTCATACATATTGATCATTAATAAAATTAAATTAAAAGAAAAATAATAAAAGTTATAGACACAATATGTCGTCTCTATAAGTTAAAACGTTTTTTTAAGTTTTCAATTCAATAAACTAGAGAATAAAAAATAGCAAAAAAAATATTCACCTTATAGAGAGGACATGTCGACCCTATAAGGTAACATATCTTAAAAGGCACGAAACCCTATAGAAACGACATATAGTCTCTATAGGGTGATCTATAGAGAGGACCTGTGTTGTCCCTACAGGTGTCGTCTCCATAGGGTTTTTTCTTGTAGTGGAAACATTATTTTGTATATTAGTGCTTATGTTTATTATATATAACGTGTGCCTATGTTTTGGGAAGATTATGTTTTTTGATTATTATGTCAAGTGCTTAAGAAGGTGATTATATCTAATGTTTGGGATTAGAATGTAGGTTTTTATATTGTTGGTGTCCATGTACAAGTTCAATTCCCTAATAAACAAAAACGAACAAATATTTTTGTTTGCTTATGTATTCCTAACCCGTTTGTGAACCAGATCAATGCTAAACAAACAACCATGAATGAGGCTTCATCCTGTCCAATTCATGAGTTTACAATCCTTATATATATAGTTAGTTAATTAGGTTCATGAGAAAATTACTCGAAACTTGAAAACGATAAAAGTATTATCAACCAATCAGTTTTTTCATTTCTTTTAATTATAAGGTATGCGTTATAAATATATATATATATATATATATATATATATATATATATATATATATATATATATATAAAACTCGTGAAGTGACGTACATGTATCTTGCTAGTTGCTACCTACGTATAATTTTTTAAAAAAATAATCAAATATACATACTGTCAAACCCCAACTGATAGCAGAAACATTGAGGCGAGATATAATAGATTGCTTAAAGACATCATAACTAAAATTTGCGATATATATTTAGATTCAAAATTTCTTTTCCATATAATCGAATAACATGTTACGATGTTCAAAAAAAAAGAAGTACAACAATTGGGAAATTTCATAACTAAAAACATCAAAGTACATATATAAATTAGGTGAGTATCTAAACCGACCATAAGTAGTTTCTTGTAGCATCATCAAACGTTTCTTGCAACTTGTATAAAATATCCGTCAACACAAAATATGTCGGTGAGTATACTAGTTTATTTACATAGCATAGATAGAATAAGTCTCAGATCCACATGTTTATAGCATGCTAAATCATGTAGCATACTAGCATGTAATAGACTAAATATCAATCCAAAGTTTGGCACTAGCGTAACCTTATCACCGAAGTAAGTAAGGCCGTAAAGCATAACTTAACAATGACCCGCAAAACAGGTGGTGTGCTAATCCTGTAGCACTATACATGTTAAGGGGGCTTGCAAGGTTAATGATAGATGTCTAAGCATAAGTATAATCTAGCATGTAATCACAATTAGCATAACCAATACGCATGTTTAAGGATTTAGTTTTTTATTGAGTTTGATTGTATGTGTGTAAGTGTGTTTAGTATAGATACATGCTGCAACCCAAATAGTGTTTAAAGCATAAAAGGGCCTAGTATACACTCATGGTTTGCGAAGAAAATCCACAAAATGCGAGTGATCCAGTATGGAGAATGGGACACTAAAGTCACCCTAAAATGCTAAACAAAGGTGTGTGAATATATGGATTTGAAGATTAAAATAAGTAAATGGAAAATTACGAGTATGAAAATACATAGAACATATATTTCCTAGACACTTATTTGGACACTAATATTAGTGTGTGTTTTTCATGAGTGTTATGGTTTGGTTTGGTTTTAGATTAGTATTATATATACACACACACACACACATTATTTATATAGTCAAGCATTTGAGGTAGGGTAATCCACAAACCTCAAGAGTTTCACCAATGCACAAAGTCACCAACTTAGTTGATGATTCGGATGGTCATGAGTACAAGGAAAGAAATGCATAATTTAGACTAACTATTTTGCTAAGTAACCAATTGAGGGGTGGTGGAAGTTTAGTTGTAGAACCAACATCCTCAACAACACTATTGATACCTTGACACGAGTCTTTCAACATTGCATGTTATGAGACTGGTGTGGTTTCACTCAAATGGTTGTTTATGGTTACTTAGTGACTTACAAGGACAAGAAATGGAGGCATATGAACCTCAAGTTTTTGGAATCTAACTATAAAACAAGTCCATCAACATATAAGCTTGTTGGTGGCTTAGTTTAGTATGAATAAGTTCAAAAAAACAAAGCAATGATAAACAAGTAATAAAAGTTTACTAAAAAGATCGCAACTTGGACCTCAAAATGGTGGTTTATCATACTTATTTACCTTGGTAAACAAGTGGTAATACTCCTAAAGGTTTTCCAAGTATGGGGAAGAAGGAAAACAAGAAAGAAAGTGCAAGAAAGTAGCCAAAACTCATTGTTTTGGACGTAGAGTTTTCTACCCAAAGTTGAAGATCTTGAAGATTAGAGGGTGTTAGAGAAGGATTTGGAGGTGGTGAAAGTGTTTATAAGGTGTTAGGGTTGGTATTAATAAGTGGTTGGGGTTTTAATGAAGGTGGTTGGGGTTAGAAGGAAGGAAATAGTTCAAAACAAGAAAATTTGCGTTTTATCTGTCAGATTGACCCCTTGTGAACCACAAGGAGGTCTATACAGTCCGCAAGGATCATCAGGTTTTTAAAAAATCCATTTCAGTCCTTTTGGTTGTGTCCTTTTGGTTGTTTGGCTTGTTATATTGCGCTCAAATCAAATAGTTAAGCATGTTTTTAGGTAAGTAAGGTGTGTACAAGCATGTGATTGATAATAACACTTATGAATTAACATTTCAAACAAAATATAATCCCGATGTATGGCTTGGTTTTGAGTAAAAATGTGTATTCATGAGTTTTTACGTATTATGCAAAATTGATTATGCAAAAATGATATAAAATATAATTTCCATTACGACAAGTCTCGAATTACAATGAATTGAAGAGAAAATACGAATTACATGAAAAATGAACAAATAAAAATACGGAACGTGACCCATACTTATGTTTATATATTTTTATAAATAGTATACTCATACAAAACACCAAGTTATTAATAGGCCCATTTACAAATCAAACTTAAATTTTATAAGTTAGCCCATTAGGTTAGCCCGATACCCTGATTTTTAAAAAATAATAAAAAATAAAACAATATCCTTTCTTTGGGCGAAAATTGGTAAACAACTTTGGGATAGATTGAAATGATGAACAACCTTGAACGACAAGCCAACAGCCCACCACGCACCACCCTTCTGATCGAAATTCCGGCAATTCTTTGGTTGCCAACGCACGAAGGCAGGGGCGGCCCTGAGTTTTGTCTGATCGCAATTCGAAATTCACAATCCACCCACTGTCATCTTCTTGTTCTCCACGCAACTAGGACTCGGTGAGTCGCAACTTGCAAGACTCAACGGCACTGATCATGTATGATTAGTTAGGTGTTATTTGGTGCATGATTGTTGATTATTTGTGTGTTATTTAGCATTCATTGTCAATTAGCTAGATATTATTTGGCGTTAATTGTCGATTATTTAGGCGTTAATTTGTTAGAATCTGACAGCTTTGTACTTTTGCTAATAGTCTTGCTATAAGTCTTGTTAATTTGGACGTTAATTGCAATATATATTGCTATAAATTTAATCGTTGTATAAAACACAAAGTCCGTGAATTACTCCCGTTTAGTTTGTCGTCATTACGTAATATATTTTTTCTTGAAAGGTTATGTTTCTCCTAAAGCTCGAACCCTTGATCTTGAAAGGGAGCTCCACTTTAACTCCAAAGACTTTGCTAATAGACCCAACAATATTTCATAACTAATTGATCTATTAATTATTAACTTAATAGTGTATATATAGTAGATAATGATAAATTTATTCATTGTATATTTGTATTATATTCTCACCACTGAGTATTTAGTAAAGTATCTGGTATATGCTGTTATGATGTGTTTGTGTGCTTGGTTAAATTTGATTTTCCAAACACCAAGTATCTTAATTAAAGCATATATACTTTAGTAAAGTATTTGGTATATGTTGTCTGTGTGCTTGGTTAAATTGATTTCCAAACACCAAGTATCTTAATTAAAGCATATATACAAAAGAATTCTTACATGAAAAATATTGCTTTAGTTGAACTCTAAATACTAATTCAAAAAGATGGTTTACGACTTCAGACACACACATATATATATATATATATATATGCCTTAAAGCCACCATGATGTATATTCATCCCCACCTCATTAAAACATAACCCCAAAGATGTCACAAGAACTCCCTTGTGACTACCAGACTAGCAACGGTTCTCCCCCACCTACAACGAGGTTAGAAGCATGAATCCTACCATGATCATGTGTGTTGTGTCTGGGATAGGCCACAAGGTGAAGCAAAAGGGAATTCATGGACAAATTAGTTGTTTGGGAGTCATCGAATCAAGGACCTATGGAAGTCGTGGCTAACCTATCCCCATGGGCAACACAACAATGTCCTAACGGAGGAGTTTAGAGGCCTTATAGTAGCACAAACTTCTTTTTATTTCTAGGTCATGCCAAGGGGCCAATCCAAGACATTGGTTCGATAAAAGAGAGATGGAAGTGAACTGCAGCACTATCATCAACATAATCCAAACCGGAGTGGGCAATGTTTCTTATGCTATAGTAACCAACGATGTGGAAAGCTGGTTGGTTGGGAAAAAAATAAGGTTGTGAATTTCATTACCATCAACATGATCCAAACTGGAGAGTCAATATTTTTAGAGTAAAGTTCTATTTTGCTCCCTATGGTTTGGTCATGATATCTACTTTGCTTCAATAATTTCAATTTGATTTTTTTTTGCTCCATATAGTTACTCAGTTGGTTCAATCTCTTCCCTAGCTTACACTCACACCCTTAAAATTGATTTTTTACAAGAACAAACAAGTCTTTTTATTTAGGTTGTATGATGTAAGTTTAAATTACTTAAATATACTAGTTAATTTTTCTTAAACTCTAATTACATATACAATTTGTATACATAAAAACAGGATACACCCATTTGCCTTTATCTAATTTCCTATTAAAATATGTAAATTTAAAAATGTAAATCTTTTTTATACATCTTTAGCGCAAAGTGTTCTATTAAATAGATTTTTATGGTAAATGAGTGCTTATTTTCCTTTATCTAATTTTCTCTTAACATATGCAAATCTTTTTATATGACACACAATACTGTGAGAGTGTGTAGTTGGTTCTTAGTACTTGTTAAAAGATGATATGTACTTAAGAAAATTGATTTTTCATATTATAAAATTGGGATATTGGATTTAAATAATCCGAACTTTCACATATTGGCCGATAACACTCTGAAATTTCAGTTTGGACAGCAGCACTCCCAACTTTTAACTTATTGGCCGATAACACTCCAAAACCAGTGTCACGTCAGTTGCCACGTCAGCATTTGGAAGTGCTATTGGCCAATAATGTAACACTTGGTTTTATTTAAATACATTTACAACCATTTTTTTTTATTGCGGAAATTAGGTCCCAACTCTTTTTTTTAAACAACCATCAGAATTCAATTCATATTGATCTTTGTTGTTTTTATTCGACCAAGAATACATGTTAAGATAATATTTCTAGATTTATAAACAACTAAAATCCTTGAAACCTGTATAATTTTACAACTACTTTTAAATCAACATTGAGACGTGTGTAGTTCATTCTAGGGTACATGATCTTCAACTTTTTTTTTTCAGTCTACTTGTGAGCATTACCTGAGACAACACAATATCACAAAATTAGTGTTAATGGCAAGCAAGAACATGTCTAAACGATGCGATAAAACCATCTTGAAGACATTAAAGACCTCCAATGTAAACTAAGATTGAATTACCTACTTTTCTTAATAGAAATAACCACAACATATGCTACGATGAGTTCGGCATAAGCTACGCCATCCTGGTGTAGACAACCAGCATAAGGCCCAGCAACATAACACAAGCGACCGGCGTAACCTACGCCGGACCTGGCGTAGGCTACACCACCTTCAAATCTGCACAAGAGTTTGCTTGTTACTTGAATACCCCAAATCCCATGTAACCTGTTACGTGGCATGAATATATTTCTGAATTACTCCACCGACCTGTTGACTTCAAAGCTTTATCGTACCTAGCTTCATTGCAAGTTAACTCACAACGATTAGGATACGTGTTGAATAATCATTTCATTCCAATATTAGTATCCCTTTATAATAAATCAGTAGTCTTTTGTTCGTCAACCAAAATCAATGCAATTTATAAATATGACGAGTTAACATCAGCAATTCATGTTTCGCTCAAGTGTACTCAAATATTCATATTTAATAACTTCCATAAAAACCTATTTTTTGTGCAGCCCTTTTATGAGCTGCTGCTGTAATCGTCTTATTTGACCCACTTAATGGCCATAATTTTCTTTCTTCTCAAATTATATAGAAAGTAGACTGAACGAGCTTTTCAACAATATAAAGTACACCCCAAACGGACACTCAGTTGATTTTATACGACTTTTTAAACATAGTTAAAACTCTGGACAGAAGTTTAAAAATTCAGCATAAGGCTAATCGATTCAACTTGATTTTTAACTTCTTCGATCAAGCCCAAGACCACTTTTAAACATCCAATTATCATTGTCGTATACCAAGTTACTCATCCACAGTTATTTATTTACACCATGCAACAACAACAACCTCCAACCTGATCAAATTAAACTGGAATTATTGATGTAGACATTTTCACAAACAGTTGGTGTGCATGAAGTTTTACTACCTTTATCAACATTGTTTATTCTTATTATCTAACATATTATAGCCGCCATTGAAGTATTACTGGTCCATTTTAACCAAAACATCAAATATCTTAAATCCAGAAATTCCAAATTTAGTGAACTAGGGTTCTTCATGAAATAAATGGGTTTTGATATACTAACTTTACTGCTCACTTGTTTGAACAACTTTTCATCTTTAATCACACAATAATTCACAGATTTGTATCACTATTTCATCAAGATTACTCCTACTAAAGCACACATCGCAAATTAAGGTATGCATAGTTTTGAGTTACTTACAAAGCTTTCAATGGCTAGAAGATTATCAAAGACTTCTCATCCCTTCAGCGATGGATTAGCTTTAAATACTTTTTGCATTCCTCTTCCTCAAAGCACACACACATACATAGAAACCATCGTGACTTGTGTGTGTGTTCAAGAAGCTATTTGCCTACTTTGCTATTCAAGCCCTTATACTTTATAGATGTATATTATTTTCTTCCCAACTTGGAAATTTACTTCTACTATGAAAATTTAACCATATGCATTATTAGTAGTATAAATTTTATAATCTTTCAACACCCTACTAATTTGATCTATCTACCATTTTCGTTATTAAATCACAAAAATCATTATAGTTATATTTATAGAATTTGGGGGGTTACAAATAAGTTCAAAGTTGAGAGTGCTGCTGTCCAAAGTTCAGAGTGTTATCGGCCAATATGTGAAAGTTCGGATTATTTAAATCCAATATCCCTATAAAATTTAATAACAAATAACAGTTAATATTATTTATTAACATACAATAACTAATGTTTTTTTTATGTATATGACTTTATTTATTCAAATATGAAGTTATAGTTAAAACAATAAGTTTGAAATCTCCACGTCGTATACAAAATAAAGCATATATATGATTTTAACAACTTTGAATGTATATAAGTCGAAACACGATCAAACTAACCACAATATGGATCCAGAAAGAACACGGAATAAATCAAACGAGAAGAACACAAAAAGAATCTGAACCTGTTGTAGAAAATCAGAATTAATTGTTCGACCACACTTCAATTATATCTATACTTAGATTTGCTGGAATCTCACGAACGCTAAAAATCTAAACTTCAATTCTCATGAACCCTAATGGTTTGATCGACATGGAATTTGAAGGGTTTTTGGTGTTTATGAACTTGAAAGGCAAAAGACCAAACTGCCCCTACACAAAAAGTCTTGCTTGCCTTTGATAAAAAAAATAATTTGGAGAGTGTGAGTGCAACGGAAAAGATTGAACCAATTAGGTAACCATAAAGAGAAAAAAAAGTCAAATTAAAATTATTAGAGCAAAATGACAAGACAGGTGTTTGAGAAAAGAAAAAATAAAGTGAATTGCAATACTGTCAACATAATCGGGGCAATGTTTCTTGTACTATAGTAACCAACAATTAACAAGTCATTATATCCATGAGTAAGGATTGATATTTTTTTTTATGTTTTAATTTGATTTTTTGTTATATTAAGTCAGAATTTTGTTTTGAAGTTTCATAAATATTTCCTAAATTATATGTTGTTCTTTACAAATAGGATGTAATATATTATACTTTCATGCGTTCTAAATGAATTATTTGGGGCAATTCAGCGATCCCTGGCAGTATGGGGCAATGGGGATGATTTTGCTGAACTCATCCTATCACTTTTTGTCGAACCATCAGAGGTAGTTACGCGCTCTAATGAGCCTCCCCATGCATCTGATAATTCTAGGGTGGGCACCAACGTTAAGCAATGTTTACGGAAAGTTGCAGATGACCACTTCACTACGGCGGTTAAAGTTTTTGTTCTTCGGGGGTCGCACCTCTTGGTGAGGATACTATGAAAGCGTTGGTGGCTAAACATCCTGTCCTACCTCCTCCGGCTATGCCTGGATCCTTACTATCGGAGCCACCCCTTACTGTGAATGTTGATAACGTCCTTGGGTGCATTAAATCTTTCCCCAAAGGAACCTCTTGTAGGAGGGATGGGTTGAGGGCACAACACATTTTGGATGCTCTTTGTGGAGAAGGGTCGGTGATCGCCTGTTGGGTGCTTAGGGCTATTTCTGAGGTGGTCAACTTGTGCTTGGGTGGGAGGTGCCCTAGGGTCTTGGCGGAGTTTGTTGCTTCTGCGCCCCTCACGCCTTTACTTAAACCGGACAACGGTATTCGGCCTATTGTTGTGGGCGCAATTTGGAGGAGGTTAGTCTCTAAGGCGGCTATGAGGGGGGGTCGGGAAGGAGATTGTAACATTTGTCAAAAACGGGTTTTCCAAACCCGCTTCGTTTGTAATCGAATATCAAGTTATAAATGTTTCGTTGCGTATTTATGTTTATTTTAATTTTGAACGATGCATAATTAATAAACAAATTAGAATTTAAAAGCTATAATTGTTAAAAAGTAAAAATAAAATAAATAAAATGAAAAACAGGCTGCCGGGACTCGAACCCGGGTCAGCCGGAAAGCTCAACAACTTAACTCGCGCACATATAACCACTCCGTCACTTGATCTTTTTGTGAGTTCTAGGAAACAATTAAATCATATGTTCAACCATGAATCTACCTGTTTACGCTAACTGAAACCGTTATCGGCTTCCAAACGTCCAAGACGTTTGAGTGATCACGGATTTCTGATAATAACCGATAAACCGACAATTTTAATCAATTCAGTCTTGAATGGACTTGAATTCATGTGATATCGGTTTTAATAACCGAAAATCTTCACTTCCTGAATTACTCCAACAATAGCATCCTCTCGCGACTCAAAATCATCCGCAGAACCTTCAATTTCACTTTCGCTCTATTTTCAGTTCGTCGGAAAAGCTTTTTGAACTCGCCGGACTTTCACCGGAAAACCGTGTCTTTCATTAAAACAGTAAGTTTCTCAATTCTTCTATCTTCTATCAGTTGTTAAGCTTTTGCTAACTCAAACCCTTCAATCAGAATCAGTTCCAGGCGACGATATCGGATAATCATCACTCGCCGGAAAATTTCTGAGAATTTCTAGAACTCGCTGTGAAACGGTATAAACCTTTAAACATTCTGATAACTCTTGTTCGGTACTTCAATTCCACATCTAGCTAATCAAAATTGTTAATTGGTCCGCTCAGACAAAGTCCATAAAAACAGAGCCGACGACTTCGCCGGAACTCTGAGAAAGATCATTTCTCCGGTATGTTTACTTCCAAAAATCTTCCCTGCCATTTCATTTTAATCATTTCAATGTTTGTCAATCGAATTAAACAAGAAACAGTAGGGTAATCGTTGTCTGTGAATTTGTAACGAAGAAGACGAAGTTAGTTTGTATATAAGTTTAATATAATTTGGATTATAACTCGGGTTAGACACACAGTCCAGCGGTGGACTGTGTGCACACATTAATCACACGCCGCGAGTTCGATCCTTGACACAAACTCATTAGCTGTAATAAAGAAGTTTTTTTTTAACTGAACCGGATTAATTCAAGGAAGATGTTAAGTATAATAAAAATCGATATATTAACCAGGTTAGACACACAGTCCAGCGGTGGACTGTGTGCAACACTAACCCACAGGTCCCGGGTTCCAGACCTGTTACACACGCCGGTTCGATGATTAAAATCCTTTTTGAAAATAAAAGAATTTTGAATAAACTAAAACAGTATATAAATATAATTAAAAACAGAATTATTTCGGGTTAGACACGTAGCTCAGTTGGTAGAGCTGCGTGCACGCGTACGGGAGGTCTCGGGTTCGAGCCTTACCCGGCGCACGTATGCACACTAGCGAACCAGTCAACAGTCACGGTCAACGGTCAATGGTCAACGCAAAAGTCAACAATTTTTTTTATATTTTTATTTATTTATTTAATTTAAAAATCAATTAAAAATACTTAAAAATAATGTTTTAAAAGTTAGAAATAGCATTAAACTCACAAAAATACATCTAAAAATCCTATTAAAATTATTAATAAAATCCACACATTTACCATACCTTTCGTTATTATTTAGGTTAGTTAATTCTCGTCGATCAATCCTCTAAACTCGTGCGCATTTCATCATCTTCAACCGAACGCACCCAATGTGAGTGAATCTCTACAAATTCCCCGTTTTAATCACGTTTTTAGGGTGTATCATGTGTCTTATTATTTATCACATTTAAACTATTGTGCATCTATCATATCCATGAACAAATGTGTATTCAACATGTATCAACTGTTTGTGTGGTTATTGTTTAGATTATATTTATCATTTTTCAGTACATACATTATCATAGGCCGCCGCTCCCCATTACATTATGAGCGTTGAGCTGTTCCCCATTAAATTATGAACGTGAACCAGGCGTTGCCAACATACGATCGGCTCCGTTTGATTGAGCCTTGATCGCACAGACATTCATCATAGGCCGTCCGTTCCCCATTACATTATGAGCGTGAACGTGACGTTGTCAACATATACAGTTTCATTCATGTGTTATATTCATGCAAGTTTGTTTGTTATTGTATGTTATTGTTAGTTATTGTTTGTTGTTGTTATTGTTATTGTATGATTTAATTACGTTTGCTCACATATGATTATTGCACAATTTTTCCTGATAAAGATAACAAGAGATCAATAATAAAAGTTTTTCTAACAAGGTTCACTCGCCAACTTATGTTGACCCAAAAACCCCCATTTTTACACATGATACAGGTGATCCAGCTGCAGCAAGAAACACATAGGATGGCTTAGAAGAATAAACTAGTTTAGACTTTGGATTGTTTAGTTGATTATCTTTCTTTGTATTTGTATGAACATGTTTGGAATATTGAGGATGTAATTTTGAATTTAATAAATATGAAACATATTAGTAAATATCATGAGCTTTGGTGATAACCCAATTATGCCCTGACTCTTATTCCGCTGCGGGTCGGGGTGTGACAGATTGGTATCAGAGCCATGACTATAGGGATATAGGATAGGTTATTAGACCCTTAGAGCCTATACTATAGTTGATTAGAATTTCTAATTTTTGTGTGTTACATGCAAAATTCATGATGTTTATATGTTTTATGTTTAATGTTACACTCAATGTTATGCAAGCATGTTCATAAGTACATATTATTATATAATGCCTATCATGAATCATATTCTCATAACATATCATATCCATGAGAGCACACACCACATCATTTCCATGATTGTTTTTGCAATGATTTTTGTATTTTCAAATCACATCAAAGTGAGTTCTCGTGACGGGCATGTAGTAACTGGAAGGGTACAAGTACTGATAGTCGGAACGTCCTGTCTAGGCTTGGCATTCGTATAAATCCAAAATAAAGGACCAGTTTGCCTACCTGGGGACTAACGATGAGAGTATGAAGTACCTATTAGGCCAAAGCATGCTATACCAAACGTCGTGTGAGCTAACCCCACTTTGAGTTGTCATTGTGTCTACACCTGGACACCTTCCGACCGTACATCTCGTAAACATATTTCATGGTTTTCATTCGGGTGATGCGAGTGTTAAACCGCCAATACTAATGTGAATCCTACCAAGCCAATAGTCATGGGGGCCCACATGACCATACAGGTGAAGGTATGGGGGACATTTGAGGCCCAACATGAGCAAACCCAAGACATCCTATGGATGTAGTTGCATTATTGATATTTATGTTGTTTTTATTTTCTTTAAGACACATGACACCTAAAAAGACTCCATAAACTCACAATCTTCTTATGTATGTTCCTGTAGATGTCGGCTAGGCAACAACGAGGGGTAGAAGATCAGGAAGGTCACACGAACGCTTGGCCACTCAAATCGCAAAACAAATGGCCGCGGTGCTTCCTGACATTGTGGTTCAGGTACAACAAGCTCTCGCCACATATCCCACCAATCCTCCCTAGCAAGAAGACCAGAACATCGGCAACCCTCCTACCAAAAAGTGCTCATATAAACATTTCAAGTCTTGCGATCCTCCGAAATTTGAAGGGACCGAAGGTGTCACTGCTCTCCTCCACTGGTTTGAGAAAATGGAAAACACCTTCCTCAACTGCGATTGTCCCGAGGATCGCAAGGTACGATACGCAACCGGGAGACTATTTGGGGTAGCTCTTACCTGGTGGAATACTGAAAAGTGTAAGAGAGGAATCGAAGATGCAATGGCCTTAACGTGGGAGGAGTTAAGGGAAATCATGACGAGACGATTCTATCCTAGAAGTGAGATTAAAAAGTTAGAGGATGATATTTCATTCGTTGAAGCAAAAGGAGGGAGATCATACTTCCTACAACAAGAGGTTTTTAGAGTTGAACCAAATGGTCCCTAACTTGTTCACCCCAGTTTACCGCTTAGTCGAACATTATATTCGAGGGCTTCCCTCGAAAATTCAAGACTCAGTTCTCAGCACTTCGCCAGCAACACTTGAAGCTGCTATGGAACTAGCTACTGAGCTTACTGAGAATCGAATTCGCAACGGTAAATTTAAAGAGGAGAAAAAGAAAGCCCCCGTTGAGGGCCAAACTTCAAACCATTCCACCTCCTCCTCTAAGTTTGCTAACAAGAGGAAACGTAACACCAGAAACTTTGCTGTCACACAAACAAATTTCCTTATCCCTGCTGCACCCATTACCCAAGTTGCCCCTCACCTGCACCATATAAAAGGCCATACTCTGGCCCATTCCCAAAATGCAACCGTTGCCAATACCATCACTTTCCTGATCATCCCTGCCAACATTGCACCGGCTGTGGTCGCGCAGGTCACACTGTTCAAACCTGTTGCACACCTCAGCGGACGAACCGCCACCAGCCCTCAACCCAAACCCACCATCAAATAATGGGTCAAGCCCAACAACCTCTACTACTACCACCTACCCAACATTTAGCCCAATCCTACTACCAACCCAACTATCCCATGGTGCAACCTATGCGGGCTTGCTACAATTGTGGAGACCCAAGCCACTTTAGAAACACTTGTTCACGTTTGGTAAACATTATACATGCTCAAGCCCAAGCAAATCCGGTGAATCAGGCTAACCAAGCTCCTCCACCTGCAAGAGGAAGAGCTTTCAACATCAACGCTAATCAGGCTAGAGCTGACAGCAATGTGGTTAACGGTACGTTTCTTATCAATGGTAGTTATGCATCCATGTTGTTTGATACTGGCGCGGATAAAAGTTTTGTGTCCTTAGAATTTGAACCCATCCTCAACCAAACTCGTGATAAGCTCATGGAATCCATAACAGTAGAAGTTGCTGACGGAAAACCGGTCTCATTAAACTCTATTAAACGCAATTGTACTCTCACCTTAAACGATCACAATTTTCCAGTTGACCTCATTCCTATGAAGTTGGGAAGCTTTGACATTATAATTGGTATGGACTGGCTCAGCCAACATCAGGCTGAAGTTGTATGCCGCGAAAAGTTTATACGCATTCCTCTTACAAACGTCAGACTCTACGAATCTTTAGAGAAACCCCATCGAAAGGACTCAGATTAATGTCCTGTCTTCAAGCTCGAAAATATCTCCGCAAGAATTATGTCGCATTTCTAACTCATGTCGTCAAAAAGGGAACCATGGAGAAGAAACTTGAAGACATCCCAGTAGTAAAAGATTTTCCGCAAGTTTTTCCTGACGACATCTCAGGACTTCCTCCCGTGAGAAAGTCGAATTCCGCATTGATCTTATACCTGGTGCTACACCAGTTGCAAAGTCTCCTTATAGGTTAGCCCCCTCCGAAATGCAAGAGCTAGCCAGTCAATTGCAAGAGTTGACTGACAAAGGATTCATACGTCCTAGCTCCTCACCTTGGGGTGCACCTGTCCTTTTTGTGAAGAAGAAAAATGGAACGTTTCGCATGTGCATCGACTACAGAGAACTCAACAAGTTAACGGTTAAGAACCGCTATCCATTACCTCGCATTGATGATCTTCTTGACCAACTTCAAGGCGCCAGCTGTTTTTCAAAAATCGACCTTCGTTCTGGTTATCATCAACTCAGAGTACATGAAGAAGACGTCCCAAAGACCGCCTTCCGAACTCGTTATGGTCATTATGAATTCATGGTCATGCCATTTGGTTTAACCAACGCTCCAGCTAATGAACAGAGTCTGCAAACCCTATCTCGATCGTTTTGTTATAGTCTTCATCGACGACATCCTCATTTACTCAAAGTCTAAGTCTGATCATGAACGGCACCTTCGACTCATCCTTACACTCTTAGAAAATGAAAAGCTCTATGCCAAATTCTCCAAATGCGAATTCTAGTTAAAAGAGGTACAATTCCTTGGACACGTCGTCAATGACAAGGGAATACATGTCGACCCCTCAAAGATCAAAGCAGTACAAGAATGGCAAGCGCCACGTACACCAACTGAAGTAAGATCATTACTTGGTTTGGCTGGTTATTATCGCTGTTTCATTTCAAATTTCTCCCGCATTGCTGTACCACTCACGGCTTTAACTCATAAAGGGAAACCCTTCATTTGGGGACCCAAACAAGAAGAAGCCTTCCAGACCCTTAAACAAAAACTCTGTGATGCACCTATCCTCACTCTTCCTGAAGGTTGTGATGACTTCGTGGTTTATTGCGACGCGTCAGGGCAAGGACTAGGCTGTGTTCTAATGCAAAGAGGAAAGGTACAACTCAAAACTCATGAGAAGAACTACACCACCCACGACCTAGAACTTGGAGCCGTTGTGTTCTCTCTTAAGATATGGAGACATTATCTCTATGGTACTAAGTGTGAAATATACACTGACCACAAGAGTTTTCAACATATCTTCAACCAAAAGGAGTTAAACATGAGGCAACGAAGATGGGTCGAACTTCTTAATGACTGCGACTGTGAAATTCGGTATCACCCTGGCAAGGCAAATGTGGTGGCCGATGCACTCAGTCGAAAGGGTTATGCGAACTCCATTCGTCTTCTATGTTCGCAAATCATAACCGACATCAAAGATCAAATTCGAGAAGCCCAACATGTTTCAATAACAGAAGACGACGTACGAAAGGAGCTGTCCTGTGGAGCTGAACTTAAAATTGAAACTAAATCTGACGGTATTCTGTACTATCTAGATCGCATATGGATTCCTGACCACAACAACCTTCGTGAATTCCTTATGAATGAGGCACACAAAACACGATACTCTATACACCCAGGAGCCGACAAGATGTATTAAGACCTTCGATACACCTACTGGTGGCCTGGAATGAAAAAGGATATTACTGTTTTTGTTTCCAAGTGCCTTACATGTTCCAAGGTAAAAGCTGAACATCAAAGACCCTCAGGACTTCTGGTCCAACCTGAAATATCTGTATGGAAGTGGGAAAACATAACCATGGACTTCATTACCGGGTTACCTCGCACTTCTGGTGGGTATGACACTATATGGGTAATCATTGATCGTCTTACAAAATCAGCTCACTTTATTCCGATCCGCGAAGATTTCAGGAACGAGAAGTTAGCCCGTATATACATCAGCGAAATCGTAAGCCGTCATGGTGTACCGTTAAGCATTATTTCAGATCATGATGGTCGTTTCACTTCACGAACATGGCAAGCCGTACAAGCCGCTTTGGGTACACGATTAGACCTCAGTACCGCTTGTCATCCTCAAACTGATGGACAATCTGAACGCACCATATAAACTCTTGAAGATATGCTTCGAGCATGTGTCATAGACTTCAAGGGAAATTGGGACGCTCATCTACCATTAGTTGAATTTTCGTACAACAACAGCTATCATTCAAGTATCGGCATGGCACCTTTCGAAGCCTTATATGGTCGTAAGTGCCGATCTCCAGTATGTTGGCACGAAATTGGGGAAGCTCAAATCACTGGTCCAGAATTGATTCAAGAAACCACAGACAAGATCCATCAAATTCGAAACAATCTTCTAGCGGCTCAAAGTCGTCAAAAGAGTTATGCAGATAAATGACGAAAGCCTTTGGAGTTTAACATTGGTGATCATGTACTTTTAAAAGTATCACCGTGGAAGGGAGTAGTTCGTTTTGGCCAGAAAGACAAGCTAGCACCACTCTACGTAGGACCTTTCAAGATACTCGAAAGAGTAGGACCTGTAGCATACAAGCTTGATCTACCAGAAGAACTCAACAGAATTCACCCCACATTCCACGTATCAAACTTGAAGAAGTGCCTCGCTGATGAGAACCTCCATATTCCTCTGGAAGATATTCAGATTGATGAATCTATGCATTTCATTGAAAGACCAGTAGAGATCATGGACTTCGGAGAAAAACGTTTAAGACGGAGTCGTATTCCAATTGTTAGGGTACGTTGGGAGTCGAAACGGGGACCTGAGTTTACTTGGAAACGTGAAGACTCAATGCGCGAAAAATACCCGCATCTTTTTCCTACTACTACTACTACTTAAATTTCGGGACGAAATTTCTAAAAGTAGGGGATACTGTAGCATTTGTCAAAAACGGGTTTTCCAACCCGCTTCGTTTGTAATCGAATATCAAGTTATAAATGTTTCGTTGCGTATTTATGTTTATTTTAATTTTGAACGATGCATAATTAATAAACAAACTAGAATTTAAAAGCTATAATTGTTAAAAAGTAAAAATAAAATAAATAAAATGAAAAACAGGCTGCCGGGACTCGAACCCGGGTCAGCCGGAAAGCTCAACAACTTAACTCGCGCACATATAACCACTCCGTCACTTGATCTTTTTGTGAGTTCTAGGAAACAATTAAATCAGATGTTCAACCATGAATCTACCTGTTTACGCTAACTGAAACCGTTATCGGCTTCCAAACGTCCAAGACGTTTGAGTGATCACGGATTTCTGATAATAACCGATAAACCGACAATTTTAATCAATTCAGTCTTGAATGGACTTGAATTCATGTGATGATCGGTTTTAATAACCGAAAATCTTCACTTCCTGAATTACTCCAACAATAGCATCCTCTCGCGACTCAAAATCATCCGCAGAACCTTCAATTTCACTTTCACTCTATTTTCAGTTCGTCGGAAAAGCTTTTTGAACTCGCCGGACTTTCGCCGGAAAACCGTGTCTTCCATTAAAACTGTAAGTTTCTCAATTCTTCTATCTTCTATCAGTTGTTAAGCTTTTGCTAACTCAAACCCTTCAATCAGAATCAGTTCCAGGCGACGATATCGGATAACCATCACTCGCCGGAAAATTTCTGAGAATTTCTAGAACTCGCTGTGAAACGGTATAAACCTTTAAACATTCTGATAACTCTTGTTCGGTACTTCAATTCCACATCTAGCTAATCAAAATTGTTAATTGGTCCGCTCAGACAAAGTCCATAAAAACAGAGCCGACGACTTCGCCGGAACTCTGAGAAAGATCATTTCTCCGGTATGTTTACTTCCAAAAATCTTCCCTGCCATTTCATTTTAATCATTTCAATGTTTGTCAATCGAATTAAACAAGAAACAGTAGGGTAATCGTTGTCTGTGAATTTGTAACGAAGAAGACGAAGTTAGTTTGTATATAAGTTTAATATAATTTGGATTATAACTCGGGTTAGACACACAGTCCAGCGGTGGACTGTGTGCACACATTAATCACACGCCGCGAGTTCGATCCTTGACACAAACTCATTAGCTGTAATAAAGAAGTTTTTTTTTAACTGAACCGGATTAATTCAAGGAAGATGTTAAGTATAATAAAAATCGATATATTAACCAGGTTAGACACACAGTCCAGCGGTGGACTGTGTGCAACACTAACCCACAGGTCCCGGGTTCCAGACCTGTTACACACGCCGGTTCGATGATTAAAATCCTTTTTGAAAATAAAAGAATTTTGAATAAACTAAAACAGTATATAAATATAATTAAAAACAGAATTATTTCGGGTTAGACACGTAGCTCAGTTGGTAGAGCTGCGTGCACGCGTACGGGAGGTCTCGGGTTCGAGCCTTACCCGGCGCACGTATGCACACTAGCGAACCAGTCAACAGTCACGGTCAACGGTCAATGGTCAACGCAAAAGTCAACAATTTTTTTTATATTTTTATTTATTTATTTAATTTAAAAATCAATTAAAAATACTTAAAAATAATGTTTTAAAAGTTAGAAATAGCATTAAACTCACAAAAATACATCTAAAAATCCTATTAAAATTATTAATAAAATCCACACATTTACCATACCTTTCGTTATTATTTAGGTTAGTTAATTCTCGTCGATCAATCCTCTAAACTCGTGCGCATTTCATCATCTTCAACCGAACGCACCCAATGTGAGTGAATCTCTACAAATTCCCCGTTTTAATCACGTTTTTAGGGTGTATCATGTGTCTTATTATTTATCACATTTAAACTATTGTGCATCTATCATATCCATGAACAAATGTGTATTCAACATGTATCAACTGTTTGTGTGGTTATTGTTTAGATTATATTTATAATTTTTCAGTACATACATTATCATAGGCCGCCGCTCCCCATTACATTATGAGCGTTGAGCTGTTCCCCATTACATTATGAGCGTGAACCAGGCGTTGCCAACATACGATCGGCTCCGTTTGATTGAGCCTTGATCGCACAGACATTCATCATAGGCCGTCCGTTCCCCATTACATTATGAGCGTGAACGTGACGTTGTCAACATATTCAGTTTCATTCATGTGTTATATTCATGCAAGTTTGTTTGTTATTGTATGTTATTGTTAGTTATTGTTTGTTGTTGTTATTGTTATTGTATGATTTAATTACGTTTGCTCACATATGATTATTGCACAATTTTTCCTGATAAAGATAACAAGAGATCAATAATAAATGTTTTTCTAACAAGGTTCACTCGCCAACTTATGTTGACCCAAAAACCCCCATTTTTACACATGATACAGGTGATCCAGCTGCAGCAAGAAACACATAGGATGGCTTAGAAGAATAAACTGGTTTAGACTTTGGATTGTTTAGTTGATTATCTTTCTTTGTATTTGTATGAACATGTTTGGAATATTGAGGATGTAATTTTGAATTTAATAAATATGAAACATATTAGTAAATATCATGAGCTTTGGTGATACCAATTATGCCCTGACTCTTATTCCGCTGCGGGTCGGGGTGTGACAGCGATGGCTAAATATCTTGGTGATTTTCAATTTGGGGTGGATATTCCTAGCGGGCTGAGGATGTGCTCCATAGTGCGAACAGGTTCTTAAATGTGTTCCACTCAGATTGGTCGTTGGCCATGATTACTGTTGATTTCTCTAATGCTTTCAACCTGGTGGATAGAACCGCTCTTTTGTCAGAAGTTCGGACCAGGTGCCCGTCCATTTCGTTATGGGTGGATTTTCTATATGGACAGCCGGCTAGATTATATGTCGGCGATGATCATATTTGGTCCACCACCGGGGTTCAGCAGGGAGACCCCTTGGGGCCTCTTCTCTTTGCCTTAGTTTTGCATCCCCTCATTCACCAGATTCGAGATAGATGCAAGTTACTCTTCCATGCTTGGTACTTGGATGATGGTACGATTATAGGAGATGCTAAAGAGGTGGCTTCATCAGGTCTAAGGGGCCTTGTTTGGGGCTTCAACTTAATGTCAAGAAAACAGAAGTTTTTTGGCCATCGTGTAATGGAGTTAAGGCTCAAAAGGGTTTGTTTCCAAGTGGGATTGGAAGGCCGGTGTCGGGTGTCAAACTCCTCGGGGGCGTTGTTAGTCGGGATGCGGGTTTTATCAGTAAGTTGGCCATGAAAAGGGCATCTTGTGCAGTGGATTTGATGAGCTATCTTCCACATTTGTGGGACCCTCAAAGTGAGCTCCTCTTGCTGTGCTCTTGCATGGGTGTTGCTAAGTTGTTGTTCGGCCTCAGAACGTGTCAACCCACGTTTGTTGGGGAGGCTGTTTTGGTTTTTGACAAAGGCCTTCGGAGAGCTATCGAGGATATTGTGGTTTGCGGGGGGCCGTTTTTTGAGGATCTTCAATGGAGGCTTGCATCCCTTCCGAACCGTTTTGGTGGTTTAGGTTTATGTTCGGCTGAGGATGTATCTACATATGCTTTCGTGGCCTCGAGGGCGCAATCTTGGAGTTTGCAGGACCACATTCTTTGGGACTGTGGTATTGTCGGGTTAGATTCTGATTATGTGTGTGCGTTGGATTGCATGCACATGTCCCTTCCGGATTTCGATCTTGGCGGGTTCTCTAATAAGGACACCGCCCCCTAAAGCCCAGAATGCTTTGGCGAGTGCCCTATTTAGTAGAACTCTCCAGAGTTTGAGAGAGAAGTTTAGTTTATCCCCTCGTTAGAAAGCCGTGTTCGATTGTCTCCGGGCTCCTCATACTCAGGATTTCCTGACAGTTATACCCATTGAAGGACTAGGCCAACATATGTCGGCAGTGGAATACCGGGCAATTCTTAAGTACCGGCTAATGATCCCTTTGTTCCCGGTTGATGAGCCCTGTCCAGTTTGCCGCAAGGTTTGTTTAGATACTTTTGGCGAGCATGCGATCCATTGTAAGGAGTTACCTGGTTTTAAATACAGGCATGATTTGGTAAGGGATATTCTGTTTGATGTTTTAAAGCGGTCAGGGATTTCAGCAAAAAAGGAGGCTCCCGTGAACTTTCTAACGGATCCGCTCGATGGGAGGTCTACCCTTCGGCCAGCTGATATTCTTGTGTTTGGGTGGGCCAGGGGAAAATACGCTTGTGTGGACCTTACAGGAGTGTCCCCTCTTGTTGGGCTTAGGGATAATGGGTTTGTTGCTTGCCAGGCTGCGTCGAAGGCGGAATCAGGCAAGGTCGCTAAACACGAGAAAGCTTGTTTAGAGAACCAACACGTGTTTATCCCATTTGCTTTTGATACATTTGGTTCTCTAGCCCCAGAGGTCGTGGAATTCCTAAACAGGGTCCAACGGGTTGTTCATAGTAATCTCTCAACCTTTAAGGGTCGCTTCGTCTTTAGTAGAATCGGTTTTGCAATTCAAAAGGGGGTTGCGGCACAGCTTGTTGCCCGTTTACCTGCCACTTGTTTGTAAGTTGTTACTTGGCACTTTAATGAAGCACATTCATTAAAAAAGAAAAAAGAAAAAAAATGAATTTTCAAGTGTTTATATGTTGTTCTTTACAAATAGGATGTAATATATTATACTTTCATGCGTTCTAAATGAATTTTCAAGTGTAACTTATACAAACTACACAATTTTCTTTCAGGGCCGGTCCAATGCTTATCAAAACCTAGGCTCGAGCCTAAGGCCTTCAAGCTTTTAGGGCCTTCATTCAATATAAACTGATATAAAATATAATTTGTTTTTGATTATGTGGTTCTATTAACTTTGTTAGTGTAGTTGTATTAGTCCTGCGCTAGTATTATAAAGACCCAGGCTCGAATCTCATATGCAATATATTTTGTTTTATACAATATTTTGTTTTCCTTTTGGTGCATCTATCGGATGACCTTAACAGAAAGACAGATATATTCATTAAATAAAGTTGTGATACTATAAGTATTTTAAATCAACTACAAAGCAAATTAAAAATAATAATGGTTTTATACAGTGTGAAAAAAAACAAGGTAGGTATCTAAAAAACCCGATTTTCCAATACTCGATCAAACCAAAACACGGTTTAGTTCCCGAAATTGCGCATTACAAAAACCCGATTTTTGCACCTCCAATGTTGTTTTAACCCGTTACCTACCGTCTCTACAAGACACCAAACATGTTAAGAAACTCACTTTTGGTTGGTTTTTTTTCTCTTGGAACCAAAAGGGCCTCGTTTAGTAATTCGCTTTGGGCTTCCAAAAACCTTGAAACGGCCCTATTTTCTTTTAACACCGCTACTAAAGTAAGTTGAATTTTAAATAAGAAAACCACTGTTTGTAAACAATACAAATTGGGCCTTTATCAGGCCTTGTTATAACCGGCCTATGTTGTGTATTCAGGTTTGTTTAGCGACCACACCAGACACTGGTGCCGGGGCTTAACTGGGCGACATGAATAGAGGTGCACAAAAAAACTGAATCCGGACCTGAATCTGAGAAAAAGAACCCCGATCCGGGTATTATAAAAACCAGGTATTGACAATCTGAACCCGACCCTACCCTATGGGTATGGACCACGTACAGGTACGGTATTCCGGCTGAGAAAGCGAAACCCAAACCTATTTTTTTAGACCCGCTAATGCCCGGGTTTTATGTATTCCCAGGTTTTTTCAATACCCGTACCCGAGTTTTAGGGTTTTTTTTCATACCCGAACCATACCTGAACCCGGAAATAGGGTATTCTAATACCCGAGTATAGAAAACCCGAACCTGGGTACACATGGTATGGATTTCCTGGCCAACACCTGGACCCGAACCCGACCCGGGTATTGGCAATACCCGAATTCAAAAACTAGTCATACCCGTACCCGGGTATGTACCCAAACCCATGTATTAAAAACACCCGGTTATGTGCACCTCTAGCCATGAATATACAATGTTATTTTGACTGGTGAGTGTTCGATTTACGTTTTAAAACTTTGTACGTTTACTTTTACCATATATTTATTTTTAGCATCTTCGAAATGAAATGCGTAGTTAAAAATACTAAGAATATTCACTATACATCTTCACATTTTTTTAGAAACTTCAAATCATTATACTCAACATTTTTTGTTGGCCTGACCAACCCGAGAGAAGGGAGAAGAGAGAGGGTGAGACAAAGGGGAGGGTCGACTCCTTTAGGGTGTAAGAGGTGCAGATTAGGTAAACGCTCCCTACACTCAATCATATTGTGCCATGTCATTTTCCCTTTTGTTCTTCCCTTTTGCCCAAAAAACATAAGGGGTGCATGCCTAAAACGAGGGTAGGCAAACTAATTTAAAAAAAAATATGTGATTGGTTGATATAAGTCTGGGCCCCACCACTTACCCTCTCCCTCTTCTTTGCCGCATACGGCAACTTCACCCCGAAATTTCTTTACCGATCGGCAAAGGTGGTGTGGCGGTGGACTCCCGTGCGGCCAAAGGGGGTTGCCAAAGGGTTTGCCCGTACACCCTTGTACGAGAGAGGGGCGGTTACGCCGAACCAGTCAAACTTGGGTGGGCTCGGCCCAATTGTCAAGCCCAGTAGAAGAGTAACTCTACGGCTCTACATGTACAAGATACCATCCTTCTAGTGATGTTAAATGTTATTATATTATCTGTAATAGGTAAAATGGTATAGGGTGGGCTTCAAAAGATATAACAAGAGGAATATACATAATAAATTAGAAAAAAACACCGATTACAAACAAAAAAAGTTAGTGATGATAGTAAGGAGGTGTTTGTTTTTTCTTCAGACATTTTTAAAGGAGCTGATGTTTACAGGCGTGCAGATATTACCTATAAAGACTGTTTGCTTTTTTTTTAACAGATCTGAAACTAGCTTGTTTCAGCTTAAAAAAAACCCTTTCTTCAAACATCTTCACAAAAAGACCCTCCTCCCTCGTCTTCACAAAAACCCTCCTTCCTCAAAACTGGACTACCATCACCACTGCTGTAAAGTCACCGGCGCCGGCCGTCGCCTCAGTCGCCCATCACCACCGTCAGTCGGCCACCACCACCGGCGCCGGCCGTCGCCTCAGTCGGCCACCACCACCGTCGCGGCGGCCATCAACCTTCAACATCATCATCATTCTCATCGTGTCATCATCATCATCATGTCATCATAATCGGTCGGCCGGAGAACCTCGCCGGCTCCGTTGTGTTCTTGTACAACCTTCTTCTTCTTCTTCGATTCCATAACAAATTGAAGCAATTAACAATGATGACATTTGGTTGCTGCGATGGTGACAAAAGAAAATGCAGGAATCGGTAGAAGAACGATGAGGAATAGTGTGAATATTACCATAGAGATTCGCCGAGGGCTGTCTAGTGATATTATAAATTAATTGTATCTTGTTGTTGTTAAATTAATTGTATGTTGTGGAATGATTTGTATTTTGTTTGGTGAAGTAAAAAACAGATATATGATAAATTGCAGTTAAATATTTGTTGCTTATAAATATATATAATCTTTTTTGCTCAGCAACATGGAGTCATGGTGTCGAGTGTTGATGTAGAAGATGAACATTCATCCAATCCATTGATATATTGATATGACACACATCCAAAAAAAATCATGTGTTTGCCGTGATTTAAAAAAAAAAAAACAAAGTTCATGTAGTTTTTACAGACAGTATCAATTTATAAAAACAAACAATCTTATATTTTCAGCTTGAAGAACTTCAAACCACATCTTTAAATGCGGACATGAAAACAGATGAAATCAGCTTACAGACAGTTTATGTCTGCACAAACAAACAGCACCTAAATATACTAGATAACAGTAAATCGATATTAAATACAAATTATCTATATGAATAGTTTAATAAAATACTTAAAATAGTTTTTTCATAGCGAATTCATTAAAAACACGGTGAACCAGTAAGACGCTAGAACCCAACAGGAAACCACAAAACATAAATTACATGTCAAAATTACACCAATCTTTCCACAATGAATTCCTAAATAGGTACCTGTTCTTTATCCATAAAAACACCAACGCCTTGACGTTCTCCTTGATCTTTGGGATGCTCACTAATTTATTCATGAAGAAAACCTCATTTCTTGCTTTCCATATTTCCATGTCGCCGAGAAAACAACCGCTTGAATTGCCTTCTTTCTTTTCCTGCTCGACTTTATATGTTTGCTAACCTCGATCAAATCCTTAACCGAGAAAGCATAAATATACGGTATATTGCACCATCTACTTATAAAATCCCACACCATCATCGCAATGTGGCAGGATGTAAAAGGATGTTCACATTGTTCCAGCCCTTCCCCACACAACCGACAAGCCTCTAAACCACCATAGTAGGAAGACCCCCTCTATCCGCTTTCCACATAAAAGTATTGATTTTTTTAGGAACCCAATTATACTATCGCCATACGTTATCATCCGGTTGTTGAGACGATTTGAACAACAAGGGTTTCATGGACGCCACCGCAAATAACCCGGACTTGTCCTCGACCCACTTCCACCGATCCAAAAGAAAAATATAAAAAAAGGATAATTAATATTTTTCATTCCTTATTTAGAAAGTATAATTAATTAGGTAAAATGATTTAGAAAGTTGTAGGGATTACAAATACATGTTGAGACTTGAGTGATCCATTTAGGGTTTGCAATTCAGAAAGCGACACAGCTTGTTGCCCGTCTACATTCTGTTTTGATGTAACTTAACAAGTTTTTTTTTATGATGTGAAATGGAAGCTACTTCTGTTAGCTAAAGTTAATATTTGACCCGGATGAAATAATAAAACGATCAAAATCAATCATTCTTCAATAACTGAATTGAATCGCCAGTTGTAGTGAATAATGTTAAAAACAATCCAGGATAAAGCCGCGGCAACAAAGCTCAAGAAAACAGTAAACACTTACTTTGTTTTTGATCAAAATGAACTTGCAACAATTATAACCCTTAACAAAATGCAGAAAGATAACAAAGATAAATAACAACCAATTCTACCACTAACAGCATTTACATTGAATTTGGTAAACCCTTTCTTATCTTTATATTTTATTGTAAAGTTAAAAAAAATCATTAAAAACCTAAACCATATACATAAATTTACATGGGAATCTTATCCATTTCCTTAGATATAAGAAATCTTATACATGCTTTAAAATCATTTAGAGTAGCTCCATCATTTTCTACTTTAAAACTTAACTAAAAATTATATTTTTCTAAAATTGTAGCTCCATCATCTACAATTTTATCTTTATCTTACGCACAAACACTTATTTTTATTATATTTATCGTTTTTGTACGCTCACAATGATTTGATGAAGGATGAATAATAGCTTTTCATATGTAAACATTGGGTATAGATATGATAGTTCTGATGTGGAGTGTAAAAGGATGATTTTTAGATATTTACCTTAATTTTAAAAATGGGGGATGTAAATGCTCTTATAATGCTTTTGTGGAAGAGAGAGAAACAATAGTAAGAATTGATAAAATGGTACCGTTTAATTCAATAAAGATAAATATAAGTAATAATGCGGGAATTTTTTTTAAACTTTTAAATTGGTAAGGTAAATGTGTTTTTTATCAATTTATAAGGATGTGCATAAAACCTATGAATGCTCTAAGTCACTCCTTCACTACCTTAAAGGAAGTAAGTAGATGTGTACCAAGTTTAACATTCTCTTTCCACATCCATCTTCACTAACCCTAGCTTCTCACAAATATTAAACAACTTGACACTTGATAAACTCTTGGTGAACACATAAGCCACTTGGTCCTAGTATCAACCCCCTGCATCTTAATCTCACATGTTAAAACATTCTTTCTTATGAAATGATAATGGATCTCTATGTGTTTTGTACGAGCATGGAACACCGAATTTTCAGCCAACTTGATTGTTGATTGATTGTCACACAACAACTTGATCTTGTAACCCACAACTTGATTTAAATCACCCACTAATTGAACCAAGTACACTCTTGTGCACCTATAGAAAATACCCTATACTTAGCTTTGGTAGTCGAGAGAGACACTATAGGCTGTCATTTGCCGCTCCAAGAAACTGAGATTAACCCGTACATAATTTGATTGATATTCTTTTCATTCAAATCCTTGGCGTGACCATCATCACAATAACCCGTTAACACATATTAGTATCCCTCTTGAACATTATGCCTTTACCCATTGTTCCTTTCACATATCGGAGTACTCTACAAAGAGCGATAAGATGATACTTACAAGGATCTTGCATAAACCGACTTAACACACCGACTACAAAGTGAGGCATATCAAGCTTCCAACCATCTTTCTATACAATAACAGGTCTTTGATCTCTTTCCCAATAGTAACAAAAAACTTTACACTTGGTTAAAATAACAAGCTCGTTAGGCTCGTAAGTCAGCTCGAGCCTACTTATCAAACAAGCTTATTTCCATACTCTAGCTCATTTGAGTTCGATTCAGTTCAACCCTTTAACAAACTAATCTCAAGTAACTCACGAATAGCTTGGTTCATTTACATTTTACACCTCCACCATTACAAAACACTTTAAAAAATGCAATTTAAGCAAAAGTTGAGGGACTTGGTCTTCAATCTACTAAAATATACATCTCAAAGAAAGTGAGTGGAGTGAGAGTCTCCAGCCGGCCGAACCCCCCACACGTCACGTGCCTTTGCTGATTTCGCGAATACGACACTTTCGTCTTTGCTGTTGGATTCACGCTCGATCTGTTCATCAGATTCAAATATCTTTTTCTACTATTATTCGATTCAGATCTTGCCTTTTCACTTGTAAGTTGTAATCTCTCTCTCTCTCTCTATATATTCATCTTTATATGCATACAACCGTTTGTTTTATCGATTTCATCATCTATTTGTATGATCGGATCTCAGGCATTGTTGATTTTTGTTGAACGAGTGACGATTCAGTTAACATGTCGAAGGCTGGAGCATTCGATCTCGCATCTGGACTCGGAGGCAAAATCGAGAAGGATGATGTTCTTTCTGCCGTTGACAAGTATGTTGTTTTTGATTTCTGTGAATTGTTTGTGTTCGCGAGTGTGTATTTGATTGTATATAGATCTGAAATGTTTAGATGTGTGTACGGTTTCGTAATTCGTATTGATATGGAATACTTGAAGGATAATAATCATGTTAGATATAAATATGATACGAAATCATATATGTATCCTGTATGTTGTAACTTGTAAGGATATTGAATCTGTGGAATTGTTTGTGTTTGTGACGTGTGTTTGATTGTATCAAGATCTGAAATGTTTAGAAGTGTGTACGGTTTCGTAATTCGTATTGATATGGAATAATTGAAGGATAATAATCATGTTAGATATAAATATGTTACGAAATCATATATGTATCCTGTATGTTGTAACTTGTAAGGATATTGAATCTGTGGAATTGTTTGTGTTTGTGAGCATCTGTTTGATTGTATCGAGATCTGAAATGTTTAGAAGCGTGTACGGTTTCGAAATCGATATTGATTTCAACTTGTTGAAGGATAAGATATTATGTTTCATATAAACTCGTACGAAAATCGTATATGCATCCTGCATGTGGTGAGTATATGGATCTCTGGTTAAAATGTTGGAATAATAGATCATGTTTGAACACGAGTGTTTGATTATGAAATGGTTAGCATTATAGTAAACTATTTTGGTTTATATGAAATATATTAGATAACATGCTGTTTCGGATTTGATTAATTGTTTGGAAAGCCGAGCAATGTGGTGGTCCTTGGATGTGCGTTTCTGAAGTGATTGTTGTGATTTGAAGGATGAAAAACATTTTTGTCCAGAACAAAAGAAATCACATTCAAAACCCCTTATGTAGGACTACAATACTTATATGGATATTTCGGTTGTTTTGCTTAATGTGAGCATGTGCACCTATTTAATGTGTATGGTTTCTTTATATCTTACGAATAAAATATCCTATGTAACCATGGATGATTCAATGTGAATAATGTGAGCTGTAAAACTAGTAGTAATTTCTGTCATTTTGTGGTCTTCAATACAGGTATGAGAAGTATCATTCTGATTTTGGCGGTGCAGAGGAAGACAGGAAGGCTAACTACACTGACATGGTATGTAACATATGCTGATTTTACAGAATGGTTCCATTTACTCAAGTACATATATTCTTCAAGTATCTATGTATATACTTCAGTACCTGCATGTCTTGATTGCAAACTTTCGGCTTTGTTTCAGGTTAACAAGTATTATGATCTCGTCACAAGTTTCTATGAGTATGGTTGGGGAGAATCATTCCACTTTGCCCCAAGGTTGATACCCTATTGGTTACATACATTATGATCTTTAATTCTTTACTGTAATCTGTTTTTCTCAGTGCTAAAGATTATATTCATTTAATTTGCAGATGGAAAGGGGAATCACTTCGAGAGAGCATTAAGCGACATGAACATTTTCTTGCATTACAGCTAGGCTTGAATCCTGGACATAAGGTCTTATATTAATATATTTTGGTCAATTCCTACTTATCTGATAAATCCTATAATTGACACTTAACTGTTGAATGTTTGTATTAAGATATTATAACTTTGTTTTGCTCTGTTTTCCAAAGGTGTTGGATGTAGGATGTGGAATTGGTGGCCCGCTGAGGGAGATTTCTCGATTTAGGTAACAGATTCGTTCTCTCATAAATCACAAATATGGTTATATTTTTCAAGTATTTGATTCGGATCAACTTGTGGCAGCTCCACATCTGTAATGGGCATAAACAATAATGAATATCAGATTACAAGAGGAAAGGTAAAATCCTTTTATGATACTAATTACTTAGTAAGATGGATTTCAGAAATTTATATTTTTTATTTTTCTTTAGGCACTCAACCGAGTTGCAGGGGTTGACCGGACCTGTGACTTTACAAAGGTCAGTTTCCATCAAACATTTAATGTACAGATATGTAAGCATGTGTATAGGTTTGGTATAACTGTAAAAGGTACCTGATTGTAATTTTGTGACCTAAAAATGTTACAGGCTGATTTCATGAAGATACCATTTTCTGATAACAGTTTTGATGCAGTGTATGCAATTGAGGCTACATGCCATGCTCCAGATGCGGTATATATATTTTTCAAAGTTTATGGGTTTTGATTTATTTTGGCATTTGCTATCTCGTGTATTTTGGTTTTATTTACTATATTACTCATATCTGACTGAAGGTTGGATGCTACAAAGAGATATATAGAGTATTGAAGCCTGGTCAATCATTTGCTGCATACGAGTGGTGCATGACTGATGCGTTTGACCCCAATAACCAAGAGCACCAAAAAATCAAGGTATACGGTGCTACATTTTAGACCTTAAACAACCTAAGTTTGACCTCAATGGCTCAATTATTTATAATTTAAAAGCACCAAGATTTAAATTCATGCATCTATAAGTCTATACCACAAGTTGATTAAACCTGTTAGTCATAGTTGTCAATACCGGTCGCTATGGTCGCTATAGCGAATAGCACGGCGTATAGGTCGAAGGTCGCTACAGGATATGTAGCCATAAATATCGGGATTTCAATTTTGATTTATTTTTTTTAAATATAAATAGCAATAAGATACCTATAGCCAGGGTATTTTGATATAATATACATATAATTTTTTTTAAATTTTATCTAGTGTATCGCTATTTTTATAATTGTGTCCGTTATCTGTCGCTATTTGCTATGTAGCATATAGGTATCTTATCGCTATTCGCCGTTAACAGCTATGCTGTTAGTAAACACGGGGGTATATATGCTAGATATAAAATGTTACAAATACTTAACGCGTTATTGATAATCAGAAAAACAATATTATTACAACATTAATCCAAATATATGGAATTATACGATTTAGGAGGTTAAATCATGTATGCATTAAATTTTCACCACTTGTTTTTTTTTCGGAAGATGGTATAATAATATTTTATATTTTCTTGGGAACAAACAGGCAGAAATTGAGATTGGTGATGGCCTACCAGACATAAGATCGACTAGACAATGTCTTGCAGCTCTAAAAGAAGCAGGCTTTGAGGTGAGCAGAACATAGTGACACTTTTTACTCATTTTGTTTTTGCAAATAAAGTGATATATATATATATGTGGGTATTAAGGTTATATGGGAAAGTGATCTTGCAAAAGATTCACCACTTCCATGGTACTTGCCTTTGGATACAAGTCATTTCTCGCTTAGCAGTTTCCGTCTCACAGCTGTCGGACGCTTTATTACTAAAAACATGGTATGTTTTTCATATAAAAATGTGAACCAATGTTTTATCAGCGAGTAAAATGTCATTTTTGCCCTGAGGTTTGGCCTTTTTTGCGACTATCGTCCAAAGGTTTGTTTTTCCGTATCTAGATCGAAAAGGTTTGAAATCTTGTCATTTTCATCCAGCTCGTTCGCTAACTCCATCCATATTTCTCCGTTAATTCAGGGTTATATTCGTCTTTTTTGTTAACTTAAAGGGTAATTCGGTCTTTTTCACTTTATGTAAAAAGACCGAATACCCGCTGAAAAAGACCGAATTGCCGCTTAAGTTAACAAAAAAGACGAAAATACCCCTGATAAAACGAAGAAAAATGGATGGAGTTAACGAGCTGGATGAAAACAAGATTTCAAACCTTTTGGATCCAGATGGGGAAAAACAAACCTTTGGATGAAAGTCGCAAAACTGGCCAAACCTCAGGGACGAAAATGGCATTTTAGTCTTTATTAATAAAAAGATTGGTGCATTCATTGATATGTTTTTCTTTTACAGGTCATGGGTCTAGAATATGTGGGACTTGCCCCGAAAGGAAGCCAAAGGGTTCAATCCTTCTTAGAGAAAGCTGCAGAAGGGCTTGTTGCTGGTGGAAAGTGAGAACTTACTATAATCTTTATATAACATTTTAATCTTAATTAAAAAATTGAAAATGATTGTTTAACAAATATATATTCCGACATGATTACTGATATTTATCATGTAAACTTGTGATGCAGGAAAGAGATATTCACACCAATGTATTTCTTCTTGGCGCGGAAGCCACTATAAGAAAGGAGTGTTATCGTTGGTTCGGTCGCTGGTAGAAGTTGTGGTGGAAGGACGGTTGTTATTGACAGTGATAGGTGGTTGACTTTTTCGTAAATTTGTTGTTTGACTGTTGATCTTTGCAATTATGTAGAACGAGTAATTTTTCTTGGCCTTTAATTTATTGAGTAATTTTTCTTGGTCTTTAATTTGTTGTTCGACTTTTATTTAGTTTAGTTTGACTGCTATTTAGTTTATTGTTTTGACTTTTTTTTTCAAATCTTAAAAAAAAACACCAAAACAATCCCCTTTTTTGAAAAAAATAGAACCCCTAATATACACAATTACACACCACCTCACCCCATACCCAAATCTGTTGAGGGTACGAGTGGTGTGACATCAATGGCGCAACGTTGAGGATCAGGCCGTTTCAACGATTTTGGAGCCCTTGAGCGAACTATAAAGTTGGGGTCCTATTGAATTGGTATAAATAAAATCAACAGTTGAAATTGAGATTTGAGATATTGAATAACCATATCGATGATTTTACTAATGTCGGCCCTAATTTCGCTCAATCCGTAAATTAGTTTCACATTGGTTACTCAAAAGACGCCGCATGTAACGAGGGTTGGTGTGTTGCGGCGCTGCTTTTGCATTCTGGAATGAAGCGTGCATGGATAGTGTGGACTCCTGGAGTAAAATCCTAAATCTTAGGGCTAGAAACGTTGTTTAAATGGGCCAAAAACAAGTCTAATGTATGAAAAGAAATAAAAACTAGAGGGCCTTGTTCATAGGTGGCCCTAGGCCTTAGCCTAGGTTGATAAGCCTAACAGACCGGCCCTGTTAAGGATGAATGTAAATATTTTGCCTTTGTTGTAGTGTTTTAAGTGATGTGTTTGTGTTTTAATTTTAGATATGTTAGAAACACTAATAATTAACAACCTATAAATTAGTAAGATTTGTATGCATAGAGTTATGTACCTCATGCTTTGAGAGGTTTTCAAAAAAAAATTTGATGTTTCACTTTGAAAGTAAAACTATTAGTTTTTTCTATTTATAACACCAAAAGTTTTCATCTCTTGCAATTTAACCTCACAACTTTTGTACTTTCAACTTTGGTTCCCACACTTTTCACATATTTTTTGTTTTAAATTTTGCGAATTAACACGGCGTAACGTGTGTGTGGTTCAACGTTTTAACAATTCGTTTTACGATTCGTACTAGATTTTGTGAGTTAACAAGGCTCGACGTGCGCCGTGTTACGTTTCAACGTTTAACGTTTTTACGTCGTCTATCTTTTCCCCGTTTGACAGGTTCGTTAAAATGCACGGGTTCTAAATCAACTTAATTATTATTTTGTATGTTTTTATGTTGAAGTCTAATTTCTTCGCATTAACACACCATAACTTCAGTATTAATTGTCGCTGACGGTGGTGTGACATTGGTGCTATTCGGCAAGGTTTTAGGCCCCGCCGCATTGCGGCGGATGGTAAATCTAGTTATAGTTAAAACATAACATTTTTATAAAATGAAAGTATAAAATAAAGTGTTGGAAAATTCTCTCGTAAGATGGTTTCAAACATGTTTTAGAATTTTAAAATGTAACATATTTACACTTTGATACAAGACATCATCATTTGAGTTTTGTCACATGTTTTCATTGTAAAACATCTCCAATATATCTGAAAATACTTTCTAAAGAAATGGTAAATTTTGGTAGTTTCTCGTATCTCAATACTCGATCATACGGTTGGACCTAGGGCCGTTCAAAAAGCCCGTGGTTTGAGACTCGCTCGAAGTTCGCTCGAAAAAAGTTCGAAAAAACCCGGTTCGAAGTCAGCTCGGGTTTAAACAACGAGCCGAGCCCGAGCCAAGGTTGGTTCGATTTGTGGCTCGCTCGTTAGTTGGCTCGTTAGCTCGCTCCTTTGGCTCATTTAAATTAAAGCCCAAATTATATGTGTGTGTATGTGTGTATATTCTAATATATTTAAGAAATGTTGTTTAATTAGTAACATTGTTATTTTTTTATTGAAAGAAATAGATTATTAAGTTATACCCTTAATTAGTATATTGATATAAAAAAATATATTAAGGCAAGTAACATAAATTTTTTTCTTGTTCGTTTTATTTATTATTTGCCAAAAATTACTATTCTATTAGCCCAAATAATGTTTTATTTATTGTTTTTTTGTCTTATGTATATCATTATGCGTAAAAAATACAAAAAATATAATTTTTTTAAACAAATGAGCCGGCTCGACGAGCCATGAGCTGGCTCGAGTTTTTGACGACCCGAGCACGAGTCCAACTTTCCAGCTCGTTAAGAAAAATGAGCCAGCTCGACTTGATTCGATTTTTAAACGAGCCGAGCCTGTACCCACCCTGGTTCGGTTTGGCTCGGCTCGTTTACAGCCCTAGTTGGACCGTGATGCTCCGGGAGCATTTCTTAAGTTTATTATCATCGACACTGTTTAAACAAACAGTGATTCCACCCAACCTCTTGCACATAGGGTATTAAATGAGTCGTGTTTGCAGGTTGCCGGGTTTAACCCGAACCCGGAAATTTTATACGAACTTGAAAATCGTGTCAGACACATGGACATAAACACGGCACGAATGTTGGTAGGTTGACCCATATACAAACCATTTAACCCGAATTATTTAGATTTTTCGAATATTGATATTTTCTAAACAAAATTTTACAACAAAAAAATACAAATCGATATAAAAAAAGTTACATTTTAGTTATAAAATTTGAAGTGAATTATATAATTATTGCATAAAATACACAACCAATTTAACTTTTGACATAAAAACACACTTTAAAAAAATTTAAATATAATATAAATGGTTAAATGGGTTAACCCGCCGGGTCTGACATGAACACGGCCCGTTTAGCTAAACGTGTTCGCCAGGTTCAATATGAAACTAACCCGAACCAAATAATGTCAACCCTAAACCCGTGAATTTCGTCTGAGGTTTGTTTCGTGTTTTCAGGTCGTGTCAGACACTTACATCCCTAGTTGCACACTTACAACCTTGGCTTTTATGTAATTGTGTAAGTGCTCTCATACTACACATTCATAATACGATAGAGATCAAAGACTAGCAAGAGAAGATGCATATTTATTCTTATTTACATCCTTTCAAGTGCTTAAGTGAAAGTATTAAATGCCTACATAGCTTTGAGAGAAATCAATGGTGATCTCTACCATCCTGAGAAGCGAAAGCTGAAAAGACAAATATTACCTATATCAATGAGAAGTATTTAGTGATCCCTATCAAAACAATATTGGAGAGAAGATTAGTGATATCTATTTTATTAAAGAGAAGCATTGTGAAGGGTGATCTCTATCTACCTAGATAAAAGATTGTAATGAACATGAACTCTCGGTGGAAACCAAGAAGTGGGTGTAACTTGTGTTAGTTGGTACTAAGCCCAGCCACTAATATTTTTATTATAAGTATTTGTGTTTATTTTCCTTTAATTTCAAAAAAATTAAAACAAGTCGTTTGATTTCAAAAAGAATTTTCAAACTAGTTTACATATGGTATTCATCTTACAATGTTTTCACAATAAACATCTTATAATCGCCTAGAAGATTTTTAAACTATAATTTTGAAGCGCATCTATATCTACATCTATATTGATATATGTATATCTTTTTATATATGCATCTATATTTATATCTATATCTATATAACTAGTATTAAGCCCCTGCGTTGCAGCGGTTGTCGTAAAACTGTGTCAAGTAGTACCAATGCTATACTATTGTCAGCGACCACCAACACCGGAAATTCTCTTAAAACAAAATATATAAAAAAGGAAAAAAAAAACACCGAGCGAAAAGTAGATGTAAAATCTTTGAATTACGCACGCTCGTTGCAGATTAAACTGAAACGTAAAATATCGAAAAAATAATTCAGTCAATCCAAGACCCGCGTGTTGCGACGCACTTGTCAAACGGAGAAAAATAGATGTGTTGCGATGGGCCAGTCAAATGGGAAAAATGTACGGAAAAATGTTGAACCCCACACACACGTTGCGGTGCGTTAATTCACAAAATTTAGAACAAAACAAAAAACTTGGGAAAGATGAAAAGTATGGTGGACCAAAACTGAAAATAACAAAGAGTTGGGGTTAATTTGCAAAAGATGAAAAGCTTTGACTTAAAAGTAAAAAAAACAAAGGGTCTAAATTGCAAAAAAGAAAACTTTTGGGTTAAAATGAAAATTATATATTAATCTTAGATAAAGATAAGGATAAAGATAAATGATATCTATATATTAGTTATTAATATTAATATTAATATTAAAAGAATATATATTAATATGGGTTAAGTTATTCTACAAAGACTCCTAATTGTAAGAAGTGTAAGAAGCCACCAGAGAGTGACAAGTGTCCTAGTGGGAATGGTAACTTTGTCTATAAGAGGAGAGAGAATATGCACATGCAAGTCATATGCTATTTCCCCCCCCCCCCCCAATTTTTAAACGTCCGTAACTTTTTTATACATCATTTGTTTTAAAAAAATTATACCATAAAATCAAGCGTTTTTTCATCTTTAATATGAGTATCATATTGTTATATTTTTCAAAAAAAAAAAAATTCAAAAACCCAGTTGTGTATGAGACAATAGACCTGACATAAAACACAATGTAAAGTAGAGTAAAAACACAATCAATGACAATAGATAAAGACACAATGGACAACAGATTAAAACACAATGACCATGACCTTGACGTATAACACAGTGGCCATAATATACAACACAATAAGTATCAAACAAAATAAAATCACAATTGATGACAACAGATTAAAGACACAATTGATAACAGATAAAAGACACAATGGAGAGCATATGAAGACACAATGGAAAACAAACTAAAAACACCATACACAACAAACTAAAACACAATTAACAAGAAATTAAAACACAATGGATAACAAATAAAACATAATGACCTGAACAAATAACGCAATTTATAAAAAACCCAGATGTAACATCATCTTCAGTGTGTCATATATTGTGTTATAGGTCTTATAAAGCATACACATGCAAAAACCCGAAAACCTAAACATCCCACTCCACCCCCCCCCCCCCCCGCCCCCCAACCCAACCCAAGCTAAAATGCTAAAAACTAAACTCCCAAAAAACCTAAACACCTCCCCACCGCCCAAAAACCTAACACCCCAACCCCTAAAAAAACCTAACACCCTCCCCCCCCCCCCCAAAAAAAACCTAACACCGCCCCCCCCCCCCCATCCACCCCCCAAAAACCTAACACACAAGACCCAGTTAAAAGACACAATGGCGTGAACCTTTAACACAATGTAAAAAAAAAACTCAGTAAAATGAAAATTTTTATTTTTTTTATATGACAATATGGTGCTCATATTAAAGATAAAAAACGCTCGTTATTATGGTGAAGTTTTTTTTTTTTTAAATGTCGTATGAAAAAGTTATGGACGTTTTAAATCAATGGGGGAATTGGCATGTGCCTTGCATGTGGAGAGAGAAAATCCATAAATGTAGGATTTCTTTTATGCCCTTTTATTATCTTCTTTTTCCTACAATTAATCTCAACCCTCCAAATCTAAGATCAATGGACTAAAATCCTTCTTACGCTTCTTACAATGAGAGTCCTTTGTATTTGATCATTTCTCATATTAATATATTTAAATAACTAGGTTATTGTCCCGTGTAATACACGGGGTGAATCATAATTATAATGTGAAATAAAAAAAATATGTTCATAATATGATCTAGGTATATATAATGTAGATTAATATGCAGACCAAATACAAAATAAAATATTGGAGTTTGTATAGTCATTCATAATAATATGATCTGTTATTTGTTTTAGGATTTGTCGTAGGAACTTAATATTTTGTACCACTACTAATAGACTAAATTACAAAAATCAACCTTTATGTTATACCCAAACTGCACTCCGTACCTTTCACTATGAAACGGCAAAAACTAACCTTTATGTTCACGTTTTGCTACAGGATATTTTAGTCTATTTAGATCCTTTTTTAATATATATTTAAAGAACCCAGAAAACCCACCATGAGTCTCCATCTTCATCTCCAGTAACCACCATAAACAATTCAACAATATAAATAAAATTTGTGAGGTTGAAGGAGAAATGCCATGTGACATTATTTGTAGTCTTTTATTATAAGTTAGATAAATGAAAATCATTGTCTTATCACCTTTGTTTGCCCATCTATCTTTTATTTGAAACAGTAAATTGGTAAAATCGTCTCTGAGGTTTTAACATGTTTATCAGTTTCATCAAAACAACTTTTTTTGTATCATATTACCCTTTGCTTTTGAAACTTTTTGTCATTTTTATCCAAACGTCTTAACATTTTTTTTTGCCAAAATCATCCCCGAGATTTTTTTTTTGGTCATTTTCATCAAAATGTCTAATAAATAAAACAAAGCAAATTACACGTTTGGATGAAATTGGCAAAAAGTCTCAAAAGTGAAGGGCAATTTGGTAAAAAAAGTTTTTTTTTTTTTTGAAAAGTAAACTTCATTCACAACAAGCCAGCCCAAACCGGGCCGACCCAAAAACAACTATCAGATTACATATTTACAAAGGAAACCCAATCTTCCCAGCTAATCCCTTTATGTTTAGATATATTTGAAAACCAAAGGAAACCTAAAGCTTTAACTTCACTTAAAATCCTATCAATCCTAACCGGTCTGTTAGCAAAAACCAACTTGTTCCTCGCATGCCAAAGGCTCCAGCAGACTATGATAACAATACCGTACACCGCCTCCTTCTTCTTAGCCGAGGCCGAAAGGGACTTATGAATTCCAAGAAGGTCTTTGATCGAGTAAGCGTAAATCAAAGGGATTTTGCACCATATGCTTATTCCGTTCCATACAACCGAAGATACTGAACAAGCAGCGAAGAGATGTTCGGCAGATTCGTCTGCAGAAAAACCGAGAGGGCATCTTGGCTTCTCACTAAGAATGTTCCTTTTCGATAATGCAAGCTTCGTCGGGATTTTTTCCATTTCCGCTCTCCACATATGGATGTTACACTTATCAGGGACCCAACTACACCAATCCATCACAAAATTGTTTCCTGAGCCCCTGTCTTAATTGAGCAAAACCTTGACATATTTAACAGAAAAGTTGCCATCGTTCTGCGGAGTCCAAATCCATTTATCAGCTCTATCGTGTATCTGAACCGAAGCCAGGAGATCGCAGAGCTGCATAAGAGTCGCAGACATCCCCAAATCAGCCAAATTTGTTTCCAGCTCCACACAAACTCAATTCCAGACCCGTAAACTTTGATTCGGTTAGCAACTGCGCACTTTTTCTCAGCCTCCAAACGAAAGAGATCAGGAAAATTTTACCTTGAGCGGTTCGTCGGTTATCCAAGAGTCCAGCCAAAAGGAAATATTAATGCCGTTCCCTATGGCTCCCTTTATATAATTCTTTAAGAAAAGACCACCCGCTTTAACATTAATCAGGACCTTAACAATATTATTCCAAGCACCATTCAGCGATTTCTTAATTGGGAAGCCTTCCCACCCAACCCGACTCACGTGTAGCGCGTCAATAACTTTTCTCTATAAACTGTTGCTTTCCGTTTTATAACGCCATCCCCACTTAGTAAGGAGCGATAAATTAACATCGGAAAGCTTATTAAGACCCAAACCCCCTCTTTTTTAGGCTCGAAACCCGATCCCAATTAACCTAATTCATCTTTTTTTCCTCGATAAAAAAGTTGTTTTGGATAAAACTAGCAAACATGCCAAAACCTCAGGGACAATTTTGGCCATTTGCTCTATCTGAAATAATAATATTATATCATAATTTTCCTGATTCTCTCCCGTCAGGGGCGGACCTACCTTAGGGGAAGGGGTAGCCTCGTTACTGCTTTGCGCTCCGGCGGTAGTGTAAATTTTGGAAAAATTTGACCGTTTTTGACATTTTTTCGATTTCGTTACCGTTTTTTATAAAACGTTACTGCTACCAAAATTTTCTAAATCCGCCAGTGTCTATCGTATCAAATAATAATATAAATAATATAATATCATAATTTTCCTTCTCTTATTAAATAATTACGTCATGATAATTCCAAACCAAACAATAATTATCCACAAATTAACATAACTCAAAAGTCCAAGGGAGCAAAACAAACATTTCCCGAAACATAAAGTGAGCAAAAGCGCATAAACAAAGTGAGATGCCCTACCCTAATGTTCTGTTCTGTTCGCATATATAAACACCCCAACACCCCCATAATATCATTGCCTCTGTCTCTTCTTTCTCTTCAAGCAACCCCCCAATTTTATGGGCTCCTCTCACGTTTGGCCAGTTTTCTAGCACCTTTGTATCATTGTTTGCTTTCTTGATTTCTTTCTCTCTCTAATTCTTATATTCCTGTTTCAGAGAGAGAAACATAACGATGGGGAAATATACCGAGATTTTGGATGCGTTTAGAATCGCTTGTAGGTTCCATTCGCACTGTCCCCAGACTGCTCGGATGTATTACCATCCGCCGGCCGACAACCACCCCCACGGCGGAGATGTCAAGCCTGGCAGCGGCGGAAACGGTGGTGGTGCGGCGGTTTCCCGGAAGATGGGATTTAGTAACCCCACCGACGATATTATTTATTCAGTTTTTTGAAAGATTAAAAAAAAGAGATTTGTTTTAATGTTTTTATATTTTATCGGTTATTGTGAAGTTGGCTTATTTGCCTGAGATTTACGTTGGAATGGAATTGTTCTTTATTTATTTATTTGTTTTGTTTATTTATTTATTTACATATTGTTTGGTTGGTAATTAGTTGTATTGTATTTATGACGTATAGGCTTTAACTATTTAGACAGCTTTTAATCACAAAACGCGTTTGAAGTCATTGGGTAGTTTCAACTTTCAAACACACGTAGGACAATTGTTGAGTAGTTTGAAACATTAGTTTTATTTATGTAACTTTGTTTAGATCAAGATGCATTGTCTCTTGTGGGCCACAGAAACCTTCACGCCTCAAACACCAGCCCCGTGCATTTGCTTGCAGGGCGTTGCTCGTTGAAGGAGGTGGAAACCTCATAGGCGTTAGGGCATCTTGGTGGTTGACTTGTGGTTGTTTTCAAAGAAACTTCATGTCCCTTGCCCTTATTTACCGCCTCATGGTTTTGAGGGTTTGTAGGAAAAAGCCCCTTTGTGTCTATGCGGTAGACACCGAACTAATGGTTTGTAGGAAAAAGCCCCTAGGCACACACCAGTAGGTACGAGCTTGGTACCGTCCGGTATCAAAAATCCTTAAAAGTGGGTATTGGTACCGAATATTTCCGGTTCGGTACGGTTCGATACCGGTACAGTACCGTATTTGAGGGTAAAAACCGATAAATATCGGTACCGAAAAAGTACCCGGTTCGGTAAATTCGGTACCGGTATCGGGTCTGATTTGCTCATCCCTACACACCAGACTGGATTTGCTTGATTGCCTATCACATCGGGTAGTCTAAATGATAGAAGTCACAATGGTTAAAAGAACGGGAAAGAATCAAATCTGAACTTTTATATCGTTATTTTTTTAATTCATTATTCCATACTGAAAAAGTCCATAATTTTGTTTCATGTATTTTTAATATGGTATTACTATTTTTTGAAAATAAAAATTTTATTATACTTGAATATTACCGGTATTATACATTAGCAAATCATTTAATTATAGTGGTGCGTCCAAACTAACGATGGGTCTAAAAATACAATTTACTAAAGATGCGTCTAAAATAAAATTTTATTCTGATAAACGTTTATACTCTTACCATAAAATATACTTTTCGTATCATTTACAATTCATATACTTCAAAGGGAATAATCAGTTATTACCTGAAACAGCTTCTTTGTAAAAGTATAATGCTAAAGACATCTAGTGGCTTGAATTTTGCCTAATTTACAATCATCTTAAATTGAATATTAATCAAATATTTAACAAATATATTAAGATTTTCTCTTAAAAATATATAAAGGAATAAACGAGAGAACATGGAAGGAAGTTCACACGTTATTGCCTATATATTATCGCTGTTTGCGTACTTTTTAAAAAAGATTTAAATTTTGGTGCCTTGGTCAATTGAGGATATTCCTAAAAGCAGGATGTGATATGGTTGGTGACCAAGTAAACATAATACATCATGCTTTCACCACATAAAAAAGAGAGGTTAGTTTTAATGATAAAAGGCTAGAGACTTATCTATGTAACTTTAGTTTTAGGTGCAATCTTATATAATATAATTGTATTTATGAAATATATTTGCTATTAAGTTATTAAACATTTTTTTAACTGTAAATTTCTTTTAATCTATGTCGTCTATGAAACTTAAACTCAAGATTTTCCTCTCCCAAACCAAGATTTTAAAGACTTTGCTTTTGTCAATTGACACCACCTCATCGGTTATTAATATTTTTCTTAGCTACTAGAAAATATTTTTTAGGTAAACATAAATTAATTATATAAAAATAATATAAGAGCATTCATATCCCTTCCACCATACATTATGATAGTGTTCTTTATATTATAAAAAATGGTTATAAGTGACTGTGATTGAAAGAGAGAAAAAATTGTTACAATTTATCTGTATATTTGAGGGGACGCTATTTACCTTCTATAATTTTTTTAATATATTTTGAAAATAAATGTAAGTGAATGATAGATAAAAGGTAATAATAAATGTATAAAAAATATTATTTAATTGAAAAGAAAAGAGAATAGATATGGATTGTTAGTGTAATATAGGAAAAAATGGTGGAAGGGATGTCAATGCTCTAAAAGGAGCATATGCACGAGAATATTATTTAAAAAATTCTAGACTATATCAATTGATTAAAAAATTGATATGTTACATGATTAACAGTGTCTAGGGTTGAACAATAACTCGACCGTTAACTGAAAACGAGCCTTAACAGATGAAATCAAACAAAAATCAACGAAAAATTGCAGTAACTGATAACTGATAAATCTAAACCCGAATTAATCAAAAAATAGTTATCGTTTTTTTATACCTGTGTTTAAACAAAATTAGTCAAACCTAACTATGCATAATTTCATACGTTTGTAGTTTTTATACCCCAGTTCATGTATTTCATTTTTGATACCTTCATTTCATATATTTATACTTTCGTTTAAAGTATTTACACATCCATTTAATTATTTAAACCTCAATTTCATGTATTTTTAAGCAAAAGTTTTAGTCAAAGTTTGGTTTTGTCTACTAACCATCATGTTTTAAAGTAATATCGAAAAATATCAAATATTACATAGTGTGAAGTTAAATGAGGAATCTAAAAAAAACTGAGAACTAATGAATCATACATTTTACTTGTTAAATATATTATTAAAAATTAATTTAACCTGTAAAAAGTTAATTCTTCCAAAATTTCTTTTTATAGCTTTCGCATATATGCGTTTTTAAGCATTCATTTTATATATATATTTTTATTAAAAAGGCTTCTACATATATTTATATGTAAAAGCTTTAAAAATAATTTTGAGAACTAATATTAAATGCATGGTTTCCTAGTTTTTCAGTTTTTTTTAATTAGGTTCCTCATTGAACTCACCCTATGCTATATAAAAATATAATATCACTAGGTTATAACCTTATGTATTACACGGGTTGAATAAATGAATTTCATATACTAAATAATAAAATAATATATTTTTAAAAACCCTCTTTATTGCACGGGTTGTATAAATATAATTTTATATATTAAAAAAATTATATAGGAACCATATTGTACGGTTGAATAAATGTATTTTATATACCAAGTAATAAAAAAGTTATATCTTTAAAACCACGTGTATTACACGAAGTTATTCAAGAAACAAATAAGTAGTCATTTGAGTGATAAAATATATATTATATTTAAAAAAAACCGTAATATATCTAATTTAAAAAACTAAGACTTTGTTATTATTTGTAAAATCAATGAATTTATATTTGTAATTTTGATTATTTTATTATAAAGTGTATATTATACATATAATTATATTATGTCTTAAGTAATTGATGCTATCCAAAATGTTTTTCGATTTTATATTTTATATAAATGAGAAGTGTACATTAAATTTAAAATAAATAATAATTATCTATAGTTAAGTAGAAGAGATTGAATAAAATAATATTTAGTAGGAGAATTATCTATAATTAATTAAAAGAGATTAAACTAAATAATAGTTATCCATAAGATATTAAACTAAATAATATTTAATAGAAGAGTTATCTATAATTAATTAGAATAAATTAAACTAAAATAATAATTATCCATAAGACATGGCCTAATATGATGACAAGTGCCCCATAATTAGTTTCTTTTATTATATAGTATAGATATAGATATAGATTTTGTTTATATTTAAATAAGTATGTCACATAAAAATATAATATCATTTTTGTTATATAAATAAAAATATACTTTTATAATAAAATGAAACGAATAATGACGGATTTATTTAATATCTTCAATTAGTTGACGAATACATTCAATATTATGTATTAATTTGTATTAATTTATAACATTTGAATGAATAGTGATGTTTTGTCTTTTTTGTGATTTTGTCTTTAATGTTTTATTTTATTCTTTTTACAACTTTAAGGTTTTTTTTATTTTGTAATAAAATTTTTGTTTTTTATTATTTTTCCACAAAAATTAAATGACTTTATTTTTTTTGAACGGCCAACAAATCAATCCCGAGTACTCTCGGGGTATCCACTGGACAAACGGAGTACTCCGAGAGTAACCCGAGTCGTCCACCACCACTTTCGGGGAAAACCCGGTAACCCACCCGCCCGTATGCACGACAGTGAAATTACCGGTAAAACCCGTTTGGCTCAAGTATCGAACCCAGGTTGCCCTGGGTCTCCTATCATCGCCCACCAATGCCTCACTCATTTTTTTGCACCAAGTGGGAATTGAACTCGAGTCTTCATAGAAGAATTCAAGCTCTCCTACTTTTTGTTAGTTTTGGTCGTCGTTCGTTTGCTACTTAGCACGGAGTTTGATGGTCACATTTAGTTCCTCAAGTTTTTTCACCCCCTCGAGTTTCTAATACGTGTCCGTTTAAATTCAACTTCGTATACGTTTTACGTCACGTGAGTCACTTGGTGTTATAAATACATGGTTTTATTTTATGTTTTTTCTGGTTTTGGTCGCCGTTCGGTTGCTACTTAGCATGGTTTTACGCCGTCACTACAACGTTGGTATCATGACTTTAGGCCCCCTCACCGCAACGCGGGGGGCCACCGACTAGTTAATATTAATTTGTGTTTGAGAGATCCAACATCCAAGTTGCTTCGGTCCAGTTTTTATTTGATGAACATTGGCTTTGAGATGAAATCCGTGTTAAAAATTAAAAATTAAAAATAAAAAGATTAAAAAGCTAGAAAAGGAAAGTTTCAACTCCAAGACTAGTGGCCGATATGTGCGTGTTAGGTTTTTTTTTGAAAGGTGTAGATCGATTGGAAACCCACTACCGACTGCGTTTCAACCCTTTTTATCGGAAGCACAGCCACCCGGGTTCGAATGAGGGGGAGTGCAGTGCAGAGCCCTTCCTCGCACCTCATGGAAACTTAATCCCGACTGCCAGGCTCGAACCTGTGACCCCGGTCAGAAACCCCACCAAGGTGGGTAAACCTTACCACCTGAGTGGGGATCGAACCTGAGTCTCTTTCGAAAACTCAAGCACTTTCCACCACTGAACCACAAGGTCATTGGCATGTGCGTGTCAGGTAATTTAAGGTCCAGGACCATCGGGGGAATAGTTCGGGGGATAATTAATACGATGCTTACCATTATATTTTTTATTTTTCTAAAAATTATATATATATATATTTTTAATTTTCTAAAAATTATAGATATGTTTTTTAATTTTCTAATTTTTTTTAAGAATCTTTTACCAAATTCTCTTTGGAGTTAGTTGAACCAGGCAGCCGCACACATCCTTCACCAAATTATTTGGCAAAGTTATTATTCCGAAACGCGTGAAAAAGTTTTTTTTTTTAAATAATCTGGTATCCATTTTTTTTGAACGGCTAACTGCTTTCCACGTGTAAACCCACCTTTTCAGAGCTATGTCCAAAGGCTGACTACTCGACCACCGCTAGAAAGCGTAGCAACCCCTGATGCGCAGAAACCCCGTGGAATAGGTAAAACTGCGCCCCTCCTTGGACTCGAACCTGGGTAAAACCTCAGACCAAGCCTTCACCGAGATGGGAACAACCACTATGCTATAGTGGAGGACCCAATCTTGTATCCATTTTACTCCAAAAAGTGAGAACAAGTTCTTAAATCCTCTCTCCATGTTTAAATCCTTTCTAACGATGCTCACCTCACCTGTATTTATAGAATTTACATTTAGTATGGATGGAACTAATGACCTCTCAGTAAGAAACCATATAATAAAAAACCTCCCGACTAATTGTGCTATATCTTATTGGAAGCTTATTAGTTCAATGGCCCAATTTGGTTAAATGAAAGTGGATCGTCATTTTTGTAATTTGATTTTACGATGATTTTTCTCTCTAGAAATTTAGTAATTGACCCAATATTTAGGTTCAATGTAACATGTGATTATGAATATTATATCTCACACACAAGATGTTAATTATATTATATCTCACAAGATATATTATATGTAATAGTTTTTTATTAAAGTTTCAAGAATTGTTTTTAAAATGTAAATTGATATTTTTTGGAGAATTGTTTTTAAAATGTAAATTGATATTTTTTGGAAGTAATGTCAAATGTCATTAATTTTTTTTTATTTTTTATAGAAGAGTAAGCTGAAGAATTAGCATTAGTTTTCTAAAGGAGTGAGAGTAACCGGTCATTTGCTAACGTTGCATCACCCACTAGACTTGGTTATGCTCCCGTACCAACCCTTGATGGCAAACCGAACATCGAAGTCCTTTATGCAATGTTCTCATGCAGGCTCGACTATAAAAGCCGAGCCACTTCTCTTGTCTGCGATTTTTTAGAAGTAATGACAACCTCAATCACTCGGTGTGAGCTGTACGAGAACTACAAGTCTACGACTGAGTTCAAGGACACAACAGTTTTGGAAAGTAATTGCTCTCCATGTGCATTATACGCGATTTGTATATTAAAAAACGATATGCTCTATCATACTTTGGTAATGTGGATCGGCTTCTCATGATCAAGACTCTAAGTTTTGCTTGTAATTTGTGTAACGCGGGTGCTAACAAATGGTGGATCTTATCGATCAATCTAATCAAATTTTGCCAAAACAAGGAACTAAACAAACTAATGTGTATGTATGTATAGGGTTGTTCATTAGGCTAGGATTGAGTTGAATTGAATTCAGGAAGTAAAATAAAAGTAGAACTTATTGATTTGATGACTCTGCTATAGTTATAAAACAGGCTTAATCACTACAAATTTAAAAAAATAAATAAAATATTCAAACCTTGTTTAAAAATATAAGAAATAAAAAAAGCAACTAAGACTTAATTTCAAGACCTTTAAGGGCTGGGGAGATCTATATCACACCATTGAAACAATACTTAAACACCAAACAACTTACACAACAAATGCAGTTAAGCAAGTTTACTTTTAGGGAAAATCCTATAATAGCCATTTTGACCAATATAATTATAAAAATAGCCTTGACTTTTTTTAAATTATCAATATAGCCTTGACTTTTCATCTCTTGCGCCATATGGCGTAGCACATTACTCTCTTGCGCCAAACTCTTCACCTCCTGCGCTGTGCCATAACCTCCTGCGCGGCGCCATCTTCTCCTGCGCCATTCTCTCGAGTGCCACCATTTTTCTTGCGCCATTTTTTGTCCTCCTGTGCCAAAATGACACGTGTTTGTCTATGGTTAAGTGGTAATTCAACAATTTTTATGGCTATTTTGAAAATTTTTAAAGTCAACATGACCATTATGATGATTTTCCCTTACTTTTATGGTTTGATTGTTCGTTTATATACATAACCTATACGTGTTCATGTAAATAGTACAAAATTTTAACAATATGGCCTAATTAGTAATTAGTTTAACAGTTTATCATGTATAGAAGATAAATGATATAAAAGTAAAAAGTTGTGAACAAATACATTTAATAGTTTGTTACGTATATTATCGACTACACATTCAAAGCATGCACAACACATGTATAAGTGGCAAGTCTTAAAGTCAAGGTGCCAAAGTTGGTGGTGTTGCGGGTGAGGTCGGAGGTCCGACCCAAGTTTGGAAGGTGTGGTCCGTGAATTCAAACTATGTTAGGACCTCCCTCACATGTGGCCCCTACTCTTACTTTCCCTCTCACAAACATATATTATTATATTATATATTATATTATACTATATATTAAATAATACACTACCTACTATCCCCATTATTTTTCTTTTAATTACAAGAATGTGATCTACTTATATATTTAACTTTTTTATTCTTTATGACATTTATGTAATTTACTTCTCTTTGAGTGGTATTTATAGCCATCTGACAAGAATTCTTTTTTTCTTTTTATGTTTTAACCACCAGGGTTTTGGTTTTTATCATTTTGGTCACCTCAACTTTTGTTAGTTTTTTTCTTAAACAACTTACATTTTACCCCTAGAATTTTGATAAATTTATTAAACGTCCCTAAACTCCAATAAAGTTATTATTACCCCTTTTAAACCATTTTACATACGATGCAACAATATTTTTTTAAGTTAAGTTTCAAATTATTCCCTTACACTTTAAATAATATAGGCCTTTAACCCAATATTTTCATTTTCCTATTATAACTTTGGTCGTTATTTTTTTACAACTAATTCGTGTTATAATTTTCTTTTTTAGAAAACATACTAATCCAGTACCCACCAAGAAAATTTATAAATTTACCTTTACATTATATAAATTGATGTTTCAAAACCGGTTATTATTCATTAGAACAAGTTGGTTTTGAATATATATTGTAATGTAATATAGTAGCTTAAAAAGCTTATCTTTATTGTTTGATTCGTACACAGATTTTCTGCTGCAACGCACGATGGGCGAATTCTAGTGTATATGAATCTAAAGTGAGGATGAATAATAAATTGTCATTTTTAAAGTATTTGTTTTTAAAATTTTTATAATATTTTATATATTATTTAATTTGACTTTTATTAATAAATACTAATTCATAACTTTTAAGTATTTAGTATTTATTATTCAATATGATATTTTAGTAATAACTTCCTTTTGTTAACTTTTTTTTGTTTAAAAAAACCCACTTTTGCGCCTATGTTTATTTTTTTACTTTTTCGACTCTACAGGCATTTGATCGGTATTGATACGGTTTGTCACAGTAGTGGTACAATAACATTTTATATTTGTTAACTTTAAAAAATCTAAATCTGTGTCAATGTTTTTTTACATTCCGCGGGCATTGGATCGATATCAATATTGTTCGTTACAGTAGCGGTACAATACATGCACTAGGTATAAAATCAACACGTGTTTTACATCGGTTGAATGTATAAAAACAAAAACACCAGTAGGGCAACGATGTTGTTGGAACGATATCGATTAGTTCAAATCGTCACGGTACATGTATTGATATTCATTTATCATCACATACAGAGTTATATAAATGAATTATTTTTAAAACCGAAAACCATAAAAATGGATACACGCATCGGTATTGATGTTATATAGTATGGTAAGATAGTTCAGTTTATTGAAATAAAACACCGTATAAACAAATAATGGGATTATTACATATATCCTCCTATTTCAAACTCTAATTACATATTTACCCAGCCTAAAAATTAAATTACACATTTCCCCTCAAAATGACACATATACCCTCTCAAACATAAAAACCTAAGGCCCTTTCATCTCCTCCTACTACGCTTTCTCACAAACCAAGCTGTGTTCTCGCTAAGAAAAATATGCTTTAGGTTGTGGGGTATGGGGCGGGGGTTTGGGTGTTTGTTGGAGGGCAACGCCGGTGTTACCACCCCAGCTGGGCATGGGTTTCGGCGTGGCCCCTTGGGCGGGGGTTTTGGACCCTACGTTGGGCGGGGCTACCCAGCTGAGATGGCGGGTTTTAATTGGCCAACATTATCGGCGGGTTGACCAAGCGGTTGACCGGTTTAAATTTAAAAACCAACCATTGGGTTGGCCAAGCCCAGCGGTTATTTAAAGCCCACTGGTCCCCCTTCGCTACCCCAAACCGCCATCCTTCACAACCGACACCCATGGCTTCCTGGACTAACGAAGAAGAGATCGCACTCGTAACTGGCGTCGTGGACGCCATGAAAGCTCGACAACCCGGCGAAACCCGGTACTGGCCACCAGCTTTCACAAGTTATCAACATAACGTTGGTAACAACCGCCACAACCTTAACACGTGCCAAAACAAGTGGCGCGAACTACGCCCGAAACTAGATCGCTTCAAGGCCTACTACGAAAGCGTCCTGGGCGGGGACATTAGCCACGACGACCGGGTGGCGGTGGCAAATATCGAGTACCGATCTAAGGAGAGGCGCTCGTTCGAAAAGCTCGCCCTCTTCGAGATTAATTTAACCCTTTAGGGTTTTTTTTTAAGTTTTAACATGTTTATGTTTTTATTTTATTTTAGTATGTTTTATGTTTAGTTTTAATGTTTTTTATGTATTTTGTAATTTTTAGGAGTATTTAATAATATTTTTAGGTTTGTTTAAAAAAATGAAAAATAAATAAATATATACGTGGCCTAGCCACGCGGCCTAGCCACGCCCCACCGTACCCAACAAATTGCGGTGTAACCGGCAGTGCCCCTCTATTGACACGTTTCGACCCATGCCCCCAACCCCCGCCCCACGATACCCATGGTCTTAGGCATTCGAGTATCCACAAAATTTATGCATCATTTACATAAATATGAAGCCAGAAAACGTGACGATTCAAGAAAAACGGTCACCAAACGCAGATCGATTTTGATACATCAACAAAACTATCGGTAAAATCTCCATCAAAGTCTCGATTAACACGAACGATTCCATCACTGAAATCCGAATCTCGATGAAACAAAAGCTTTTCAATAAGTTGCATCTTCATTATCCTCGTTGTTGCTCAAGACTTCAATTTCTACTGTTTTCTTTGGTTCAAATCGACTTTTATATATTCTTATTTTCTAATTGAAATCGATGTCTACTTTGCTTTCGGTCTGATTTAAAATCGATTTGTTTGATTTTAAAGGGGTGTTCGTGGGAGACTTCGCTCTTCGTCTTCATCGTGGACTCGAATAGTCGTTCCTCATCTTCATAAGTCAGTTTTTGCAAATGGCTAAGCAAGTGAATTATGGGGCAAACGTTGTTCTTAATTTTTGACTTTGTGATGAAAAAGAGATAGGTGAACCCTTTGATTGATTATAGACACTTTGAAACAGAGAGATAAAACGAATGGACTTTTTGAATTTGTAATTAAAATAAACAAAATAATAAAGTAGATCCATGATGTTTCTTTGAACTTACTGTACACAATTTTCATTACGATGATTTAGTAAATAAATATAAGTTAGCAATTTTGAAGTTTAAGTAAGAAAAGGGTAAAATAGGCATTTTTTTAATTTAGTTTTAATAAAATAAATCAAAATGTGTATATTTGATATTTTTAGGTTTTAAGAAGGGGATATATGTAAATAAAATTTTGAGTTGGGTATATATGTAATTTATAAAGTTTACAAGGGGATATATGTAATTGCCCCAATAAATAATGGGACCAAAGCAATGTTGTCGTTTAGTTTCGGTTTACATTGCAGTAGCGATACGATATTCATTTTCAAACAAGAAACATATTGTTACCCATGTTCTTCGGTTTAACACAGTATGGTAGCGATACAATGTCAATTTATCAAAAGCAAAAACAATACCAATAAATACCAAACTAATACACATGTTGTTCAGTCGGTTTTAGTTAGGTTTGGTACGATAATGGCACAATATTCATTTGCAATATAATTTATATTGCAATTTTGACAAAAATAAACATAGAACCCAAAACAACCGAACCGATATCAACTATACAACATCATATCTATTTTATTATTTTCGATGGATGTAAGGTTTTCTCTTTTGATTATTATAGCGAGTGCGATACCGTAACGAACCGAACAAAAAATGACCGAATTTTCCGTCGCAAAGCGCGGGAAAAACTTACTAGTTTATATTATATCAATGTCTATTTCATATTTTGAGAAAATTACTTTTTATGTTCTCGTGTTTTAGTGGTTTTAACCACTCGAGTTCAAAATCAAAAAGTTTAACACCATGTCATCATATAATGTTTTGAGTCCAATTTGCTAACACCATCCACTATTCAGTTAGCTACAGAGATTTTTTGGTCAATTACACATAAAGCCCAGCTCGGCACAAAGTATAAGAAACAAGTCTTTAATGCATACACACACAAACATCTCTCTCTCTCACACACACACACATGCATTTTACCATCACTACTCCATCACACCGCACCATCACTCACCCGCCACGTGCCATCATGCACACCTGCACTTCACCATCACCACCCCACCATCGCACCTTCACCACCGCCATCCACATGCCACGTGCTACCACACCTGCATTTCACTGTCACCACTCAACCACTGCACCTTCACCACCACCACCGCACCATCACTCACCTACCACAACCCACCTGCTATGTACCACCACCACACCTACACTTCACCATCACCACTCCACCACTACACCATCACTCACCTCCACCACCCACCTGCCACATGCCACCTCCACACAACCACCACTCATATCCACCAAATCAAACCAAAACAACACAAATTTACATCAAATCACACATATCTAGGTCAAAATCAAACCAAACATAACTCAACAATCAACAACATCAAACCAGCGTTATCGATAAAAATGGTGGCGACGTTAGGGTTTCAAAGTGGAGAAAGATGGTGATGGTGATGGTGTTGACGGTCGGAGTTGGTGCGGCGGCGTGGAGGACGTGCAGTGGCGATGGTGGGAAGGTTTAGTTGAGAGAGAGAGAGAGATAATAGGTAGTGAGAAATAGTTGATGAAGAGAGAAGAAAGAGAGAGATAGAGAGACAATAATGTGTGTTGTGTGTGTGGAATATATATATATAGAGAGAGAGAGAGAAAGAGAGAGAGTGTGTGTGTAAAATACATTACAGCTTAACGTACGAGTGTACGCGACCAAAATTACGCACGTTCATTTGAAAATCACGCACGTTAGAAACTCAAAAAACCTAATCACGCGTAGGAAACATAACTCACGCACGTTATCACGCATGCCCTACCTCCCAGTTTAAAAATCGCATCCCCTGTTCTACGATCTGAAACCATTGTTATTGCCCTCTAACTTCAATCGAATCAAAGCTTGGTCATGATCCTGCATCCTTTGTTCTACGGTCTGAATCAAAGCTTGGTCATGTTTCTTCATCCTCTGTTCTACGGTTGAATTCGAGGGTCGATATTTTGATGAAACTTTTCAAAATCAACGACGAATTCGAACCCAATTTGATGAAATTGACCGAACAATAGCCTATTTGAAGTGAAACGAAAAGAAATTTGAAACAAATTGTACGAAATTGATCAAACCCAGGTGGTTTGAAAATTTTATATAATCACGCATGTTGTAATTTGGTCAGCGTAACAATCGTACGTTAAGCAAATTTGTATGTTAACCAACCCTATATATATATATATATAGTAACAATAATAATAAATTAGTTTTTATTTTTAGTTTTACTAACCATAGGGTTAATTTGGCCATTCAACAACAGCTAACAAAAAAAATTCTAAAGGTGTTTAAAATTTGGATTCAAAAGGTTACAAAATGAGGATTTGGGTATTCAAAGCGTTAATTTTTTTTTATTTTAAACTCAAGTGGTTAAATTCACTAAATACAAAGACTCAAATGTAATTTACTCTAATATTTTTCAATGTTGGAATGGAATTTTATAGTATTGTGGAAAAACTTAGGGTTCCTGAAAGAGGTTTGAAAATATGATGTGATATGATGAGGTGAAGGTGTTTAGAGTCTAGCATTATGGATGGTTTATAGATAGATCATATAAAACTAAAAATATATAAAAGATGTACGTTTTGATACCTTTATATATCACTATTATACATATTAAAAGGTAAAAGGATGCCTCTCACATAAATTACTATTTAACTTTTACAAGCTTTGATGTATAGGATAGAAACCTGATTAAATTTTTACAAGCTTCTATGTATATGGTACAAACATGTTTTTATATAGGGGTAACTTTGTAGAATAGTAATCAAGTTTTAAAAGTATTACAATTAGGTCACTCAAGTTTTAAAAGTGTTCCAATTAGGTCACTCAACATTCATTTTTTATTAAAATTAAGGGTTTTTTCATCCATTTTATAGGTAACTGTGATGATGTGAATTTTTGTTTCTTTTTTCCCTTTCATTTGATGCTAACGTCCAGTGATGACGTTGATTTTAACTTGTTTTTTTTAATTTTTTATGTAATTAAAGTGTTTTTATTTTTAATAAATAAAATTTCATATATTAATATAACCCCACCCTAGCATCTTATGCTCCATTTTTCTCCTGACATATGGAAAAAAGGACATGACTTGATTTGAATGTTAAGTTATCTAATTGGGACAAAAACGATACGAGCGACCATCTCTATACGTTACCGGCTATAATTATCGCCACCACTATTAGTCCGGAATCTAAACGAGTTTGCAACCACGCTACTTGTGTAGGAACTAGGTTCACTTTTTAATAAAATATATTACAAAATATATAATAAAAAATAACAAGACTCTCGTTATCTGTGGGAAATTCTAATAGTACAGTACCGGTTACAAAAACTAAATAAAAGAATATAAAATACAACTAAATTGTACCAATCTTGATTCAAAGCCAAAGTCTTTGAAACTCCAACCGCACCTTCTAGATCGAAACTCCACTGCAAGACAAGCAAAATCGTTGACGGTTTTGGTTGAGGATCGTGTTTGACACGGGGCCCTTAAAACAGATTCCGCGTCTCCTCTCAGACGGTTCTGTCTCGCAGGGTACAACAACCAGAACAGTATGTGTACTGCCGGAGATTGCTCTCGCGCCCGAGATTCCACCGGGTATAAGGGTGTTCTAATTTAAGGAAAAAGGTGAAGTTCTTTAGTTTGAGAGTTCTCCTCTCAACATGACAATAATTAGTTTCTAATACTTTGGAGTTGTTGAGATTAGATTCTCTAGTCTATCTCATACCATATGAACCCAACGTTCATATATGTATATACTCACAAAAGATGAAACATATTAACCATTAATATTGTAATTAACAAGATCATCAAATCTAGTAATAAACAATATTAATTTGTAATAAAGTGCACCTTTAATATTGTAATTAACAAGATCATCAATCTAGTAATAAACAATATTGATGTGCAATAAAATGGATTTGATGTGGTCAAATGAAACCATCATATCAATTCATGACATTCTAGTAACTACTAGTGTAGACCCAGTCGACTGACTGAGCCGAATTTCGCATACAGGCGCGCGCCGCAGCCAAGCCTGCGCCTACACGAAGTTGTCGTGTGGCCATGCCATGCGCTTTAGCCCTCCGTAAATGAGACGTGCGCGGTAGCTTGACGAACCCACGCAAAGCTTATGCGCGAACACGTACCCCTTGCACCACATCCACATTGGATGCGCCATAAGCGGACCGGCCTTGTTCTTGACCATGCGCGAGCACATGGACAAAAATATAAAGGCGGCTCGCGGCGTTGTGCCCATTGCCCATGCCACGCGCGTGCGCAAGGTAGGGTGTGGCGCACCCGTTATGGTCTCACTAGTGTTTTTAATATACAAGGAGTGCTCCTCCTTATAAACCACTTCAAATTTTGTCATCTTTATTTGTTTGTTCCAAACATACAACTTCAAGCTTCCATATCTCATTCATCTTAGCTCAATTTTGGACATAGTTTGATTCATTATTATGATGCTCTCACAACATAGAACACAAACCCACAAATTAGTATTTATACAACACATATATAAATATAATTATTGATGTCCAAAATATTTAGTGAAAAACTCATTTTCACTAAAATTTCCAACAACTTGTACCAACTACCGTACTCCGCTGTTCTATTAGTACATCGTTTAGGTCAGTTTGATTCGCGACCAAGTATCAAAATCTGTTGCTTCTGAATACCACTTCTTTATAGTTGTGTTTTAAAAGTTTATTGATTCTTATTCGTGATCGACGCCTCAGGCTGTCGCTTTAACTCGGTTCGGTTTGATCGTCCGAAGCTCTAGTCTTTTATCTCCGGTTAGCTCCGTTTGTCGTTTAAGGTAACCAATCGATCCCTCGTCTAATCGAATTTTAACGTTTAAATTTTGGGTTTTTGCTTTCTCCCAGCGACTAAAATAAACTGAATTATAAATAGTTGGTTAAAAACTTTGCTTGATCATTGTTGTTCTGATGATAAGGACATTAGTATGTTAAGCATGAGAATAGATAAATTAATAAGATCAGATACTGAGCATTAGTAATGGACTAATATGTATTTTGTTAGCATGATATTATTATATTGGTTTCCGAAATTCAAGAGTCTCTTTATCTTTTCATGAATATTTTCATACGTTTCCACACAAACACCAAGATATGGCTTGAAACATAAACTATTAATAAAGTTTTGCATTAAGAAATTGGTTCAGGCTATTCGATTAACTGGGGTAAATGATCTGATACTGTTTTGGTTGCGATATACAAACAAGATATTAATATTAGTGAGTTAGAACATTAATAGATTAGATATATAAATAAAGGTTTAGATTCGGATTCATAGTCGTCGGGAAATTTAAAGGAACGAGTCTATTAACGGGATTAATTTATTATAAAACTAATTCAAGTTGTAATGGGATTATAGGTTCTTGATTTTCGGGGTCGGCTTGATTATTGGTTTTGCTTTGTGTGCTAATAAGGTACAGATTATGTTTCTTTTACATCATAGTATTTTGTTCAAGTCCGTTACTTTGTAGTACGGATGTTTTCGTCAGTTATTTCGGGTTTGTAGTGTTATATGACTAGTATATATTGTAGCATGCAATAGACCTTAGATGTTGTACTCGTTATTGCATGTTACCTTTAGACTTATGTCAAGATACATTTATTTCTGATACGGCTTTGTACTCTGTCACCCGAGCAATTATATGTTTTTACTTCTCGTTGGGGCGTGAACGACATGACACTCATCGTGACGGTGCATAACTAAAGTTCACGGCGTCTCTAGCTTGTGCTTGTGTAGCACCTGTGTAACGCTACGTGTTTTTACGTCCTATAATTATCTTACACGTGTCCCGGGAATCCTAAATATGACGTATGTCAAACCAGGAGGGACCTAAAGTCGTTAAATCGCTTATTATTATCCTCAATACGCCATGGGACTAAGTCGAGGGGCCAAAGATGGAAAATGGCAATTTTTCTTGTCCTGGGGGTGCCTTACGGACTGCAAGGCATATGCCACACGGTCCGTATGGTAGTGCCAGCGAACAGAAATTTCTGCCACCTCTGGACGTTTTGTTGCGTTTCTTGCATGATGGACACGTCCTAGGACACCTATATTCGACATATAACACCTGGTAACCCTCTGATTCAATCCCTTGGCCATTATATTGATGAATCCTTAGGATTTTCATCACTCTTTCATCACCATCTTGCACCAAGTTCATGCTAAGGAGCTTCTGATCAGTTCTTGGCACTCCAAATCGTTCCTAGCATTCACTTGGACATATTGTAAGTTTACAATCCCTACTAAGTTGATTCTTAATAGCCTTTTGCTTTAAACAAAGTCTTGTCGTAAGAACGACTTGACTTTAATCTAGATCCGTGTACACCACGCCATTGTGCGTAACGAAAGATCCTACTTGCTCATAATGATGAGGTGATAATCCCTCAAGAGGGCATCTTCAGATTATCACGGATTCATGGCCGATTGATGAGTCAACCGAAAAGTCAAATAAAGTCAAACTGAGCAAATTTTATAAACATCATAACTAACAATCTAGATGTTATAAAATATGTTTTGAAGCGTTAATAACCTTAAAATAAGTATTAGAAATTGTGACAACAGATTCAGCTCGTCAAATTTTGGTCTAGGCTCGGTTTGTAACCGAAAGTCTCAAACACTTGACTTTCTGTTGACTTTCAGTTCTGACCCATTTTGAGACATCCTTACTACTGAGTTTTGGTCATTTTATGATCATGTTTATGTTTAGAATATTGTCCTAAAGTTTCGTGACTCAATTCCTAAGAAATCCGAGTTATTATATAAGTTCCGTAAAAATCATTAAAACTTTGCAAATAGGTCCTTTTTGCGCAAAATGAGATCTTTAGCACATATGAACATATGGATGGTATATTTACTGGTATGTTATGATAAGTAGGACCATAAATAGGTCCTTTTTGCGCAAAATGAGATCTTTAGCACATATGAGCATATGGATGGTATACTTACTGATATGTTATGATAAGTAGGACCATTTGGGATGTTTGTTCAGTTTATGACTTGAATGCATGCTTAAGAATCGCCAATCGCCGCTAAATGACTAAGCTACCCCTTTTATGGAAAAATAGCAAAAATAAAAAAAAAATTATAATCAAAACTTTAACTTACTGAGGTTATAAGTTAAATGACATATTTTTAGCCATTTAAAACAGGTCCTAACTTCGGTTTATATTAAATATCGATTTAACGGCATTTTAGCGACTTTTACGCCTTTCGGCGCATAAGTATGGTTTAAAACCATAACCATGAGCCGAGACTTGTTACCTACTGATTTATAAACTTATTTTTTTATATATAACAGCAGTAAGTACAAGTCCCGAGCTCAGAATACCAAATTCGGCTTCAAAGCTATGTGTGAAATTACTAAATGCCCCTGCGGGACATAGTATGTTTCAAAATCATCAAACACACATATAATTGATATCCTACTGTTATAACATGATAAGATATTTGTTTTTTACAGAATATTTAAGGTCATAACATCGGGTTCACTTTAAACATCTTTTATAAGCCTAAAAATAACCAAAATGCCCTTGTAAGGCATAAATCGGTTTTAAATACAACTCGGGCCTATCCTTGCAAATGCTACTGATTTTATAACATATTCTTAACATATCTCATTATGGAACTTATATACGACTCTTACGGTTACCCGGTTTCGCTTATACGCGTACGGTTAAGCATACCTAGCTAGTTTACGAAATCAAACCAAAACAGGTTTAACTTTGTCCATTCCTTATCAAAATTACGAATATTATTGGTCTTCCCATATTATAAAAGTCTATGTACTTGTCGGGCCCAATTAACATTCTATTCCGGTCACCGCTTAATCTAGCGTATCATACCGTATCACAAATTAGTGTAAGACTAACCGGTCCAAGTGTAACAACTCGCAAATTCGATTGGTATCTTTCCATATTGTTTTCTTGTTCATCTACCTTTGTAACCCCGAGATTCGGTTTATAATAAAGCTTATGTGAATTAATTATGGTGTTTTACGTTATTTCGCATCTAATCGCTTATTATATCTCATCGCTATCTCATTGCAATCGCAACGCAAATTACTTATTTGTTGTATTGGATTATTTGGTAATATTAGTTTACGTGTTATACGTGTATGTGTGTTTGTGGTTATGTTTACGCTCGCTATCGTATCGCTCTCGCACTCTCGAATCGCTAAAATCGCACTATTATATCAAGTATAACGCTTAATGGTTTAATTTAACGTTTAATATAGTTAACTAATGCAAACCGAATAGCCAAATGAACCCTTAACGCGAAGCAAACGAAAAAAACCTAAGGATTGGGTCAAGTTCGCTCGAACTTGGTGTTACCAAGTTCGGCCGAACTTGACTGGCCCTGTTAATCACTTCCAAACCACAAGTTCGCTCGAACGCGACCTCAGGGAGGTCAAGTTCGGTCGAACTTGGCACTCTCACTCTCAGATTCCTCCAAGTTCGCGTGAACTTGTACAAATTTGTATAAGTTCGGCCGAACTTGTCTTCCTCAGCCCCTTCACCTATAAATACCAAGCTCTGTTTCCCTCATTTGAACTTGCTGTAAGTTCGCATAGAGCTCCCGAAACCCGAAACCTTCGTGTTCTAAGTAAGAATCAACCCGATTTCAACTACAACAACGTTCAACAACGTTTTACAAACGTTTACAATGATTTTGGCACAAGGCATAGCCTTCGTTTTCATCAAAACGCATTCTTTTACGATAATCTTCATCTTTTTCTTCCAAAAACTTCTGTTTTAAGCTTAGATCTACACAATACGAGTTCGTTTGGTGATAGTAGAGGCTTCCCAAACACGAGATCTGCAAGATCTCGGCTTGTAGGCGACAGATCTGAGAAAAACCTTTGAAAACCATTGATTTCTACACAAGATACGGACTTTTGATGATGTTTTGTTCATTTTTTGATATGAAACGAAGCATCTATCATTCAAGATCCCAGATCTGGAAGCACAAGGACGTTTATGTTGGTTTACACAAGACGGACTAATCCGAACGAACCCCGAGTTCGCTCGGATTAGCCCACGCTTTTGTAAAATGGCTAAAAGAGCTCTAAAAGACCTCTCCGACCTAAGTTTGCTTAGTAGCACAGAGTTGGAGGGATGAACACTCGATTTTCCTCAGCAAACGACGTGAAACGCAAGATTGTGGACCCGAAAACATCAAGTTCGCTCGAGAATCACCAGCTCACCAGGTCAAGTTCGACTTGTACCCATTGGGGTCAAGTTCGACCGAACTTGAGTGTTTCTTCACCAAATTTCTTGCAAGTTCGCCCGAACTTTCCTGGTTTCTTAGGAGACCATACAAGTTCGACCGAACTTGCCTTGTCAGTAAGGTTTTTCCTACAAGTTCGCCCGAACTTGACAAGTTTCTTAGGAAACTCATCAAGTTCGACCGAACTTGACTCTAAACCCACCAAATTCATACAAGTTCGCTCGAACTTGTGTGTTTACACAGAAGTTCGCCCGAACTTGGCTACTGCCCAACCAAGACTTAAGCGTTTCAGCTTTTCGGAGACTGATGCACTTCCGTTTGCGTATGCAGGCTGATCCGACTCTCCTCAGAATCTCTAAGCTAACTAAAACGCACCCACAGTGAGTATACTTGACCCATTTTCGATTTAAGGCAATTTTTGGGTGTTACATACGTTCCTATATCAAAATCACATCACAAAACAAAACTGTTTATCACATGCGAATAATTTGATTGTGCTCGACACGTGATACTAGAAACATGTGACTAGGACTTGTTTTCGTTAACTTGCCTCCTTAGCTAGTATGGTACTATAGTGTGGCTTACACCCGACGGGGTCTAGTTAGGATGGACGCGCAAGCCTTCTCACGGTAGTTAGCATGAGAAATGAGCCTATGTTATGTTAAGTGTTTTGGTGTATCATGATATGTAATTAAATTGTTCCGCGAACGCTTTTCTTGATTATGCTAGTATTATTCAAACTCGTAGCTCACCTTTACTTAATTGTATTGACTTGTATTTTAACGTATGTAACAGGTTGAGGATTTTAGCTATGGATGCTTGGATGTTGCATGCTTAGCATAGTTTAGTTTTGTTTGTTTTGATTAGATTTGTTTGTTTAGTTAGTATGTTGATGTATTTCTGGTTTGAAACTTATGTATGAAATCTAGGGGAAATCGAACCTGGTTGAATTTTATGAGAAATCTCTGTTTCGTAATGATTGTTTAAATGTTACGTTTAATAGTATGGGATATTAAGCAGGTTGTGATATGTTAAATGATTGTTATGGAACATCTTGTGAAATCAATCTGGTCGCCTAGTGCCACTAACCCCGATGTTTCCGCCATCGGTTGGGGTGTGACAGATTGGTATCAGAGCTGATTCCTTAGGACAATAGGTAGAATTGCCATGTTCGACCTAGTAGCATGTTTAAGTACCCGGTTGACCATTCTTTGACTTAAATGTTAAAATACTTGCCATAAATGCTTAAATGTGCCTTTCCTGAGGCTATTACAAAATACACGCTTGGAAACGCTCGTATCTCACAAAACGAGGATCAAGTCGAGATTAGGTGTGAAAACCGCAAACTCTCGATAAGATCGCTCATTCCGCATACTACTCATCACGAGATACCTTCGTTGAGTTAGGGGTGATACCCAAACCTCGACGAAAATCTCCATCTCTACTTAGTGGAACGCCCGATGTGATCGGTGCGTGTTGCCACAACTAGGAACGATGTTGCTAAGTTAGGGGTGATACCCGCATCTTAGTAACTAATTCCGCAATTCGATTTTCAATCTCACAAAAGTCTCGGTTATACCGATGATTTGGAACACATATTAACTGGAAGGGTAAACGCCATTAGCCGCTCGCGGTGAGAGAGTTTATCTATTAGGCCAAAGCGTGGAGCCGAATGCAAAGGGTAGTCGAACCTCTTTGGGTAGTCAACGTCTCAAACCTCGGACACTCCCAATTGATTTAAGCCTATATCGTCGATTTACGCATCATCGAGTTTATTATTATTTATGTGTTTAAAACTTTGAGAATTTTCGCTTTATTCGATTTCTTGCTTTGATGATTTATCGTATCATCGATTTCTCGATTTATCGCATTTACGCTCCATCGACTATATGCACAACTCGCACAGCTCTCGTAATCTAAAACGGTAATTAACGCACCAACCAAACTAAAGACGCTTAACTCGCTTACGCTTATGAGGACTAACGTGTTTCATACGCGGTATTATCTCGCTTATCTCGCTATTATATATCGCTTATATCTCGCTTATATCTCGCATCTCATATCGCGCTACGCATGATGTTAATTAGAAGGTGAAGACGTGCAAAATATGTGCTTATGTGCCTATGTGACTATGTGCTTATGTGTATACGTGCTTATGTGCTTACGTGGATGCGTGTTTATGTGCCTTGTATGAATAATAATAATAAATATTTAAACATAACTCTATTATAATCGAATCTCATCTAATCTAAATCCTTCGTGTAGATGTCTTCAATGGGATTGCACACCTGAAGGAATCTCCAGCGCAGCAACGCCGACAAGCGTATCGCTACAATGGTAGCCAAGAAATGGCTAAGGTCATCCCGCAAATCGTATCAGAGATCCATGCTGCGAGCAGTAACTCGTCTGTTGATTCGAAAACTGAAAACCCCAAGTCGCTATTCAGCTTCAAGAATTTCAAAGCTTGTGCACCTCTCGCCTTCACGGGCAACGATGGACCGACAGCTATGTTCCATTGGTTTGACGTCATTGAGGTCACGTTTAGGCAGAGTGGATGCCCTGATGACCTCAGCACGGTGAATGCTACCGGAGTCTTCCAGTCCCGTGCTCTCGACTGGTGGACCGCCGAAAGGAATAGGCGCGGTAATGATGAAGCCTACAATATATCTTGGGAGGACTCAGGGAAGTGATGATGAAAGAGTTATGTCCTTCGCACGAGATTCAAAAGCTCGAGAATGAGTTTTGGGGTATAAAGCAAGATGGTCCCGACAATGCTGGATTTACCGCTCGATTCAAGGTTTTGAGCATCATCTGTCCCAGCCATGTTGATACAACTGAGAAAGCTATCAACAAGTATATCCGTGGTTTACCCGAGTGTGTGGCAAATTTTGTGAAAGTTGCTCGTACTGCAACCATCGAGGAAACCTTCATGCTCGCCGCTAAGATCAATGATCAGCGAGTTCAGGATGGTTATTTCAAGAACCATGCAAAAGTCACCAACCAAGCTGTCATAGAACCAACTGCTGCTATCGAACCACCAAGTGACCCGAAGGGAAAGCGTCAGGGATGCAAAAGAGGAAACCCGAGTAAGAACTATGCTCTCGCCACTCCAGCAAACCCTCAGCCGCTCCGAACACACCTCCAGCTAAACGTGCGTATATCGGACCTCACCCACTGTGCCCTAAGTGCACTTATCATCATGCCGTTGGTGGCAATTGTCGTTTCTGCACCAACTGCAACATCTATGGCCACTTTACTGTGAGTTGCCGTACCTGCCCGCGTTAGCCAGCTCCAACAGCTCCAGCTTTACCAGCTCCACCCCAGGACAATCAGCAGCAAGCAGCTCCAAAGGCACGAGTGTGCTACGTGTGTGGTGATCCGAATCATTTCTCCAATGTCTGTCCAAATCGTCCTGTCAAGCAAGAGCAGCCAGCACAGCCGCCTCAGCAGCAGCCACAGCCACAGCCACCGCAGCAGCAGCAGCAACCACAAGCTGCGCGTGGCAGAGCCTTCAATCTCAACCACCGCCAGGCCCAGAATGACAACAATGTTGTCAATGGTACGTTTCTCGTTAATGGTATTTATGCATCATGTTTATTTGATACTGGTGCCGATAATTGTTTTGTATCGTTAGAATTCGAAAAGGTTTTAAAATGTAAGTGCGCTAAACTCCCAAAGACTTTCGATGTGGAAGTCGCCACTGGAAGAACCATCACCGTTAACTCCGGTTTGCGTGGTTGTAATCTTGATCTCAACAACCATGTCTTCTCAATCAATCTCATACCTATGCAGCTAGGTAGTTTTGATATCATAATAGGTATGGATTTTCTTCGTGAAAACCATGTTGAAGTTGTATGCTTCGATAAGATGATTCGTTTCCCTCTTCCAAATGGTGATCAACTCCATGTTTGTGGTGAAACTCCCTCAAAGAAGTTGATGCTTCTGTCGTGTACTCGAGCACACAAATGCTTGCAAAAGCGATGCGTTGCCTTCCTCGCCCACATTGTGAACTCGGAGAAAGAGAATAAGACTTATAAAGATGTTCCCGTTGTTTGTGAATTTCCTAAAGTATTTCCCGACGATTTACCTGGTTTAACCCCTACTCGAGATGTCGAATTTCGTATCGATTTAGTTCCCGGAGCTACTCTAGTCGCTAAAGCTCCTTATCGCCTCGCACCCTCAGAAATGCGCGAGCTATCGAGCCAACTTCAAGAGCATTTTGATAAATAATCTGATTGTATATGCTCTACACGTGATACTAGAAACATGTGACTAGGACTTGTTTTCGTTAACTTGCCTCCTTAGCTAGTATGGTACTATAGTGGTGGCTTACACCTGACGAGGTCTAGTTAGGATGGACGCGCAAGCCTTCTCACGGTAGTTAGCATGAGAAATGAGCCTATGTTATGTTAAGTGTTTTGGTGTATCATGATATGTAATTAGATTGTTCCGCGAACGCTTTTCTCGATTATGCTAGTATTATTCAAACTCGTATGCTCACCTTTACTTAATTGTATTGACTTGTATTTTAACGTATGTAACAGGTTGAGGATTTTAGCTATGGATGCTTGGATGTTGCATGCTTATCATAGTTTAGTTTTTGATTAGATTAGTTTGTTTAGTTAGTATGTTGATGTATTTCTGGTTTGAAACTTATGTATGAAATCTAGGGGAAATCGAACCTGGTTGAATTTTATGAAAAATCTCCATTTCGTAATGATTGTTTAAATGTTACGTTTAATAGTATGGGATATTAAGCAGGTTGTGATATGTTAAATGATTGTTATGGAACATCTCGTGAAATAAATTTGGTCGCCTAGTGTCACTAACCCTGATGTTTCCGCCATCGGTTGGGGTGTGACACTAAATCTAGGACTTAACTAAGGACCCGTTAGCATTCTAATATTGGTTGTTAATTACCATCAGTACAGACTGAACGCCTCCCGGTAGATTGCTCCTGTACTTGCTTTGGAATACGGCTGAATTTGGATTACTTGCGAACTTCAATTCAGGTAAATACTCTTAACTTATTTTCCCTATACGGGCTTGGGGTACGGTAGACTACTACCGCTTGGTCGGGTATGGGATAATGTTCTAACCAATTGTGATAATTAACTGAAATCTTACATAACCCGGTTTTGATCTGTTTTGACTGAAACTAAAACATTGAGGGTGGGCTTGACCGTGTCTGGGATATCCTTGGCTCACTAAATTGGTAGTGGCCACGACAATATATGCATAGCGTGTAGGCATACACTGGGTAATTGTTTTCTGCTTTCTTTATGGAAGTTCAGAGTGGTGTGTTAGTCGATCATGTCTCGGTTTCTGTACCGGGCCTCATATGTAAAAGCCAGCATGTAAATCTGTATACAAGGTCATTTGTACTACCCCAAGTTATTTAAGAAAATGCGCTATGGGCACCTAAAACCATTTTTCGAAAAGGTTTTCAAAATGAGTCGGTTGAGTGTATTTACCAGTGTAAACTGACGTATTTTCAAAAGCTTAAGTTACAGGTTGCAAGTACGGAATAGGCCGGGAGCTGCGGGGTGAATATCTAAGGAGTTGCGACCTTAGGGAATTGCCTGCAGTGTCTGTTATCATTTGTATGTATTTCGATCCGCCCGCGGATCTAGTTACAACCATGTCTGTATATATTTATTTTGGACACTAGACATTATCGGTTGTAATAGTTTACTTATTCCAAGCCTTCCGCTGTGTTATGCTTATTTGGTTATGATGATATCAACTGTACGTCACGATACTCCCCACCGGTCCCACCGGTAGACACGTGGATGTCGGGGTGTGACAACCTGGCCCCTAGAGGCGTATAGATCGATCTTAGCTCTGACTCCTGACTCCTGTTGAGATGGAATAATGTGTGTGCGCCTACACGCACCATCTCGCGGCATGGACTATGGCCATGCATGCCTATGTTTAGGCTCGTGGGTGCTTCTATATTACGTGACATGTTTTATTATTATATGTTGTCACGTATGTCTTGTCTCTGTTTGATATGTTATATGCATCTGATTATGTTAAGTATCTGTTATAAGTTCAGTATAAATTTTGGGATTCAAGTTGTATAACTATTTGTTTCAGTGCCATCTTTTGGATTTGTTTAGTGTCAGTACCGATCCGTTATGCTTCCGTATGCTTGTCTTACTTTTACTGTTGATTTCTCCGTTACTGAGCAACTTTTTGGCTCAGCCGTAGTTTTCTTTTTGTGTTTGTCTTATTTGTTTGGCAGGTAATTATGGAAACGTGGGGATAAGTGAAGAGTGTCGTGAAGATACAGATTTATTTTATTTCGGTAATGTAATGAAAATGTAATTAGGATCTTTTGTCTTCAACGTTATGGATTGGTTTTAGTTTTGATATCTGTATGAGTGACACGTCAGCCTATTCCGGGTTGGGGTGTTACAAGTACCGTACGACTATGATTGATACCGATATATTTTAATTACGAATGTCGGTACAAACACTGTCATTTTTTAACTTTCAACTAACCACTCATATTTATTTTTAATTTAATTTGATTTTTCTCTAATAACTTGCATCCTAAAAAAAGCTGAATACACAATATGTTTAACGTTTTGGACAATCCCGATATAAAATTGCTAAAAAACATAGTTGTATTCAAAGTAGATTATCTTTTCCTGTATCGTAAGGTATACGAGTGTCGATACGATAATGGTGTTGTGACTGTTAGGGTTAGAGAAGAATTTAGGAGGAGAAGACTAATAATAATTTCTGGATGATTCATTCATTCGTAAGGCTAGGGTTATATAATCCCATAACCAAAAGAAAGATCCATACATAAAAGGAAGTAACAATCAATTGAAATAATAAATAAAAATAATAAATACGGAACGTATCAAGACTCTCTCCTTAGCCACTTTTGCCCTCAAGAAGTGAGTCCAAGTCTGGAAAACGCAGCTTAAGATCTTCTAAGAACTCCCATGTGGCGTCTTGAGTTTCCTGACCCTGCCAATGTACCAGTACCTTCATAGCAGCCATGTGACCCCTCTTAACCAATTTACGATCCAACACAGCCTGCGGTTTGAGGATGAAACGAGCATTCGCCGGAAAGGGAATAATTTTAGTAGGCTGCCCAACCGGCCCCTTGAGCAAAAGAAATGGAAGACCGGATGGATGTGTGATTCCTCAGGCAAGTCTAACTTATACGCGACCTGTCCTACCTTTCCGATGATTAAAAACGGCCCAAAATATTTCGGAGTGAGCTTCGAGTGTTTATGAACCCGTAGCGAGTTTTGCATATATGGTTGAAGCTTAAGGTAGACCCACGAACCCGGTTCAAAACTCCTTTCCGAACGGTGTTTATCCGCTTTCTGTTTCATGCGGTTTTGAGCTTTCAAGAGTGATTGCTTCAACACCTTTACTGCACTTTCTCGATCCTTCATCATTTCATCAACATCTTTATCCATCGCATCCTTAGGGATATAATGGATGTGTAGGGGGAGGGCGGTACGCGTAAAGAGCCTCAATGGACATCGCCCCAAAGAAGAATGGAATGTGGTATTATACCACCACTCCGCTAACGCCACCCACTTGACCCATGTGTGCGGCCTCTCCATTACCATACACCGTAAGTACCCCTCCAAACACCGGTTCACTACCTCGGTTTGGCCGTCGGTTTGAGGGTGGTAAGCTGTAGACAACTTAGCTTCCACTCCTCGAAGGTGTAACGTTTGTCGGTTTGAGGGTGGTAACTTGTGGACGTTATGGTCATTTGAGCAACGTTTGTCGCACCTTTCAAGACCAAACCTTTTCCCCTACACAAAACATGGCCCAAACTTATCATCAACCCCAACACCCCATGTTCCCATATGCTCGAGCTTGCTTCAATTGTGGCGACCCTACCCACCTTAGAAACACATGCCCTCAATTGGTTAATGTTATCAACACTCAAGCCCAATCAAACCCAGTTAACCAAGTAAACCAAGAAAACCCAACCACTATGCCACCAGCAAGAGGAAGAGTCTTCAATATCAACGCCAACCCTGTCGAAGATAATGACGGCCCTGATGAAGATACTCAGCTAGTCCTTTTCACCGAAGATCCAGATTCAACTTCTATTGTTTAGTCTTATGTTTTTCTTTATCACATGTGTAGACTGTTAGAGAAATTATTGGATATTATATATTATATATTGTTTTCGGTATATGCTTTTGCCGAGGCCGTGGCTCCCCATCCATCGAGGTTGAGTTGGATCCCCATTTTATTATGTGGTTGATCTTGGCGTGCCCGCACGATCGGCTCCGTTTGTTTGAGCCTTGATCGGTTACGTAATTTTACATTTCAATACATGCAATACGCTCGGCTCCGTTTGATTGAGCCTTGAGTGCACAGATTTATTCACATTTCCAGTTCATGCAATACGCTCGGCTCCGTTTGATTGAGCCTTGAGTGCAAAGATTTATTCACATTTCCAGTTCATGCAATACGTTCGGCTCCGTTTGATTGAGCCTTGAGCGCACATACAATTTCATTATCAGTATCTTGTGGTTGTGGTGTTTGTAGTAGAGTCGCATCGAACTAACCATAACTTTCGGATAAAGTCAACGAAAATTTGACAAGGGTATGGTGGATACGCCGATGGTACTTCCTATATATAAGTATTCTTGTCAAATGATCGGAGGCATTATCAGGCGGTCATGAGAGGTTCCATGCATAGGCTGATTGTGTGATGGTTGTTTAAATTAAGTTGTTCAATTTCAGTACATTCAATACGTTCGGCTCCGTTTGATTGAGCCTTGAGCGCACATACAATTTCATTCAATACGTTCGGCTCCGTTTGATTGAGCCTTGAGCGCACAGACAATTTCATTATCAGTATCATGTGGTTGTGGTGTTTGTAGTAGAGTCGCATCGAACTAACCATAACTTGCGGATAAAGTCAATGAAAATTTGACAAGGATATGGTGGATACGCCGATGGTACTTCCTATATATAAGTATTCTTGTCAAATAATCGGAGGCATTATCAGGCGGTTATGAGAGGTTCCATGCATAGGCTGTTTGTGTGGTTAAGTTATTCATATTCAGTACATTCAATATGTTCGGCTCCGTTTGATTGAGCCTTGAGCACACAATTTCAATTTCAGTACATTCAATATGTTCGGCTCCGTTTGATTGAGCCTTGAGCACACAATTTCATTTTCAGTACATGCAAAACGATCGGCTCCGTTCGATTGAGCCTTGATCGCACAGATATATTTCATTTCAGTATTTTATGTTTGTTGTATTGATTGTAGAGATATAGGACTAATCATAATTCACTGATAAAACCAATGAAAATTTGACAAGAATATGGTGGATACGCCGCTGGTACTTCCTATATATAAGTATTCTTGTCAAAGGATCAGAGGCCTTATCGGACGGTTATGAGAAGTTCTATGTAGGATTTATTAGTTTCTTGGTAACCAATCATAACTTGTGGATAAAACTAATGAAAATTTGGCAAGAATATGGTGGATACGCCGCTGGTACTTCCTATATATAAGTATTCTTGCCAAAGGATCAGAGGCATTATCAGGCGGTTATGAGAAGTTCCATGTAGGATTTATTATTGCCTTGGTTGGAATTTGTGATACATTTATATCATCATGTTATTTAAAGAGATTGGATTGTGTTCCATTTCTACATAAATTAACCTCTCCATCATAACAAACGAGAGAGGAACTTCCATCATTCAAACATATATGTTATCAGAATGTGAATTCAAATATTTGCTGTTGTGTTTATTCATGTTCAAATATTCGCTGATGTGTCTATTCATGTTCGAATCTTTGCTGTTGTGTTTATTCATGTTCAAATATTTGCTGATGTGTTCATTCATGTTCGAATATTTGCTGTTATGTTTATTCATGTTCAAATATTTGCTGATGTGTTCATTCATGTTTGGATGTCAGCTGTTGTGTTTTTATTTATGTTCCATGTAGATTGTAGTGTTAGAAGTTTTGCCTTAGGATATAACCATATTTTTCCCAAACGTATCTAAACTCTTATGCATGATATCATTTTTAGCGAATGATTCCTGTTTATCAATATTCATACAGTAGGCAACAAAAAGCGATTCCTGAATAGGGTACTTAACCTTTACAAGGAACGTTACCGCCTCGAACAAAAAACTTAAACCCTCATTTTTTGCTAAGCATACAACTGTCAAACAAAACATCATCATTCTTATAGTCAAAATATATCATTATTTAAATTTCGGGACGAAATTTCTAAAAAGCAGGGGATACTGTAACATCCGTCAAAAACGGATTTACCAAACCCGCTCCGTTTATCAACCGAACAGTCAGTCAAAATTTTCGTTTCGAATTAAATGCCCAAAATAATTTTAAACGATCCGTAATCAATTATTATACGGGAATATATATTTAGTTTTTGAAAAACTGTCAAAAATCGCAAAATAAAAAGGAAATGTTTCTGCCGGGTTTCGAACCCGGGTCTGTACCGAGTCATTCAGTGTTTTATCTCACAAACACAAACCACTGCGCCGCTTGTTATGTTTGATGAATAATAGAATCATTTAATTGATATAGTGACTTTACAAATTCAAAACCGGCGCCCAACGATTCAGTCGTCGGAATCCCGGAATATTCGCGAGTTTTAACACCAATTTACGTTATAACGTAAACCTTTAATCACATATCGGTTATAACCGATGTTTGAAGTCCGCGACACTTTTCAAAACCGCCGGAAAAATTTAAATAACGAACACAGTCAAAAATCAGACCAAATACATTTCGATTATTCCCTATAAATTCAACCACAATCGTCTGCAAACCTTTTCGCTAAAAATCACATCTTTTCACGGCGAAATTTCACTCGCCGGAATAAACCTGTTCGTCGCCGGAAAACCGGTTTCCCCATTGCCGAGCTTTTCTGAACCTCTGAAGCTTATACCGGTGATACCCTTACCTTTTCCAAACTTTTCGGAGACTAGCTGCTACAAGGAACACGTCGCCGGAGTTGAATTCAGTCGCCGGAGTTTTTGCCGGAAAACAGAGAGTTCAGTCGGTATATTCTCCGCTCAGTTTCTTTTCCTTTTCACTTCTATCTTACCAGTAATTAACCTAACACACTATTGAAACTTGAATAAAAACTCGAACCAGTCAGACCCGATTTCTGGTTCAACTTTGACGAAGAAGACGACGCACTTCCATATCATATAAGTATATTATAAATCAGGATTTTACTCGGGTTAGACACACAGTCCAGCGGTGGACTGTGTGCACATAAAACGTTAAACATGCAAAGGTCTCAAGTTCGAATCCCGTCTCACACACGCTGCCTTAACAAAATCCATTTTTTGTTTACTGAACCGGAGTCACCTTAGTTATATGTTAAGTATATTAATAACCGGAATAATAACCAAGTTAGACACACAGTCCAGCGGTGGACTGTGTGTTTGTTTATATCGCTGGTCACGAGTTCGAGTCCGGTCATCAGCACCGACTCGGACAATTATCTATTTTTTTTAAATAAGGCAGAAAAAGGAAATAACTAAATTGTCTTTAAGTAAAATAAAAATCAAGTTATATAACATGTTGAACACACAGTCCAGCGGTGGACTGTGTGTTATATTAACCCACAGGTCCCGGGTTCGAGACCTGTGGAGCGCACCGCCGAGCCGCTTAAATTGTTTTTAAAATAAAAATGATTTTCTGTTAATGTTAATTAATGTATATATGAAATTAAAATCGGATATATAACGGGTTAGACACGTAGCTCAGTTGGTAGAGCTGCGTGCACGCGTACGGGAGGTCTCGGGTTCGAGCCTCACCCAGCGCACAACAATACGCCTCGAACCGGTCAACGCCGGTCAAAGTCAACTGGTCAAATCACTGTAGCAGAAAAAAAAAATAAAATATTTTTATTATTTTTATTTAATTATTTTAATTAAAAATCAATTATAAATACTTAAAAACAACATTTTTAAGATTAGAAAATAGCCTTGAACCCACAAAAATGCACCCAACAATTCTACTAAAATAGTTTAATAAAATCCGTTTACTTACCAAACCATAATGCGATTTATCTAGGTTAAATCTCACTTGTGGTTAAAACCACTTCGCGTGCATTCAACGTCATCAACCGAACGCACCCACTGTGAGTGAATCTTACAATTCCCCCTTTTAAATTACACGTTTTGGGGTGTGTCATGTGTTATGAAATAATTAATTTATTTATTTAAACTTGTGCCATACCACATCATGACTTAAACTTAGATTGATTTATTGTTGTGATTTATTTATATTCCGTTTGTCAAATTACATGAAACTCATACATTAAGCCCATCAGTTCCTCGTGGGAAACGAGTAGAACATCGCGTGCTTCAATTCAAATTCATTATTGTTCATGTGTGTTTTCATTGAGTTTATATTGTTTGTAGTTGTGTTATTCATATTATCATGACTATGCAATTCATTCATCAGGCCCCTCAGTTCCTCGTGAGAGACGAGTTGAGCATCGCGTGCCTTTAATTGTTTCCATTATTATTCATGAGTGTTTCATTTAACATCTTATGATTGTTGATCAAGTTACATCTAATTTTATTCATGTTTGGTTGTGCACATATTTCATAATCAATTTAAATAAATTGTTCAAATGTTTTCCATAGGATTCACTCGCCAACATTATGTTGATCCAAAAACCTTTTTACACATGATACAGGTGAACAGGTTGAAGCAAGGAAAACATAGGATATGCCTTAGAAGAGAACAAAGAAGTTTAGATTGTAGTTAGATCATGTTGTAGCAATCATTGTAAATTTCCATTTAAATTGTATTAATGAATATGAAACGTTTAATAAATGTCATGAGCTTTGATGATAACCCAATCATGCCCCGATCACCTTATCCGCTGCGGGTCGGGGTGTGACAGATTGGTATCAGAGCCATGACTATAGGGATATAGGATAGGTTATTAGACCCTTAGAGCCTATACTATAGTCTGCCTAAATTTTAAATTGATTAGGTGGTTACATACAAACTTGTGATATTTATTTGTTTCATATTTGTTTACATTTCAGTCAAACATACATGCTCATATACATGTTCATTATACATATATACATATTCATTATACATATATCGATGTTCATGTATTCAATTTATTTTCATATTCTCATTATCCAAAGATTTTATGCAATTTTCAATTCTCATCAAAGTAAGTTCTGCGACGGGCATGTAGTAACTGGAAGGGTACAAGTACCGGTAGTCGGAACGTCCTGTCTAGGCTGGCATTCGTATAAATCCAATATAACGGACCAGTTTGCCTACCTGGGGACCAACGATGAGAGTACGAAGGACCTATTAGGCCAAAGCATGCCACACCAAACGTCGTTCGAACTAACCCTACTTTGAGGTGTCATCGTGTCTACACCTGGACACATTCCGAACATCACACGTTGTATACATATTTCTCGATTTTCCCGGGTTTTTGTGTACGCAACCAGGCAGAAACCGTGCGAACCATATGAAAAACCGGTATTCATGGGGCCCACATGATTACATAAGGTAAAGTATGGCGGCATGACGGGCCTAACAGCGAGCAAAGCCCAAGACATCCTATGGATGTAGTATTTTTGTATAATTATTTTATAAATGATCATTCTTGAATGCGACCCATGACCCCAAAAGCATCCAACTCATACTCTTGTCATGTATTCATTGTAGATGTCTTCTAACCTCGCCCGTAGGAAGACGAGAGCAAGAAAAGCCCGCGATCGCATGGCTGCCTTAATCGCTCAACAAATGGCTGCCGTAATACCCAACATTGTAATCCAAGTTCAACAAGCACTTACCAATAATCCTGTCAATCAAGCAAACCAAAACATTTTCAACTCTTCCCCAAACACCACTAAATGCACCTACAAGCATTTCAAATCATGCGACCCTCCGAAATATAAAGGGACTGAAGGTGTCACCGCACTCCTCCATTGGTTTGAAGAAATGGAGAATACTTTTCTAAATTGCGATTGCCCTGATGATCGCAAAGTGCGTTATGCTACCGGTCGACTATATGGGATAGCACTTACTTGGTGGAACACAGAGAAGGCCAAACGAGGTGTGGAAGATGCTATGTCCTTAACTTGGAACGAATTGAAGGAAATCATGACCAGACGATTTTGTCCAAGGAGCGAAATCAAGAAGCTAGAAGATGAATTTTACTCATTGAAGCAAGTGGAAGGAGACCACACCACCTACAACAAAAGGTTCCTCGAATTACATCAAATGGTTCCCAACATGTTTACTCCCCTCTACCGTTTGATCGAGCACTATATTCGTGGTCTTCCGTCAAAGATTCAAGACCCTATGATAAGTACCAAGCCTGCAACTTTGGAAGCAGCAATGGAGCTAGCAATAGAGCTCACCGAGAACCGAATCCGAAACAAAGACTTCGAGGAGGAGAAGAAGAAGGATAAAGAATCGACTGAAACCTCCGACTCCACCCAAACCGAATCCCCTTCTCAACCCAACCCTAAGAGAAAAAGAGTCGGGCGACTTTTCGCTGCTACCCAACGAAATCAACCCATTTTTCACGCTATACCCATCCGAGCTGTCCCAATCACCCAAGTGGCACCCAACTCAGCTTACCCAAATAAGAAACCGTATCTCGGACCTCACCCTCGATGCAACAACTGTTTTTATCACCATTCCCTTACTTTACCTTGCCGGCTATGTACAACTTGTGGACGTTATGGTCATTTGAGCAACGTTTGTCGCACCTTTCAAGACCAAACCTTTTCCCCTACACAAAACATGGCCCAAACTTATCATCAACCCCAACACCCCATGTTCCCATATGCTCGAGCTTGCTTCAATTGTGGCGACCCTACCCACCTTAGAAACACATGCCCTCAATTGGTTAATGTTATCAACACTCAAGCCCAATCAAACCCAGTTAACCAAGTAAACCAAGAAAACCCAACCACTATGCCACCAGCAAGAGGAAGAGTCTTCAATATCAACGCCAACCCTGTCGAAGATAATGACGGCCCTGATGAAGATACTCAGCTAGTCCTTTTCACCGAAGATCCAGATTCAACTTCTATTGTTTAGTCTTATGTTTTTCTTTATCACATGTGTAGACTGTTAGAGAAATTATTGGATATTATATATTATATATTGTTTTCGGTATATGCTTTTGCCGAGGCCGTGGCTCCCCATCCATCGAGGTTGAGTTGGATCCCCATTTTATTATGTGGTTGATCTTGGCGTGCCCGCACGATCGGCTCCGTTTGTTTGAGCCTTGATCGGTTACGTAATTTTACATTTCAATACATGCAATACGCTCGGCTCCGTTTGATTGAGCCTTGAGTGCACAGATTTATTCACATTTCCAGTTCATGCAATACGCTCGGCTCCGTTTGATTGAGCCTTGAGTGCAAAGATTTATTCACATTTCCAGTTCATGCAATACGTTCGGCTCCGTTTGATTGAGCCTTGAGCGCACATACAATTTCATTATCAGTATCTTGTGGTTGTGGTGTTTGTAGTAGAGTCGCATCGAACTAACCATAACTTTCGGATAAAGTCAACGAAAATTTGACAAGGGTATGGTGGATACGCCGATGGTACTTCCTATATATAAGTATTCTTGTCAAATGATCGGAGGCATTATCAGGCGGTCATGAGAGGTTCCATGCATAGGCTGATTGTGTGATGGTTGTTTAAATTAAGTTGTTCAATTTCAGTACATTCAATACGTTCGGCTCCGTTTGATTGAGCCTTGAGCGCACATACAATTTCATTCAATACGTTCGGCTCCGTTTGATTGAGCCTTGAGCGCACAGACAATTTCATTATCAGTATCATGTGGTTGTGGTGTTTGTAGTAGAGTCGCATCGAACTAACCATAACTTGCGGATAAAGTCAATGAAAATTTGACAAGGATATGGTGGATACGCCGATGGTACTTCCTATATATAAGTATTCTTGTCAAATAATCGGAGGCATTATCAGGCGGTTATGAGAGGTTCCATGCATAGGCTGTTTGTGTGGTTAAGTTATTCATATTCAGTACATTCAATATGTTCGGCTCCGTTTGATTGAGCCTTGAGCACACAATTTCAATTTCAGTACATTCAATATGTTCGGCTCCGTTTGATTGAGCCTTGAGCACACAATTTCATTTTCAGTACATGCAAAACGATCGGCTCCGTTCGATTGAGCCTTGATCGCACAGATATATTTCATTTCAGTATTTTATGTTTGTTGTATTGATTGTAGAGATATAGGACTAATCATAATTCACTGATAAAACCAATGAAAATTTGACAAGAATATGGTGGATACGCCGCTGGTACTTCCTATATATAAGTATTCTTGTCAAAGGATCAGAGGCCTTATCGGACGGTTATGAGAAGTTCTATGTAGGATTTATTAGTTTCTTGGTAACCAATCATAACTTGTGGATAAAACTAATGAAAATTTGGCAAGAATATGGTGGATACGCCGCTGGTACTTCCTATATATAAGTATTCTTGCCAAAGGATCAGAGGCATTATCAGGCGGTTATGAGAAGTTCCATGTAGGATTTATTATTGCCTTGGTTGGAATTTGTGATACATTTATATCATCATGTTATTTAAAGAGATTGGATTGTGTTCCATTTCTACATAAATTAACCTCTCCATCATAACAAACGAGAGAGGAACTTCCATCATTCAAACATATATGTTATCAGAATGTGAATTCAAATATTTGCTGTTGTGTTTATTCATGTTCAAATATTCGCTGATGTGTCTATTCATGTTCGAATCTTTGCTGTTGTGTTTATTCATGTTCAAATATTTGCTGATGTGTTCATTCATGTTCGAATATTTGCTGTTATGTTTATTCATGTTCAAATATTTGCTGATGTGTTCATTCATGTTTGGATGTCAGCTGTTGTGTTTTTATTTATGTTCCATGTAGATTGTAGTGTTAGAAGTTTTGCCTTAGGATATAACCATATTTTTCCCAAACGTATCTAAACTCTTATGCATGATATCATTTTTAGCGAATGATTCCTGTTTATCAATATTCATACAGTAGGCAACAAAAAGCGATTCCTGAATAGGGTACTTAACCTTTACAAGGAACGTTACCGCCTCGAACAAAAAACTTAAACCCTCATTTTTTGCTAAGCATACAACTGTCAAACAAAACATCATCATTCTTATAGTCAAAATATATCATTATTTAAATTTCGGGACGAAATTTCTAAAAAGCAGGGGATACTGTAACATCCGTCAAAAACGGATTTACCAAACCCGCTCCGTTTATCAACCGAACAGTCAGTCAAAATTTTCGTTTCGAATTAAATGCCCAAAATAATTTTAAACGATCCGTAATCAATTATTATACGGGAATATATATTTAGTTTTTGAAAAACTGTCAAAAATCGCAAAATAAAAAGGAAATGTTTCTGCCGGGTTTCGAACCCGGGTCTGTACCGAGTCATTCAGTGTTTTATCTCACAAACACAAACCACTGCGCCGCTTGTTATGTTTGATGAATAATAGAATCATTTAATTGATATAGTGACTTTACAAATTCAAAACCGGCGCCCAACGATTCAGTCGTCGGAATCCCGGAATATTCGCGAGTTTTAACACCAATTTACGTTATAACGTAAACCTTTAATCACATATCGGTTATAACCGATGTTTGAAGTCCGCGACACTTTTCAAAACCGCCGGAAAAATTTAAATAACGAACACAGTCAAAAATCAGACCAAATACATTTCGATTATTCCCTATAAATTCAACCACAATCGTCTGCAAACCTTTTCGCTAAAAATCACATCTTTTCACGGCGAAATTTCACTCGCCGGAATAAACCTGTTCGTCGCCGGAAAACCGGTTTCCCCATTGCCGAGCTTTTCTGAACCTCTGAAGCTTATACCGGTGATACCCTTACCTTTTCCAAACTTTTCGGAGACTAGCTGCTACAAGGAACACGTCGCCGGAGTTGAATTCAGTCGCCGGAGTTTTTGCCGGAAAACAGAGAGTTCAGTCGGTATATTCTCCGCTCAGTTTCTTTTCCTTTTCACTTCTATCTTACCAGTAATTAACCTAACACACTATTGAAACTTGAATAAAAACTCGAACCAGTCAGACCCGATTTCTGGTTCAACTTTGACGAAGAAGACGACGCACTTCCATATCATATAAGTATATTATAAATCAGGATTTTACTCGGGTTAGACACACAGTCCAGCGGTGGACTGTGTGCACATAAAACGTTAAACATGCAAAGGTCTCAAGTTCGAATCCCGTCTCACACACGCTGCCTTAACAAAATCCATTTTTTGTTTACTGAACCGGAGTCACCTTAGTTATATGTTAAGTATATTAATAACCGGAATAATAACCAAGTTAGACACACAGTCCAGCGGTGGACTGTGTGTTTGTTTATATCGCTGGTCACGAGTTCGAGTCCGGTCATCAGCACCGACTCGGACAATTATCTATTTTTTTTAAATAAGGCAGAAAAAGGAAATAACTAAATTGTCTTTAAGTAAAATAAAAATCAAGTTATATAACATGTTGAACACACAGTCCAGCGGTGGACTGTGTGTTATATTAACCCACAGGTCCCGGGTTCGAGACCTGTGGAGCGCACCGCCGAGCCGCTTAAATTGTTTTTAAAATAAAAATGATTTTCTGTTAATGTTAATTAATGTATATATGAAATTAAAATCGGATATATAACGGGTTAGACACGTAGCTCAGTTGGTAGAGCTGCGTGCACGCGTACGGGAGGTCTCGGGTTCGAGCCTCACCCAGCGCACAACAATACGCCTCGAACCGGTCAACGCCGGTCAAAGTCAACTGGTCAAATCACTGTAGCAGAAAAAAAAAATAAAATATTTTTATTATTTTTATTTAATTATTTTAATTAAAAATCAATTATAAATACTTAAAAACAACATTTTTAAGATTAGAAAATAGCCTTGAACCCACAAAAATGCACCCAACAATTCTACTAAAATAGTTTAATAAAATCCGTTTACTTACCAAACCATAATGCGATTTATCTAGGTTAAATCTCACTTGTGGTTAAAACCACTTCGCGTGCATTCAACGTCATCAACCGAACGCACCCACTGTGAGTGAATCTTACAATTCCCCCTTTTAAATTACACGTTTTGGGGTGTGTCATGTGTTATGAAATAATTAATTTATTTATTTAAACTTGTGCCATACCACATCATGACTTAAACTTAGATTGATTTATTGTTGTGATTTATTTATATTCCGTTTGTCAAATTACATGAAACTCATACATTAAGCCCATCAGTTCCTCGTGGGAAACGAGTAGAACATCGCGTGCTTCAATTCAAATTCATTATTGTTCATGTGTGTTTTCATTGAGTTTATATTGTTTGTAGTTGTGTTATTCATATTATCATGACTATGCAATTCATTCATCAGGCCCCTCAGTTCCTCGTGAGAGACGAGTTGAGCATCGCGTGCCTTTAATTGTTTCCATTATTATTCATGAGTGTTTCATTTAACATCTTATGATTGTTGATCAAGTTACATCTAATTTTATTCATGTTTGGTTGTGCACATATTTCATAATCAATTTAAATAAATTGTTCAAATGTTTTCCATAGGATTCACTCGCCAACATTATGTTGATCCAAAAACCTTTTTACACATGATACAGGTGAACAGGTTGAAGCAAGGAAAACATAGGATATGCCTTAGAAGAGAACAAATAAGTTTAGATTGTAGTTAGATCATGTTGTAGCAATCATTGTAAATTTCCATTTAAATTGTATTAATGAATATGAAACGTTTAATAAATGTCATGAGCTTTGATGATAACCCAATCATGCCCCGATCACCTTATCCGCTGCGGGTCGGGGTGTGACACCGCCCCACTCCTCCTGCCGAAGCATCAGTCTCGATCACGAATTGTTTGGTTGGGTCTGGCAATGCTAAAACCGGGGCCGAAGAGAGTGCCCCCTTGAGTCGCTCAAACGCATCTTGGGCCTCGGGACTCCACCCAAATGTGTCCTTTTTCAACAGATCCGTTAGAGGCTTCGTAATCATTCCAAAGGACCGAATAAACCGCCGATAGTACCCGACCAGCCCCAAAAACCCTCGTAGCTGTTTAATTGTTTTAGGAATTGGCCACTGCTGCACCGCTTCGACCTTTCCCGGGTCCGTCTTCACCCCTTCTTTTGATATAATATGGCCCAAATACTCCACTGCTCGGCCCCCGAACACGCATTTAGATTCTTTAGCAAACAACTTGTTCTCTTGCATTATGGAAAGGACTCGTTCCAGGTGTTGAATGTGATCTTGTCGAGTGCGACTGTATACGAGAATGTCATAAAAAATACCAATACTCCTTTCCTCAGCATAGGTTTAAAAACATGGTTCATGAGGGCTTGAAAGGTAGCCGGCGCATTGGTGAGCCCAAACGGCATGACGAGGAACTCCTAGTGACCCTCGTGGGTTCGGAACGCCGTTTTATGCACATCTTCGGTCGCCATTCGGACTTGGTGGTAGCCGGATCTTAAATCCAGTTTAGAGAAAAAAGATGCACCACCCAATTCATCCAAAAGTTCCTCAATCAACGGAATCGGAAACTTATCTTTTAACGTTGCTTCATTAAGCCGCCGGTAATCCATACACATCCGCCACTGACCATCTTTTTTCTTCACCAAAAAGACCGGCGCCGCGAACGAACTTTGGCTATTCTGGATGATACCTGATTCTAGCAATTCCCGGGTGGTTTTTTTCTATTACATCTTTTTGCACGGATAGGTAACGATAGGGTCTTTGACTGATGGGTTTCGTTCCCTCCTTTAGCACAATTTTATGATCAAAAGGCCGCTCTGGCGGAAGACCCGAAGGTACCTTAAAAAATCCTAAAACTACGTGATTAGTGACTTCCACGATAGCGAGTCATGTGGTTCATTTGGAATATCAACCACCCTAGATTGGTAATTCTTTTCAGCTTCCGTGTTAGATAAGTGCAAACTAAACAACTGCACGTCCCCCTCCTTCAAGTGTTTGTTCACATACTCCACCATTTTCTCAACTGAACATATTTTGGAGACCCTTAAGCTCATATTGCTTTCCCTCTATTGCGAATTTCATGGTCATCCTTTGGAAATTCCACAGGATGTCATGCAAGGGTGGGAGCCATTGAACTCCCAATATCATGTCGTAACTCTCAAGTGGTAATAAAAGTACGTCCGTTTTGAACCAATTTCCTTGCATATTCCACTGGAAATCGTGACATGCCTCGGTACTTGTGAGTCTTTTACCATCAACAACACCCACATTGAGTGGTGCTATTGGCTGTATATCACATTGCAATTTCTTTGCTACTTTAATGTTAAGAAAATTGTGGGTTGACCCGGAATCAATGAGTATGTGAAGTTGCCAATTACCTACGGACCCGAGGACTTGCATGGTTGAGTATGATGGAATACCCGTCAATGCATGAATTGATATCTGGGGATCTTCCTCCTCCTCGTCTTCAATCACCCCTTCATGCCCTTCCCCATCATCTTCCTCCACTTCAATGATGTACAACTGTTTGCGAGGGCGTGCACACGTGTGGCCTGGTACAAACTTCTCCGTGCACCAAAAACATTCGCCTTTCGCGCGCTTTTGTTCTAACTCCTTACTTGTAAGGCGACGGGGACCGTTCACCGGTTTGGTCGCTAGGCCGGCCGGTCGGTTCGGGGTGGGTAAAAGCGGTAGTTTGGCGGCATTGGTGGGTGGTGTGATACGTGAGTTGTTGTTCATCCTTGTGTTTCCCGCATTCCATTTCCCTTTATTAAGTTGTTCCTCCAAATTTTCGTTGTTTACTGCTTGGGTCTTAGCCAACCTCATGCAAAGTGCGTGGTTTAAACATCTTAACCGGTCCCTTAATTTCTGGTTTTGGGGCCTTAAGATAGAGACTCACGGCTTATGTTTCACTCAATGTAACTTTGTTCAATAATGCATCAAAAGCAGTGTTGAGATCCTGTAACGAACCCGTTTGATTGAGGGAAGCTATTTCTTCCAATGGATCCTCAAACAAGGCAGAGGAAAAACGGGCTGAAATAGATCTTACATAATCGTCCCATGGAACTTCAGATACGGTAGCATTCCGAGTTTTCAGGAAAGCCTGTGCCATTGGAGTGCATCCCCCTCTAAGTGAACAGCCGCACACCTGAGTTTAGTCTCATCCGGAGTTTCATCCAACGCGAAAAAGTGCTCACAACAGTAAACCCAACCCTCCACGTCTTCACCCGAGAACTCGGAAATTCGACCTTTCCTATTCGTAAGGGCTTGGCACCTCGTGATTCCCCTTCACCGTCTGGAGACGATGAACTGAATGTAAACCCGCCGCCGCTTGACTGGCTTGATTTATCCCGTACCGCCTTTAAGATTTCCTCTTGTTGTTTGTATGATTGTTCCTGTTGCTTCATTAAGGCTGATAAGGTCACTTGGATGTCGGTGATTGCCTTCTCATGAGTCTTGAGGGTGTTGTCAATATCTTGGTTACGTGTGTTTGTCATGATAGCGAGATGTTCCGACGGAAGATCGGCCTGGATCTGATACCCTTGTTAGGGTTAGAGAAGAATTTAGGAGGAGAAGACTAATAACAATTTCTGAATTATTCATTCATATGTAAGGCTACGGTTATATAATCCCATAACCAAAAGAAAGATCCATACATAAAAGGAAATAACAATCAATTAAAATATTAAATAAAAATAATAAATACGGAACGTATCAGTGACGAACCGAACCAAACCAATCCTAATCAAACATCATCGGTATCGGTCTCAATAACAACAATACCGATATTTATTTATATGGTTTTCAATCGATTTGAAACATGTGTCAATATATTATTAAATATATCTCTTTCGGTTGCTATTCGGAATGTGAATATTATACGGATAGTATAATCCACCAAATCATTACCCACCGAATGTTGCACACAAGGAGTAGGTATTCCCAATATTTTTTTAAAAAAATAAACAAATGTTAAAACAAATATCCCGTCCCCAACTGGAGCTTCCGTAGAAATGGGCTTGCTGTTGCCGTTTCCCACCACACCTACACTTTCCCGACCACCCTCATCCACAGTCTTTCTTCCCCTCTCACGAAACATATTCCGATGCTCCGCCGCAACCCTTACCACCCCTCAACAGAGGAACGAATTAGAATTGGAAAACAAGAAATATGACTTGCTGAGAGTCATTCAAGACACTCAACGTGGGCTCGTTACTACCCCTAACCAACGCTCTGAAATTGAGGAATCTTTGGTGGGTGTTTTTTCTTTTGTTTCATAGCATCAATGGGGATTAATTTTAATTTTAAAGTTGTGTAGTATAATTATGGGTTTTGTAGGTGGATTTGGAGAGTTATGCAGTGAGTGATGAAGCTATTGATTTGGGAATTTTGGATGGGACATGGCGATTGCAGTATACATCTGCTTCTGATGTTCTTGTTCTTCTTGATTCTTCCTCCAAGCTTCCTTTTTTTCAGGTTTTTGTTGTTTCCATGATCCTTAATTACTTGATTTTAGTGTATATTAGACTGGTTTTAATTCTTGACTAATGATCAAATACAAATAAACTTAACATACAAAACTTAAAAACTGAAGAGAAAACCCAAAAAACGATGTGGCATTTTCCTAAATATTTGGTCTTCAAAATTACTGTAGAGGATCCTTTGTAGAGTGATTTTAGGATCATTTGTAGAGTGATTTTGGTCTTGTAGAGTAATTTTGTAAAATGTTCTTTTAGAGTAATTTTGATCTTTTGTACAGTAATTTTGTAAAATGTTCTTTTAGAGTAATTTTGTAAAATGATCTTGTAGAGTAAGTTTTTAGCATTTAGTTATGGGGTTTAGCTTTATGGTTTAGTTTTTAGCTTTTAGTTTTGGGAAGGGGGAGGGGTGGGTTAGGTTTTTTTTAATCAAAATTACTCTATAAGAATATTTTATAAAATTTCTCTACAAAAACATTTTACAAAATTACTCTATAAGACCAAAATCACTCTACAAATGATCCTCTAGAGTAATTTTGATAATTACCGTACAATCAAATATTTACGAAAATGCCACCGCGTTTTTTTGCTTTTTTCTACAGTTTGTACGCTTAGTACGTTAATTTTATTTTCACAGGAACTTAACTCTTAATTCTTAGGGTGGTGTTTTTTTTGGTGAGGGTGTTGCTATGGATACATTAGTGATATGTACACATGTATAGACACTAGGTGATGTCATCGTATGGATTGTATAACAGGGCGAAAATGGTCATACGTGCCATATAACTTTGTGATTGGTCACGTCAGCCGCCTAGTGTCAGTGTAACGCATCATACTAATCATATAAGCAGGGCTGCAAACGAACTGAACGAAAACGAACAAGACCTTGTTCATGTTCGTTTGTTAAGGAAATATATGTGTTCACGGACACTTACCGAGCTAGATTTTATGTTCGTATTCGTTCGTTAAGAAATGAATGTGTTTGTGTTTGTTTGTTAATTTTAGGCGACGAACGCTCGTGGACACAAATTAACACAAACTAATGTTCATGAACACAAATTGAAACAAACGAACACAAACACATTATAAAAAACTAATACTTATTAAATATTTGATTTGTTGGGATTTTGAAGTATTTAATAAATTATAAAAACTAATAACACTAATGAACAATCGAACACAAATGAACACGCTGCTGAATGTTCACGAACATAAATGAACGAACATGGCATCTGTTCATGTTCGTTCATTTATTTAATCAAAGGAACACAAACGAACTTCCAGCCGAACGGTTCACGAACTGTTCGCTGATCGTTCAGTTCGTTTGCAGCCCTAGTGCCTACATATAAGAGTGCAAAAAAGGTTATACAAGAACATATGACTTTGTCAATGGTCACATAAGGCATTTCTTTATCAGTCAAACACATCCTATAAGCTGTATGAATTGACCATCATACGACCAATATGACAGTTTTCACTCTATTATATGGCCCATTTGATTACTTTTCGCGCTATCATACGACCGTATGACACATAAGTGGTGTCTGGATAGTGTATCGTTGTTTTTTTAGCTCTGCCCTTTGGCTAAAGACCCACAGGCTCCTAGAAACTTACAACATTTGACTTGAAAATATTTAGAATATCTATAATAACCTAAGTAAGTGTAATAGTAGAATCTTGTGAACTAAAATCTACAAAAACAAGTTATCCTTAATTGTAACATTATGGTTTTTTAGGATATGATCAGTTAACATGTTCCACTATTTGATATGAATAGGTTGGCCCAATATTTCAGAAGTTTGAATGTAAGGATCAAAATGACGGAGGCTATGTGCGCAATGTTGTTCGTTGGAGTATTCCCAGCTTGTTGGAGGTTAGTTTTTCCGTACATGTATACTTTAAACGTTTTAATATACAATCTGCTCTTATTTACCTTATAATAGAAGATAACTAGCTTACACCCCGATATACAACAATGAAGGACCTTTCTCCATATTTGATCAATAGTAAATGTATGATACCTACTAACTATACCATCAATGAAGGATGTGACTTCCTAACTATATCATTCGATGAAGTTGGTTTTGCTCATAATTATATTCTAGAGTTAAATGCCATTTTAGTCCCTGTGGTTTGGGTCATTTTGCCAGTTTAGTCCAAAGGTTTCATTTTTCGCATGTGGTTTCAAAAAAGTTTCACCGTTGCCATTTTAGTCCACTGGGTTAACTTCATCCATTGTTTCTGTTAACGAGAAGCGCAATTCGGTCATTTTTTATTTTCTGTTAACTAGAAGGGTAAGTCGGCCATATAAAATGACCAAATTGCCCTTCTCGTTAATAGAAATAATGGATGAAGTTAACCCAGTGGACTAAAATGGCAACGGTGAAACTTTTTTGAAACCACATGCGAAAAATGAAACCTTTGGACTAAACTGGCAAAATGGCCCAAACCACAGGGACTAAAATGGCATTTAACTCTATATTCTAACTAACATTTACTTTTCTACTTAGGAAAATGAAGGCGCCACCCTCCTAGTTTCTGCAAAATTTTCTGTTGTGTCCCGCCGTAACATCTTCCTTGAATTCGAAGAGGTGTGTCGGTTGGATGGTTACTTTTATCAAACCACCACGTAAATTACTAATTTAATGCATTCATTAAAATTCAACAGGGTTATTATTATTTATTTAATTTTTAATATTATTTCAATGACAGATAGCTCTTCAAAATATAATCATCAGTGAAGAGTTGCAAGCTCTTATAGCCCCTGCATTGTTGCCCCGCTCTTTTTTTAGCCTACAGGTAAACAGTTTCTAACATTTTTATTTTGAGTTAAATGCCATTTATTCTCTGTGGTTTGGGCCATTTTGCCAGTTTAGTCTAAAGGTTTCATTTTTCGCTTGTGGGTCCAAAAAAGTTTCATTGTTGCCATTTTATTCCACTGGGTTAACTTCATACATTATTTTTGTTAACGAGAAGGGCAATTCCATCATTTTATATGGCTGATTTGCCTCTTCTAGTTAACAGAATTACATATAAAATGACCGAATTGCCCTTCTCGTTAACAGAAATAATAGATAAAGTTAACCCACTGGACTAAAATGGCAACGGTGAAACCTTTTTGGACCCACAGGCGAAAAATGAAACCTTTGGACTAAACTGGAAAAATGACCTAAACCACAGGGACTAAAATGGCATTTAACTCTTTTTTATTTTTAAAACTTTTACGCGAAAAAGAAAGGACGACATTTATTGTTTCCTTTTTAGATCTTACAAGCAATTCGTACTTTTAAAGCTCAAATTCCAGTGAATAGCACAAGCCCAGGAAGGTAAGTTCACAAATTATTATGTCCACTATATATACAAGCTATAAAGCAGATAGTTTATAAGAGAAAATGATATTAAACAGCAGGCGATCGGTGGGAGGGTTGTACTACCTTTCCTATCTGGACCGGAATATGCTTGTGGGCCGAGCTGTTGGAGGTGGTGGCGTGTTCGTATTTTCTCGAGCTCAAAACATCCTGTAAATTAGCTGTGATTGATTGTATAATTGTTTTATAAGTTTTTATACGTATTCATTCAATCAAAAACTATATAATTTAGAATAATATCAATATAAATGTTGGGTTGATGAAGCATTCCTGTTAATACATTATGAAATCTAGATTTCGTTAGTTTTTTGAGAGTTTTTACCATTATTATAAGAAGAGTAAACTGCCAAAATGGTTCCTAAGGTTTGGTCACTTTTGCCACTTTAGTCCAAAACTCAAACCTTTCGAATTTGGGTCTCTGTGGTTTCAATTTTGTTGCCAATTTCATCCAAAAGCAAAATCTAGTCAGATTTTTCGGTTAACATTTAGTTTTTTTGTCGTTTTCCTCCATTTTAATGAAGAGCAAAATGGTCAGGTTTTTTTAATTTGTTATAATAAAACATTAAAAGACCGTTTTGCCCTTCATTAAAAAGGGGAAAAAAAACCAAAAAACTTGATGTTAACTGAAAAATCTGATCATATTTTGATTTTGGATGAAAATGGCAACAAAATTTAAACCATAGGACCTAGATTTAAAAGGTTTGAGTTATCCATAGGTTAGTAGTTATTAAGTTTTGAGTAAACTGTCATTTTGGTCCCTAATGTTTGTCCCTGTAGTTTCGTTTTTGTTGTCATTTTGGTTCAAAAACAAAATCAACTCAGTTTTCTAAAAAAACCCTACTATATTGTTCTTTTTCTCAGAGACAAAATAGTCATTTAAAAAAAAACCCGCCTCTCTTTCTTCTCTCTCTATATGTAGATATAACCTATGAAGCACAGAAACGGCATGGAGCTGCCGTCTCCCGTCCCGGGGACTGCAAGAGGACGGAAACGCGACGGGTACGCCTTGGAAACGTCCCCGGCGATTAGGAAACGTGGAGGAAACAGTCAGGCGAAGGGGACGGCCACGAAACGGCAAACCGAAACGCCTTGCAGTAAACCCTAACTGTCGGTTTATTGTCAGTATACTTTTCTGGTAGTTTTTGGTGGTGATCAGTGTGGTGGTGGTTGATGATCGGAGGCATATGTGGGGTGTGGTGATGGTGGTGGATAGGTTGCGGTGGTGGTGGTGGACGGTAGTAATCCGCCGTGTACGGAGCAGGGGCATGAGGTGGCGGAGGGTAGAGCTCAACGTGGGGTGGAGGTGGGTAGGGTGGTTCATGGTGGTGGTGGATGGTATGAGGAGGTGGAGGGGGGTAGTGTGGTGGTGGTGGGTACGGTGGTTCGTGGTGGTGGTGGTTGTGACGGTATGGGTCCATTTCGTGAATAGGCTAAAAAGTAAAAATTGAAATTTGAATATTGTGTAGCACGCAACCCGTTGTGATATAGATAGGGGATAAACTATGAAAGTGCATTAATATATTGTACATTGTGAAAGAAAGTTGTACACTGCTTTGGACGTTACTAGTTTCTGGAATTTGTTCTCACTTGTACAATTACAATTCTATCCTTGTTTCTTAGCGAGGAAGTGAGATTAAGGCTAGTGGGTATGGTTAGGCTCATCTTTGGGAGGATGGTCGTCATATCAGAGCTACGTAGGATAAATGTAAGGATGGACCCGTACCCGTCCCGTCCCCGCTTCTTAAATTTTTTAGTTTTGCCGTTTCCCGTGCCCGTCCCCGTACCCGTACCCCGTCCCCGTACCCGTCCGGTGCAACCTAGGATATAACACAAACACACATCCTCTCTCTCTTCAGAAGCACCACTACCACAAGCACCACCAGCTTTCTCTCTCCCTCTCTGCTCTCTACCGCCACAAGCACCACCACCGCCACCTCCTCCTTCTCACGCCGGCCACAAGCAGCTGTCGCCGGAGATTGAGCACCGCTCCTTCACGATGGTGTAACCAGCTCTTGCTGGAGATTGAGCACCGCTCCTTCACGTGGTGTAACCAGCTCTCGCCGGAGATTGAGCACCGCTCCTTCACGGTGGTGTAACCAGCTCTTGTCGGAGATTAACCACTGGTGTAACCAGCTCTCGCCGGAGATTAACCACTGGAACTCGACGTTGAAGCGGAAGTGTGTTGCGGTGGTTGACGTCGGAGATGAGAGGTCGGCGAGTGTGCCACGGTGGTCGGAGAACGATGTGACGGTTACGATGTCTGATTCTCCGTCGGGAAGTAGCATATCATCATAATTTTTGGAGCTTTGGTCTTATTATTTTCCTATTTAATTTTGTTAAGTTTTGTGTATTGATTATGTATGTATATTAGTGTGATTTTTGGGGATTGTTTATATTGGGTTTTTTGTGTCTATTGTGACCGGCTATTGAAAAGAACCGTTTGTATAAAGGTTTAGAGAGAGAGAGAGCAGGGTTTATAGAGAATATGGCAAGTAACCATTGTGTCTTTAAGGAAAAGGACAAAATAGAGGGTTCTTTTTTAGAAATCTGACCTGATTTCATTTTTGGACAAAAATGGCAATAAAAACAAAACTATGGAGCCCTAGATGCAAAAAGTTTGAGATTTGAACTAAAGTGACAAAAGTGGTCAAACATCATTTTTTTATCAAGATGACAGTTTACTCTTAAGTTTTTACCATTGTTATAGTTGTTGAGAAATCATGAAATGACCATTATTTAGTATAGTATTTGATAAGTTTTTACCGTTAGTATAGTCATGAAATTGTTATATGTGTCTATTTTCCATTCGTGTATATAAAATGTGATATGTTATATTTGTGTATTCTTTAACGTATGAAGATCATCTAATTTTTACTAAGTTTTTTTATACACAAATTTCTATTGAGTATAAGTATTTTCGTCAATATATTTTAATTTCTCGAAAAATAGATCATGTTTATACATTTCAAGACATTTTGATGATTCGTCACAACCTGTTATTTCCATTTAACTTGATATATTTCCCATGCTTTCTACTAGAATAGTTTTTTGATACTTTAATTCCTTTCATCCAACTTCTCGCTTTCTCGCTTATTTAGAACTTTAATCACAATCTATTTATGACTCATTTAACTAATTTACTGCTACATTACACCCTGTCAATTCAATTTGCCTTAGCAATCTGTCTGACCATTTTAGATAAACGTGTAATATATGAACGTTGTGCTCGACATAGTTTTAATCGTGTGTAGTTTAGGTGTACCTTATGGTTATGCTCGATAAACGTGATTTATGGTCTGAGTTTAGTCTAAACACTCAGCCAATTTTAGGTTGAATTTTCAAACATACTTTGCTAAACATTTCATAACTCAAACTGAATGAATATTTAATAGCAAGATATTTGCTTAAATGACCATTAAAATTTTGATTTAAACATAATTATTTTATACACATTCGTATATTCAATGTTTTAAAAAACCGGTTTAAACCGGCCTGTTGAACCAGTTAAACCAGATGCCGGATGTTTAGCCGGCACGAATCATACCGGTAAACTAAGGAAATGGCAATGAAATTGTACTGCCGGTAAATTGGGTTATCCGGTTTAAATCGGTATACTAGTACCGGTTCATACCGGGCCAAAGGTAAAAAATTTGAACTTTTAATTTATAGTTGCATAAAAAAGGTGACTAAAACTTACGCCCACAATTCACAATCCACATCGACCAAACTTCATCCTCACTCAAAGGTAGAAAATCATTGGGTTTTACAAATTAAGTTCTTTAACTGATCATCTAGGTTTACCTTCTTTTGACTTTTTTGTTCAACCATTCATATTGTTAATTGTTATATTGTTTCCTAGTTGTTATATATTTTTTAAGTTGTTTAAAATCTAAAATATATGTATATATATATAGATCAGTTACATTTTCATAATAAAATAGAGACGATTACAGACTAAGACTAATGGCAGGTAGACGGGCAACAAGTTGCGCCGCTACCCCCTTCTGAATAGCAAACCCTACCCTACTAACATGCGCGGTGTTACTACTTATCACCTGCTGAACCCGCTTGAGTAACCGCACCGCGTCAGTGCCGAGAGTGTCAAAGGTATCGAAAGCGAACAGGATGAACACGTGCTGATTCTCGATGCAAGCTTTTTCGTGCTTAGCTACTTTGCCCGCTTCCACCTTGGTTATCACTTGGCCCGTCACAAACCCGTGGTCCCTTAGCCCAACGAGGGGAGACACACTTGTCAAATCGACACACCTGCTATCTATTGGGTATTTAATCATGAACTTTTGATAACTTTTTGATTATGGATTAACTTTGAGAAAAAAATATTATGGAATAATGTAGTTTTAGATTATTTTTTGATTTGAAATTATAGTTTATGAATTTATAAAGTTAATTAGTGATAAGGATGAATCACCCGGTACAACCGATTGAACCATTTTTAAGTCTAACTTGATACGATTAAAATAACAGTTTTTAAACATTGCGTGTATCTTATTGTAAATTTCAAGCTAGACGTGTCGCGTAATATCACATTTCGACTTATATATTCCCTCAAAACCACCCAATCGGAAAATCAACAATGCCATCTCCGACGACACTCGCCGCCACTACACCGCTCAACCTCCCCCGTCCACCACCATCCATCCAATTCCACCCTTCTTACACACTCATTCTCCTAACCCCTCTCTCACACTTCCAAACCCCAACATAAAATCGAACCCGGTTCAGTGGATCCGACCGGTGGCGACCGTTGACAATGGTTCAACATCGGAAGAAGAAGAATTTGAGGCGAAAGTCGGAGCTAGGGTTAGGGTTACGGTACCGTTGAAGGTTTATCATATACCGAAAGTAGCGGAAGTGGAATTGAAGGGGATGAAAGGGAAGTTGAAAGAATACGTCGCCGTTTGGAGAGGAAAAACATTTCTGCTAACTTGCCGTACAAGATTGAGTTTGTTTGTGAAGTTTTTTGCGCATCTGAAGGATGATGAGTTTGAATATATCGAGGGATTGTTGGGTGTTGGTTTTGTATTTTTAACTAGTTGATGCCCCGCCCGCGTTGCGGGGCGATGACCGAATAATGAGCGAGTGTTAGGCAACTCATTGACACGGAAAACAATTAAATGGAGTCACTCAATTAAAACCAAAAACTTTTATAGTTTTGCTAAAAAAAATTAAAACAATGGCAATTATGTTATTTTTAACTAAGGAAAAGTTATATTTTTGACTGAGGTAAAATCGTAATTTACCAAAAGCTACAGTGATGACAGTACTGTAAATTGGAAGCAGGGGCATAATTGTAAATTTGCGCAAGGGCAAATTCGTAATTTTGAACTTATGGCAACACAGTAATATAAATTTGAACTAAAGGCACAATCGTAATTTTAGGCTGGAGGCAAAACCATAATTTTATTTTGAACCGAGGGCATAATCGTAATTTTGAGGTGGAGCCAAAAACATAATTTTATTTTGAACATGGGCAAAAATGTAATTTTAAACTAAGGACGAAATCATAATTTTTTAAACGGTGGAAAATCTATTTTTGAAGAGAGGGCAAAATCGTAATTTTAAGGTGGAGGCAAAAACATATTTTTTCTTTTGAACTGGGGCGAAAACGTAATTTTGAGCTGATGGCCAAATCGTAATTTTGAATCCAGGGCACATTCGTAATTTTGGTCTGTGGACGAAAAGCATAATTTTATTTTGAGCAGGAGGCGAAAACGTAATTTTAAACTAGGGGTAAAAACGTCATTTTAAAGTGTAAAAAAATAATAAACCGTTGGTCCAATGGGGGAGTGCCAGGCCAGTTGCCTGCCACTATTCCCCCAAAGTTGTGTTTTGTATACGTAGTAAATATTCTGTTTTTTAATGACCAACAGAATTAATCGTGAGCTCTCGGGGCACCCATTAGACCAAACGGAGTACTAACCACTAATTCCAGGAAAAACCTGATAACTCACCCGTCTGTAGGCATCTTCCAAGAGAAATGCAAGTTTTCCAGTTTCCACCACTTGATCTAGAGATCATTTGTAATTTAATATTCTGTTTTCTTACGTAAGTCGTAACGTGTGTGATGGTTTTATGGATGTATATACTTGGAGTTTGTACAATTCTTGTTTTATTGATTAGTTTACCAATACGCGATTGTAATCATACCGAGTCAAATAATGTTTTTGGTTAGGGACTACAATTACGACTTTTAGTGAAAAAAAAGTAAAACATGAGAATTAATTTTTGCAATGTGAGACCATGTGGTCGCATTCAATGGCGTCCCCACCCTCACCTTGGGCTATCGGCTAGAACAAATTTATCACACACATATGTCAGAATTCAACAATGACGCTTGTTACTTTACTCATGGGGTGCTCTTGGTGCTATTGAGGGGCGCCAAAGTGGTATTTAGCGCCCTCTTTAGGCCACAACCATCCAAGTAAGATTTGGTATAAGTGGGCCAAAATGTTAATCCCTTTTTGAAGAGGGGAGGTTTTCTATGACTTTACTTTTAGGATATACCAAACCCTTTCACACTAGCCCTAGCCAGTGTCATGGTTGCCATAGAATCTGATACCAATCTGATAAGGTGCATTGTTGTTTGTGTTTCCAACTGTTGGGGAGCAATCAAATTGGGTTGGAAAAATTATACGGTTATTTATGGTGGGAAAGTTAATGGATTGCCGACCAAACTTGTAATGTTAATAAAATTGCATTTTCTCAACCGAATATTACACCAAAAAAATCGTATAAATTCTCACTCTCATAGAATATCATAACTTGCTTTTCAATTACAATTTTATAATAATCAAGTACCTAAAAAGTTAAGCCAGTACCTAAAAAGTTAAGCAATGTATATCTACATATTTGTTGATTGCTCTATACTTTTCATGGGATTGTACACTCGTATTTTACACGTGTTATTTTTTTGTTGATATATCCGGCTATTTTTCCATGTTGCCGTTACTTATTGATAGTTTCTTATGTATACGTTCTTTAAGTATACTTATTTGTCCGTTGTTTGTATTGGAGTCGAGGGTCTTTTTGACAACCACCTCTCTATCCGTAAAATAAAGGGAAGGTTTGCCCACATCTATCATCCCCAGACCCCACCAATAACTTTGCGCGTGCGAATTTAGAGGGGTATCGTGGTTGTTGTACTCTATACAAAAACCAATTTTAAATAGGAAAAGCTCAAGACCGTATAAACACGTTATATATTGTTTTAGCTGTAATACACAAAATAGTTCCGTATATATCATCTCTACTTATCTTTCCTCCGACATCCACGTCTAAATACTTGTGCGGTTCTCATAGTTATATGCACATACACACATAGAGGAGGGTTTTCGGTAAAACACCATTCTGTCTTTTACGAGAACACACATAACAAAATAAATCATTCAGTTCTCCAATGTTAAAAGAAGTATAACATAAAGAAATGACCGAAATGCAATTTTTATTCATAGCATGAAATTAACAGAAGGCATATGAAAAAAATTCCTTTACATATAAAACCTATACATGCGTAGGTAAACGTTACCGAAGGGCATGTATCCCAATGGTACCAAGGTATTGAAATGAGAGCCTCTATTGAACTATTGAAACCCATTTTGGTTCACCGACGGATGCATTTTCCGTTGAATCACCATGAATTATAGTGTATTCATGGCAATAATCTTCTATCGGTTGAGAGAGCCGGAGTACAGAACTTCTAGAGCCATCTAAATGTCATAGTATATTCATACTTTATATAAACGTGACTGTTCTTCGTGACAATCAAAGTGAACCAACTTTCGTTTGATTAACGGATAATAATAATAATATCTAACATAAAAGGGCAGTCTCTGTACAGGCTGTCTTTAAAAGCATAGTTATAATCGAAAGATAAACCTAACTTCACAATAAAAAAAGAGAAACCTACAAACCAATTGCCAGAAAAAAAAAAGAAAAGAAAACCAAGTGTGTACTAATCGCTAAACTTGCAATCTTGAAAAATAACAATCTACCTGGCAATCACGACGAGCTGAAGTTAAGTTTAGTGGCTTCCATCTTCAAAAGCAAATCTTTAATCTCTCTTTCCATCCTTACTTTCATATTAAAATACTCCTGATGAGCATTTTCCAATGCTTGTAATTCTTCTAACTTTTGTCTCCTCATTTCCTCCGCTTCTGATAAATGCAACTTCCTCACGCGGGTCCCATACTCTTCGTCAATTTTCTTGCTTTTCGCTTGCGCGATTCGGTTAAGACCTTCGGCTTCTCTTCTTGCATCATCAGCACGGTTTTGAAACATCTGAGCCTCTGCCAGCTTGATCCTGACTATCCCATCCAGCTCATCGAAAACCGGCTCCCTTGGAATTGACGGAGCGGCCCGTTGTAATTGCATGTCTGAGCTGGAGGTTTTTAACTGCGTCGGCCTGTCTGCGTAAATAGATTTCATCCACATGGCAGCTTCTTGGCTAGTTTTTGGAATATCTCCATGATTTTGTTTCGGTAATTCTTTTTCTTGTGAGATTTGAATGTTGTCGGATTTGAAAGCATCATCATCTGCATAGTGAAGCACAAAAGGTTATAATTAGATCGTCATAAATGGTTAATATTATTAAATAGAGCAAAAATCATAAAAAAAGGGAAAATGTCACAGAATAGTAACCAAGTTTTAAAAGTGTTCTAATTAGGTCACTCGTATCGTTTTTGTCCCAATTAGATAACTTAATATTCAAATCGAGTCATGTCTTTTTTTCCATGTGTCAAGAGAAAAATGAAGCATAAGATGCTAGGGTCGGATCATATTAATATATGAAATTTTATTTATTAAAAATAAAAACACTTTAATTACATTAAAAATTGAAAAAACAAGTTAAAATCCACGTCATCACGGGACGTTAGCATCAAATGAAAGAGAAAAAAGAAACAAAAATTCACATCACCACGGTTACCTATGAAATGGATGAAAAAACCCTTAATTTTAATAAAAAATGAATGTTAAGTGACCAGATTAGAACACTTTTGAAACTTGAGTGGCCTATTTGAAACACTTATAAAAACTTGGTTACTATTTTACAAAGTTTACCCTAAAAAAAACTATATTTTATGGTGTTTCTCACAAAAGTCGTTCCGCAATTTTTTGTAGATAACAATACACTTTATGTTTTTTTTCTAGCAAAAGTTACTCAACGATTTTTTGCACATAGAAGTCACCACATGTCAAATTGAAACAAAATTATGATTTTTTTAAGTTAAATAACCTGGAATAAAGTTTTTCTTGAATAAATTCCATCTTTGCACCAAATATGGTGTAACTGATTTAAAAGAGATGCACTTAAATATAAAATACATTTAAACTTATAACTTTTAAATTCAGAAAAATATTGATTATTATAAAAACCATTGTTAGTTATATTGATCTGTTTGATTTACGAAGCTCGATACGAATCAATTTCATACTTAAATTTTAAATGAATTCTTGAGATGCTCTAACAGAATTATTTACAAGTGGTGCAAGAAAATAAAGAATGTTAACATGAAAATTGGAAGTTAAAGCGTGTCTCCACACATGTTCTTTTGTGTCATACATTGCTTATATATTTTTTATTCTTAAAAAAAATTCAAAATGATAAAATTGTTGAGTGACTTTCGTGAGAAAAAAACAGAAAGTAAAGGGGTTTTCTATGTGCAAAAAATTGTTAAGTGACTTTGGCGAGAAAAAACACAAAGTATAGTGTTTTTATGTGCAAAAAAAATTGTGGAGTGACTTTTGTGAGAAACAACAGAAAGTATGGTGTTTTTTATGACATTTTCCCTATTAAAAAAACAAAAAGATACTTTAATGAATAGAGAAGAAAAAAGTACCGATCAAAGAAAGCTTACCATTGAGGAAACTCATTATATAACTTCTAACTTGTTGAAGATCGGACTTATTTGAGAGTCTAGTCAGCAACTGAAGTGAGATCTCATGAAGACGTTTTCCTCGAATATCCTCACTGCCAGAAAATATTCTTCTAACATATTCAAGTTCGTTTGCCATTGTTTCAGCACTCCACCCTTTAGCAAAATTCTGATAAACCTCCCGCACAAAACCAAACATTTCTGAAGGGTGATCACACGCAACACAAAAAAACTGCATCTCAGTTTGACTTTGACCTAAAGCCCCGGTTGCACTACGACCATTTCTAATAAACGATTCCCTTAAACCACAATCAGTGTGACACCAATGCAAACATACATCACATCCTACCCAACTACATGTATTTGAAGCCATATCAAACTTTGAACATACTAAACACATGCAAGCACTGCAAAAACCTTTTTTCTGCACACAAACTTTGCAATCGCATTCATCGACAGGTAAGTAACTCCGACACGCGAGGTTTCTGCATCTTAAGTTTAGATATATTTCGGCTAAATCAGAAGATGATACATCAGCATTTGTTTGAAGAAAATCTTGAATACCTGTTTTTAATGCCACCAGTATCACTATTTGAACACTATGGGTTTTCGATAGAGTATCTATAGTAATATCTGACCTTCTTTCGAGTATTTTACGAAAGGCGGAAAACTGTCTTCGTTTACTTGGGTTCAAAATAACATCACGGGCTAAATCTTTTAAACTTGCTATAGACGGTGGACTCATTTCGTTTAATATCCGGGTCACAATGTGTAATGGGTCGGAAACCACCATCGTAAGAATCGGTTCAACCAAATCGGCTGGATTAGTACCAACAACTTCCCGCATAACACGCCTTTTATCTTTATGGAACTCCGAACCAGTATCATGAGATCCGACACTTTGAGTTGGGGATCGTATCTCATTCATATGCCTTGAGTGTGACCCTGATGGCTGTTTGTTGTTATTATTATTACTGCTTAGCTGTCGTTCCAATCCAAGAGGTGCTTTATAACTTCCTTCTGCTGATCTGGCACTATGTAATTGTAACGATTGAACATTTGAAGCATTTGAAACATTAACATTTCCGTTTGAAACGCTTCTTTGAAGAACGGGTGGTGGTTCTGTGTTCTTCTGATCATCTGATGACTGGCGCTGCTGCCAGTTCACACCTTGAAACAATGGACGGCTTGTAACAGATTGTTCAAAATCGAATGAATTCTCTGTTAGTGAGCAGCTAGGGTTGTGAGTGAAGTGCTGAGAACCAGAAAACGATCTCGTGAATCCATCGGAACTTGTTTGGAACGAGCTCGCATGCGACTGAATGCTCATTTCCTGACTCAGAGAATCTGGACCTTGAACTGGGTTCTGGCAACCGATAGGAAGAAGAACAGATGGTAAACGAAGCGACAGTTCAAGCGGTTCTAACGACAGATCCTCATCTTTCGGTTTGGCGGCTCCTTTTTGGTCGGAACTTTCTTGCTTTTTAACAGGATCCATGAAGAACAAATCGAAACCCCGTGTGCTTGGTCCTTCCATGTCTATCTCTTTACTGGTCATAAAATCTCGTGATTCGTCATTGTCATCAGAAGCTGAAACAATCACGCTTTTGCCCTTGTCTTTGAAATTTTGGGTTAGTTCTTTTGTCACAAAAGAATGATTAACATCTCCAGATGTGTCATGTGACTCGTGTTGTTCTGCAGTTTCCGTTACCTGTACATCCATATGCAAATTAAAATTCTCCCCTTTGACTTCATCATTTGTATCATCATCTTGTTGCATATCCGTATTAAAATTCTGCCCCTTAACTTCATCATTCGTATCGTCATCTTGTTTTGATGTCACTTCTAAGGGTTTACTACTTCCAGAAAAATCGCTAGCTTTCTCTTTATGAACATCCTTCTTTTCATTACCTGACAATAATGTAACTGCAACTCCGTTTTCAACCGTTTTCCGGGTTGAAGAATCCCCGGAAGAAGACAACTGATTACCTGTGTCCGTTACCTTTTGAAGAGTTTCCGGTTCTTTAACATCAACTTTCTTTTCAACAACACTTTTTTGTTCAGGCTTGATCTCTTCTTTTGACGTTACCTTTGTGCTATGACTGCTATGTTCCAAACGTTTTTCATCAACACGAACTTCTTTTTGTACCTCTTGGCTGGTATTCAATGGCATAGAAGGCGGTTCACCGGCTGTTTCCTCAACAACAGAAGCACGTTCAGGACGAGGATCGTGATCGGGATCCGGTTCAAGCTCACCTTCTTCTCGTTCACTGTTGTTTTCCCTCTTTGCAGGAAGACTTTCACTCTTTTTGACTTCAACACTCTTCGACTGCTCACTTCCAGAGTCCTTCGACCAAGCCGGTGACTTCACATCTCTCCCGCCCTGCGGCGATCTCACATTACCAATTTCTTCCGAAGTAGCCTTACCTCCGCCACTCTTCGTACCTTCCTCCACATCTTTACCACCACCAAACCGCCGCCACGAAGAAACACTACCCTCTCTTCGCGAACGATCTCTCTCCGATCTAAAACCCTTCGGAAAATCCCTCCTCGGCCCCGAAAAACTTTCAGATCTATGTATCCTATCTCTATCACTACCATATCCACCACGAGGAGACGAGCTCAAAATCCCCCTTTCACTTCTTTCGCTACCATCCCTATACCTGTCATAACTCTTCCTCCTCTCATAACTATCCACATCATAATCCGACCTCTTCCGAATCAACCTCTTACGATCATCCTCAACACGGTCATACCACGAAGACGACGAAGACGACAACCCCTTCTTCCCACTTTCAGACTTATAATGAAAAGTTTTATGAGAACCCGACTGATGCAAACCCGAATCATCATCCTTCCTTCCCCAATCCTTAAACACAACCTTTTTCCCCTCCATACGAGTTCAAATCATCACTAGATTTCAATCTCTTCATACTTTATCAAAACACAACAATTCACAACAGCAGATTAAACACCTTCAAGTACCAAACTGCTGTTTCTAAACCCTAGATTCAAAATAATCAAATTAAGCCAGATGCAAGAGCTAAATCAAGCTACGGATCTCAATCTATCATCTAACAGAGGTTAATCGAGAAACGCACATAACAATTACAGCTTTACAAGTAACAACAATCTCAATTTAGGGTTTCTTAACAAACAAAACCCTAAGTCAATAAATAGATACAGATGTATAGAGACATGAATACCAGTACACATTCAGGATGATAGAACACGGACGCCGGTGGAATACATGATCGGAAAACAGTTTTCCGGCGAGAGAAAGAGGTGAAATTTGTAGGTTTTTGACAATGAAAGAGTTCAGTCAACGTGTAGGCTTAAACAAATGAGGAAAATGATATAAAGAAGAGAGAGAAGGAGACTTGGATACGCAAGGTGCGTAGTGCGCATAGTTGGACCTTTGGTGGAGAGTGGGTGTAATGCGCATAGGGAGCGCAGGTTAGAGAGGAAAATTTAGTCAACGAAGTTGAAACGACAAGGGTCACGCATATCCATGTCATCGTTGTGAATAACGACGAAAATAATATTAAAAAATATCGTATTTAGAAGACCAGAATCCACCAAAGTGAAAGTGTGCCACGTATCATTGTTTTTAAGTTTCATGAATTTATTATACAATAAAGTTTTTGGTCAATGCACTCTAGCTCAAGTGGCAGGAGAGCTTGAATTCTTCTATGAAGACTCAAGTTCAATTCCCACTTAGTGAAAAAAATGAGTGAGGCACTGGGCGATGGTAGGAGACCCAGGGCAACATGAGTTTGATCCTTGAGCCAAACGGGTTTTACCGATGGTGCCTACAGGCGGGTGGGTTACCGGGTTTTCCCCGGAAGTAGTGGTGGACGACTCGGGTTACTCTCGGAGTACTCCGTTTGTCCAGTGGGTGCCCCAAGAGTACTCGGGATTGATTTGTTTGCCATTCAAAAAAAAATAAAGTTTGTATTTAATTTTTTTTGAACGGCAAGGAATTACGTGCTAACCATCGTAACACCGGACGCTGTGGCCAAGGTTTACTCGACCGTCGCTAACCCCTTGGCTCTCCCAGATGCGCGAAACCCGATCTCCATCCGCCCGAAGGCACGACAGTGAAATAATCGTATTGACATCAAATTACCGTTTGCTAAGAAGATAAAGTAAAAAAGATAAAGGCATCCTAACCATATTTTGGATTGGCTATGTATCCCATAAGTTCCCTACCACCAACGAGATTGAAAAATCAGGCAAGATACGTCTTAGCAGTTGCGTGATGGAGGATGTGTGTGATGAGATGCACGAAGACGGTGACGGGAAAGTAAGTCACGAAGATCTTAAGATTTATCTTAGTTTGGTTAGAATTGAAGTTGATGATGGTTAAATCAAGAAAGAAAAATCTTTGACGAAGTATATTTCTTTGTCGTACACTGCCCTCTCTACAATGTTAAAACAAGCGACAATGGATCTCAAAGAATTATATGTATTCCTTTGTGTCTATTTGTGGCATGTTAACTTCATAATTATATTAGAGACTCGGAAGTAACGTAATGAAAAGTTTGGATGTTTTATCATTCAAGAATAACATCACTTGTTTTTGTTATATCAACTATTTGTGCAGTTTATGTACTTTTGATTCCTGTAAAAAGGCGTTTTGAGTGTTGTATTAAAATATTGAAGAACTAGAAATGCAACCCGCGGGGCTAGATTTACATTTATATTCAGCGGTTGTCATTGAGTCGCATCGATTTAGTTAATTACATAAGCTCAAGCCAAAAGTTAGAATCTACGTTTAATACATGTGTTATGGTCGCAAGTTATGTGGCTAACAATAAGCGTGTTAGTTACATAACTTGCGCAAAAACATTGTCCTTGATGATGTGGCTTCTTGAACTACGTATTCCAGTTTTGGTGGTTTCCTAGATGGCAATTGCCCAAAAGGTGTTTCTCCCGCCTATCATTCTTGACGTCCCTTCTTAGAAGCACTGCTGGAATCTTAGATATCAAAGAGTTTGGTTAGTGTGTTTTGTGAGTTAAGACATGGAAGTATTAATTAAGTAAAGCATTTGCCCTTTTACACCCTTATTTATAAAAGTAATTTTCATTAACAGTGCAGCAACTTCATTCCCAACACTTTATGTCAATATCCAACCAAGATAGAACTATTAGATAGTGTCTAAAAAATTCCTATTAATCTAGGGCAGAATTACTAATCTAAAGGCCTATTTTTTTAAGTGAAGAAATTTGTTTGATGGTGTTGGGTAGCAACTATCTGCAATTATCTTTCAGTTAGCATATAATAGACTTTATGTTGTTTATTGAATGTAAAATTTTTTGCTAATCAGTAGTGACCCAGGTTTTGATTTGGAAAGATTCAACATTTCAACAACACATCATCCTTTGACACCAAATCAAATCACATCAAACACAACACCTAATCAAACTTAACGGTTGGCATCTGTCACAAGCAGGATGTAGCACGGTGGGTATTGTCACTAACATCCCTGACACACTCTTCCACATCACAACTGCAACCTCTTATGACCTAACATCTTAAAAAACTATAACTTGAACTATAAAATATATCACTAACATGATAAACCTAAAAAAAACAAACAAAACTTTAACCCATAATAGACTCAAACTACAAATACAACAACCAAAGAACATACAAATACCACAAGCATAGAGCAATACAGGATATAGAATACTCATGAAAACAAAACAAAATTTAATTTCAAAAGTTAAATAAAAAAGAACTTACTTGAATCGCTATGTCAGTGGGACGATGTTGAGAATCTGAACATGAGATAACACAAAGGAAACTGTAAAAGAATAAACATGAGTGAACACTAATAAAACAGTATACATGCAGGTACGGCATACAATACATAGCGACGTTCAGCATCATAAAGCATATCTTCCCTGAATATTCAGACTGCAAAGCAAATAAATTACATGAACTTAGGTCCACGAATACCTTATGGTGTACGACAAACATGATATCACTCCCATGTCCTAAAGAGTTGCAAATTCTTCATTCCACATAATCAAAAACAACAAAACTATGTTATACAATACGAAGAGCAGAAGAAACCTGGCTTGTAACAGTAATATAAATCTCATGTTGAACCGTTGGAGCTATTTTCTTAACTTCCTGTAGTCTCTCATATCCAGAGAAAGGAAAATGCTTTTCAAGGTATCTATTCTACACAAAGTCGAGACATGTAAGGTAAACTAATGGAACTATAATTTAAAGCATGAATTTCAGAAGGAAAACAACATTTTACAAAATAAAAAGTGCAGAGAACCTATCACTTAAGCAGGTTAGAATAGTTGGGTGAGTTGGGAAACAGACATGGTGACCACGTTGTTGGTTGAGTTGCAGGTCACGACCACTACCATCCACTGGTTACTTTGAATTATATCATCGATTTTAGTAACACATGACATGTTCAATCGAGCGTGCACGTATGTCCCTTAAAAAAGCTCTTAAACTCATAATACATACCCATAATACTTTTCACGGCAGGTGGAATTGTTTAAGTAGGGGCAATCCTTTCCACACTCTGAGAGTCCGAGTTGCATCCACATGGAGTATCTTCTTGGCTGCACCTTTAACTACCTAGAAAAGGCATACCAACTACAAAAACCTTTAAACCAAAAATCAATTATATGGAAGCATATGTTTCCTATGTATTATCATTGACAAGATCCCCAATCATGTAAGCAAAGATGACAACTAAAATACATACAATCCACATATGATGGTAGTGTATTAGCAAAAGTAACAACCAAATCAGAATAATATCTAACATAGTTAGGGTTATGGATAGAAAAAAGCCCTAATGCAAAGTGTGGAGATGAATGTGCGGAGTTAAGGATCTGAACGGAGATGTATTACCAAAAAATGTCCTTGAACCTTCAAAAACGTCAAACTTACAGTGTAAAAAGGGGTAGTCGGAATGTCGCTTGAACCCTAGTCGGGTCTTCGTTTCTCGAAGTCACCGCCACCGCTAGAAACACCTTCTTAATCGTTGGCTCCCTTTTTCTATATCTACTCTCGCAGCGCAGCACTCTATCTCTCTCTCCTTCGCCGGTGTTTAGTATGGAAAAGACTCTCCTTCGTCGGTGTTCTGTATGGCAAATAAGAGATCGTTGGTGGATGAGTTATAAAGAAAAGCAACGTGTCCTTACAAAGAAACACCAATTAAGCACATACAAGCCAAACGGAGCTTATCGCAAAACTCGTCGGAAGTAACTGAAGTCTCGCCGGAATCCTAAACCTTCAAAACACCGTGGTCACTGTTATTGCTATCGGGTCCGTTGTAGTCGTCATCTTTGTCAACGGAACCACCGCCTCTTACCTAACACCACCACCATCATCCCCCTGTCAAACACTAGCACCACCACTGCTGTTTATTTCTCCAACCCGACACCACCTAGACCAGCACTGTTGCAACTCCGCCTAGAGGCACCATGGCTCCACCATCACCGACGACCGGAACCCATCAAATCCTTTCTCTTTGCCTCTCTCTGTCTCTCTCTACTTTCCGAAACTCTTAGTTTCTCTCTCTAAAGCCTGCATCTCCTTTTCTTTTATGTCTCTCTCTACAATGATTACAAGCAGGGTGGTTATGTGTGTATGGAAAAGTTAAGGTGAAGTGTTGTTGATGATCTGGGGGTTACAATCAAGATAACCAAATGTAGAAATTTCATGTGCACATAAAACAAAAAGAAGCCAAGAGTACAAGTACCTATTGCCTAACCTTGTTGCAAATTATATGTAATGTTATATAAATTATATGTAATGTATATATAATGTGTACAATATCTCTTAATGTCATTATAGGTTGTGATATTTGGGTTTGGTGCTTTATGTGTTGTTGGCTTCATCAAAAAATCTTATTAATTAGCCATCTTTGAATTCATTTCAAGCATGCATCTTTGAATGGTTTTGATGTATATTCATTTTGAATGGTGGCTAGTGATATTCGTTGTTGAAAGTCTAGGGGTGCTTCAAACCAAACGGTGGTGGTGGGTGGTGGACGGTGGTGGATGGTGGACAGTGGTGATGGATGGTGGTGTTTAACCCTCTGCATCAAGAGGAGTTGCGCATACATTTTTTAATGAAATGTCTTTGGAAAAACAAACAGTCTGCAGATGACAATGTCTGCGAGTGGTCTACCCGACGCAGGCAGAAGAGTCTACGCAGATTTATTTTGAAAAAACAAATACCACCTAAATGTGTAATTTAGAATACTTTGGGACCAAACCCACTATATATTCATACCACAGGACCGTTCATTTAATTAATTCAAAGATTTAATATTAAAGCAATTAAAGAAAAAAATATTAAATGAGAAACAAAAATTAATAAATATTAAAATGCCATATCAATAGATAATACAAGATGATTTATTCTTTTGGACCCTAAAGTTAACTACAAGACATTGCTAGATCAATGGCTGACCCGTACAGTACGTTTTGGTCCCTTGCAAAAGATTCTCTTTTCCTATGTTTTCTACCATACTTCAATCAAATCTTTAACCTCCATAAATCATGAACATGACTTGGTGTTTCTAGATGTGCAAAGTATAAGCCGTTGCATATCGCGCGCTTATGTGCTAAGAAGAAGTATGTATGTGTGTACACACACGTGAGGAATACCAAAATATTATGAGAAAACAAATCAAAAGTAGCAACGATCACTTAGCAAACACACATCCAAACACCCTTTTCTCCATTTATTAGTAAAAGAGTTAAAGTTCACTCATACAATCCACTTGCTAATTCAAACCCTGTACGTTCCCGGTTTTTGCTTTACACGCATCTAGACATTATAGCAACATGCCAAAATAAGATGAAGTTTATGTGCCATCATGGCCTTGCCACCTACTAGTCATCACATATTTCAGCAAGATACCATAGTCTTTGTAATCAACTAATTGATTGTCACCATGATAGATTATATGTTAGTGAACTTAATTGATGTCTAAAACCCAAAATTAGGAAAGAAGAACGCGTACCTCAAATGCAACCTTCAGATGATTGAGTTCTTCATCTAGATCAATGATTGACCGGTTATATGCCTGCATTCTTGCTAATTGTGTTAAATTCATAAACTGTCTCCATCAACCGTCGATAAAATTTAGGTGACAAAATAGGTAGGTTGGATAATATGTGAAATTGGGTCCGAGGTTGGTTGACCCAGAAGACTAGTAGAAAGAAATGACCTTTTTTTATAAATGATTACCATATGAATTGTCATATACACTAACTAAGTTATATTATTTCAGTCATCATCTAATTTTTGGAATAAAATGGTTTAGGAAATTTGATGAATCAAAAACATATTTTGTGCGACCATTGGCCTATTTGTTATTTCCTTTTTAGCTTCTACTTATTTACTTTACATGGTCGAGATCAAACATGACTTGAATCAACGTTCATGTAAATTAATTAAAGCCAGTGGGTTACACCCGCTCTCTGCAGCAAGGCGACCCAATTTTTAATTAATCAAAACTATTGGTACATCCGCTCTCTTAGCGGGGCGACCCGATGTTTAATAAATTTTAAGTAGAAATATAGATGATGTGATAAAAATATTAATGGCGAGAATGCGGCTGATATTGGTTCATTTCATTATGGCACCGAGTGACGACACTCGAAATAGAAACAAAAGAGGAAAGTCAAAAAAAATAAAGTCGTGAAAAGCTCAAAAGGCAGTCGAAACATATTTTTATTCGTTTTCAAAAAAAATATGTACCACGTATTTAGTTTTTGTAAAAAATAAACTAATCATGAAAGTTATGAGAGAAAATAAAACTATTGAGTAATATTTATAGTGTAAGAGAGAATTTGAAACTTGAAAAAGTAAAAAAAAAAAAAAAAGAGTAAATTGTCATTTTCGTCCCCTGAGGTTTGGGCACGTTTGCCAATTTTGTCCAAAATGACACTTTTGTACCATTTTGCTCCCCACGTTTGTAACTTTTTGCCATTTTCGTCCAAATTCCTAACCAAGTTACTTTATAACATCAAATGGGGTATTTTTAAAATTTCTTTAAATTAAATGCATAATAAATCTAATATATATATATATATATATACTAGGTTAGGTGCCCGTGAGTTTCACGGGTTATCGGTTGTGATAAAAAATCTATATCTTCAAATTAATTTTTTGGTATGATTCTATATAGACGTGTCGAGACAGAAATGTAACCTATGATTGAGTAACAAAAAACAATTTTGATCATAACTTCAACTCATTTGGGTAGCAAAATATATTCATATGTCACATACTTTTAAAATAGATCTCAAGATAAAACTGTAAGAATGTGTGACTGGGTCCAACCTAAAAAACACATTTCAAGTCACCGCACAATTCTAAAGATTTCAATATACTCAATAACATCAATTTCTCTATATTTTTATATAAATATAGCAGCGAATTTTTGATTATATACCTATGAGTTTGACGGGTTATGGGTTGATTTTAAAAAACTTATATTCAAAGTAATATTTTAATATGATTTATTATAAATTACTAAAATATTATTTTGGGAAAAAAAAGAGGATCTGATTTACTTGTTGGATTATTCATCTCTCTTCCTTCACACTCCAGACTCTTACCTAACTCCATTACTCTCGCTTCCATCCGATTTTCTCGCTCTAAGAAAGTCCCACAAAGATGTTGCAGAGAAGTTGATCTCCACAAGATTACACTCAGGCGACGGTTGTAAATCAACACTCATCAGAAACTCTGCCTCCGGTAAACTTTTTTTGAACTCTTTTCTTGTTTTTTTTTTCAAGATTTGAAGTTGATTTTTTGATAATCTTAGTCATAATGTTCTGAAAGTAAATAATAATGACCGAAAAAGACCATTTTACTTCAATCGTTTGTGTTATGTTGATTTATAAATTCGATTTTTATGAAACCCTAGATGATTATAACGATTACACGGCTTATCTTAAGATGACATAGCAGACTATTCAATGTTTTGTTAGTGTATGTTGGGTTTGGTTACTTGAAACCCTAAATCTGAGATGTGGAATGTTTGTAGTTGAATAATGCCCTGTTTGTTGTTAAAATGTTTATGTGAAATTTTAGAATCATTATTAGTTGTAAGAATGGAATTTGAAGTATGTATTTTCTTTTTTGCATTAATAACAAATTCTGTGCATATATGGATCCAACAAAATTGGCACCTTCATTCCTGACAATTATTGACGATGAAGAACCTGTGAATTTGGTATGGTTTTTTTCAGTTCATTGTAATGTATATATACCGGATTAGGCTATAATTTGACATGTTTCGTATCACTATGTTAGATAATACCGAATGACTTTGCGACTTTACTATGGGGAGATTCAGTACCATACTGTAAAATAGTGACATACGCCATGGTGACAGTTTGATGAAGGCACGTATTAGAAGAAGAAATGGAGAACCTGTAATAACTGATGGTTGGGTCATGTTGATCAGAGAACATGGACTAAAATTCAAAGATGCCATATGGTTAAAAAGCAGTTGGGCCTTTGAATTTTGAAGCTTTGTGTTTTAAAGAATTTGTATGTGGCACCTAGTATCTGACAGCACAAGTTGATAGGGAATGTGGAATGTCTGTAAGTGATTTTATATTACTTATGAACTAATTTTAAACAACCGTTTGTTCTTTCTTTATTATGAGGTAAAAAAATTTTGTTTTATAGCTAATACCATCAACATTTATGAATAACTTTTACACAAAAAACTTCAGAGGTGGGATGGCCACGGTTTATTTTAGAGACAGATTTTGGAAGGTCAAAATGGATGGATGGTCCAAATGTTCTTGTTTAACGGATGGATGGCGTAAGGTGATTGAAGAGGTCCCTTTAGATAAGGGATATTTCTTGGTTTTTACCATGATTGATTCCAAAAGCTTTGAAGTATCTATTTTCGATCCAGACACCGGCATAGAGGTTTATTTGAAAAAAGTGGAGGTGGTTGTTCTAGATCACTCGGTATAGGGCAATGAAAATATTAGATTTATTTGTTTGCTAATATGCTGTTATCAAGATTTTTGTCTTATGGCTTTAAAAATTTGTAGTCTGATGCTGATGGAATAGTTGAATCAAAGACAGTGAATGTTGTTGGACCTTCACATGTTAAGCGGAAAGTGAGTTTAAAATTTTACAAAGCTTTCTTATATTCGTTAATGAATTCACCCTAACGTTAACACGAACGTTTTTTTGTAGTACCAAGCTATTGAGGCTAAAAATCCTGGCGTTCTTTCTGAAGATGATGTTAAAGGAAATTCCAAAGATGTTAGTGTTCAACTTGTTCATTCTTCAAGTGTTCTATATGTTTTATTTTTTAAGGATGGCTTTATTAGTATTGTTATTAAATTATATAATATTCATACATATGACTTTAATTATGAAGCTTAAAGGGAAGTCTAAGGTAGATGTTGCTCCGGTTTTCATAACCAAAAATGACTCTCAGGTACATCACCAACATTATTACTTATTTTTGTTACTTTCTGTTAAATATATATGTATAATAATAAGTTGAAATGTATTTAATTAGGTTCAGACGCAGAAAACTCGAAGAAGCGGAGTTGAAAAGGTTAATGGAGCAACAGTGATTGATTCAACTGTTTTAAAATTCACAAAATTGCTGAAAACCGAATTGTGAGTTTTTTGACTAATTATTTTGGTTTAGTTACTTCAAATATCTGAATTACATATGAATATTGTGTTTTCCAGCGCCTACCAGCGAAGTGTCACGTGAATTGGATCTCTCTCCTAATAACCTTAAAAAGGTCCGGGTTCAAAACCACAAAGGTGAAATAAAGAAATTGATGACCAGATCAGAGAAGCATGCAAATGGCTACCGTTATGGTTTTGAGGATTGGTTGACTTATTTGAAGGGTTGCAACATCAGCTTAGGGGATGAACTGTTCTTTGAGTTCCAAAAGTCTACAAAGCTATTGATGTTATCAAAAGTGGTACACAAAGGTAAAAACAAAAGGTCCCGTGCATGAAACTCGGAATGGGTGCTTTTGGTTGTTGTAAGTAGACATGTGGGTAAACTTTTTTATGGATGGTTAGTTGTAGGTTGGTCTTTGTGGTTGGGATTTTGAATGTTGGGATGTGTTGAAAACTTTTAGGTTAGACTGCTTTTGGTTAGTGGTTATGTACAGGTGGGATAACTTTTTGATGGGTGATTACTTGTTGTCTTTGTGAAGTCTTTGTGAAGAATAGATTAACCAAAATCATATGATGTAAAAACTATTAGTATTACAAGGGTGTTGTCTTTAATAGATGACAAATTTTGGTATGAATTCATTTTTTGTATACTTATCTCTAAATATTCTTATTTTCTTATTGTTTATATGTTATTCTATAAAACAATAATGTATATAGTTTATCTGTTAGGCAATGAAAAGGTTTGCTTTTGATTTCGTAACAAAACAAAATACATAAATAAATATTAAAAAAATTACAAGTAAGTAAAGACTTCTTTGTATACAACATTAGATGTCTTATTAGTAAGCTTCCCCTCATTATCAAGAATGGCTAGTTTGAGTTCGTCTCTGCTCTTCACTCTAGAACAAAGCCACATAAAGTTGACCATAAGAAAACACTGGATGTTTCCAAAAACAAACCAACTCTGGATAACGATTTCCCTTGACTTTTATTAATGGTCATAGCAAAGCATACAACAAGAGACATAATTTTAGTCTCTATATCGTTTATGTGTAATGCTATGAAAGGTATGATTTTTATTGTTTAAAAAAACAAAATACACAAAGAAATACTAACACAAATTACAAGTAACTATAAAAAATTCATAGTTTGAGTCCGTCTTTGTTCTTGAATATCGAAAGACCAAAGTAAAGTTGAAAATTCTTCATAGTAAGTAACATGTTAATGCGACTCGATCCAAGCTACACAATACTGTTTTGTATGGTTTATTAACGCATTTAGTAAGTATAAAATCTTAACAATTAAGATGAAAGTGCGACTCGGACAAACCTAAAAAACACATTTAAACATAAACCAAAATTCAAACCATTTAAATGAACTTAATAAAATGTCCAACTTAGCAAATTATATTATATCTCTTTATATCTCGGCTATGTAACCGTGACCTTCACGGGGTATGGGTTGTTTTGAAAAAACATATTTCACATGTATTTTTTTTAAATTATTTCTTCTAAATTTACTATACAAAATTTATTGAAAACAAAAATATAAAATATTTTTAAGGGAATTATAAATTTTTGGGAAAAAAAATAAAACGGATACAACAATTTACAAATCTTCTTCAATACGCAGCACACTCCCCCACTTCTCCCTCCCAAAACACAGAAACACACCTACCGTTCTATCAACCAACGATTCCGGCAATCAAGCACTTCTCCCTGCACAAACGTTGAACGGGAACTTCAAAAAACGGTAACATTACTTTAATCTCATTTCTTGATTTTTGGAAGATTTTTTTAGTTTAGGTGTTACATCATCATAATTTATAGTCATGAATACGAAATAATGATGACTGGAACTTCAATTGTTCGTCTTCTATGTGGATTTATTAACTTCTTTAACGATCACAGATAATTTATGTTTATGTCTTGTTTTTCATCAAACCCTAAATCATTCAAAATGTTAAAACGATAATGATCGGATGGCATAGCAGATTATTAAACGTTTTTTTTACTTTTTTGTTGGTTTACATTACTTAAAACCCTAAAAATGAAATGTGGATTGATTGCGATTGATTAATACCCTGTTTTTGTGAAATTATTTGTGTCTTCTTTTCCGATCCTTGTGGGTTATAAGATTGTATTTTAAGGTATGTTAATGATTCTATGCAGATATGGATTCGACGATAATGGCTCCTTCCTTCCTCACTTTTATTGATAAAGAAGAATTTGTGTTTCTGGTATGTTTTTTTAAAATACATGATAACGTTATATAATATTTGAGGTTATAGTTTCACATGTTTGCTATTACTTTGTTAGACGATACCCGAAGATTTTGCAACTGTTTTATGGGGGGATAAGATCCCCTATTGTAAAACAGTTGAGATACGTGATGGTGACTATTTGAGAAGGGTACGTATAAGGAAAAGAAATGATGGACCGATATTTACGGATGGATGGGTCATGTTAGTTAGAGCTAATGAAATGAAATACAAAGATGGAGTTTTGATAAAAGCAGTTGGACAGTTGAAATTTGAAGTATCGTGGTTTAAAGATTTGGTATGTCACAACTCGTATATTACAGCGCATGTTGAAACCCAACTTGGAATGTCTGTAAGTTACTAAATATTAATTAGTTTAGGTGTCATTTTTAACAACTTTTAAAATTGTGAAATAGTGTACTAATAAATTTTTATTCTTTATTATAGCTAATGGCAGATAAGTTTTTTAAAGAGTTCTACGGTAAAAATTTCAAAGGTGGTATAGCAACATGTATTTTGGAGACAGGTGTTGGAAGGTTAAACTGGAAGGAGGCAAGGAAAGTGGTTGTTTCAAGGCGGGATGGCATAAGGTGGTGGAAGAAGTCCCATTAGAGAATGAGTATTTCTTGATTTTTACCCGGCTGGATTCCAATAGCTATGATGTTACTGTTTTCGATCCAGAAACGGGAACAGAAGTTTTCTTAAAAAAGGTGGACGTGGTTGAAATAGAACATACGCTATACGACAATGAAAGATTACATATATTTCTTTAATAGTGTCTATTATTAGACTGATTTTTGTATTATGTATTTTTATATTTATAGAATACTGGGAATGCGAAAAAAAAGATGGAATCAAATTTAGTGACTGCCGTGTCGGAAGAAGATATTGAAGGAAGCTCAGAAGATGTTAGTATTGGCGTTGTGAAGGTTAAAGGCAAGGCTAAAGTAGATGAGGTGCAGGTATTGTAAACATAAATGAAACTGTTTTATATTTCATAGTAATAGATGTAGGTAAAAACTTAAAACTTATTTATCATACTTTTTGATTAATATATATTGTATAATATGTTCTAATTATTTCAATTAGGTTCAGTCAAAGAGGAGTCTTCGTAGCAGAAGGATAGTGGCTGATAACAAAAGTCCTGAAAGGCAAGAGTGTAACATCCGTCAAAAACGGATTTACCAAACCCGCTCCGTTTATCAACCGAACAGTCAGTCAAAATTTTCGTTGCGAATTAAATGCCCAAAATATTTTTAAACGATCCGTAATCAATTATTATACGGGAATATATATTTAGTTTTTGAAAAACTGTCAAAAATCGCAAAATAAAAATATATTACCTCTGCCGGGTTTCGAACCCGAGTCTGTACCGAATCAGCTAAGCAACTTATCTCACTCACACAAACCACTGCGCCAACTGCTTTGTTTGTTATATAATAGAATCATTTAATTGATAAAGTAACGTTATAAATTCAAAACCGGCGCCCAATCAGTTCAGTCGTCGGAATCCCGGAATTCTCGCGAGTCTTAACTACGATTTACGTTATAACGTAAACCATTAACCAGATATCGGTTATAACCGATGTTTGAAGTCCGCGACTAAAAATGATAACCGCCGGAAAATCTTAATCAATGAACCCAGTCGTAAAACAGATCAAATACATTTCGATTTTTCCCTATAAATTCACCCTCAACCGACGACAAACCTTTTCGCTCAAAAACACACCTTCTCTCGGCGTAATTCCACTCGCCGGAACTTTTCTGTTTTTCGCCGGAAAACCGAGTTTTAATCTCTGAGCTTTACTGAATCCCCTAAACCTTTACCGAAGTTACCCATACTCTTTCCAAGATTTCCGGAGACTTGCTGCTGCAAGACACCTGACGCCGGAGTTGAATTCTGTCGCCGGAGTTCTGCCGGAAAACAGAGGATCCAGTCGGTATAATTCTCCGCCAAATTTCTTTTCCTTTTTCACAATTATCTCACCTTAATCAACTGTAAAACACTAATAAATCGATAAAACTTTGAACCAGCCGATTTTCCGATTTCTGGTTATTTTGCAGTGAAGAAGACGATGTTTTGTTATCATATAAGTATAATATAAATCATGAAATTAATCGGGTTAGACACACAGTCCAGCGGTGGACTGTGTGCACATATAACGCAAACGTCTCGAGTTCGATTCCGGTCTCACACACGCTGCCTTAATAAAAACCATTTTTTTTGTTTACTGAACCGGAGTCGCCTTAGATATATGTTAAGTATATTGATAACCGGAATAATAATCAAGTTAGACACACAGTCCAGCGGTGGACTGTGTGTTTGTTTATATCACTGGTCACGAGTTCGAGTCCGGTCTTCAGCACCGACTCGGACCATTATCTCTTCTTTTTAATTAAGGCAGAAAAGGAAATAAATAATTAGTACTTAAGTATAATAAAAACCGAATGATATAACATGTTGAACACACAGTCCAGCGGTGGACTGTGTGTTGGATTAAACCACAGGTCCCGGGTTCGAGACCTGTGGAGTGCATGACCGTTTCGTTTAAACCGTTTTTAAAATAAAAAGGATTTCTGTTTAATTCTAATTAATGTATATATGAAATTAAAATCGGATATATAACGGGTTAGACACGTAGCTCAGTTGGTAGAGCTGCGTGCACGCGTACGGGAGGTCTCGGGTTCGAGCCTCACCCAGCGCACAACAATATGCCTCGAACCGGTCAACGCCAGTCAAAGTCAACAGGTCAAAGTCACTGTAGCAAAAATAAAATAATTTTTTTATTATTTTTATTTAATTATTTTAATTAAAAATCAATTATAAATACTTAAAAATAACATTTTTAAGGTTAGAAAATAGCCTCAAACTCACAAAAATACACCCAACAATCCTACTAAAATAGTTTAATAAAATCCGTTTACTTACCAAACCATAATGCGATTTATCTAGGTTAAATCTCACTCGTGGTTAAAACCACTTCGCGTGCATTCAACGTCATCAACCGAACGCACCCACTGTGAGTGAATCTTACAATTCCCCCTTTTAAATTACACGTTTTGGGGTGTGTCATGTGTTATGAAATTAATTAATTTATTTATTTAAACTTGTGCCATACCACATCATGACTTAAACTTAGATTGTTTTTATCGTTGTGATTTACTTATTGCCATTTGTCAAGTCATGTGAAACTCATACATTAAGCCCATCAGTTCCTCGTGGGAGACGAGTAGAACATCGCGTGCTTCATATCAATTTCATTATTGTTCATGTGTGTATCATTGAGTTTATATTGTTTGTAGTTGTGTTATTCATATTATCATGTTTATGCAATTCATTCATCAGGCCCCTCAGTTCCTCGTGAGAGACGAGTTGAGCATCGCGTGCCTTTAATTGTTCCATTATTGTTCATGATTGTTTCATTTAACATCTTATGATTATTGATCAAGTTACATCTAATTTTACTCATGTTTGGTTGTGCACATATTTCATAATCAATTTAAATAAATTGTTAAAATGTTTTCCATAGGATTCACTCGCCAACATTATGTTGATCCAAAAACCTTTTTACACATGATACAGGTGAACAGGTTGAAGCAAGGAAAACATAGGATATGCCTTAGAAGAGAACAAAGAAGTTTAGATTGGTAGTTAGACCATGTTGTAGCAATCATTGTAAATTTCCATTTAATTTGTATTAATGAATATGAAACTCTTAATAAATGTCATGAGCTTTAATGATAACCCAATCATGCCCCGATCACCTTTTCCGCTGCGGGTCGGGGTGTGACAAAGAGAGCGTTCAAAGGGTTAACGAAGCACAAGATGTTGGCGCAGTGGTTTTTAAATTTACAAAAATTGCAGAAAAAGGAATTGTAAGCTTTTAAAAAAATCTTTATTGTTTACTTAGTTCAAGTGTCTCAATTACATATTAATAGTTTTATAAAAATTTATACAATATTGTGTTTCTAGCGGCTGCCATCAAAAGTCTCGTCCGAATTGGGATTGACGCCTTTCAATCTTAGAGAGGTGACGATTAAAAACCTCTCCGGTGAAATGAAGGACTTGATGACAAGATCGGAAAAACATGGGAAAGGGTTCATATATGGTTTTGTTGATTGGTCAAGATATTTGAAGGCTTGCAATATCAATTTCGGAGCTGAAATGTACTTTGAGTTTCAGAAGTCAACTCAGCTATTGACATTGACAAAGGTTGTGGAGAAGATAAAAAAGAAAAGGTCTCGTGCATGAACTTTGATGTGGTAGTTATTGTTATAAACAGTTGGTGGTACTCTTTCTGGTGGAAGTTTTTGAGTGTTGGGTTATGGTGAAAAACTTGTCTTTTAGACACATTTTGGTTGGTAATTATGTACAGGGTAGTTTTGGTAGTTATGCACAGTTAGGGTGGTGGTGAAAAACTGATGAATGGGTTTGTTGGTTAAGGTCTTTTGGTAGAACGGATGAAGTAAAAACATGTAATGTATTAACCTATAGTCTAACGATGATGTTGTCTTTAATAGATGACAACTTTTGGTATGACTTCGTTTCTTGTCTAATGATTATACATATGTCTAACTGGTAATCATTTATGTGTTATGCCAAAAAAAAGTATCCTTTCGATTGTATTAAACAACAAAATAGAGATACAAATACAAATATAAGTAGAAATTACAAATAAGTAAAAACTTCTTTGTAGACAACATTAGATGTCGTATTCGCAAGCTTACCCTCATTATCAAGAATGCATATTTTAAGTCAGTCTCTACTCTTGACTCTCGACAAAGCAACGTAAAGTTGACCATGAGAAAATACTGGATGTTTCAAAAACAAACCAACTCTGGATAACGACTGCCCTTGACTTTTATTATCGTCATACGAAACATAAAGCAAGAGGAAACTGTTTTCGTTGAAATCTAAAAGGAACCTTCTTATCTGAGGGTATTATACCAATTCTAGGAATAAAAGTTCGAGCACCAATGTTGCTTCCAGATATCACCTCTGCTTCAATAATGCGCCTTCCAAGTGATATTACCTTTAATCGAGTTCCATTGCACAACCCATTTTTGATCAATATTTCGAAGGAGCATTACAGGAACACCGACCTTTAGTACTAATTTGTGATTTGGAACACCGGATAGTTTAAGACCATTAAGTACGTCAGGAGAGTATAAACTTTGATCAAAACCATCCTGAAGATTTTCTGACTCACAAATACTATCAGAACTGAAGTATTCCTTGGAATCTCCTGGAAACATGAACAATAATTGAGAATTAATTTCGTCAACAACTTCATTCGTTGGTGCAAGAATGGCTCTTTCTTGGTAAAATCCAGGATTTTGGTAATTCCCAATAAGACATGGATAAACAAAATCTATAAGACTTGAAATAGGATCAACAGAATCAATGATTAAAAGATCATTAGGTATGTCTATAATCGCATCACCATCGTTGGATCCGCCTAATTTGCCTTCACCCAAATCCAACAACCACTGAGCAAAGATTTGTGTTTGCTCGACATCATTAATACCATTTCCTGCAGTCAATCTCATGTTCTTGGTTAAAGTGAGTACTTTGCACGTGTCCCATAGGTAGGAAGAAGTCAACGAAGCATTAACAATGTCTTGTCTACTACCACCTTGAATGACAGGAAGAGTTTGTCTGAAATCTCCACCAAATACGATTGTTTTACCTACAAATGGCCTTTCGGAATTATCAGAACCATCAAAATTCAATATGTCCTTTAAAGTTCTATCCAAAGCTTCAAAACCATGTCTGTGTATCATTGGTGCTTTGTCCCATATAATCAATGATGTTTTCTTTAACAGATTTGCAACATCACTGTTGGGGATTATAGGACATCTTAAGTCTTCATTTAGATTAATGGGGATGAGAAATCGAGAGTGAGCTGTTCTACCTCCTGTAAGCAGCAAAGATGCAATCCCACTTGAGGCAACATTTAAAACAATTTCCCCTTTCGATCTTAGAGATGAAGATAACATTTTCCAAAGAAATGTTTTACCGGTACCTCCATAACCGTAAACAAAAAAACACCACCTTTGTTCTCGTGAACGCCTTTCAGAATATCATTATAAATAAATCTTTGTTCATCGGTTAATGAAACTAAAAGGTTCTGAAACTCCTCTTCAAGATGAATTCTATCATAATCCAGCTCTTCAGTAATCAAACGATATTTGAATTAGAAATCAACTCATGATCAGGGAAAGGCATTGTATTAAAATTTCGTAAGCTGGAATTATTACGAATTAAAATCTTCTCAATCTCATACAAAGTCAGATTTTTAACTTGATCATCAGAAAGGCATAAATCTGAAATAAGAAAGTGAGATGTATTTTAAGATTAAGATTATCCGGTGTATAAGAAACAAAATATTTCTTACACTATAGGATTATAAATTTTTTTTCAAAAAAATAAATTATTTTTATGTATGAGGTCTATAAACCTAAGTATTAAAAAATAAGCCTGAAAAATAGAAATTATTAAAAAAGAGTTATACCTGGATTCTTTAAAATAAGACGTTGTTTATAAAGGATGCCATCTGATAATAATTCCCAAGTTTTTTCCCATACACGTTCCGGCAAAGACAAAGTGTGGCACGTTAACATCGTAGCAAACAATGTGCGAAGATAAAAACCGGAGCCTGAATGACTTGCTTCTTGGATAGCTTCTATATATTCCATGTCATCATCTAATAGACAGTGAGCATCACATGCTTCTCTAAAGGTATTAAATTTGCGACTATTTACAGTGAGGATGTCGTCAAAGGATCGGGGACCTTTAACTTTGTTTAAAAGAATCCTAAAAAAATAAGCCTCGCCAAGGGTAGGAGAAACAACATGAATTCTTCCAATTGAAAAACCAATAGTTTTCCTTCGTTTCCAACACCGTTCAGCCTTTTTCCAAACAAACTTAGTAGGGAATTCAACGTAAGTAAGCTCTCGGGCAACGTCATCACTTTGATTACAATCCATCCAAGATGAAAACATTGAAGAATTAATTGATGTCCTGTTGAGAACTTGATCAATATGATCATCTTCACCATATAAAACATTTTGTTGGTTCGGAAGATGAAACGGGAGACGAATAACAGCCGATACCTATAGTGAACATCATATGCGAATAGGCGCCATGATGCCTCACATGCAGACAAATATCGGCAATCATAGTATTTTTTGATCTCATCCACCGGCGGGTCAGGTTCGTTTGATGTGTTGCTTTCAACAATGGAAGCGGTAACCCGATCAGGACCTTTGTTGATATATTTAAATAAATACTTTATAGATCCGGCCTGATTGCACCATTTAACATTGATGTGGGACTGATATCTCTTCAAAAGTGTTTTGTTGTAGGGAACAACACTTCTGTTATCTAGCTTAACTCCAGATTTTTCAACAAATGTTCCAGAATCTCTTCATACAAATATGTCTACTTTAATTCTCATACAAGTTCATAGGATTCTAAATGATCAACTAATAAAAACATTTAATAGTACCTACATAACTTGATAAAAATCTGTCTAATGGCTCATTCATGTTAAAGAACATACAAAAAATGATCTAACAATGAAGTTTTAATAGCGTGTATGATATATCTGTATACTTAGAGGATATTCATAACTTACAATATTTTCACTAAAAAAACATACAAAAAGCATACCATTGATACAGATCTGTCTTAACATATAAAGTTTCAAAAACATATAATAGTGAGCACTTTCATGTGAGCAGTTTCTGTGGTATAATCACTTTTTCAAGGTCACACATCAATATATATTCAATGAGGTTCAGATGAGTATAAAATCTTCATATCTTCATCTTAATGTAAAAATACATATATATATTCATCTTAATGTTATTCTTAGAGGATGTTCATACATGTTTGTAAACTTTGATTCTATTAAAAATCTCTGTAATGAATCTATATTGATCTTACTGGCTCCTGTATCTTCTTCATCTTAATGTAATAATACAGATCTGTCTGTTATTATTGTCATACAAATATATGTTCAAGAACATACAAACACATCGATCTATCTATGAAGTTTTAATAGCATGTATGACAGATCTATATACTTAGAGGATATTCATAACTTACAATATTTTTCACTAAAAAACAGATAATAGTGACCAATTTCATGTGAGCAGTTTCTGTTGTATAATCATTTTTCAAGGTTAGAGATAAACATATATTGAATGAGGTTAATACAGAACTGTATACTTAGAGGATGTTATCACTTGCAATATTTTTGACTAAAAAACATACAAAACAGATAATAGTGAGCAGTTTCATGTGAGAAGTTTCTGATGTATAATCATTTTTTCAAGGTTATAGATAAACATATATTGAATGAGGTTCATCTTAATGTAATAATACATATCTATATTCATCTTAAATGTTACTCTTAGAGGATGTTCATATAATACTGTCTACTTTGACAAAGTCACAACTTACAAAAATTTTTGACTAAAAAAACATACAAAACAGATAATAGTGAACAGTTTCATGTGAGAAGTTTCTGATGTTATAGATAAACATATATTGAATGAGGTTCATCTTAATGTAATAATACATATCTATATTCATCTTAAATGTTACTCTTAGAGGATGTTCATACAATACTGTCTACTTTGATTCTTAAAAATATATTGAATGAAGGTACATATGAGTATAAATCTTCATATCTTCATCTTAACGCAATAATACATATCTATGTTCATCTTAACGTTACTATGAGAGGATACTCATACAAAACTGTCTACTTTATTCTATTAGAAATCTATATTCATCTAAATTTGATTCATATGTGCATAAATCTTCATATCTTCATCTTAATGTAATAATACAGATATTCATCTTAATGTTTTTCTTAGAGGATGTTAATACATACAAAGCATACAATTGATACAAATCTATCTACTGTTTTCATATAGTTAAGGTAGATCTGTCTAAATTTGATTCATATGTGTATAAATCTTCATATCTTCATATGTTCATACATACAAAAGCATACAATTGATATAGAAATTTAACGAAACCTGGATTTCTTGTTGAAAGTCACAACCCTGATTCCTTGAAACAACAGAAAGCCTTCCTTCAACAATAAACAACCTATACATACACTTCACTAATTAAATTCAATAATTACAGAAAATCTAAATCACAATAAAAATTCAAAAATAACAAACACAAAGTGTTTGTAAAAAATCGAAATATTACCAGAAAAGAAAAGAGGATACAGAGTGAAGAAAGAGTATGATATGGTAAGGCTTTATAGACTCCATCAAAACCTTAATATGAAGAAGATAAACCTTAATTCGAAGGTCAATCCGTGTGAATACGGATCTACACCGTCTGATTATGTGGTAAATTCAAAGTCAACCGTTGGATCTGTGTTTCTTGGGTGAAATTTGTGTTTCTTGAAGACGAATTGGAATGTTATGCAAAGATGGGACTGTCTTATACGTATCTCAGAGATAAAGGGAGATATAGAACTGTTGTTTTGGGTTTTTTTGAACCCTAACTCGAAGTGGAATATAGACAGAGGGATACAAAATGGAAGGAATAATGAAAAGAGGAGGAAAGGGAAAGAAGGTTGGGAGCACATGTGAAGGGTTGACCTGCCTGAAGAGGGACAACGACGTTTTGTCTTCAGCTGGGCGATCATCTGAGAGCGGTGTTTTGGTGAGAATGAATAGGGTTAAAAGTTGGGAAGAAGAAAGGGGGGCTTGACATGGCGACACGTGTCCAGCCAATGTTTTGCTTTATTATATATATATATATATATATATATATAGGACAAGGATCCGTTAGGAACCACCCTTTATTGCGAGAACCGCGAGAACCAGTGTGAACACAAACAGTAATACCTAAAAAATCCAAAAAAATACCAAAGATTTTTTTTTGTTTTTTTAATATTTGTTTTTGAAAAAGTCGCTATATTTACTCATCAATAAAAAAAATTCAAAAAAAAAATAAAAAATTTGAGTACCAACTATCCATGCACATGTGCATTTTCCTCATTTCTTTGACAAATTTCGTAATACATTACAAACATTTGACAATTGTACTTCATTTACACTACCATGTGTAACACACTACTTTTTACGTTACCAATATTAGCAATGCACATGTGCATCTATTATATCAACATTAAATAAGGTGTTTTTGTACATTAATTTGAATACATTTTCTCTTTCATCTATCATACCATCCATAATACACTACTATGCACATGTGCATTTTCATCATTTCTTTGACAAATTCCGTAATACATTACAAACATTAGACAATTGTACTTTCATTTACACTACCATGTGTAATACACTACTTTTTACGTTACCAATATAAGAAATGCACATGTGCATCTATATGTATCCACATGAAATAAAGTGTTTTGGTACACTATGTTGAATACATTTTCTCTTTCATCTATCATACCATCCATAATACACTTCCATTACCTCCTACCATCCATAATACAATACCATTACCTCCTACCATTTATAATACAATACCAATACCAATATTTTCACTTTATTACATGTATAACAACACCGTTTATACCATCCAATCAACATATTACATCATAAAGTGACAACTATAATGAACCCATCAACCACTAGATATAACTAACCAAAAAACATATATATGAGCCTACTTCATCATTCAAAATCACAAACTTTTTGTACCAAAACACGGTATATAATTGTTATACATAATGATGCACATGTGCATTTAATGTAAAATTGAGTGTATTATGGATGGTACTGTAAATTAAAGTGCAATTGTCTTTTAGTGATAACGTATTGCTGAATTTGTCGAAGTTATGATACATATGCACATGTGCATGGATAACTGTTACTCGAAAAAAAAAAGTTTTTTTTGGTAATGAAATATAACGATTTTTATAAAAAATATTTAAAAAATAAAAAAAATTTGAGTGTTTTTTTGATTTTTTTAGATTTTGTTTTGCAATAAAGGTGGTTCTCGCGGTTCTCACAATAAAGGTGGTTCTCGCATGAACCTTACCATATATATATATATATATATATAATATATATATATATATATATAATATATATATATATATATATATATATATATATATATATATATATATATACAGACTGTCACTCTTCCCCCTCCCTATCCCCTTCTCTCTCTCATAATCACAACTCTGCAGCCAACGCCACCACAACCCTCCGGCAACCACCACCACAACCCTCTGGCCACCACCATGATGACCGCAAACACCACACCACCGGCACTCTGCATCGCCAACCACCATTGTGTCTTGGCCGGAATCTCGTCTAAACGCCAACCACCATCATTCAATGCCGATGATTTGGGTTTAGATACCGATTTCTGTGGTACTGGTGAAGTCACCTGAAAAAACGAATAGAGATGGTGAACTGGGTTTCCGATCAGTGGTGGTGCTGCTGCCTAGGATATATGAAGAGATGGTGAACTGGGTTTCCGATTAGTGGTGGTGAACTAGTTGAGGTCAACACTCGTAAGGTAGTTGAGTGAGGGTTGGAGTTTTTATATATCTGATTTTTAGGTGAGGATATTTGGGTGAGAGTGTCGTTGATCGCTGGCGGTGTGATGGTGGCCATAGGTGGAGAGTGGTGGTGGTGATTGGTTTTGGTAGTAGGGTGGGGGGTTCGACGGGGATGAAGGGAATTCCGGTACTATATGTCGCCGGAACAGCAGTGGCAGATGATGGCAGGTTGACGAGGATGATGCTTACAGGTGAAGGTTTACGATGGTGGTTGGTTTCCGGTGGATTAAGGTGGTGGTTTATGGTGTTTGGTGGAAGCTTTAATAAGGTCTATGGTGTTTGTTCTGAAGGTTGTAGAGAGAGAAAACAGATAGGTGATGGCTTTAGGTTTAAAAAGAAATTACATTTCAGGCCCTGTACTTGTGAAATTTCAAAAAAAAAAAAAAACCCTCATTAAACGGTTGTTTCTAACCCAGTTAGGAATTTGGACGAAAATGGCAAAAAGTTACAAACATGGGGGCAAAATGGTACAAAAGTGTCATTTTGGATGAAAATGGCAAACGTGCCCAAATCTCAAGGACGAAAATGGCAATTTACTCAAAAAAAAAAAAGACAAAAGTTAATGTAGCTAATGTGCTTAACATACCAAACTTGAGAAGTGAAGGATTGATTTTTTTTTAATTTTTTTTTCCATTTTGTCAAAGACGTATTTTAGTCTTAGAATAAAAAAAATTGTGCATTTACACTAGTAAAGTAATTATAATCACTCTAGAATAATTACATTACCAGAGTAAATACATGATTTTTTTTACATTTTGCAACTAAACATCATGCTTAAGTAGAAAGAAAAAAAAATCTTTCTTCACTACTCATGTTAGGACCCGTTTGTATTGATCTTTACGCTGTATATATAACTAAAAGACCATGTGTAGTCGTTTACCCGATAATGCTCCCACCCTTGGGCATTTTTAGCCATGTGGCAGTCCAGTCAGCAAAGGGGCATTATTGGGCGTTTTTACAAAAGGGGCGTAGTGGGATAATGCCTAATAATGCCCCAACCAATCATTATACAATTATTATTTTTTTAAATTAAAAACTAATAATACTTCATTAAATATAAAAAATAACAATATTAAAAAAATAAAAATCGGGTAGAGTTTAAAAAATAAAAAAAAGGGGAAAAATGATATTAATTTTCGTCTTCGCTTTCGTCATTCTCGTCATCTTCGTCTTCCTCGTCCTCCGTTTCTTCTTCACCCACAGGTGGGATATACCGAACCGACCATGCGTGTTGTACCAAATCAACCGTTAACGCAGAATGGTTGGGTTCGTAACGCAATTCTCATGCATTATTCACTCTTTCTTCCATTAACGCCCGCGGATGCTCCTCCTGAACGGCTTCCAATACATAATCCTGGTATATCGCCTTTCCTTCGTCTTCAAAAATCATGTTATGCATGATTATACAAGCGTACATAGCATCTCTCATTTTTTGCTTGGTCCATGCACAACAAGGATTTATCAAGTATTGCCATTGCCGCTTAAGTACCCCGAAGCATCTCTCAATGTCTTTCCGTGAAGACTCCTGAACCTTCTTAAAGTATGCTCTTTTTTCATCAAAAGGATCACTAAGGTCTTCACCACAATCGAATACCTAGGATAAATTCCGTCGCATAAATAGTATCCATGAGGATAGTAGTTTCCGTTTGCGTAAAAAGACGCTTTTGGAGCTCTACCGGAAATGTAGTCCTCTAACAACGGAGATTGTTCAAAAACATTTATAACATTGCAAGACCCGACCACACCAAAGTAAGCCGACCATACCCAAAGGTCCCGTGAGGCAACCGCCTGAAGAATAACAGTAGGTCCCTTTTGGTCACCCGTGTGTGTTGACTTCGCCATGCGGTCGGGCAGTTATCCCATCGCCAATGCATGCAATCCAAGCTACCAATCATACTCGGCAAACCATGCACACTCGAATGTACCTCGTAAATCTTTGGAGGTCGTACCATGTGGGTGTTCTCAGATAACGCGCACCGTATAATTGTATAATACCTTTAATAAACATATACAACCATAAGCAAAAAAATAATAATTAATTGTAATGTTTATAGGAATGTACCTTGACAAAAATGTTCCAATGTGTCTCGCATTGTTTTCTCCGCCATTTTTAAATACTCGTCGTTGATATAGCTCATGTTTCCATAAGCAAGGATTCGTAGCGCCGACGTACACTTTTGAATACCGGTGAATCCAAGTTGCCCTTTTGCATCCGCTTTTTGTTTAAAATAATCAAAGTTGCTTTCAAGGTCCTCGACGATGCGTAGAAACAAACGCTTACTCATCCAGAAACAACGCCTAAAAACTTCCGGGTTCGGATATGTTGGCGATTCAATGAAATAATCTTTCATCAACTGATCATTTGTCGCACATCGGTCTCGTTGAATATAATCCCTTGTTTTAATTTCACTTTTGGGACGGTTACAATGCGCCATATATCGCACCACTAGTTGACAAGCACTCGTAACCGCCTCTTGCTCGATCTCCTCATCAGTGGACCCGCTAAAAATTTTCTATAGTAATAATTTGCGATGGACGAGGAACTAAGGGAATCCATTTTTTTATTTATTAAAAGTGGCTTAATATGTGAGATAGGAGAGGTTTTGTTTGTAAAAATTGTGAGATGGGAAGAAAGGTTTACATATATATATAAGTGAGAAAAAAACAAACCGTTGATGTGAGGACCGTTGCAAACGGTAAAAATTGAATCAAAGCGTGATTTAAATCACGCGAAAACAAAAAAAAACCACCAAACACGCCCGGGGGTGGATCCCCGGCGTGGTTTGGCGTTTTTGGCAACAAAAAACGCCCAAAATTGGACGATTACGCATGGTCTAAATGCCACCTCTAATGGCAATGAGTTGTGGTGGAGTGGTAAGGGAGAAACCTGGTGTTCCAAGTGACTCAGGTTCAATTTCTGCCCCACCATTTAGTTTTGGCAGTAGCTGGTGATGATAGGAGACTAGGCGAGTAGGCGGCGATCGCTTGTACGATCCTTGAACTGAGTGGGTTTTACCTCACCACACTGTCTAGGCTTTGGCCCTAGGTGAGGGTTTTCCCAAGATCGGAGACGAGAATATCCCGGTATGATGAATTTCGCAAGCAGCCCATTTAAAAGATTCGTTGGCCGTTCAGAAATTTTCTTTTAAATTGTGTACACACCTGCATTGCCAAGTTACTCCGATGACCATATTTTGCCTCTAAATAAATAGAAAACCAAAAAAATAAAAACTTGAACACGATTCACCGCATGTTTTAAACCCATTGGTTATGTGAATTCATTTTTGGACCACCATTGTCCTTATTTTTCAGTTATATACAAAGTAGAGGTGTGCAAAAAACCGAATTAACCGAACCATAACCGAGTTAACCGATAAAACCGAACCGAAAAACCCCCGAAAAAACCGAACCAAATAAAAAACCGGTGGGTCGGTTAATGGTTTTCTTGAAAACCGAAAGTAGTGGGTCAGTTATGGTTATCACTATTTCCATACCCACCATAACCAAACCGAACCAACATGTAATAAATCTTTGTAAGATTTAGGGCTTTTCACCATTTTTTTAAATATTTGATGTTTTTGATTAAATTTTTTTAGTATTTATAGGTTATTTCATATCGTTTTATGGTTTTAGTTGAATTTATGGAATATATCACATCACTTTATTTGAATATTCGGTAATAATCGGTGTTAATATTATAGATTATATGTATTTTTTGATACTATGTAATATACTAATACATAAAAATATGCAATAACATTTTATTCCATGTTAAAAAAAATTAAGCTTAAGCTATTTGTAGCTAGGCTGAATACACGGTTAACCAAAAACCACCATAAACCGACTAGCTATAACCATCAAAACTGATTAACCATAACCGTCATAACCGATCGGTTATGGTTATGGTTATCCATTAACCGACATCGCGGTTATGGTTATGATTTTAGGCCAAAGCCGACTCATGCATGGTATGATGAATTTCACAAGTAGCCCATTTGAAAAATTCGTTGGCCGTTCAGAATTTTTTTTTTAAATTGTATACACACCTCCATTGCCAACTTACTCCGATGACCATAATTTGCCTCTAAATAATTAGAAAACCAAAAAAAATAAAAACTTGAACACGATTCACCGCATGTTTTAAACCCATTGGTTATGTGAATTCATTTCTGGACCACCATTGTCCTTATTTTTCAGTTATGATACAAGGGTAGGGGTCCATTCCATCCCCACATTTAAGATAATAATTTTGTTATACTAGAAAAAACAAAAGTCGACCAGTTTCACTTAATGAGGGTGAAATGGGTGTTAAATAGAAACACTTAAAATTTTGAATTAATCTTTGTCATATGTTGCGAATCTTGAATGTATTATATAGCCTAAAGAGGTTGTAAGCATCAGTGACGAATTTAGAAATTTTTTTCTAAAAGTGTGGAAATTTGTTAAGGATTTTAAGCCCCTAACTATATAATATTTTAGACCCCTTAACAATTTCTAGTCTCATCACTAACATTTTCTAATTAAAAGGGATTTGTAATTGCCATTTCAAAAATCCAACACCTATTTGCTAGGAGTAATTCATCTCATGAAATATTTACAGACGTTCCAACTTTGAACATATATTCTTTTAGCAATCCCATACTAATTGAAAATTAACCAAATTAGTTTTTGATGAAGTGGACTGCTTATACGGTTACAAAAGTCAAAGTTTTGATGACGTGGACTATTTGTGTGACAAATAAGTCAAAGGTTTGATGATGTGGACTGCTTATGTAGCAACGTTTTGATGACGCGGACTGCTTATGTGATAGTCCATGTCAGCAACAACTAAGTGTGTTAACTTTTAGTTAGTATGAGATTGATGAAGAAAAATATGGTATAAGTTAGGGTTGTTTGTAAACATTTCCTAAGTTGAGCTTAATCCCAGCCAATAGGTTAAAGTCGGGAATAAACAACTATACTTTAACAAACTTTACAAAGTTTGGGTTAAAAGTAAACTGCCATTTTGGTCCCTGACTGTTGGTCACTTTTGCCACTTTATCATATTTGTGACAACAGCTTAGCTATGGTCTTTGGATATCTTGTAAATTAGTAAAACGATAAACGCTTAGCGAGTTTAGCTTTGTTTGGTAAATTAGTAGTGATTGGGCTAACCAAATCCACAATGGGGGATTGGTAGGCGAATTGGGCTTGTCCAATTCACAGCCCATGACCTAACCTATGTGCATGGCTATAGTATATAACCAACATTATGCTTTAGGGTTTAGGTTAGACACTTGAGAGACAGTTAGACATCATAGACAGTTTGAGAGAGTTTGAGAAAACACAGAGAAAGGCTGTGCGTTCTTGTGATCTTGAGTGGTTGTAAACAATCGGTTTGATAATCACAGAAGATCAGTTTGTGAATTGTTTTCAAATTCTTCATCTATACTTGTTTCTGTGTTCGTTGATTAATCAAGGAGATTCTGCATCCTTGATTAGTTATTAGTTTTGTGACGATCCATTGAGACTAATGGACCTACACTCAAACCTTTTGAATCTGGGTCCTGTGGTTTCAGTTTTATTGCCATTTTGGTCCAAAAGTAAAATCAGGTCATATTTGTCTAATAAAATCCTGGTATTTTGTCCTTTTCCACAGGGGCAAGATGGTCATTATATTTTTTATTATAACACATTATTAATTAAAATAATAAAATTAAATAATCCATTTGACCATATGAAAACACAACTCATCATCTTCCTCCAAACCCTAATCCATCATCTTCTTCAAACCACATTCTCCTGCAAGTGAAGACCGAGATTCAAAGCACGCCGAGCACCAAATTTGGTCATCACTGAAATCATACCGTCACCGGCGCAATAATAACTCACCTCAGAAGCCGTAATAAAAAACGCACAACCGCTTGACTCCCTCATCCTCTCAACACTTCAGATCTACAACACACTCACATGTACACAATTGATTTCGACAGGAATGAGATGTCACACCCCAACCGATGGTGGAAACATCGGGGTTAGTGGCACTAGGCGACCAGATTGATTTCACGAGATGTTCCATAACAATCATTTAACATATCACAACCTGCTTAATATCCCATACTATTAAACGTAACATTTAAACAATCATTACAAAACGGAGATTTCTCATAAAACTCAACCGGGTTCGATATCCCCTAGATTTTTATTGCAAACCGTTCTAAACAAAAACAAACATAACTAAACTATGCTAAGCATGCAACATCCAAGCGTCCAATGCTAAAATCCTTAACCTGTTACATACGTTAAAATAAAAGTCAATACAATTAAGTAAAGGTGAGCATACGAGTTTGAATAATACTAGCATAATCGAGAAAAGCGTTTGCGAAACAATCTAATTACATATCATGATACATCAAACACTTAACATAACATAGGCTCATTTCTCATGCTAACTACCGTGAGAAGGCTTACGCGTCCATCCTAACTAGACCCCGTCGGATGTAAGCCACACTATAATACCATACTAGCTAAGGAGGTAAGTTAACGAAAACAAATCCTAGTCACATGTTTCTAGTATCACGTATCGAGCATATACAATCAGATTATTCGCATGTGATAAACAGTTTTGATTTGTGATGTGATTTTGATATAGGAACGTATGTAACACCCAAAAAGTGCGTTAAAGCGAAAATGGGTCAAGTATACTCACTACGGGTGCGTTTTAGTTAGCTTAGAGATTCTGAAGAGAGTTGCGGAGAATGCCGGTTCAGCCTGTAAACGAACAGAAGTGCATCAGTCTTCCGAAAAGTCGAAACGGTGAAGTTTGGGTTGGGCGGTAGACAAGTTCGGGTGAACTTTTATGTGGACATACAAGTTCGAGCGGACTTGTACAAACCTGTTGAGTTATGAGTAAAGTTTGGGCGAACTTGTGGGATTTTGGTAGAGATTTGACAAGTTTGGCCGAACTTGTGAAGGTCCTAGGAGACTTCGCAAGTTCGAGCCAACTTGGGGTTTCTTGAAGGAGGTTGAGTAATTCCACTCAAGTTCGGCCGAACTTGACCCCTAGAGGGCAAGTTCGAGCGAACTTGACCTGCTGTGCTGACAAAAAAACAGTGCAATCTAGAGCGAACTTGGTGTTTTCGGGTCCAAAATCTTGCGTTTTCGCGTCGTTTGCTGAGGAAATCGAGTGCCCATCCCTCCAACCTTAAGCCACTGAGTAAAGCTTAGGCAAGAGAGGTCTTTTGGAGCGAACTTAGCCATTTTACAGAAACTCGGGCTAATCCGGGCGAACCGGAGGGTTCGTACGGGTTAGTCCAGCTTGTGTAAAGTGACGGTTTCGTCCTTGTGCTTCCGAATCTGAGATTTAGCTTGACAACGCCTCGTTCCACTCAAAAGTGAACGAAACATACGTCATTAGTCCGAAAATGGTGTAGAAATCAATGCTTTAAAGGTTTTACTCAGATCTAAGCATATATCTGAGTGAAAAACGGAAGTTTTATGTAAAAAGATGAAGATTTTAATAAACAGAAGAGATTTTATGAAAACGAAGGCTATGCCTTGTGCCAAAATCGTTGTAAACCTTCGTAAAACGTTGATAAATGTTGTTGCAGTGAAATCGGGTTGGTTCTTACTTAGAAAACAGAGGGTTTTGGGTTTCGGGAGCTCTAGGCGAACTTACAGCAAGTTCAAATGAGAGGAATGAGCTGAGGATTTATAGGAGAAGGCAAGAATGGAGGCTGGTGGAGTCAAGTTCGGCCGAACTTGCATGTATTCATGCAAGTTCGCGCGAACTTGTGAGATAATTGAAGGAGAAGTGCCAAGTTCGACAGAACTTGACCTCCTCGAGGTCATGTTCGAGCGAACTTGAGGTCTCTGAGGATTTCAATTGGCCAGTCAAGTTCGGCCGAACTTGGTAACACCAAGTTCGAGCAAACTTGACTCAATTATTGGGTTTTCTTCGTTTATTTCGCGTTAAGAGTTCGTTTGGCGACTCGGTTCGTATTAAATAGTTATATTACGCGTTATATTAAAGCGTTAAGTGTTCTATTTGATATAATAGCGCGATTTAGCGATTTGAGAGTGCGAGAGCGATGCAATAGTGAGCGTAATCATAACCACAAACACACATAACACATAAACTAATATTACCACATAATTCCAGTAAACCAAATAAGTAATTGCGTTGAGATTGCAATGAGATAGCGATGAGATGTGCGATGCGTTGAGTTAAATAAGCGTTTAATATGCGTTTAGATGCGATATAACTTACAAACCTTAATTAATTAACATAAACTTTTCTTATAAATCGAATCTCGGAATTACAACGGATAGATACAACGGTAAAACAAAGAAAAAGATAACAACGAAATTTAGAGTTGTTACAGTCTCCCCTACTTTAGGGAATTTCGTCCCGAAATTCAAGTAGTAGCTGTAACAAAGAGGTGTGAGTATTTAGCCTTCTTGTCACTTTCCAATTCCCAGGTGAACTCGGCGTCCCGTTTGCCTTCCCATCGGACCTTCACGATAGGGATGCGAGAGCGCCTGAGTTTCTTGGTCTCTCGGTCCATGATCTCTACAGGCTTTTCGACGAAATGGAGAGTCTCGTTGATTTGCAGATCTTCGAGAGGTACATGGAGATTCTCTTCGGCTAGACACTTTTTGAGGTTAGACACGTGGAAAGTCGGATGTACGTTGTTGAGTTCCTCCGGTAATTCGAGTCGGTAGGCTACTTTCCAGATCCTTTCCAGAATCTTAAAGGGACCAACGTATCGAGTCGCTAGCTTTCCTTTCTTGCCAAAGCGGACCACTCCCTTCCAAGGTGCAAGCTTTAGGAGAAAGTGGTCTCCCACTTTGAATTGTAGGGGCTTGCGGCGTTTATCGGCGTAACTCTTTTGACGACTCCGAGCTTTCAAGAGATTGTCTCTGATCTGGAGGATCTTGTCCGTCGTTTCTTGAATTAGCTCGGGACCGGTGATTTGTGCTTCTCCGATCTTGTGCCATGCAATACGCGATCGACATTTCCTTCCATACAGTGCTTCAAAAGGAGCCATTTGAATTTTGGTTTGATAGCTATTATTGTACGAGAATTTAATTAAAGGTAATGCGTATCCCATTTCCACCGAAATCTATGATGCACGCACGAAGCATGTCTTCGAGGGTGCGGATCGTGCGCTCAGTCTGACCATCGGTTTGAGGGTGAAAAGCGGTACTGAGATTGAGAGTAGTACCGAGAGCGGATTTAAAAGTCTCCCAGAGACGCGAGGTAAAGCGACCGTCGCGGTCAGAGATGATGTCACGAGGCGTCCCGTGTCAACAAATAACTTCGTCGGTATAGATTCGGGCTAACCGTTCGACCTTAAAGTCTTCTCGTATAGCAATAAAGTGCGCTGATTTAGTAAGACGATCGACGATAACCCAGATGCTATCGTGACCAGATGAAGTGCGAGGGAGTTTCGTAACGAAGTCCATAGCTATACTCTCCCACTTCCACATCCGGGATTTAGGGTTGTTCAAGTAAGCCAGAGGGCCTTTGATGTTCGTCTTTAACTTTCGAGCAGGTTAAGCACTTTGAGACGTACACGGCGATATCCTTTTTCATACCCGGCCACCAATACTTAGGACAAAGGTCCTGATACATTTTGTCGGCTCCGAGGTGAATGGAATATCGAGATTTATGAGCTTCGGTCATTAGCAAATTACGAAGATTATTTCGACTAGGAATCCAAATGCGATTTAGATAGTAATAAATACCATCGGGCTTAGATACTAGCTGAGTTTCGGCACCACATTTCATTTCGTCTTCCAAGGTATTCTCGTTGAAACAAGCAAATTGGCTTCGCGAATAAGAATTTCAAGATTATTCCAAGCTTGGGAGTCACGAACACTATATACATAGCTTCGTCGACTTAGAGCATCGGGGACGATGTTTGCTTTGCCGGGGTGGTAGCGTATCTCGCAATCGTAGTCGTTGAGAAGTTCAACCCATCTGCGTTGGCGCATATTCAGTTCCTTTTGATTAAAGATATGTTGTAGGCTCTTATGGTCGGTGAAGACCATACACTTAGTCCCGTAAAGGTAGTGTCGCCATATCTTTAATGCAAAAACAACTACACCGAGTTCGAGATCGTGGGTTGTGTAGTTCTTCTCGTGGATCTTGAGTTGTCGTGACGCATACGCGATAACTTTGTTTCGTTGCATGAGAACACAACCAAGACCTAAGTTAGAGGCATCGCAATAAACAACAAAATCGTCGTTTCCGTCGGGTAAGGCGAGAACGGGAGCGTTGCATAGCATGCGCTTGAGAGTTTAAAAGGCTTCCTCTTGTTTGGTTTCCCAAACGAAAGGCTTGTCCTTATGAGTTAAAGCGGTAAGCGGAACGGTGATTTTTGAAAAGTCAGTGATGAATCGACGGTAGTAACCCGCCAATCCAAGAAATGAACGGATTTCAGATGCATTCTTCGGCGTAATCCAACTCTTGACGGCTTTGATCTTTGCAGGGTCGACGTGAATTCCTTGACTATTAATGATGTGGCCGAGAAATTGGACTTCTTCGAGCCAGAATTCACATTTTGAGAACTTAGCATAAAGGCGATTACCCTAAAGTAGCTCGAGAACTAACCAAAGGTGACGCGCATGTTCGGCTCTCGACTTTGAGTAAATAAGAATATCATCGATGAAAACGATAACGAAATGATCTAAGAAAGCTTTACACACACGGTTCATCAAATCCATGAAGACCGCGGGTGCATCGGTAAGACCAAAAATGGCCATAGCGAGTGCGAAAGGCGGTTTTCGGAATGTCTTCTGCCAACACGCGTAACTGATGATAGCCCGAACGTAAGTCGATCTTAGAGAAACAAGTAGCACCTTGAAGCTGATCAAATAAGTCGTCGATACGAGGAAGAGGATAGCGGTTCTTTATCGTGAGTTTGTTAAGTTAAAGATAATCGATGCACATTTGGAATGATCCATCCTTCTTTTTCACGAAGAGGACGGGTGTGCCCCATGGCACAGTGCTCGGGCGTATGAAACCTTTATCAAGAAGCTCTTGAAGTTGGCTCGATAGCTCGCGCATTTCGGATGGTGCGAGACGATAAGGAGATTTAGCAACAGGAGTAGCACCTGGAATCAAATCGATACGGAATCCAACATCTCGAGTAGGGGGTAAACCGGGTAAATCGTCGGGAAAGACTTTAGGAAATTCACAAACAACGGAAACGTCTTTATAAGTCTTCTTTTCTTTCTCCGGATTCACAATGTGGGCGAGGAAAACAACACATCGCTTTTGCAAGAATTGTGTGCTCGAGTACATGACCAAAGCGTCAACTTCTTTGAGGGAGTCTCACCTTAGACATGAAGTTGATCACCATTCGAGAGGGGGAAACGAATCATCTTATCGGAGCATACAACTTCAGCATGGTTTTCACGAAGAAAGTCTATACCTACTATGATATCGAAGCTACCTAACTGCATAGGTATGAGATTAATCGAGAAGACATGATTGTTGAGATCGAGAGAACAACCACGTAAGACAAAGTTAACGGTAACGGTTCTTCCGGTGGTGACTTCCACGTCGAAAGTCTTTGGGAGTTTAGCGCGCTTACATTTTAAAACCTTTTCGAATTCTAACGATACAAAACAGTTATCGGCACCGGTATCAAATAAACATGAAGCATAAATACCATTAACAAGAAACATACCATTGACAACATTGTTGTCATTCTGGGCCTGGCGGTGGTTCAAATTGAAAGCCCTTCCACGCGCAGCTTGTTGTTGCTGCTGGGGCTGCAGTGGTGGCTGCTGTTGGGGCTGCTGCTGCTGCTGAGGCTCTTGCTTGACGGTACGATTCGGGCAGACGTTTGCAAAGTGGTTCGGGTCACCACATACGAAGCACACTCGTGCCTTTGGAGTCTGCTGCTGATTGGCCTGGGGTGGAGCTGGTAGAGCTGGAGCTGCTGGAGCTTGAGGAGCTGGCTGACGCGGGCCGGTACGGTAACTCACTGTAAAGTGGCCGTAGATGTTGAAATTTGTGCAAAAATGACAGTTTCCACCCACCACATGATGATAGGTGCACTTAGGGCATAGTGGGTGAGGTCCGGTATACAAACGCTTAGCTGGAGGTGCGTTTGGTGCTGTGGACTGTAGCGATTGAGGGTTTGCTGGAGGCGGCGAGAGCGAAGTTCTTGCTCGGGTTTTCTCACTTGCGACCACAACGACTGTTCTTTAACTCGCGGGGCTGATCGGTAATAGGAGTTGCTGATTCGGTAAAGGCCTGGTTCGCAACCTTGCTATTCTTAAAGTAACCAGACTGAACTTGCTTGTCGCTAATTTCCGCAGCGAGCTGATAAGTCTCCTCGATGGTAGCAGGGCGTGCTGCTTGCACAAAGTCAGCGATGCAATCGGGCAGAGCGTTGAGGTACTTCTTGATGGCTTTTTCGGTCATGTCCACTTGATCGGGACATATGATACTCAACTGTTTGAAGCGAGCTGTGAGACCAGCGTTGTCAGGACCATCCTGCTTGATATTCCAGAACTCATTTTCCAACTTTTGAATCTCGTAGGGAGGGCAGAATTCCTTGATCATAATTTCCTTAAGTTCCTCCCAGGGAGACCGTAGGCTTCGTCATTTCCGCGCCTGTTGCGCTCGGCGGTCCACCAGTCAAGTGCACTCGACTGAAAGACAACAGCGGTGTTCACAGTGCGGAGGTTCTTAGGACATCCGCTTTGCCTGAATGTAACCTCGATCGAGTCAAACCAGTGGAACATGGCACTCGGTCCTTCGGTGCCTGAGAATGTAAGCGGTCCACATGCTTTGAACTGCTTAAAGCTGAAGTGGGGTTTCGGAGCATCATTCTTAGAATCAACAGATGAGTTGCTGCTAATCGCTTGAATTTCGCTAACAATTTGTAGAATCACCTTAGCCATTTCCTTGGCTACCAGAGAGGCGATGCGTTTGTCGGCGTTGTTGCGCTGAACGGTGCGGCGAGTGTGAGATCCCATTGATGCCATCTACATAAAGGATTTTAGATTAGATGAGATTCGATTATAATAGAGTTATGTTTAAATATTTATTATTATTATTCATACAAGCACAAAACACATAAACACGTATCCACGTAAGCACATAAACACGTAAGCACGTAAGCACATAACCACGTAAGCACGTAAGCACATATTTTGCACGTATTCACCTCTAATAAATCATTATGAGTAGCGCGATATGAGATGCGAGACATGAGCGAGATATAAAAAATATATAATAGCGAGATAATACCGCGTATGAGACACACACGTTCCCATAGGCGTAAGCGAGTTAAGCGTTTTAGTTTGGTTGGTGTATTATTTAGTGTTTTAGATTGCGAGAGCTGTGCGAGTTGTGTATATATTCGACGGAGCGTAAATGCGATAAATCGAGAAATCGATAAAGCGAGAAATAAATAAGGTGAGAAATTGAATATTTCGAAGATTCTCAAAATTTTAAACACATAAATAATAATAAACTCGATGATGCGTAAATCGACGATATAGGCTTAAATCAATTGGGAGTGTCCGGGGTTTTGAGACGTTGACTATCCAAAGTAGTTCAATTACCCTTTGCATTTGAACGAACGCTTTGGCCTAATAGGTAAACGTTCTCACCGCAAGCGGCTAACGACATTTACCCTTCCAGTTAATACGTGTTCCAAACCATTAGCATAACCGAGACTTTGGTGAGATTGAAAATCGAAAGGCCAAATTAGTTACTAAGATGCGGGTATAACCACTAACTTAGCAACGTCGTTCCTAGTTGTGGGACGCGCACCGATCATATCGGGCGTGTCACACCCCGACCCGCAGTGGAAAAGGTGATCGGGGCATGATTGGGTTTTCATCAAAGCTCATGACATTTATTATAATGTTTCATATTTATTATTACAATTTAAAAGGAGATCATACAATCATAATTACAACATGTTCTATACATCTTTCTAGACTTCATTATTTTCTTCTAAGGCACTTTTCCTATGTTTTCCATGCTTCATCCTGTTCACCTGTATCATGTGTAAAAATGGTTTTTGGATCAACAAAAAGTTGGCGAGTGAATCCTATGAAAGACATTTAAACAAGTTCATTGAATTGATTATAAAATAAAGTGCATAACCACATATGAGTAAATGTAGATGTAAATTTATTCACAAAACACTTAATATTAAATAATGCACACACATACAATAATAGATTGTTTTGAGGCACGCGTTGTTCAACTCGTCTCCCACGAGGAACTGATGGGCCTAATGAATGAGTTTTGAGGCACGCGTTGTTCTACGAACTGATGGGCCTAATGAATGAGTTTTAAGGCACGCGTTGTTCAACTCGTCTCACACGAGGAACTGATGGGCCTAACAAATAATTTGCATATAACTTGACAATATGTAATACATAACTACAAACAATATTTACATTCTAAGTTTAGATCATAATATGGTATAACACGAGTTTGAATAAACGAATTAGTTTAAGCGACACATGATACACCCCAAAACGTGAATAAAAAGGGGAGTTTGTAAGAATTCACTCACAGTGGTTGCGTTTCTTGGATTGATGATGAATGCGCACGAATTTGGATTTAACCACGAGAGAAACTAACCTAGATAATAACATAACGGTTCGGTAAATAAGCGGATTTTATTAATCAATTTTAGTAGGATTTTTGGATATATTTTTGTGAGTTTAAGGTTATTTTCTAACTTTAAAAACGTTATTTTTAAGTATTTTTAATTGATTTTTAATTTAAATAAATAAAGAAAAAAAATAATAAAAAAAATGTTGACTTTTTGACTTTGACCGTTGACCGTTGACCATGACTTGTTGACCGTTGCCGGTTCGGTCAGTTATATCGTTGCACTGAGTGAGGTTCGAACCGGTGACCTCCCGTACGCGTGCACGCAGCTCTACCAACTGAGCTACGTGTCTAACTCGAAATATTTCTGTTTTTAATTATATTTATACACTATTTAAGTTAATCCGAAAATCATTTGTTTTAAAAAGGATTTAATGGTATCGACTCGGTGCTCTCCACAGGTCTCGAACCCGGGACCTGTGGTTTAGTTTGGCACACAGTCCACCGCTGGACTGTGTGTCTAACTTGGTAAATATTCCGGTTTTTATTATACTTAACATCTTACTGCGTGTGGATCCGGTTTAGTTTTAAAAAAAGACATTTTTATCACAGCGAATGTGCGTGTGTCAAGGATCGAACTCGGGACGTATGCGTATTGTTTGCACACAGTCCACCGCTGGACTGTGTGTCTAACCCGTTTATAATACCGATTTTAATTAATCTTATATCATACACGACTTCGTCTTCTTCGTTCAAAACACAGACAACGGTTAAACCAACTGTTTCTTGTTTAATTCGGTTAACGAATATTATGAGCAATTGAAAGGTAATGAACGGAGAGGGTTTGGGGAAAGAAAGTACCGGAACAGGTCGTCTTTTTCAGAACTCCGGCAAGGATCGCCGGCTCTGTTTTGTGAGCTTCCTCTGTTCGGGTCAAATAACAGTTTTGAGTATGAAAGTGGGGTACTAAACAAGGATTAACAGAAGTTTTGAATGTTCATACCGATTCACAGCGTGAGATTGGAAATTCCAGAAGTTTTCCGGCGAGAGCTGAATATTCCGGCTATGTCGTCCGGGATTGATTCTGATTGTTGGTTTGAAGTTAGTAACAGTCTAACAACGGATTGAAACATAAAGAGTCGAGGTATTTACCGTGTTGATGAAAGTCTCGGTTTTCCGGCGACTTGCTGAGATTTTCCGGCGAGTGAAATTGATTCAAGAATCGGTGCGATTTTGAGCGAAAAGTTTACCAGAGGCTAGGGTGTGCATTTATAGGGAAGAATCAAGTTGAATTGGGTCTGTTTCCCGTCTCGATTCATTGGTCAGCCGTTCTCCGGCGGTTACGACGGATGTCGCGGAACTGGACATCGGTTATAACCGATGGCGTCGTTAATTCTTACGTTAAGTCAAAAGTAACCGACGATAATTGGCGAAATCGTCGGATTTTCCGGCGTCTGCGGATTTGGGCGCGCTGTTGACTGGGTTTGATTTTCCAGTTTTATTATATGTATTAATTGTTTCAATATGTTATCAAACAACACAAGTGGCGGAGTGGTTGGATGGATGTGAGTTAAGACTTGGTGATACTCTCGGCTGACCCGGGTTCGAAACCCGGCATCAGTAATTAATTTTTATTTCACTATTTTTAATACATTTTCAAATATAAATTTTATATTCTAATATATTTATTAATTATGTATCGTTTAAAATTAATTTGAGCATTAAATACGCAACAAAATTTTTAACTGGTTGTTCGGTTAATAAACGAAGCGGGTTTGGTTAACCCGGTTTTTTACGGATGTTACAGTATCCCCTACTTTTAGAAATTTCGTCTCGAAATTTAAGTAGTGGAATGTTTGACTCAAAAGGATGGTGTTTTAATTTGACAATTACATACTAAGAAGGGAGTAAGAGTTAAATTTTTGCTTGAGGCGGTAACGTTCCTTGTAAGGGTTGAGTACCCTGCTACAGGAATCGCTTTTTGTTGCCTACGGTAAAGAATATTTAGAAATCGTGTTGATTGACCAAGTATAATTTCATGCGCAAGAGTTTGGATACGTTTGGAAAGATAAGGTTATATCCTAAAACAAAACTTCTACTACTAAAACCTACATGGAACTTCTCATAACCGCCTGACAATGCCTCTGATCCTTTGGCAAGAATACTTATATATAGGAAGTACCAGCGGCGTATCCACCATATTCTTGTCAAATTTTCATTGGTTTTATCAGTAAGTTATGATTGGGTGATGTGACTCTAGAACATAAATAAACACAACAACCAATGTCTGAGTCCTAATTCTGATAGTATACATGTTTGAATGGTGACAGTACCTCTCTCGTTTGTTATGATGGAGAGGTTAGTCTATGTAGGAATAGAACCCAATCCAATTTCTTTAAATGATGAGATGATATGAATGCTAAATCAGTGAGTATAAAACAAACTTCAACCAAGACATTACTAAATCCTACATGGAACTTCTCATAACCGCCTGACAATGCCTCTGATCCTTTGGCAAGAATACTTATATATAGGAAGTACCAGCGGCGTATCCACCATATTCTTGTCAAATTTTCATTGGCTTTATCCGTAAGTTATGATTAGTTCTATGTGACTCTAAAACATAAACAAACACAATCAACCAAAGCTTGAGTCTTAATTCTGATAGTATACATGTTTGAATAATGACAGTACCTCTCTCGTTTGTTATGATGGAGAGGTTAGTCTATGTAGAAGTGAGACATAACCCAACTTCTTTAAATGTTGAGATTGAAATACGTTGAGATGTATGATGATATGAATGTTAAATCAATGAGTATAAAAACAAAACTGAAATAGTACTTCGCATTAAGATTCTTTAGATAAAATCCCAATTTATAATTGAGATACATAAAGAAAAACATGAAAACTAAATGGTTGGAGTTGAATCTTGATGTTTGGTGAAGGAGACTAGTTGGGTGGTTCGTCATTATCTTCAACAGGATTGGCGTTGATGTTGAAAACTCTTCCTCAGGCAAACTTGTAAGTTTCTCAAGGAAACTTGACAAGTTCGGGCGAACTTATGGGATTTTGGTAGAGATTTGACAAGTTGGGCCGAACTTGTGAAGGTCCTAGGGAGACTTAACAAGTTCGAGCGAACTTGGGGTTTTCTTGAAGGAGGTTGAGCAATTCCACTCAAGTTCGGCCGAACTTGACCCCTAGAGGGCAAGTTCGGGCGAACTTGACCTGCTGTGCTGACAAAAACAGTGCAATCTCGAGCGAACTTGGTGTTTTCGGGTCCAAAATCTTGCGTTTTCACGTCGTTTGCTGAGGAAATCGAGTGCCCATCCCTCCAACCTTAAGCCACTGAGTAAAGCTTAGGCAGGAGAGGTCTTTTGGAGCGAACTTAGCCATTTTACAGAAACTCGGGCTAATCCGGGGAACCGGAGGGTTCTTACGGGTTAGTCTAGCTTGTGTAAAGTGACGGTTTCGTCCTTGTACTTCCGGATCTGAGATTTAGCTTGACAACGCCTCGTTCCACTCAGAAGTGAACAAAACATACGTCATTAGTCCGAAAATGGTGTAGAAATCAATGCTTTAAAGGTTTTACTCAGATCTAAGCATAGGTCTGAGTGAAAAACAGAAGTTTTATGTAAAAAGATGCAGTTTTTCATAAACAGAAGAGATATGATGAAAACAAAGGCTATGCCATGTGCCAAAATCGTTGTAAACCTTAATAAAACGTTGATAAACGTTGTTGCAGTGAAATCGGGTTGGTTCTTACTTAGAAAACAGAGGGTTTTGGGTTTCGGGAGCTCTGGGTGAACTTACAGCAAGTTCAAATGAGAGGAATGCGCTGCGTATTTATAGGAGAAGGCAAGAATGGAGGCTGGTGGAGTCAAGTTCGGCCGAACTTGTATGTATTCATGCAAGTTCGCACGAACTTATGAGATAATTGAAGGAGAAGTGCCAAGTTCAACCGAACTTGACCTCCCTGAGGTCATGTTCGAGCGAACTTGAGGTCTCTGAGGATTTCAATTGGCCAGTCAAGTTCGGCCGAACTTGGTAACACCAAGTTCGAGCGAACTTGACTCAATTATTGGGTTTTCTTCGTTTATTTCGCGTTAAGAGTTTGTTTGGCGACTCGGTTCGTAATAAATAGTTATATTAAGCGTTCTATTAAAGCGTTAAGTGTTCTATTTGATATAATAGCGCGATTTAGCGATTTGAGAGTGCAAGAGCGATGCGATAGCGAGCGTAATCATAACCACAAACACACATAACACATAAACTAATATTACCACATAATTCCAGTAAACCAAATAAGTAATTGCGTTGAGATTGCAACGAGATAGCGATGAGATATGCTATGCGTTGAGTTAATTAAGCGTTTAATATGCGTTTAGATGCGAATCTCGGAATTACAACGGATAGATACAACGGTAAAACAAAGAAAAAGATAACAACAAAATTTAGAGTTGTTACAGTCTCCCCTACTTTAGGGAATTTCGTCCCGAAATTCAAGTAGTAGCTGTAACAAAGAGGTGTGAGTATTTAGCCTTCTTGTCACTTTCCAATTCCCAGGTGAACTCGGCGTCGCGTTTGCCTTCCCATCGGACCTTCACGATAGGGATGCGAGAGTGCCTGAGTTTCTTGGTCTCTCGGTCCATGATCTCTACAGGCTTTTCGACGAAATGGAGAGTCTCGTTGATTTGTAGATCTTCGAGAGGTACATGGAGATTCTCTTCGGCTAGACACTTTTTGAGGTTAGACACGTGGAAAGTCGGATGTACGTTGTTGAGTTCCCCGGTAATTCGAGTCGGTAGGCTACTTTCCCGATCCTTTCCAGAATCTTAAAGGGACCAACGTATCGAGGCGCTAGCTTTCCTTTCTTGCCAAAGCGGACCCCTCCCTTCCAAGGTGCAACCTTTAGGAGAACGTGGTCTCCCACTTTGAACTGTAGGGGCTTGTGGCGTTTATCGGCGTAACTCTTTTGACGACTCCGAGCTTTCAAGAGATTGTCTCTGATCTGGAGGATCTTGTCCGTCGTTTATTGAATTAGCTCAGGACCGGTGATTTGTGCTTCTCCGATCTCGTGCCATGCAATAGGCGATCGACATTTCCTTCCATACCATGCCTCAATAGGAGCCATTTGAATGCTGGTATGATAGCTATTATTGTATGAGAATTCGATTAAAGGTAAATGTGTATCCCAGTTACCACCGAAATCTATGATGCACGCACGAAGCACGTCTTCGAGGGTGCGGATCGTGCGCTCAGTCTGACCGTCGGTTTGAGGGTGAAAAGCGGTACTGAGATTGAGAGTAGTACCGAGAGCGGATTTAAAAGTCTCCCAGAGACACGAGGTAAAGCGACTGTCGCGGTCAAAGATGATGTCACGAGGCGTCCCGTGTTGACAAATGATTTCGTCGGTATAGATTCGGGCTAACCGTTCGACCTTAAAGTCTTCTCGTATAGCAATAAAGTGCGCTGATTTAGTAAGACGATCGACAATAACCCATATGCTATGTGACCAGATGAAGTGCGAGGGAGTTTCGTAACGAAGTCCATAGCTATACTCTCCCAATTCCACATCCGGGATTTCGGGTTGTTCGAGTAAGCCAGAGGGCCTTTGATGTTCGGTTTTAACTTTCAAGCAGGTTAAGCACTTTGAGATGTACACGGTGACATCCTTTTTCATACCCGGCCACCAATACTTAGGACGAAGGTGCTGGTACATTTTGTCGGCTCCGGGGTGAATGGAATATCGAGATTTATGAGCTTCGGTCATTAGAAAATTACGAAGATTATTTCGACTAGGAATCCAAATGCGATTTAGATAGTAATAAATACCATCGGGCTTAGATACTAGCTGAGTTTCGACACCACATTTCATTTCGTCTTCCAAGGTATTCTCGTTGAAACAAGCAAATTGGGCTTCGCGAATAAGAATTTCAGGATTATTCCAAGCTTGGGAGTCACGAACACAATATACATAGCTTCGTCGACGACGTTTGCTTTGCCGGGGTGGTAGCGTATCTCGCAATCGTAGTCGTTGAGAAGTTCAACCCATCTGCGTTGGCGCATATTCAGTTCCTTTTGATTAAAGATATGTTGTAGGCTCTTATGGTCGGTGAAGACCGTACACTTAGTCCCGTAAAGGCAGTGTCGCCATATCTTTAATGCAAAAACAACTGCACCGAGTTCGAGATCGTGGGTTGTGTAGTTCTTCTCGTGGATCTTGAGTTGTCGAGACGCATACGCGATAACTTTGTTTATCCCTAATTGCTGGAAGAATCGGCTTGTAGATGTCGACCCAGAACCATCCAACACCACAACCACCTAAATATCAACCTCCAGCCGCCAGTCGGCGGTACAGCCACTAAAATCCGCCACCCGACAACACCAAACACCCTCCTATGTCGATACGTCGATCCAGTCGCCAAACACCGCCCCGCCTCCATCTTCTTCTCATCGCCACCGCCACAGATGGTGGGTGTGCAAGGCTAACACGGCTGGCCGCTGTGAGAACAAAACCGTTCATTATCATCATCATTTGCTTGTTGCTGACTTGGATCGGTTTGTGTGTTAACACTTGTTTACTGAAGTTGTTTTTGTAATTGATTTGTGTGCACTGGATTTGTGTTGTTGATATAGTGCAAGTTTTAGGTATTTGATAGATGTAGTGATGTTTTAAATTATCGATCTTCACTGAGAATGGGGTTTGGAGAAAATGATGGATTAGGGTTTGGGTCTAGGGGAAGATGAAAAGTCTGCTTTTATATGGTCAAAGGGATTATTTAATTTTATTATTTTAATTAATAATGTGTTATAATAAAAATTATAATGACCATTTTGCCTCTGAGGAAAAGGACAAAATACCAGGATTTTATTAGACAAATATGACCTGATTACTTTTGGACCAAAATGGCAATAAAACTGAAATCACAGGGACCCGATTCAAAAGGTTTGAGTTTTGGACTAAAGTGGCAAAAATGACCAAACCTCATGGACCAAAATGACAGTTTACTCTTGGGTTAAACTATGAAATACTATAAATAATAAAGGTAGATAAATCTAATAAAATAATTATTTCATATTGAAGAGGGCGAGGAAGCTTGTCACCAACCATCGGACCAAGAATGATATTGTACTAAAGTACAGTGAAGTGTAATATGTCTATATATATAGAGACGCCGTTTCTAACCCTAAGATAACAACATAATCAATACAATATTACATTTGGTGATTTATCCTAATATTAGAGTTGGTGCTCACAACTCGTTAGAAAACCATTGATGAGGCGTCAGCGCTGTCACACCTCAACCGATGGCTGAATCATCGGAGCGTGACACTAGGCGAACCAGATTGCTCAAGAGAATCCATAACGACTATTTTAATGACAATACTTAATAACGCTTAATTTCCCGTACAATCAAACTAGCATTCATAAACAGTCAAAACAGATTACAATCTCTTAAACAAAACAAGTTCGACAACCTAGATTTCTATTACATGTGTTTCTAGGATAAGCCCTAAATCCATTTGCAGCAAGTAGAAAATCATCAACCTGCAACATACGTTAAAATAATGTCAATACAAAAATGTATTGGCGAGCATACAGGTTTTGATATAATAGCATAGTAGGTAGAAAATGTTGCGAAATACCACATACATAAACATGACCAACGCATATAAACTCACAAGACAAATTTCTCATGTTAAATTCCTAGAAAAAGGCTATAAGCGCGATGTGTGACTTCCTAGCTAGACCCCGTCGGGTGTTAGCCAAACTATAGTACCATACTAGCTAAGGTGGGAGTTAACGAAAATATGTCCTAGTATATATGAATCAAGCATCATGTGTAGACATGTGTAACGGGTATTCGCGTGTGATAATCAGTTTAGTTTTGCGTTGTGTATTTTGATATGAACGTATGTTACACCCAAAAGTGCGTTTAAAGCGAAAAGGGGTCAAGTATACTCACAGTGAGTGCGTAAACAGCAGACACGAGTGAGATGGAGTGAGGAGAGTGTCGGGTCAGCCTGCGCGTAGAATCAGAAGTGCATCAATCTTCCAGAGTATTGAACAGTCAGAACGGAGAGTCGTGCGAGAATAGTTCCTTTCGCATGAAAATGGAATTTTCGTGCGGAAAATTTCGTGCGAAAATTTGGTGCGAAAATTTCGTGCGGAAATTTTCATGCGAAAATGCCTGTTTTTGTGTCCAAAATCGAGTGTTTTCGCGTCTGTCTTCGGGAAATCGAGTGTTCATCCCTCCAACCTTAGGTTACTGATCAACCTAGCATCAGAGAGGTCTGTTGAGCAAGTGAGTCTCTTGTATGAACTCGGACTGGACCGTGTGAACCAAGTATGGTTCACGAGAGCCAGTCCAGATCGCACAAGTGACTGTTCTTGCGTCTTGGTGCATTAGGGACTAAGACTTCGTCTGAACAGATGTATTTTCGAGTCTATTTCGTGACGGTTTCGACAGCGCCTCGTTCCACTACTTAGTGAACGAAACACTAGTCGGTCTGATCAGTTTTCATGTGAAAATCGATTTGATAAAACAGTTTTGTTAGGATAAACACTTGGTGAGTGTGAAACAACAAGGTTTCGGGTCTGAGAAGCCAAGGCTAACTCAAACATGCTCGGTTAAGTGCTAAATCCTTAAGAAAATCAGAAAGTTTAGGAAAAAAGTTGAAGGTTTTTGTAAAACAGAGAAGTTTAGATGAAATCGGAGATATTCTCGTGCAAAATCGTTGTAAAAACCGTTGTGATTCGTGTGAAAAACGTAGTTTTCTTACTTTGAATAAAGAGAATTCGAGCTGGAGAGCGTTTAGGAGGATGGCAGCAAGTTGGAGTGAAATGGTGAAGGGTTGTATTTATAGGCGGAGAGGAGTGGAGGTGGTTTGGTGATATTTTCGTGCGGAAATCCGTATTTTCATGCGAATAATGCGATTTTCGCACGAAAAATGCCATTTTCGCACGAAATATGTCATTTTTGCATGAAAAATGTCATTTTGGGCCAAAAATGCAACATTTTCGCACGAAAATTGGAATTTTCGTACGCTTTTTTTTTTTATTCTAATGATTAAAACATGCACTTTTTACAAAAGGAACCTATGCTAGAAAAATTCCTAAAATTATTAAAAATCCTTTTGTAATACTTTCATTCGTATTAGTTGATTGTATTAAGAGTTGCATATAAAATGCGATAAAGCGAGTTGTTTGAGCGAGGGTGTTGCGAGTATTAACCGTTTAATAGGCGTCTCAGTTCCCAAGTCTTGAGAGAGTCGCGTTGTCTAAGCGAGCATATAGACTTGGAAACATCACGCAAAGTTTATAGTATTTAGCGAGTGCGTTATAAGCGTTGTGAGGTGCGATGTAGTGTGTTGAAATAAGCGATGTAGTGCGAAAATATGCGATGTATCGTAGTAAGCGATATAGTTTACATTATGATCTGAATCTCTGGTGCTAGGCATAACGAGAGTAACGAGCTACGAAAATGCGGGTTGTTACAGTTTCCCCTGCTTTAGGAAATTTCGTCCTGAAATTTATTCGAAAGGGAGACCTTGAGAATTCACATGAATAGATAGCGATAGAAGCGATAAGACGTTAGGGTAAGTTGAGGATGAATGAGCGATCGATATAGGATTGACGAGTGAAAGCGTCTCGGTGGTGTAGGGAATTGATGAGTAAAGGCGGCTCAATTGACTCGCGGTTGATAACCCACGAGTTGGCGATCCATAAATGTTTTCAAGTTTTTGAAAAGTTTTGTTAACTTATTACAGAAAGGCTTTTAAAGGAAACTTGATTTATGACAATTTTCTCACAACGTGACGTTAGGCTGAGTCGATTTCACATTGTAAGAAGGATTTTACTTGTCTAAAGGTTTTAAAAATCAAAATATTTAGGAAAATTTTCCATTTATTTCCAAAACATAACGGCAAAAACATTTTTTTAACGGTATCAAAAAATTTAATTAGCGTCGAACCCCACATGGCATCTTTCCACGAAAGTTTGTTAATATGGCTAAAACACTTATATATAGGAAGTACCAGCGGCGTATCCACCATGTTTTAGCCATATCGCCTCCGTCTCGTGGAGCGATGTCAGGTGTGTTGACATGATATGGATAGATTTAGATATCCTTGGTCCATGCGGTGAAGAATAGAACCAAGTAATTACAAAGCTTAGATAGCGTCGAACCCCACATGGCATCTTTTCACGGAAGTTTGCTAGTATGGCTAAAACACTTATATATAGGAAGTACCAGCGGCGTATCCACCATGTTTTAGCCATATCGCCTCCGTTTCTTGGAATGATGTGATGTGTGCCAACATGACATGGATGGACTCCAAGCGGCGAATGGTTGGACCATGTTTAAATAGGGAGCCAATTAGCTTGCACGGAGAAGTTGAGTGCATACTTGGTTAGCGATAAAAGCTCACGGGGAATGGTTTGGCGATTGGAATAGCGAAGCGGTAAGAATGAGAGATGCGATAAGCGTTAAAGCGTCACGAGGTAAAGAGGACAAACGAAGAGATAGCGTTCGAGCATCGGGGGGGGGGGAGAAAGCGATAAGCGAAGCGATAGCGTTTCAGCATAGAGAGGAGAAAACGATAAGCGAAGCGATAGCGTTTAAGCGCCGAGAGGAGAAAGCGATTAAGCGAGGCGATAATGTTTAAGCATCGGGAGGAGAAAACGATAAGCGATGCGATATAGATTTAATTGAAAAGTGGGTTCGCGTCGATGTAGACTTATGAAAAGTCTAGCGGTGGCGCGATTCGAGAGGTGATGAGATGTTACGCCTTTGCGAAGGAGTTTGCGTGTGAAAATAATCATCATAATATTAAAGGTCTAATAACGTTCAACTACACATGGCACGTCTCCACGGGAGTTTGTTATATGGCAAAGCACTTATATATAGGAAGTACCAGCAGCGTATTCATCATGCTTTAACCACACCACCTCCGTGCCGTGAATAGGTGTCACGCTTTGTCAACATGGTTAAGACGCTTATATATAGGAAGTACCAGCGGCGTATCCACCATGGTTAACCATGATTTTAATGTTATGGCACCATTAGAACTCACTACGATCCCCATGCAGACACCAGGTTAATCCCGTGTGCACCTGCGATTAATTAGTGTTTGCATGATTATCGTAACTTATTCTAAAGACGCATTGTGGGGATAGAAACATATTATATCGTGATAAACTATATAGCGTTAATAAATAGATTTAGTGTGTGAGCCTAGACTAAGTGCGATGACTCGAGAGGGAGAAAGCGAGAAAGGTCGTCTTAGGTTGAAACAACATCGATTAATAGAACAATTATAAAGCATAAGTACTAAGGTCGAAAATCGTACCGTTAACGACGTCGTCCTGTGCCAGGTCGGTGTCGGTGTCGTCGTCTTCTGCTGCGGGGGCTGCGGGCTGAGTCGGCGGTGCTGGAAGGGCTAACGTATCTGGTTGTCGTGGTCCAGTGCGGCAATTGCTGGTGAGATGACCGAAACAGTCGTAGTTAATGCAATAGCGGCAGCTGGCTCCGACCCGGTGGTGATACGTGCACTTCGAGCATTGGGGATGAGGCCCTGTGTAGTTACGCCTTGGGTAGAATGGAACTGCCTGGAGAGGTTCAGGGTCGAACGATGCAGTCGCCGAGTAGTTGAGACTCGAGTTTTTCCTCTTGCGGCTAGGTTCAACGGTGGCTTGCGGTGGTACGTCATCGTCTTCGTCGTCATCGGACAGCTCGATAGTAGCTTGGTTCAGATTCTTGGTAGGATTCTTGGAGAAAAATCCATCCAAGACTCGCTTGTCATTGATCTCCGCGGCCAACTGATAGGTTTCTTCGATGGTAGCCGGTCTTGCAGCGTTGACAAAATTACCCACACACTCAGGAAAAGCACGTATGTACTTTTTGATAGCCTTTTCGGGAGTGTCGACTTGGCTTGGGCAGATGATGCTAAGCTGTTTAAACCTTGCTATGAGGCCGGCGTTGTCACCTTCAACTTGCTTGATTTTCCAAAACTCGTTTTCTAGCTTTTGGACTTCGTGGGGAGGGCAGTATTCTCTCTTCATAAACTCTTTCAGTTCTTCCCATGATAACGCGTAAGCTGCATCGTTCTCACGTTTGATGCGCTCGGCTGTCCACTAGTCGAGTGCTCTTGATTGAAATACTCCTGTAGCACACGTGGTATGAAGATGCTCAGGGCACCCACTCTGACGGAGGGTAACCTCGATTACATCAAACTAGGTTAAAACTTAAATATTCTTTTTTTTATAATTGAAGTGGGTAGAAGATCAACCAAAATGACGAATATACCCTCACATGTTATGCATGTGAGGGAACTTAACTGAAGAAAATAACGTGGTTAGCTGTAAAGGATTGAACCGCAACAAAAATAAACTTAAAGGCTGTTTTTAGCAACTTTTAAACATTAAGGCTGGAACCTGCAAGTTTAAGGAAACATAAAGGATGTTTTGTGCAATTTACTCTAAATAAAACCATCCCACTCAAACACAGTGCCCCTGCGCGTCGCGGAAGGGCCACCCAGCTCCCTCGCGTGGCGCGGGGGACCACAATTCTTTGATCAAGCGCCCCCGCGCATCGCGAAGGGGACTAATGTCTGCTCCGCGTGGCGTGGGTGGGACAGTTTTCCAGAAATTACAATGCTGGCAGTTTATACCCCTGCCTGGAATTTTACCAAATTTCACGATTTTCGCACCTAATTTGACCCAACTTCAAGTTTACTATTTTTAGAACCTTTCCCCACATTTGTAGGCTCAAAACCTTGACTCGAACCCGGATCCTTTAGCTTTTTAAATCATTCGTTCGGTTTGAAATTAATTACCCAAATGATCCATTAGGAGCACTTCGCATTCTAGATCATGCATCCTACTTTCTTATCACCATTCTCGTCATTTCTACCAACCACAACTCGAATTGTGGTTGATTACAGTAGACAAAACCTTAGCTATTCATTATTATCTTCTAGTATAGTGTTTTACTCAAAACGACCCGAAGCCAAAAAGCTCACACCTCCCATATGTTACCAGAATAGAATAATCGACTCAATCTCAGAATGCATTATTTAATCTACCCCTAGAGGTAGTTTGCCCGAACCATTATCCGACGGCGTATTATGTCCCTAAGGACATATAGGTTTCCAATGGTTTAGTGATTCGTATTTTCGCATTATGGACATGTCCTTGGCTCTAATGGTCGTTTTACCTAAATACAAGAAATTCCTCACTTGATGTGATCTAGTGTCCACCCTCGACTCAACCATCTCTAGTTGGACCATAAGTCCTCACCGAGAGTATGACCATTACACATACCTGGCGCGGGTCAAAACAATGACCCATTATCATTACCTTTCGATTCTATTTTCTAAATTCATGACAATGCATGTCCATACAATGCTTACCTATAAGCATGAAACTTAACAAACAAAGCATTAATATCATATTCAAATGGTGATAACACTACCATTCGACCCAATTGTCCATTTGACTCGTTCTTGGCCTACCCTTTTAGTATTTAAATCTAACTAAGTACTATTTATTAAAAAAGGTACTTACTTACCATCTTATCCACTTGACCCGTCATGGTTTACACCATAGGGTCTTATTTCAAAAATTTCTTACGGTAATAACCGATATGTGGTTACTCGCCATTTACTCATTTGACCCGTTATGGTTTACACCATAAGGTCTTATTTCCAAAATTCATTATTTAATAACCAAGTTACTCTACTCGTCATTTTACTCGTTTGACCCGTTATGATTTACACCATAGGGTCTTATTTCCAAAATTCATTATTTAATAACCAATATGTGTTTACTCGCCATTTTATTCGCTTGACCCGTTACGGTTTACACCATAGGGTTCTACTTCTAAATTCTTTGTTTAATCACCCAATTATTTCCTATCACTTAAGTAGTGATCCTACTTTAGGAGATGAAACCTTTACTTACCTCGCGTCCGATCATGTTTTCTTGTGTTATTGACCCGCTTGACCCATTCCTTTCCAAACTCACACCTAGCATGTTAATAGTCAAATTGGGTTGTTAGGACTAGATGATTCAAATATTTTAAACATGCAAGAATTTTCCATCTCAATTGCACCTTCAAACTTGAAATTTCCTTTGTTTGAGGCTTTTGGGAGGTGTTCTCGCTATCTCTCTCTAAATACGACACACACATACATTGTATGTGTGTGTTTTATTTTCTTCCCTTTTTATATTTTTAACAATCAAGGATGCGCAATTGTAGTCCCTCCATGTTTTGTTTTGTATTTTGTTGTTTATAACCCAGTTAATCTTCATTAATATACAATTATGTAAACTAGGTTAATATTCCTAATTATATAATTCATGTTGATTGTCAAGTGAACATAGTAATTCAATTTACTAAGCTCATGAATGTTACAACCCGACTAAGATTAAGTCCCGATAACCTGAGCCCTTTTATAACTTTATCTTCTAAAAACATTTATTCGTCTTTTATTTAACATTAGGTTTATATTTAAATCCAAATTTTTTTCAGGTTAACTTTTACCACTAATGGTATTTTACCTGCTCATCCCCGGTTAATTTGGCTTAATCTACCCCCCTTAAAGATGTTTCATCCCCTAAATCTTTCTTACGTAGTTGTTCTTGGTGTCAACCCAAAGAATTTAGTTTTGGTTTTCAATTGAGCACAAATCAACTTTAATCATTCTTAGTCTGTATTAACTTTTATTTTTTTAACTGAAGTAGACAATTTTAAATTGTTGATACGACGTTGCATGTAAACTAGTTAGAGTGATGTAGCTAAATTAATTATAATGAAAACTTGTTAGAACGGTGTTCATCTTCCCGCATCATGGCTTCTACAATTTAAAAAAAGTGGCTTTGTAATTGTATTAAACAACAACTTTCATTTTATTAATAAACACTAATATAATGAAACAGATTGGCACCATGGAAGATAGAGGGGTGGTGGTCGTGAACCCTAAGCCAAACAAAGGGCTTACTTCCATAGTAGTTGATTGGATGGAAAAGATTATAGTGAAGCTAATGTATGATTCATCGCAACCTTATCACTGGCTCTCTCATAATTTTGCTCCCGTTCACGAGACTCCTCCTTCCAAACATCTACCCGTAATCGGTCACCTACCGGTAAGTTTTTAGGCACCTACTATCGGTATAATTTGTTTGAGTTATATTCTTGATTTATGTTTGCCACTAAAGTTTTAGAATTGATATTTTGTTCATTTGCTCTTACATATACCATAAACTATTACATTACAATCTTAATTATGAACTAGTCGAGAAGAAATTAACATGTACACGAGTAAAAGTTGGTATGCAAAACTGTTGTTGTAAATCATAAAAAATATTATTTTCTTGATTTTGTATTTATATATTGATTTCTTCCAATATGATAAACTTCCATTGAGACTGTTATATGTCATTAATTAATAGTTGAGTTGTTCACTTATAATGCTTTTGTTTTACATGTATAACTCTAATTCTTGTCTTTTGGTGCTAATATATAATGGAGTTAACTTTAAAACATTTGTGAATATTACAGGAGTGCTTGAATGGGGAGTTTGTTAGAGTAGGCCTAAATCCAAAGTTTCCTCCTGTGGCTGGATATCACTGGTATAAAACATCTACAATATATGTTATTATATCTACCAGTACAAGTGTATATAATCTCACCTAACATTTTTTAAATTTTGTTGCAGGTTTGATGGAGATGGGTATGTGTTATTTGCTCCTTGATCATCTATACTTTTACACTTATATGTTTTGATTATTCAGCTTCCAATATTTATGACATTATCCAAGATGCAGCATGATCCACGGGTTGCGAATAAAAGATGGCAAGCCATCTTATCTCTCGCGTTACGTAAGAACATCTCGTTTAACCCAAGAGGAATTCTTTGGCGGAGCTAAGTTTATAAAGGTATTCCATTAAACCTGTATCCAAACATGCATCTTAATTAATGTTTCTCAAATGCATGCATGTTATTCTCAGATTGGAGATCTTAAAGGACCATTTGGGTTTTTGATGGTCCTTATAGAGATTATTAGATCAAAGCTCAAAATTCTTGATCTTTCATATGGCATTGGGACAGGTAGGTTGGTCAATTTTCTCTATTTTAGTTATCATGGCTTCCTATGTCTTGCATCAAAATTATTTTATTTTCTTTAAGGAAACACATCTCTCATATATCATCATGGAAAGCTCTTGGCGTTATCCGAAGGAGATAAACCATGTACGCACATGCTCGAGAATATGAGTACTTCATGATACGTTTTGTTTTATGAAAACTTGTTAACATATTTTATAGATTTCAATCCGATGTCATTAAGGTATCGGAGGGTTGTGACCTCCAAACTCTTGGATTAATGGATTATGATCAAAGGCTTTCTCACAGCTTCACTGCTCACCCGAAGATTGATCCAATAACCGGTAAATTAAGCTTTTTATTGATCCACTAATAGAACTATTGATCGATTTTATAATTTTATACCGTTCTTAATGTAGATGTTATTTTCAGGTGAGATGTTTGCGTTTGGATATTCACGAACACCGCCATATGTCACGTATCGTGTGATTTCGAAAGATGGTGTCATGAATGATCTAGTGCAAATAACAATTCCAGAATCAATAATGATGCACGACTTTGCGATTACTCAGAATTATGCAATTTTCATGGATCTGCCTTTGTACTTTAGACCAAAAGTATTTTATTTTATATCTTAGCTATGTGTTATGATTCTATTGGGTTTTTTTTAATTATGGGGTTACTTAGTTTAATTTCAAACCTAAAACTTGCATTTTTTTTTGTTATATATAGGAAATGGTGACATTTGAAAACTCTAGTTACGTATTTGATGCAACCAAGAAAGCTAGATTTGGCATACTTCCACGATATGCAAAGAACGAGCTCCAAATTAAATGGTTTGAACTTCCAACTTGCTTCATATTTCACACTGGTGAGTTTTATTTTTCAATCTGTGTATTTCATTTTCTGCTGTTATGAGGTAGAGAGGAAGCAATAACATACACGATAACACTTTTGAAAGGAATTATGTTAAAAGCCTATGACCTAGTGGTCTAGTAGTATGGTGCTTGCACCCACAAGTTGTATGAATTTAAATCATTGCAAGTTTAATGTTATGTAGTATTTAGGTGTAAATATATTGGTATTAAAAAAGAAAGTTAAATGTTTAAAAGTTATATCAAGCCTTCATAGGAAACATGATGGAATCAAATTTTAAAAAATGTATTTATGTCTAGTTATGAAATTTACTCTCTAAATAAACACAAAAGACACTTAAATCAAGGGTTCACATATTTGTTTACAAAAAGGAAACCAATCTAATGTCGTAAAACTGGGAAAAACGTTAAGTTTGTCCCACATTCAGGATAACCTACCTATAGCAAACAATTGCATATGATCATGCATGTAGAGACGTTCTAGTCCACTACATATGGGTCAGTGAAGAGAGACGTAGCCCAAAGTATTCTCTTTTTACGCTGTATCTTTTCTAACTACCCCTTAATTTTTCCTAGTTGCTCCAACTAAGAATATGACCTTCTTGAAAGAGTTAATCCTGATTGGTTCGCATGTGGAAAGGAAGCTAGTCGGTTAAAGTTTAATTAGTGGACGAGGTGATAAACAAGAAAAGAAAAATCTAAACGTACCATGTATAATCCTACTCATGATATAGCTATACTCATAACATAGCTATTGGTAGGGTCTGGGAGGTTGTGATTGGGGACAAACCTCCCAAGGGATAACGAGCCTGCTTCAACTAAGACCCCTGACTCGATGAAAACAATCCAGGTAGGAGAATATATATCGCTAAAGGAATCCTAACAAGTAACCATACAGGAGTACGGCTAATGAATGTTGTACACTATAGTAATTAGAGGTAAAAGAGCAAATAGGCAGGCAAAACAAACACATACCCTAAACAGGTCTATACACCAAACAACACTAAGGCAAGGCTAAGGCAATCAAAAGGATAAAAAAACCAAGGTCACAAGAAAAATTTAATTAAAGACTATACCCGTCCCGCGTAGTCCATAAACCTAATACAATTTGAAACTGAAACTGGAAAAACAAAGATTGAAACTGGCGGAAATATTCAAGGAATATATGAGCTTGGGCTAGGTATATTTGGTTCAGAGGCCATTTTGTTCCTAATCAACCTGGACGGGATTCTGAAGAAGATGATGGCTATTTGATCTTCTTTACACATGATGAAAGCAAAAGGTACCTATTGCCTCGTAGGGTTCAGTATGGAATATTTTAGTCATTATGATATTTATGTGATTTTTGTTTGCAGGAAATCATCGGTAACAATAATAGATGCCAAAACAATGTCTCCTAATCCAGTTGCAGTCATCCCATTACCTCAAAGGGTTCCATATGGTTTCCATGCCTTCTTTGTCACAGAGGTAAGTGAATTAGATTATTATTATTTTCTTCTTTATATTGTCACAAGGTTATTATTTGTTTCTTATATTTATTTTGGGATTTTTGAAACAGGAGCAAATTCAAGAACAATCAAAATTGTGAGTTGTATGAAAAATCTTGTTCGTTCCTAAGCATTTGTTGGCATATAATGTTAAGCACCGAATTAAACATTACTATTAGTCCTAAGTATGTAATTAAGTGTCACATTAGTTTTATGTTGTCCGGATCACATAAGGTTTTGTCGCCGTTTGCTACCCGCCAATACCTGTAAACATTCAACATATGCAAGTTTTATATTTCTAGTGTTATTCGCTCTCTACTAAATATAGTTTTTTGTTTAAAGTGTGCAATACCACCTATCTACAAAGTGGCATCAGAACTATCCAAGGAAGATCAAAGTGAAATGGTGGATAAGACATAATATAGAAAATGAATGCTTAAGATATCACACACATTACTAGACCAGATATTACATACGAGTAGGAATTGTTGTTAGATTAAATATATTATGTTGTAATATTTAATCATATAGCCATTATAATCATTTACATTATATTAAATCAAAATATATATTAATCATATTATATGTTAGTTGGTAATTGTTAATGGACCATATTACTCTTATTAACTAATTAGGGTTTCCACTTGGGTGGGTGTATATATAAGGAGATAACTAGAGAGGTAAAAGGCTAGACATTACACAACCTATCACTCACAACAACATCATAATTTGTCCCTCTCTCTCCATACGAATTCTGCCCTAGAATTTGGTACTACCATCATAACTTTACACCCTAAGGAGGAACCAGAACACACTGACAAAGATGTCGAACTCCATGGCTTCATCACTGATTGGATTCTTTGCTGGCCTGTCTGCCGTCACAGGTATGATTTATTTGTTTTCCATCATGCATTAAACAGAACTGATCAACATGTGGTATCAGAGCATATGTTGATAAATCAATTCTGTTTTGAATCCATTATTCTGGGATTAAAATCTGGAAAACAGAATTCTGAAAGTCTAAAACAATCGAAATCATTGTTTCGAGAATATTGTTCCGAAATCACGTAAAATTGTGAACTAAAATTCGGATTTTATGATTTAAATGGATATTTTATCACATCCGAAATATTATTGTTCCGAAATCCATAGTAAAGAACTTAAAATTACATATTCTGGATTCCAGAACTTGGTTTTATTGTTTAGGGTTCATCATGTGTTCTTATGAATATCCGAAAAATTCCCTTATTTTGGAGTTGAATTCGGATTATTGGGTGTTCTTTTACTGTTTTGATCTATTTTATTCAACTAAAGTTTTCGAAATCTGTTATGAGATGAACATATAATATTTTTGAAATTTTTGAGATATTTAGATCAGCATTAAAACAGGAAAACTGATCCCATAATCCCTAAAAATTCGGATTTTCAATTTTATCTTCATTAACAGCTCCTGATGAGAAGGTTTCGAGATTAATAGTTTTCGACTAAGGTTTCGACTAGGATTTCAACTCGAAATCTCACCAAAATACGAGGACAGTTGAGATTGCGACTGAGATTTTGACTCGCAATCAGGTGGTTGCGACTCGAAACCTCATAACTGAGTCGAAATCTCACTGAGTCGAGATCTAATAACTAGTTGCGACTCGAAACCTTACTGACTCGAGATCTCATAACTAGTTGTGACTCGAAACCTTAGTGACTCGAGATCTCATGACTGAGTCGAGATCTCATAACTGGTTGCGACTCGAAATCTTATTACTGACTCAAAATATTAAGTAAATGTTTTGTAAATACTTACTTAATCAGAATCAGATAACTTTCTACAAAACTAATATAGCTTAACTTGAATGAGCTTCTGATGTATCACTTCTGGCCAAAGCTGATTTGATACATCTATTTTTTGTTCAAGTATTACAAAAGCTATGTTAATTGTGCATTACAAACGTGGATGTCTTATTTCTGGCCAAAGCTGATCTAATTCATTCATGTCTAGCATTATTAACAAGTGCATAACTAAAGTGATTGTCTCATTTCTGACAAAAGCTGATTTGTCACGATTACTTTGCACACCTACTAGATGATTACACTTCTGGCCAAAGCTGATTTGTCTTCATTTAAGTAGAATTTTTAACTAAGTCTGTTATTTTGATGTTGGTAATAGACATTATCACAGCTTGATAATTAAAATGGTCATTAATTATGCATGCCTTAGTGTAACATGCCCTTAGATCACATTAAGACTTCTTCATTAGTATCATAATTCGCTCATCTGATTTCCACTCTCAGCACCCAATTGTGGGATTCCAGCATTGACTGGTGATAACTTTGCTGCATGGAAAGACTCTCTCATGCTTACTCATGCTTTATTGGACTTCGATTACGCTTTAAGAGAGGATAAGCCTGCTGACCTCACCACTCAGAGTATAACTGCTGAACAGTTGACTCATGAAAAATGGACTAGGTGCAACCGCATGTCTCTCATGTTTATGAAGCAGTCCATAAGCAATATAATTAGAGGAGCTATTCCTGATTCTGATGATGCTAAAACCTACTTGACTTCTGTCGAGGAGCAGTTCAAAGGAACGTCTAAGGCACACGCTAGTACTTTAATTCTCAAGCTGGTGACTACTAAGTATGACGGGAGGAGCGGCATCCGTGAACACATCATGATGATGAACGACATGGACCATAAGCTGAAGGGACTAGACATAGCGGTAAGTGATGATTTTCTTGTTCACTTTATCATGACTTCTCTTCCTTCTTCCTGTGAAGCATTCAAGATCAATTACAACACTCAGAAACAAAAATGGACGATGAGTGAACTGATCGCCATATGCGTGCAGGAGGAGGAGCATATGAAGATGGATAGAACTACCGATGTTGCAAACTTCACAACCTCCAGCTCTAAGAAAAGGAAGAACAATAATCCAAGAAAGGATGTTTCGAAAGTCCAAAACCCTAATCCTAATGCAATTGCATCTTCCAACTCTAAAAACTCCTTAGGCAAACCACATTGCAAGTTCTGTAAAAAGACTAGACATAAGCAGAAGGAATGTCCTGACTTTAAGGAGTGGCTGGCTAAGAAAGGTAACGATTTTTTCATGATACTTGAGTCCTATAATATTAATGTTCCTGCTAATTCTTGGTGGTTTGATTCTGGTTCAATGGTTCATGTAACAATTTCTACTTAGTGATTCCTTTCAATCCGGAGGCTGGGAAGAAACCAAAGAACGCTTAAGGTTGGGGATGATCGAGAATTAGAAGTGAAGGCCATAGGAACGTTACAATTATTTATGAAAACTGGTTTATGCACTAAACTTTACGATACCTTATATGTTCCTGAGGTAACCCGGAACCATGTATCAGGACCAAAGTTAGACATAGACGGTTTTATTGTTTCTCATGGTCATTGCAAACTCTCTATTCTCTATGATTCCATTGTTCATGGTACTGGCATTCTGGTGGTCTCTATAGATTAGAACTAGATGATGATTTTTCCAAATTTTTGTTGTCATATAACATTAATGAATCACTCACAAAGATGAAACAAAATCGAGACTTAGAGACTTCATCCATGTTGTGGCATCAACGTTTAGGCCACATCTCAAGAGAACGATTAAATCGACTCGTAAAGGATGAAGTCTTACCTCCTCTCGATTTTAGCGAATAAGAAAGGTGCCACTAGAAGTTCTAATTTATTAGAACTCATTCATACTCACATTAGTGGTCCTTACCAAATCGCTGGCATAACTGGACATACTTCATTTATCACTTTCATTGATGATTACTCTCGTTACATGTACTTGTATCTCATTAAGGAAAAATCTGAATCTCTAACAACTTTTAAAGATTATAAAGCTGAAGTTGAAAAGCAACTAGATCGTCAAATTAAAGTTGTGAGATCAAATAGAGGCGGTGAATATTATGGTAGACATACTGATGTGGGTCAAGCTCCTGGTCCATTTTATGAGTTTTGTAAGGGCCAGGGGTTGTAAACCAATACACCATGGCTGGTACACCTCAGCAGAATGGTGTCGCTGAACGAAGAAACCGTACCCTTATGAACATGGTGCACAGTATGTTGGCCAACACTAATTTACCATTATTCCTCTGGACTGAAGCGTTAAAAGCAGCTGTTCATATACTCAATAGAGTTCCTGCTAAGTCTGTCCCCAAAACTCCTTATTAACTTTGGACAGGAGGGAAACCGAGTCTTAAATATATGAAAGTATGGGGCTGCATTACTGAAGCGAAACTTTACAATCCTTTCCTAAGGAAACTTGACCCTAAAACAGTTACCTGCTTCTTTATCGGGTATCCTGATCACTCAAAGGGTTATCGTTTCTACTGTCCTTCCCATGTCACCCGCATTGTTGAAACCAAGCGTGTTGCGTTCCTGGAGGATTTCAAGGTCAGTGGGAGCAGTACCAACCCTTACGATGAATTGCAAGAAGTACAAGACGCGGGGGAGAGGCTCGTCGCTTACCATTACTCCGTTTACTCCTCTTGTACCCAATGCAACAATTGCACCTGAATTTATTGCACCAACTCCAAATTCACATCCACAATCAGAACCCATTATACCTCATAACGAAGGCACATCAAATGCTCAAAACTAAGACAAAGCTGAACCCGATAATCAACTCAGGAGGTCATCCAGGACTAGAAGGCCCACTAATTGGGATGATTATGTTACCTACCTGACTGAAATGGATGCCGGAAAGCTCAATGATCCTATATCTTATAATGAAGCCATTAGCAATGATCAGTCTTCTGAATGGAATAAAGCAATGATTGATGAGCTTGAATCCATGAAGAAAAATGACATTTAGGATTTGGTAGAATTACCCAACGGTGCCAAACCCGTAGGATGTAAATGGGTATTCAAAACAAAACTAGATCCGAATGGGAACGTTGAACGCTACAAAGCGAGATTGGTTGCAAAGGGCTACACTCAGAAATAGGGAATTGATTATCAAGAGACATTTTCACCTGTCTCTCGTAAAGATTCATTAAGGATCGTCATGCCCCTAGTAGCTCATTTTGATTTAGAGCTACATCAGATGGACGTCAAAACCGCTTTCCTTAACGGAGACTTGCACGAGATGTTTACATGAAACAACCTAAAGTTTTTAAACCTGAAGGTCTGGAGCATCTAGTCTGTAAGTTGAAGAAATCCATTTGTGGGTTAAAACAAGCATCACGTCAATGGTACCTTAAGTTTAATGAAGTCATGAAGAAACAAGGCTTTGCAAAGAATCAAGTGGATCAATGCACGTACCTCAAGATGAGTGGGAGCAACTTTACTATACTTGTCCTTTACGTAGATGATATTCTATTGGCAAGTAGTAGTTTAAACATGTTGCATGAGTCGAAGTGATTACTCTCGCATAATTTCGACATGAAGGATCTTGGAGATGCTTTTTACGTCATTGGAATCGAAATTCACCGAGATAGACACAAAGGGATCTTAGGATGGTCTTAAAAGGCTTACATAGATCGTGTCCTTACGCATTACAACATGCAACAAGGAAAAACCCCAGTCGCTCCAATAGGTAAGGGAGATGTTTTCGGTTCATTCCAATGTCCGGCAACAGAGGTTGAAAAGGAGCAAATGAGCCAGATACCTTACGCGTCAATAGTCGGGAGCCTGATGTATGCTCAAGTCTGTACTCACCCAGATATCGCTTATATTGCTGGAATGCTAGGTCGTTATCAGACTAATCCTGGCCTAGATCACTGGAAAGCAGCTAAGAAAGTGCTTAGATATCTGCAAGGGACGAAAGACTATAAACTGACTTATAGAAGAAGTGATCATTTAGAAGTGGTAGGCTATTCTAATTCTGACTGTGCCAAATGCAAAGATGACAAGAAATCCACTTCGGGCTATATCTTTATGTTAGCAGGCGGACCTATCTCATGGAGGAGTCATAAACAACAGTTAACTACAACTTCCACAATGATGGCAGAATATATTGTTGTTTATAACGCAACCTGTCATGGAATGTTACTTAGAAATCTGATCACTAGACGCAAAATCGTTAATTCCATTTCTAGACCATTGAAGTTTTACTGTGATAACTCAGCTGCCATTAGTTTCTCGAACAATAACAGTTCGACTGGAGCTGATTTATATCTCGATACAAAGTACTTGTTCGTACGTGAACGAGTTGAGGAAAATAATCTTTGTATTGAGTATATTAGTACTAAGAATATGCTTGCGGATCCGATGACTAAAGGTCTCCCACCTAAAGTTTCGAAGGACATGTTTCGAATATGGGATTTACTAAAGACCTTATTTAATAGCATATTATACTTGCTTATGTTTTAATTAATGAAATTTTCCTCAGTTTGATTTTGTATGTCTCTAACATATGTTATGTCGGTATAATGACATATTGACAAATATAAATGCAAATCAAACGCTAAAGGGCTTTTGCGTATTTGATCATAACTATTAGGTTTTAAATTGAGGCTCTAGTATGATTAATGGGGATCCTGAGTCGAATAATGATTCAACGGCTGTATTTCTCTACTACGGTTTTTTGGTTTAAAGCTAAAATGAGTGTTAACTCCTGATCAGGCTTATCTAACATTCATGGTAAATGATTACTCGGCTAAGTGGGAGAATGTTAGATTAAATATATTATGTTGTAATATTTAATCATATAGCCATTATAATCATTTACATTATATTAGATCAAAATATATATTAATCCTGTTATATATTAGTTGGTAAATGTTGATGGACCATATTACCCTTATTAACTAATTAGGGTTTCCTCTTGAGTGTATATATAAGGAGATAACTAGAGAGGTAAAAGGTTAGACAGTTACACAACCTATTACTGCCCACAACATCATAATTCGTCCCTCTCTCTCCATACAAATTCTGCCCTAGAATTCGGTACTACAATCATAACTTTACACCCTAAGGAGGAACCAGATTACACTACACTGTCAAAGATGTCGAACTCCATGGCTTCATCACTGACTGGATTCTCTGCTGGCCTGTCTGCCATCACATGTATGATTTATTTTTTTTCCATCATGCATTAAACAGAACTGATCAACAATTGTAGGCAAATACATGGAGAAACCAAGAACTACTCACATGCAAGTAGTAAAGCATCTAATAAGATATATCAAAGGAACATTGGACTACGAAAACAACGGGAAAAGTAATGATCTAATTTGACATACTAACACGTGTAGATCCTAATGATGGAAAAAGGAACTACGAGAATGATATTCTACTACAATGATGTACCTATAACTTGGGCAAGTCATAAACAAACGATTGTAGCATTGTCACCATGTGAGTCAGAATTATGGTACCTACATCTGGAGCATGTCAACCAATTTGATTACAAGGATTATTAAGTGAGCTAACGAAATAAGAACCAAGAAAGGTAACTTTACGTGTTGACAATTATTCAGCTAGACTACTCATGAAAAACCTAGTATTTCAAGGTAGATCAAAGCGCATTAACACAACATACCATTTTATTCGATAATAGAGAATGACCACATACAATATTAGCATAATTACTTGATAATGCTAAGTTTATTATTAGTGTGACAAAACATGTAATTAATGTAATAATCCAAGTATGAGGCGGTGAAATAACTACCCGGTATATACAAGAAACATAGGTTGATGAAGAGTCTAACTTTAATAAGAGACTTTAATTAGAGACATAAAATGTCTAGTCAAGAGTTTGGCCTTCAATTAGGCACAGAAAAAGTCTCATTTAATCATTTCACAAAATTCCTATTCACCACATTTCCAACAATCCTCCACATGACTAGATCAAAACACACAAAATTCCCAATAAAACCTCGACAATTGAGTATTGCAGGTTAGGTATGTGTTACCTTTGAACCTTTCTTTATGAAACATATTTGGCCTCCTAGCGGTTTGTATAGATGATAGTACACTTCACACAATACTATCCTTAGTCGGTCACCCCCTCACTATTGTGTCCAATGATGGTCTTGGAACACTTTCCTAATCCTACGAGAGCTCTAGGAATTGTGTCCGACAAATTCATTCGAAACAACCCCACTCCTCTCTAACATACGTGATTTTCCTCAAATCATTAAAAACCTAATGGTTAATTTACACAAACCATTAACCATATATTATGCTTAACCTCACATTTGTTACTTATCATTAAAGGAATGGACTAAGACGTTATTAAATACCATTTTATAGTTTAGGGAGATATAAACAACCATATACACTATCTTATATATATTAGCTTAGCCCCACCAGTGACCACCCTTAGGCATAGAAATTAGTTTAGATCTTAGGATTTTCAGTCAACTAAGTTAGGTTTCCTTCACACAGCCTTTATCCTTGAGCTTTAGTTGTTGGAAATTGATGGATGGGATTTGGATTGTGATTTATATGTGTTTAGTGTCTAATTTTATGCATATTTGAGTGTTTATATGCGTGGAATTGGATAACTATTAGGAAATGATGTTTTGCAGGTTAAACACGAAGAGTATATATGTTTTGGAGAATGCATATGGAGAGGAAGTAAAGATGTCAAATCATGATATGATAGAGAATTGTACTACGAAGACGTGGGCACAAACGAGGAAGAAAACGGAGCTAAAACGAAGAAGTTATGAAGAAAACAATTTTGCGAAGAAGTTGCCGACAGTAGGCTACGGTTCCGAGCGTAGCCTACGGTTCAAGGATACGGAAATCAGGTTTAAAGTGCAAAAATTAGACTTTTGCAGGTATCTTTCATTCTATTCAACTAGGGACGAATTTGGGAGATAAGAAAGCGTTGTACCTTTTAAATTAATCATTTATTTAATTATTAATAACACTTATTAATATAGAGCAGAAGTGTGTACAAATTTAACGTATTATAACTGGAGCTAAAACGAAGAAGTTATGAAGAAAACAATTTTGCGAAGAAGTTGCCGACAGTAGGCTACGGTTCCGAGCGTAGCCTACGGTTCAAGGATACGGAAATCAGGTTTAAAGTGCAAAAATTAGACTTTTGCAGGTATCTTTCATTCTATTCAACTAGGGACGAATTTGGGAGATAAGAAAGCGTTGTACCTTTTAAATTAATCATTTATTTAATTATTAATAACACTTATTAATATAGAGCAGAAGTGTGTACAGATTTAACGTATTATAACTGGAGCTAAAACGAAGAAGTTATGAAGAAAACAATTTTGCGAAGAAGTTGCCGACAGTAGGCTACGGTTCCGAGCGTAGCCTACGGTTCAAGGATACGGAAATCAGGTTTAAAGTGCAAAAATTAGACTTTTGCAGGTATCTTTCATTCTATTCAACTAGGGACGAATTTGGGAGATAAGAAAGCGTTGTACCTTTTAAATTAATCATTTATTTAATTATTAATAACACTTATTAATATAGAGCAGAAGTGTGTACAAATTTAACGTATTATAACTGGAGCTAAAACGAAGAAGTTATGAAGAAAACAATTTTGCGAAGAAGTTGCCGACAGTAGGCTACGGTTCCGAGCGTAGCCTACGGTTCAAGGATACGGAAATCAGGTTTAAAGTGCAAAAATTAGACTTTTGCAGGTATCTTTCATTCTATTCAACTAGGGACGAATTTGGGAGATAAGAAAGCGTTGTACCTTTTAAATTAATCATTTATTTAATTATTAATAACACTTATTAATATAGAGCAGAAGTGTGTACAAATTTAACGTATTATAACTATCCCACCAAGAGTCCTAGTTACATTCGTATAAATACTAATTAACGAAAGGGGATTAGAGCTTTCTAATGCCACAAAGGGGAACCCGTGTGGAACCGATGGTTCGAGATAGAAATCAAACCGGTTTGGAACCGGAAATCGAGTCAGTTCAGCCGATTTCAGTCCCTGAGCCGGCTTTTTTGTGCACCTCTACTAACAGCCATCAATGTGATCCTTACGGTCTCACTTATCATTTTTTAAGAAAATCGTCATAATAAAGCTAGTGAGTTCATGATAAATCAACTCATCAAACAACTTAAAGCGAGTTTGAGTGTATTACAAATATCATAAATGCACTCCAAATCAAATCTAATGCAGTGACTCACCACAAGAATTCACAATAACTAATAGCATATATTCTTGCACCCTACAGTCTTTTCGCCACAAGTCATGTGTCGAATTCAGTTTCCATATAGTTACGATACCAACTATAGTTATGGATCCCCAAGTAAACAACAAAGCTTGATGATTCACCCAATTGATACATTTTATGACATAATACACTTTCAAAGAAAAATCATTGATTAAATTATTTGCATGTATTTTCATCCCATACAACCATGCCATCTTCCATGACATCTCCTTTTTGCCGCAAAAATCGATTTGATATATCAAATACTTAGATACATTTTCATGATTTCAATTTTCTAATTATGAAGGATCTAATGTTTATGTGCCTTATAAAATTGGTAACTTAATTAGTAAGTCATAGGATCAAACAACGTGGGTCACGTGATCACCCTCCTTAAAGCATGTTAATGATATCTATATTTAGAACATTGTTGCTTTCTTTGGGAAGACTATGTGAGTGAAGTAAAATGATCATATTAACCTTAACTTGTATTAAAACAAAACTTTTTTCAAAAGACTAATAACAAAATCAAATTTTTTGAAAGTGTTTGATCTTTGATACGACGTCTGTGTGAGTCAGCGTGAGGTTATCAGCATACTACAAAAACTATATACCGAAGGGTTGGTAGTCTAGCAGTATCAAGGTGTGTTGGAAAGGTGTCTCTTCCATGTTGAGAGTTCAAGTGATCAAGTCCCACATGAGTATGTTTTAGTGGGTATGTGTTAGGAGTTAAAAAAAATAACTAAAATTATCCGAACGCCATAGGGTTTGTTTGTTGTGCGTTCTTCGACATTTGTGGCAGATACCCTAAGCAGTAATTTTAGCAATGTACAAATCAACTTTTTTAAGTGTTAAAATCCCTCAATATACATCTAAAGCTATTGAAAGACCATAGAAAGTTTCTAACTTGAGACCTATACAAACTCTTTTTCGGATCATGAGCAGCGGATATAGAAGAAACCGAGGCGATATTTAGTATTTACTAGGTACTTTTGTCATCAGCAGGCCACACAATAGTTTCCAAGAGCCTTTCCCTCATCAATTCCAGGTTTTCATCAGATATTTCTTTATATATTTCAGCATGATCACATTGCTATATCAACATCATGAACAACACAAATTATATTTTTTTAATATTTCTCGAACAATAAAGAAAATCCGAATGAATTTGAATCTAACGGTTGAGATTACCTTAATCCATTTTCCATAAAGGTGAAGCCGTGTGATCATCACTCTCTCTGCAAGATCTTGATTTTCCTAGTAAGCCATTGTACCAAACTTACGAATTAGTTAATTTAGATTGTGTTTTATCGATAGTGAAGAGGGGCACAGGTCAAACAAGTTGAAAGCCGTCCAAAGTCTACTTTAAGTGCGGACAATCTTGTAAATGATTTTATTCAACGATTCATATCATATTGTTCTGTACTTCTAATCATTACGTTGTAACCGTTGCGTCAATTATATATAAATATATCTACAAACAAACTAAAAAAGCGTCTGATTTATTTTGTACAAGTTTTTGAAACTTTTATGTTGTTGCTTTTTTCCAATGAAAACAATTATCTGGTACACCAAAAAATGTAACAAATAAGAAAAAAAATCAATCTTGTGTTCTAAAATTTACCTTTGCAAGATTTCGAAGAAATAGCTTCCCCTCTTCAGGATCATTTTCAGCAATGAAGCTGCAAATCAAGAATTCAAAATAAAAAAAAAAAGGCAGAAAATTGAAGCATTTTGTAATTTCCAACAATTAACAATACTGTCTTTGAGTGAGTAATGATGGCTTCACTTACTTGTGCAGCCAGATATACTGAGGGGGATTCATCTCATAGAGCTGGTAAAGAACTGTTCTAACCGCTTTTTTTGTGAAGCGATTGCGAAGTGCCTGCACGCATAGTCACATAAACGACTAATTTTCTCAATTAAAAATAAGTTCACACAAAAGGAGAAAGAAGCGTAACAAAAATGTACCAGTTTTACGTCGTTGAAAACCTCTTCATACTGCCCACCAAGCTCGTTAACAATTAATTTGCTAATATTTTTCTGCTTTCGGTTCTTGACAGATGAACATTTCATCCTTGCATACGACCCAACATCCAAGAACGAACTCATTAGAGTTAAATCTGAATTTGAAATCGAAGTCATGAACTTTGATTTTCTCTCTCTCGTTTTCAGACTACATTTTGTCTCTGCGAGTAATCCGAAACCCGGGTATGAAATTATATTTGCAGTCATGGCCATTGCCATAGCTCTAAATCATTTTTCATCCATAAAGACCAACTGATATACAAGCTAGATTCAGATATTTTTTATAAAGTGACTATCTTATTTGTCCTATCCTCCAGTCCACACTCTGTTTTCTAAGGTCACAACTGATTCAGATAGAAAAAATGTCTTGATCCACAAGTGATAACCTCTTATACTTGGATCGGCTCGTTAAAATGTACGCGAATTGAGCCGTTCGTGAGCCACTTGGATCGGCTCGTTAAAAGCTCGCATCACGTTAGTCTACTGATATAATAAACGCGCTCAACTTTTACATATAGAGATTTACTAGGTTCACAAGCCTATTCTTTTATATAAATATAACAATTGGATGAAAATTACAAGGTAGTTTATAGATAATAGTCCATATGGGATACAAAACTGTAAAAAAACAAAGAATAGAACAAAATACATATGTTTATAACTATAAAGTAACTTGAGAAAACAACAATAGAAATCTTCATATCACAAGGTAACTTAAATAATTATACATATAATTTAACAATTGATTCCACAAAACTTGACATCCGGGCCGGTCACTTTAGTGGTAAACGGGTCAATCCGGACCCATAACAAGGAGAAAATGGACGCAAGTAGAATAGACCACACGACGACAATGGTAGGAGTGCGGTTTTGCTTCCCCATCAAACCCTTCAAGAACGGGTAAAGATGAACAATCACCCAAAATGCGAAAAACAGCTTACCAAACAGTGGACCCCAGGACTGGTAACCACTGTTGATCGCATACGAAATTCCGGCAACCACTCCGACCAAATTTACGATAAGGAGAGTCGTCGGCGGGATTAGAAGAGTTGTCCATTTGAACATGTAAAGCTCTGCGAAATCACCGTCTTCGTCGGACGCCTTCGATGTGACGGTAAAGTTGGTGTCGATACCGGCGAGCACTTTAAGCAAACCCTGGAAAACGGCAAATAGATGAGCGGAAACACCACCGATGACCCAAAATTGTTCGTTTCTCCACCATTCATCGATTCCGACACCGCTCCATCTCATTTCAAGGATACCCGTGGCAAAAATCGAAAGAAAGAGGGATATAAACCATAAACTCGCAAGGTTACTGATCTGAAATCACGAATTATCAACTATTAATATAATAATCAATCGTCAAAACAAGTAGTTTGTATACAAAATTCATGCCACTTACCTGTGGTATGATGAATTTTCCGGTGAGAAGACAAACGGCGGGGAGAGTACAGTAGACAAGAAGAGGAATGGAGGTGATCGGGTAAATGGTTGTGTTTATGTAAGCAAATCGCTCGAGCCATTTTAGCCTGCCGGAATAACCGTACCAAATTGGACAATGCCGGCTGAACAGAATTTCAACAGAACCTAAAGCCCACCGGAGCACTTGATTCAGACGATCGGAAAGATTGATAGGAGCGGAACCCTTGAAGGCTGGCCTAGGTGGCATACAGTATATTGACCGCCATCCACGTGCGTGCATCTTAAATCCAGTAAGAATATCTTCTGTGACCGAACCGTAAATCCATCCGATCTGCATATTTCAGAGTTAATATTAGGGTTTCCAGCCTTCCAGAATTATAACTAAACATGTATATAAAGAGTTAATACTAGGGTTTCCAGCCTTCCAGAATTATAACTAAACATATATATAAATTATAAAATATTAAAAAAATTAATATCAACTCACCTCATTTCCCCAATCGGTTTTATCTTCGTAACCACAACTGATAACATGAATAGCTTCTTTAAGTAGGGTTTCCGGAGCTGCAGATTGTGGGACACCACCGTTCTCCATAAGCGTAGACGCAACAAAAACAGCCGATTGACCGAATCGTTTCTCGAGCGACATTTGTGACATCAGCAATGATTTTTCATCATCGAATCCAGCACCTTCAACGCCTTCTTCAATATCCTCGAGACTGAATACCGGCACAGTGGGATCAACGTGTTTGCTAGATTTCTTTTTATCTGATCCTTTTTTACTTGATTTTGAACTTTTCTTTCGTGATCCACCGAAACAGGATGATAAGAAGCCCTTTTCTCTCTTTTTCTTCGGTTTAAGTGGCGGTTCGTAGCCGTATAATGCTGTTCGGTTGAACACGCATCCGGTACCCACATAAACAGGACCTTGAATACCGTCTAAACCTCTCAAGTTAATCTGTTCAAGAAAGAGATTATAAATATATAAATATGTATATACATTTTACGAGTTAAGATAGATTAAGGAATGAATGAACGTACATCAAAGAACACGGTGTTTCTGTTAGCATATCGATCGTTTCTGTCAATACCGTCAAATCTTTGTGGAAACTGGACGTAACATACGTATTTTCCAAGATTCGGGTCCATCATAAAACACATAGCTTCTCTAAGCGCTTTACTGTTATTGATGTAATGATCACAATCAAGATTCAACAAGAACGGGCCATTTGTAAGGACTGCAGATACACGGACCTGCAAGTGACAAGATTAAAAGTTGTGGGTCATTTATGTCAAGAATATATACTTGAAGGGGTTAAAGTGTGGAGATTTCTTACGAGTGCATTCATGGCACCGGCCTTTTTGTGATGTTGAAAGCCTGGACGTTTTTCTCTTGAAACGTATACTAATCTTGGCAACTCGTTACCCTCGCTGTCAAGCCCACCATTCTGACCCAAGAAAACCTGAAAAAATAATTCAAAATGTTTAATAAACCCTATAAAGCCATAAATATTTTCATTAACTATTTTGATTAGTCAGACAACATGAAATAGAACCGAATTTTGATCTTTTTCCAGATTTTAGTAACCAGTTTTAAATTAAGCTTAATATAGAATAGAAACCAACAAGAAAATGAGTTATATGTGTAACAACAAATAACCTGTTCTAGAGGCCATTTTTTGCTGATTTAAAGATAGTGACGTAATATTTTATTTGTCATTTTACTGACTATATATGTATGCCATGTGGCACAAGATGTGACATTTAAAAGTGGCATCTAATGTGGTGGCTGACATGGAACTCCAAGTGTCACATCGTTTATTTACAAGTAAAATTCATTATAATAAGGTTGGTAGCCAAACCGGTAAAAAATAAGAAGTTGATTGGCTAAAATACTATAAATTAAAATTGGTTGCTAAAATCTGGAAAAAAAGATAGAAACTTCATTTAGATTACTTGTCGTTTGCCCATCTTGATATTTGTAATTAGTATTGCTACTATGGCAAATAATTATGTTATACTGAATATATTATATTGTATTTTAATTTTTAAATGATGACCTGTATCATTCCAGGATGGTCACGTGTATTATTCCCGGGCCATGGTGTACCGTCTTGCATGATCCAACCTTCATCAGGGACCTTTTGAGCCTTTGCAACAAGACCATTAATACGAATTTTAAACTCTTCATACTCTCTCTGCATTATAAGAAAAAAGTAAGACACTATCAACCAAAGAGATATGTAAACTGTAATGTAGAATGATAGAAAAACAGAAATCTTACCTTCATAGCTCTGCGATCTTTTACAAAAGTTGGTTGAATTTTATCTTTTAAGTAATCAATCTTCTGAGCAAAGTACCATTCAGGAGCTCTTGGCTCAATGTTATATTTCTTGCAAAACGGAACCCATTTTCTAGCAAACTCCGAGGTTTCAGATAGCGACTCAAATGACAGCATGGCAGCACCATCGTCAGATACGTAGCAAGAAACCTTGTCAACAGGGTAGTCAACCGCCAGGATGGATAGTACAGTGTTTGCTGTGACAAGTGGCGGTTCCTTTAAAGGATCCACCGTACTCACAAAGATGTCAACTGCAGCTAGTTGTGATGGCTCTCCTTCCCGTTCATACCTATTAAAAAAATTTGTATTAGACTTCTAAGTCCATAAATTTCTTCTTCTTTGTGCTAACTAAATGAAATATATACAAAAGAGTAAAATGCCATTTACGTCCCTGAGGTTTGGCCAGTTTTGCAACTTTCGTCCATACGTTTGTTTTTCCGCATCCAAAAGGTTAAAATCTTGCCATTTTCATCCGCCTAGTTAACTTCATCCATTTTTCTCCATTAAGTCAAGGATATTTCCATCATTTTTGTTAGCTTACAAGGCAATTTCATCTTTTTCAGGGGTATTCGGTCTTTTTACATAAAGTTAGAAGGACTGAATTGCCTTTTAAGTTAACAAAAATGACGGAAATACCCTCGACTTAACGGAGAAAATAGTAAACGAGACGGATGAAAATGGCAAGATTTTAAACCTTTTGGATCCAGATGCGGAAAAACAAATCGCAAAACTGGCCAAACCTCGGGATGAAAATGGCATTTTACTCTATACAAAATTATAACCACTTTTTATTATTTTAGCAAACTTACATAAAGATATTGATATTACCTTAGGGATAGCCGGTCTAGATAGGTCTCACGGTTTACTGGAAGCCATTTAGGGAACTGATCCAATATCCAAGATATTGCAAACCAGATCTCACAGATAACAGAGAGTAACCATAATGGATATGCATTCGTTACAGGATTTGTTATCCGGTAATGCAAAAATATACAAAGAATAACCAAACGAAGAACGATAACCATTCTGTATGGATTTATCCTGGATGAAGGAATCGATACTTTTCTTGAAAGTGGCTGACGGGCTTCATCATTCCTTCATAAGCACAACAAATCATATTAATTATAGTTAACACGTACTCTTACTTTTTATAATAAAACAAACTTACAGTAACGCATCATCGAGCACATCTGTGCTTGCGTCAATATCTTGACCCCTTTCAGAAGCAGCACGGCTAGTTGTCATTGGAGCAACGTTCTTGTCTTGTTTCATTTTCCATCCGTCAACTCTTTCTTTCCAGGCCAGGTTTCCTAATCCTGTGGATCCGAATTCTCTCACGGGATCCACCACTCTGATATTAGCTGCAAACAATGCACTTCACGTTAAAATAGGAATAACTAGTATTAAATATAACACACTTGGCTAATTACTTAAGCACAAAAGACATACGGGATTGATTCGCATATGCAGAATAAGGGAGAGAATGTGTGAGTCTTTCACCACCGGTGGAGGAGAGGACACCGAAAGACGTTGAGGAGAAGCAGCAGATAACTCCCCAGAAACCTAATAACAGAAATAAGAAATAAAATAAAATACAACGATAAACACGGTTAGAGATCATGTACAAGAGAAGAATTTTGTACGAAGTGTAGGAGACAATCATAACCACACATTTGTTTTTCTCAATTTAAGAAAGGGAAGGGTATGATAGTCTTTTCTCCCTTTAACTAGTTTCCACCTTGATTTTCAAATGGCTATAACTTTTTCATACGTTAATATTTTTTTTAAAACCGTATTAACGAGCATTTCATTCTCTTTAATTCGAGCAGCCTATTGTTATAGTATTCTTAAAAATAATATATAGGACTTTAAATACCCATTACGTGATTACGTGATTTTGAATACCCAGTACCCATTACGTGATTTTTGAATACTCATTACATGATTACACATTGAACATAAATTATTACGCATTCACTGTAAATTCATTACGTGATTACACATTTAATATGATTTGTTATAACTAATGTTAATACAATTATGCTTATTACGCGATTACACATTCAATAATAAGAACCTGATTGTTTATGCTTTATTACGTGGTTAAATCTCTAATATATGACATTATGTTGCTATTATAGGTTGGTTTGGCTAATGTTTTGTATATGATTTATCCTTAATGTGTGATTATACCTTAAATATTAGGTATTCCATATGAAATATTATGTATTACGTTACGTAATCACCCAGTATAGTTACACATAAATACTATAATGAAGTCATGTAATCACGAAATGCGTATTTAAAATCATGTAGTCATGTAATTTACATAGTCAACTATTGTTAAGTAATTACGTAATCACTTAGCGTGGTTTCACATAAAATACTACATTGAAATCAATTAATCACGTAATGGGTATTCAAAATCACGTAGTCGTTTACTAGGTATTCAAAATCACGTAATCACGTAATAGGGTTTCAAAATCCTTCAAAAAAATAATGTTAAAATATAGTAATATGCTGCTCGAATTAAAGAGAATGAAATGCTCGTTAATACGGTGTAATTTTTATAGAAAAATATTAACGTATGAAAAAGTTATAGCTATTTGAAAATCAAGGGGGAAGTGGGTTTATGAGTTAACAATATTGGATTTTCCTGATTTACCCTTTATCCCACTTGTTCCCTTGTTTTTTGTTATGTGAATTATATATTTGGGGACCACTTAATCTCAACCATTGATCTTGCAAATCAAGGGTCAAACTTGTCTCCTACACTTCGTACATTTCTTTCCTCTTGTACAATAACCCCTCTCCGGTAAACACAGTATATAATTTATCACATAGGAGAAAAGCAAGAAATTAATAATTTAATTCTTATCGGATGTATAGTATACCTCATGTCCACCGGTGAGTAGAGGTATATGGTTATGAGAAACCTCTTTATCATAATTTGGAGCACTATTATCATCCCCACGTCCATATGTCATTTGCCAGTTCAACATCCTCTCCGCAGTCTTTTGTTTCTCATTTTGAGTTTGCGAAGAAAATGGGAAATTGGTGGTTTCATCATCACCATCAATATCTTCTTCTCTGTCTCCAGGAATAGCAGGGCTTCCTGTGTTCAATCAAATCAATAATCAATTATTTATATGTTAAGAGGATGAACAATAAATACGCGATCTCAAGAAGTATGATCATCAAAACCTTTAAGTCGCTTGTATCTGGTCTTGCATTGAGGGCAAGACTGGTTGCCATCCTTGCGCTCATATTCATAGCAAGGCCTGCAAACTGGAAATGCGCAAACATCACAGGCGACAAAAGGATCTCCTTTGGCTGTCTTACCGACAGTATCCCCACAGATCTGACAGACCTGACCCCCAACATTCTTCATAGAAGTCCCCTACAAAATCCAAATGTCACAAATGTAAGTTATCTGATCTTACTACCATACTATAGTTCATATTTACAAGATTTTCAAATATTCTACCCCGAACAAAACAATTGTGAGAAAAACAATGAATTAACATCCAAAATTTGTGAAACTTAACTAAATTTAATTAATTATTTCCAGTGTTAAAAATGAAAACACAGATCAGATTCTGTAGCGACCGATACCGAACCGGTACCATATACTCACTTCTCCAGAAATTCAGTATCGGAATCCGAATCTCATCCCTAGATCATAAAATTTGCAGCATTTGACAACAAAATCGATGTAATCAACGGCTACAATTATAACAAAAACATAAACACGAGTGCTAACCCCAGTCTCTCCTTCAGATTCCATCGCTCCTTGCTTAGGAGAGCAATCAATCAACTACAAATCCGATAAATCACACGCCACAAGCAAACATAACCTCAGATCTGTATGCAACTCCACCTGTTAACAAAGATCAAACTTTCAATTACCTAATTCACCAAACCTAACACAAAAATCATCACTAAAATCACTAAAACCTAAAAATCTCAGTCAACGTTCACATTCACAGTTCCAATACACACGATCCGATCATTCAACGTAACATTAACAGCTAATTTGATCACACTAACTCTAAAATCACTGAATCTGAACTCAATAAATGTAATTTATGTTAATTAGTAGATGAAATCGATGGGAAACATTCGTACCTGTGAAGATCTGGAGTCAATGGCGATACAGAAATCGAGAGAGTCAAACAGGAGTGAGAGATCTGAAGAGTGAGAATGAAAGTAGGGATCTGAATGGAGAAGAAGTATGTATAATTGAGAAGCACAAGGGTTGGGGTTGGGGGAGTGAATAGTTATATAAATACATACAGACAGTGTATGTATATGTATATGTACTTGCAATGATACAAGATGTTCCAGCTGTTAATATCGAGATCAAAATTGCTTGCTAACAGACACGAAAGTAACTTTTTTTTATTAATTTTATTATTTTCGTTAATTACGTCAAACAGTGGCCGAATTAGGTTACGGTGTATTTTCGTCTATACGCAGTTTCGTTTAATTTTAGGTTATGGTATATTTTCTTCTATAAGTAGTTGTGTTTAAACTTTTTAAATGCTTCAGGTTAAGTTTTATTAGATACGGATTTAAATTCAGATAAGTGTTTTTTTATCGTAAACTATACTGAGTACGGATACCATAATGAACTGATACTAACCGAAGAACATATGTACTGATATCACATATGTGTAAGTAAATGAGTATAAAATTTTCGGTTTACTTTTTTTGGTTTTATCTTTTGGTTACACGGAAGTGTCATATCTGTAATTAAATGAGTATACAATTTTCTGGTAGTATTGCGAAGGTGGAATTTACTAGTTATATATTTAAATTTCAAAAAAACTTCGATGACTAGATGGCCAAAGGACCTTTTTTACCTCCTCTGATTCCGCCCTTACGATGTATTTTCATATTTTTATTTTTGAAAAGTTAATTATGTTTTTATGTAATTAATTATATTTTTATGTAATTATTTTGAGTTAATTACTGTTTTCGTCCCTGTGGTTTGTCAAAAATCACTATTTCGGTCCATTAGTTTAAAAATTGCGATTTCAGTCCCTGTGGTTTCACTTTCGTAACTATTTCAGTCCACCTCGCAACCATTTCAGTCCCTGTACTTACAGAATAAATGGATTGAAGTGGTTACGAAAGTGAAACCACGTGGACTGAAATGGTTACGAAAGTGAAACCAAAAGGACTGAAATCACAATTTTTAAACTAATGGACTAAAATAGTGATTTTTAACAAACCACAAAGACAAAAACAGTAATTAACTCAATTATTTTATATGTAATTACAGATATTTAGAAATATGTCATGTTTAGGTATTAATTAAAAGAGTTCTTTTAGTAATCATAATAATAATAGTGACGACTTAGCCCCACCACAATATTTTTTATTATTGAAAAAGAAAGTAGTTGAATTATCAAAATAATCAAGCTTGTCTCTTTCTTGAGTTTGGGATCAAGTCACCGACAGCAATTTTACACCGACAGCTTATAAAGTTATATATTTTTGGGCGTTGATAAGTCGAACTCAATTAATTTTATATGAGTTTCAACATAAATATAACCTAAAGTTAATTTTTTTATCACTGACTCGTGTATTCATGGTGGGTTAATATGGATATAATTTGTTAAAACAAAACAAATTATTATTTTTATATGTATTACTATATTAAAATAACAATTAATTCTCAAAAAATAGAGATGTTTATGATACCATACGGAGAACAGACCATTAATTATTTTTTAACCTTTAATATAAAAATATACAATGGTTTAAGTTTTAACATATTTTTTTAACCTTTAATATAAAACTATACAATGGTTAAGTTTTAACATATATCAGTGACATGTCCGCAACGGAAATTCGGTTTTTGTTTGTTTTGTTATGACACTTGTACGGTACTGGTAATCAGTATAGTTTACGATACTAAATTTAAATACAACTTTGTTCTTGATAAAATTTATATTGGAATATACTACTACTGGATACAATTTATTATAGAAAAATCTAATCCCGTTTATTTTACCTCATGTTCTTCTCGTGTTGATTCCTACCCATGTTCACAAGTATGTTTGAAATATTAACTTTATTACTGGTTTGATTAATAAGGGCGCAGCTTAGTGTACGTCCGAGGGGACGCCCCCCCCCCCCCGAACTTTTCGATGTGTAGTGTTATGAACAGTACTTTCGTATAGAAATTTTTTAGGTATATACGTCCCCCCCCCCCCCCCCCCGGTTTCGGAAAAATTGTTGATTAAAATACAAATCGGTCAGTATTGCTTAACTTTTTACCCTAAGTTTAGCTTATTTTGGTTAGTGAAAAAAAGACAAAAGTTTTCGCATAATAAATACTACCGCATGACACTTTTATGATTTAAGAAAAGAAATAAGTGATGATGAAAATAGAGATTAAATTGTTAATGGTTGAGTGAGTATGCAAGAATGGATGCATCTAGTGTCGATCATCATTATTGAGGGATTAATTAGTGGGGTGGTGTGTAGTTTTGAGAGTCCAATGTGTTCGTTTTTAAACCAAATGGTTGGTAACATGTAATTGGGTTCTTTATATTGGAACGTATAATGGTTTATGCCAAGTGGGATAAGTGTGAAATATCTATTGCTTCATCTATATGGTTTCTAGAACGTTAGATGATCTTTATTGGTTATCAACTAAAAAGGGTGTTTGTTCACAAAAATAACCTCTTAATGATTAAGTGATAACATGATGCTGAATGGTTAAGAGACATATTTACCCTTACCCTAATAAACTTCATTAACCCTACAGTCACCACAACCCATGACAAACACCGCCAACCACCACCACCACACCGCTAATCACCACCACCCATGACAAACCAAGCACCACTACCACCACCACCAACACCTGTCACCGCAAGCAGCACCACCAACACCTGTCACCGCCAACCACCACAAGCACCACCACCACCAACACCCATCACCACCAAGCACCACCACCACCCGTCATCTCTAACCACAAACACAAACCACCAGTGCCATCACCCGCCATCGCCAACAACCTTCATCACTACCCTCCAACCACCAGATACATTTCATTCAGCACAAAATAGTTTAGAAGGGTAAAATAGTCATTTTGCATAGTTTTTCAGAGCTTTATCCAAACAACACTTATTGGCTCAACACTCAATGGTTTAGGGCTTCTTACCCGGTCAGACATATGACTGGTTTAGCACTTACTGGTTTAGCAATTATTGGTTCAGAGGTTGCCAAACAACCCCTAAGATTTTGTTTCATTTATGTAAGGGGAGACATGTACATTACAAAATTAAAAATGGGTAAAGTGTAATTTGTCTTCTTATAATTTGGGGTGGTCAGCGGGAGCAGATTACCACCTCAAACTTTTTTTTACATTTTGTGCTAATGCGGTTACAAAATATCACACTCTGGCTCACCGCTGTCTATTGAACGTTATATTTCATTTAAAAAGCATGTGTAAAAACCAAGCTACGTTTTTCCTCTTGTAGTATGCATCCCTGTGGTTTTATTATTATTACACCTGTGAAACCAACTGTTGGGTCCGAACACGAGTCACACGAACACTTGAACAATCTGCAGCAAGCTCACACACTCAAACACTCTAAATCACAAGAACAAGAATACAAGATTTATAGTGGTTCGGTTTAATCTGACATACATCCACTCCCACAACTAGTTCTTCTTTTATATTAGGTGCTCAAAGTGTACAGGTACAAGAATAAGAAGTATTTATAGGGTACAATTAGGTTACTGAATATAATAATAATATTTCTTCATCAGACAGACAAAGGACTAATCCTGTTCCTAAAGGAACAATCCTCTGCCTATAGGAACAATCCTCTGCCTAGAGGAAGAATAATCAGACTTGAGGAATAATCCTCCACTCGAGTCAAATCCTCCACAACCCAACAATCTCCCACTTGGAGGCTTTGACAACTTCAAACTGCTCTCCTTAAAACTTCATATTCATAAGTACCTCTGTAACACTTCATCACCAAAAGTCCGTATTTTGTGTCAAAATCTATGTTTTAAAAGGTTTTGCTCAGATCTAAGCATAGATCTGAGTGAAAAACAGAAGTTTTATGGAAAAAGATGAAGATTTTCGTACACAGAGAAGATTTGATGAAAACGAAGGCTATGCATTGTGCCACAATCGTTGTAAACCTTTGAAAATCGTTGATAAACGTTGTTGTAGCTGAAATCCGGTTGATTCTTACTTAGAAAACAGAGGTTTTGGGTTTCGGGAGCTCAGAGCGAAGTTGCAGTAAGTTCAAATGAGAGGAATGAGCTGAGTATTTATAGACGAAGGCAAGAAAGTGGGCTGATTTGGTCAAGTTCGGTCGAACATGCAGGTTTTCATGCAAGTTCGGGCCAACTTGCCAAGTATTTGAAGAATTATTAGTCAAGTTCGGCCGAACTTGCATGGAATCATGCAAGTTCGAGCGGAATTGAGAGATATTGGAGAGAAAGGAGTTAAGCTCTGTCACATCCCGACCCGCAGCGGAATAAGAGTCGGGGCATAATTGGGTTATCACCAAAGCTCATGATATTTACTAATATGTTTCATATTTATTAAAGTCAAAGTTACATTCCAAATATCCAAACATGTCCATGCAATACAAAGAAAATAACCAAATAAAATAGTTCCAAGCTCTAAATCATTTTATTCTTCTAGTCCAATCCTATGTGTTTCTGACTGCAGCTGGTTCACCTGTATCATGTGTGAAAATGGGGGTTTTTGGGTCAACATAAGTTGGCGAGTGAACCTTGTTAGATAAACATTTATTATTGATTTACTTGTTAGTTTATCAATGAAAAATTGTGCATAATCATAAATGAGCAAATGTAAATAATCAAGCAGTAGCAATAGCAATCACAACTATAACATACAATAACATATGATAGCATACATTAACATACCAACATCATACGATAATTAACATGAATGAAAACTGTGCGATCAAGGCTCAATCAAACGGAGCCGATCGTATTGCATGTACTGAAAATGATAAATGTCTGTGCGATCAAGGCTCAATCAAACGGAGCCGATCGTATGTTGGCACGCCAGGTTCACGCTCATAATGTAATGGGGAACTTGCTCAACGCTCATAATGTAATGGGGAGCGGCGGCCTATGAAATTGCATGTACTGAAAATAATAAATTGAATCTAACAATAACCACACAAACAGTTGAAACAAGCTGAATACACATGTTCATGATATGATGTATGCACAATGATTTAAATATAATATATACCAAGACACATGATACATCCCAAAAACGTGATTAAAACGGGGAATTTGTAAAGATTCACTCACATTGGGTGCGTTGAATTGGAGATGGTGAGATGCGCACGAATTGGAAGAGCGGAACAATGAGAAATAACTAACCTAAATAATAGTGGGAAATTTAGTAAATGAGTGGATTTTATTAATAATGTTAATAAGGTTTTTAGATATATTTTTGTAAGTTTAAAGCTATTTTCTATCTTTAAAAACGTTATTTTTAAGTATTTTTAATTGATTTTTAAAATTAAATTAAATAAATAAAAATATAAAAATATATTGACTTTTTGGGTTGACCGTTGACTTTTTGACTTTGACTGGTTGACCGATTTATTGCGTAATCGAAATGCGCTGGGTGAGGCTCGAACCCGAGACCTCCCGTACGCGTGCACGCAGCTCTACCAACTGAGCTACGTGTCTAACCCGAAATAATTTTGTTTTTAATTATACTTATATATTAATTCAATTTATCCAAAATTCTTTTAATTTCAAAAACATTTTAATTCATCAAACTGGTGCCAGTAACAGGTTTCGAACCCGGGACTTGTGCTTTAACATCACACACAGTCCACCGCTGGACTGTGTGTCTAACTTGGTTAATATACCAATTTTTATTATACTTAACAACTAACGTGGATTAACCGGTTTAGTTTTAAACAAAAAGGCATTTTATTACATAGAGGGTGCGTGTATCAAGAATCGAACTCGGGACGTATGCGTGTCTTTGTTCGCACACAGTCCACCGCTGGACTGTGTGTCTAACCCGTTCAAAATACCAGTTTAAATTATTCTTATAATGTTATCGCAGTTCATCTTCTTCGTTAGATTTTACAGGCAGAAGATTACACCGTTATATCTTGTTTAGTTCGATAGATAAACATTGTACAAACTAATATGAAATGGCAGAAACGATAATCAGAAGTAAACATATCGATGAACGGTTTATTTCAGGATTCCGGCAAGGTGTCGGTCTCTGTTTTTGTGCACTTCAACTGAACAAGACAATTAACCGTTTTGATTAGCTAATCGTGGAATTGAAGTGATAAACAAACGTTAACAGAGTGTTTGAATGTCTTTACCGATTCACAGATGAAAATAAAGATTTCCAGAACTTTTCCGGCGAACTGGTATTATCCGATAGTAGCGTCTGAATTCGATTTCAAGTGAAAGGTTTGAGTTAGAAATAGCTTAACAATTGTTAGACTACAACGGTATTGAAAGACTTACCGATTTGAGGAAAAATACGGTTTTCCGGCGAACTTGCAGAATTTTCCGACGAGTAAAATAAACTTCTCCGGTGGACTGTAAAGTGTGCGGAAATGAAATAGCAGGTTTGTGGAATGTTTCTGAGTCGCGAGAAGCTCTTTGATTACAGTAATTTGGATTATTGAGTAGTTTGGGTTATAAAACTCATCATCCTCAGAATTGAAGTCAGTTCAAGTCCGAATTGATTAGAATCGTCGGTGCATCGGTTATAAACCTGAATTCGCGATTATTCAAACGTTCAGACGGTTGAATAGCCGATTTCGGTTTCTCAGTTGGCGCAACCGGTTCATCTAGGTTTGTATATAAGACTCATTTGTTTCCTAGAGTTGACAGAAAACAACCAAGTGGCGGAGTGGTTATGCGTGTGAGTGTTAAGTCTTTGAAGTTATAATCCGGCTGACCCGGGTTCGAGTCCCGGCAGCCCCAGTTTATTTTTAATCACATTATTTATACTTTTTATCAATTATAACTTTTATGGTTTAGTTTGTTTATTAATTATGTATCATTAAAAATTAAAATAAGCATAAATAGGCAATAAACATTTATAACTGAATATTCGATTACAACGGAGCGGGTTTGGTAAAACCCGTTTTCGACAAATGTTACAGTATCCCCTACTTTTAGGAATTTCGTCCCGAAATTTAAGTAGTGGAAGTAGTAGGAAAAAGATGCGGGTATTTTTCACGCATTGAGTCTTCACGTTCCCAAGTAAACTCAGGTCCCGTTTCGACTCCCAGCGTACCCTAACAATTGGAATGCGACTCCGTCGTAGACGTTTCTCTCCGAAGTCCATGATCTCTACTGGTCTTTCAATAAAATGCATAGATTCATCAATCTGAATATCTTCCAGAGGAATGTGGAGGTTTTCATCAGCGAGGCACTTCTTCAAGTTTGATACGTGGAATGTGGGATGAATCCTGTTGAGTTCTTCTGGTAGATCAAGCTTGTATGCTACAGGTCCTTTTCTTTCGAGTATCTTGAAAGGTCCTACGTAGCGTGGTGCTAGCTTGCCTTTTTGACCAAAACGAACTACTCCCTTCCACGGTGATACCTTTAGAAGTACATGATCACCAATGTTAAACTCTAAAGGCTTCCGTCGTTTATCTGCATAACTCTTTTGACGACTTTGGGCCGCTAGAAGATTGTTTCGGATTTGATGGATCTTGTCTGTGGTTTCTTGGATCAATTCTGGACCAGTGATTTGAGCTTCCCCAATTTCGTGCCAACATACAGGAGATCGCCACTTACGACCATATAAGGCTTCAAAAGGTGCCATGCCGATACTTGAATGATAGCTGTTGTTGTTCGAAAATTCAACTAATGGTAGATGAGCGTCCCAATTTCCCTTGAAGTCTATAACACATGCTCGAAGCATATCTTCAAGAGTTTGAATGGTGCGTTCAGATTGACCATCAGTTTGAGGGTGATAGGCGGTACTGAGATCTAATCGCGTGCCCATAGCGGCTTGTACTGCTTGCCATGTTCGTGAAGTGAAACGACCATCACGATCAGAAATAATGCTTAACGGTACCCCATGTCGGCTTACGATTTCGCTGATATTAATACGAGCTAGCTTTTCGTTCTTGAAATCTTCGCGGATAGGAATAAAATGAGCTGATTTTGTAAGTCGGTCAATTATTACCCATATAGTGTCATGCCCACCAGAAGTGCGAGGTAACCCGGTAATGAAGTCCATGGTTATATTTTCCCACTTCCATATAGGTATTTCAGGTTAGATCAGAAGTCCTGAGGGTCTTTGGTGTTCAGCTTTCACCTTGGAACATGTAAGGCACTTAGAAACAAAAACAGAAATATCCTTTTTCATTCCAGGCCACCAGTAGGTATATCGTAGGTCTTGATACATCTTATCGGCTCCTAGGTGTATAGAGTATCGCGTTTTGTGAGCTTCATTCATAAGAATTTCACGAAGATTGTTGTGGTCAGGAATCCAGATACGATCTAGATAGTACAGAATACCGTCATATTTAGTTTCAATTTTAAGTTCAGCTCCACAGGACAGCTCCTTTCGTACATCATCTTCCGTTACTAAAACATGTTGGGCTTCTCGAATTTGATCTTTAATGTCAGATATGATTTGCGAACATAGAAGACGAATGGAGTTCGCATAGCCCTTTCGACTGAGTGCATCAGCCACCACATTTGCTTTGCCAGGGTGGTACCGAATTTCACAGTCATAGTCATTTAGAAGTTCGACCCATCTTCGTTGCCTCATGTTTAACTCCTTTTGATTGAAGATATGTTGAAGACTCTTGTGGTCAGTGTATATTTCACACTTAGTACCATAGAGATAATGTCTCCATATCTTAAGAGCGAACACAACGGCTCCAAGTTCTAGGTCATGGGTGGTGTAGTTCTTCTCATGCGTCTTGAGTTGTCTCGAAGCATAAGCTATAACTTTTCCTCTTTGCATTAGAACGCAGCCTAATCCTTGCCCTAACGCGTCGCAATAGACCACAAAATCATCACAACCTTCAGGAAGAGTGAGGATTGGTGCATCACAGAGTTTTTGTTTAAGGGTTTGGAAGGCTTCTTCTTGCTTGGGTCCCCATATGAAAGGTTTTCCCTTATGAGTTAAAGCCGTGAGTGGTACAGCAATGCGAGAGAAGTTTGAAATGAAACGACGATAATAACCAGCCAAACCAAGAAAAGATCTTACTTCAGTTGGTGTACGGGGAGCTTGCCATTCTTGAACCGCTTTGATCTTTGAGGGGTCGACATGTATTCCCTTGTCATTGACTACATGTCCGAGGAATTGCACCTCTTTTAACCAGAATTCGCATTTGGAGAATTTGGCGTAAAGCTTTTCATTCTCTAGAAGTGTAAGGATGAGTCGAAGATGGCGCTCATGATCAGACTTAGACTTTGAATAAATGAGAATGTCGTCGATGAAGACTATAAAATCGATCAAGATAAGGTTTGCAGACTCTGTTCATCAGGTCCATGAAGACTGCTGGAGCGTTGGTTAAACCAAATGGCATGACCATGAATTCATAATGGCCATAACGAGTTTGAAATGCGGTCTTTGGGACGTCCTCTTCATGTACCCTAAGTTGATGATAACCAGATCGAAGGTCGATTTTGGAAAAGTAGCTGGCACCTTGAAGTTGGTCAAGAAGATCATTAATGCGAGGTAAAGGATAGCGATTTTTTATTGTTAATTTGTTGAGCTCTCTGTAGTCGATGCACATACGAAACGATCCATCTTTCTTCTTTACAAAAAGGACAGGTGCACCCCAAGGCGATGAGCTAGGACGTATGAATCCCTTGTCAGTCAACTCTTGTAATTGACTGGCTAGCTCTTGCATTTCAGAGGGGGCTAACCTATAAGGAGACTTTGCAACTGGTGTAGCACCAGGTATAAGATCAATACGGAATTCGACTTCTCTAACTGGAGGAAGTCCTGAAATGTCGTCAGGAAAAACTTGCGGGAAATCTTTTACTACTGGAATGTCTTCAAGTTTCTTCTCCATGGTTCCCTTTTTGATGATATGAGCTAAAAAACGCGACATAATTCTTGCGAAGATATTTTTGAGCTTGAAGACAAGACATTATGCGGAGCCCTTTCGACGAGGTTTCTCCAAAGATTCGAAGAGTCTGACCGTTTGAAAGAGGAATACGTATAAACTTTTCGCGACATACAACTTCTGCCTGATGTTGACTAAGCCAATCCATACCGATTATGATATCAAAACTTCCCAACTTCATAGGAATAAGGTCAACTAGAAAATTATGGTCGTTTAGAGTAAGAGTGCAATTACGTATAATAGAGTTCAATGAGACCGGTTTCCCCTCAGCAACTTCTACTGTTATGGATTCCATGAGCTTATCACGATTTTGGTTGTAACATCCGTAAAAAAACGGATTTACCAAACCCGCTCCGTTTATCAACCGAACAGTCAGTCAAAAAATTTCGTTGCGAACTAAATGCCCAAAATATTTTTAAAAGATACGTAATCGATTATTATACGGGAATATATAATTAGTTTTTGAAAAACTGTTGAAAATCGCAAAATAAAAATAAAATGTTCCAGCCGGGTTTCGAACCCGGGTCACTCGCCGAGTCGATTCAGCGACTTATCTCACACACACAAACCACTGCGCCACTTGTTTAGTTTGTTATATATTGAAATCATTTAATTAATATCATGACGTTACGAATTCAAAACCGGCGCCCAACAGTTCAGTCGTCGGAATCCCGGTAAACTCGCGAGCTTTTAACGACAATTTACGTTATAACGTAAACCATTACTAAGACATCGGTTATAACCGACGTCTGAGTCCGCGACCAAAGTTATAACCGCCGGAGTTTTTATAACCGACGAATCCAGTAGGAAATCAGACCAAATACATCTCGGTTTCTCCCTATAAATTCACCCACAACCCACTGCAAACCTTTTCGCTCAAAACCACACCTTTTCTCGGCGTAATTCCACTCGCCGGAATTTTTCGGTTTGTCGCCGGATAACCGGGTTCCCCATTGCCGAGCCTTACTGAGCCCCTGAGCTTATACCGGAGATACCCACACCCTTTTTAAGCTTCCTGGAGACTCGCTGCTACAAGAAAACTCATCGCCGGAGGTGATCTCTTTCGCCGGAGTTCTGCCGGAAAACAGAGGAAAGCGAGTCGGTATACCTCAGGCTTATTTTTCCTTCTCTTTACTTATATCTCATCTATAATTAACCTAAAAACTAAAGAAAACGATTAAGACTTTGAACCAGTCGATTTCTGAATTCTGGTTATATCTTGATGAAGAAGACGATGACCGCTATAACATATAAGTATAATATAAATCAAGAAATTACTCGGGTTAGACACACAGTCCAGCGGTGGACTGTGTGCACGTTAAACATGCAAAGGTCTCGAGTTCGAATCCCGTTTCACACACGCTGCCTTAATAAAAATCATTTTTTTTTGTTTAACTGAACCGGAGTCGCCACTGGTATATGTTAAGTATATTAATAACCGGAATAATAACCAAGTTAGACACACAGTCCAGCGGTGGACTGTGTGTTTGTTTATATCACAGGTCACGAGTTCGAGTCATGTCTTCTGCACCGACTCGGACAATTATCTATTCTTTTTAAATAAGGCAGAAAAGGAAATAACTAATTTGTATTTAAGTATAATAAAAATCGGATTATATAACATGTTAAACACACAGTCCAGCGGTGGACTGTGTGTTAGTTTAAGCCACAGGTCCCGGGTTCGAGACCTGTGGAGTGCACGTCCGGTTCGCTTAAACTGTTTTTAAAATAAAATGATTTTCGGTTTAAACTAATTAATATATATATATAATTAAAATCAGATATATAACGGGTTAGACACGTAGCTCAGTTGGTAGAGCTGCGTGCACGCGTACGGGAGGTCTCGGGTTCGAGCCTCACTCAGCGCACTTGTATTCCGAATCGAACCGGTCAACGGTCAGGTCAACGGTCAACGGGCAGGTCAACGGTCAGAAAAAAAATCAAAATTTTTTATTATTTTATTTAATTATTTTAATTAAAAATCAATTAAAAATACTTAAAAATAACATTTTTAAGGTTAGAAAATAGCCTCAAACTCACAAAAATACACCCAACAATCCTACTAAAATAGATTAATAAAATCCGTTTACTTACCAAACCATAATGCGATTTATCTAGGTTAAATCTCACTCGGGTTATAACCGACGTCTGAACCCGCGAATCAGCCATAACCGCCGGAGAACGGCTGACTTCGAATTGAGACCGAATTCAGACCCCATACATCTCGATACTACCCTATAAATTCACCCACAACTCGCCGGAAATATTTTATACGTCGCCGGAAAACCGAGTTTTTAATCTCTGAGCTTCACTGAACCCCCTAAACTTATACCGAAGTCACCCACACCCTTTGTAAACTTTCTAAAGATTCTCTGCTTCAAGACACTCGTCGCCGGAAGAGCTTGCTGTCGCCGGAGTTCTGCCGGAAAACAGAGGAGAACCAGTCGGTACTTTTCACGCCTAAATTCCTTTCTTTTTACTTTTATCTCGTCTGTAATTGATCATTAAACGCTAAAGAAAACTGAATCAACACTTCGAATCAGTCGGTCGTCACTTCCGGTGAAAACCAGTGAAGAAGACGAAGTTTCGGTAATAGTTAAGTATAATTAAAATCAAGTTATTTACCGGGTTAGACACACAGTCCAGCGGTGGACTGTGTGCACTTTGAACGCTAAGGTCTCGAGTTCGAGTATTGTCCCTCACACGCTGCCTTAATAAAAATTCCTTTTTCCGCAAAACTGAACCGGATTGTTTTAGATATATGTTAAGTATATTGATAACCTAGTTTATAACCAAGTGAGACACACAGTCCAGCGGTGGACTGTGTGTACGCTAACCCACAGGTCCCGGGTTCGAGACCTGTGGAGCGCACCGGTTTTCTGGATTAAATCGTTTTTAAAGAAAAGGCTTTCTGCTTAATTCCAATTAATATATATATATAATTAAAATCAGATATATAACGGGTTAGACACGTAGCTCAGTTGGTAGAGCTACGTGCACGCGTACGGGAGGTCTCGGGTTCGAGCCTCACTCAGCGCACAATAATATGCCTTCGAACCGGTCAACGGTCAGTCAAAGTCAACGGTCAAAGTCAACTGTAGCAAAAATCAAATATTTTTTATTATTTTTATTTAATTATTTTTAATTAAAAATCAATTAAAAATACTTAAAAATAACATTTTTAAGGTTAGAAAATAGCCTCAAACTCACAAAAATACACCCAACAATCCTACTAAAATAGATTAATAAAATCCGTTTACTTACCGAACCAAAATGCTATTTATCTAGGTTAATTTCACTCGTGGTTAAAACCATTTCGCATACATTCAACATCATCAACCGAACGCACCCAATGTGAGTGAATTCTTACAAATTCCCCTTTTTATTCATGTTTTGGGGTGTATCATGTGTCGCTTAAACTAATTCTATTATGCAAATTCGTGCTATACCATTATATGATTTAAATTAGAATGTAACTATTTGGTTGTGATGTATTATATATTGTCAAAGTTGTATGCAAATTATTTAGGCCCATCAGTTCCTCGTGGGAGACGAGTTGAACAACGCGTGCCTCAAAACTCATTCATTAGGCCATCAGTTCGTAGAACAACGCGTGCCTCAAAACTCATTCATTAGGCCCATCAGTTCCTCGTGGGAGACTAGTCGAACATCGCGTGCCTCAAAACAATCATTTGGTGTATGTGTGTGAAATATTCAATATTGCTAGTTGTGTGAATAAATTTACATCTACATTTACTCATATGTGGTTATGCACATTATTTATAATCAATTGGATAAACTTGTTCAAATGTTTTCCATAGGATTCACTCGCCAACTTTATGTTGATCCAAAAACCCTTTTACACATGATACAGGTGAACAGGTTGAAGCAAGGAAAACATAGGATATGCCTTAGAAGAGAACCAAGAAGCTTAGATTGATAGTTAGAACATGTTGTATCATTTATTGTAAATTTCCATTAAATTGTATTAATGAATATGAAACGTTTAATAAATGTCATGAGCTTTGATGATAACCCAATCATGCCCCGATCACCTTTTCCGCTGCGGGTCCGGGTGTGACAGCTATAGGGATATAGGATAGGTTATTAGACCCTTAGAGCCTATACTATAGTCTGCCTAAATTTTAATGGATTAGGTGGTTACATACAAACTTGTGATATTTATTTGTTTCATATTTGTTTACATTTCAGTCAAACATACATGCTTATATACATATTCATTATACATATATACATATTCATTAAACATATATCGATGTTCATGTATTCAATTTATTTTCATACTCTCATTATCCAAAGATTTTGTGCAATTTTAAAATCTCATCAAAGTAAGTTCTGCGACGGGCATGTAGTAACTGGAAGGGTACAAGTACCGGTAGTCGGAACGTCCTGTCTAGGCTGGCATTCGTATAAATCCAATATAACGGACCAGTTTGCCTACCTGGGGACCAACGATGAGAGTACGAAGGACCTATTAGGCCAAAGCATGCCACACCAAACGTCGTTCGAACTAACCCTACTTTGAGTTGTCACCGTGTCTACACCTGGACACATTCCGAATATCACACGTTGTATACATATTTCTCGATTTTCTCCGGGTTTTTGTGTACGCAACCTGGCAAACCCGTGCGAACCATATGAAAAACCGGTATTCATGGGGGCCCACATGATTACACAGGTAAAGTATGGCGGCATGTAGGGCCTAACAGCGAGCAAAACCCAAGACATCCTATGGATGTAGTAGATTCATTTATTTATAATTATTTTATGAATGTTCATTCCTAATGCGACCCATGAACCCAAAAGCATCCAACTTATACTCTTGTCATGTATTCCTTGTAGATGTCTTCTAACCAAGCCCATAGGAAGACGAGAGCAAGAAAAGCCCGCGAGCGCATGGCTGCCTTAATCGCTCAACAAATGGCTGCCGTAATACCCAACATTGTAATCCAAGTTCAACAAGCACTTACCGTTAATCCTGTCAACCAAGCAAACCAAAACATTTTCAACTCTTCCCCAAATACCACTAAATGCACCTACAAGCATTTCAAATCATGCGACCCTCCGAAATACAAAGGGACTGAAGGCGTCACCGCTCTCCTCCATTGGTTTGAAGAAATGGAGAACACATTTCTAAATTGCGATTGCCCTGACGATCGCAAAGTGCGATATGCTACCGGTCGATTATATGGGATAGCACTTACTTGGTGGAACACAGAGAAGGCCAAACGAGGCGTCGAAGATGCTATGTCCTTAACTTGGAACGAATTGAAGGAAATCATGACCAGACGTTTTTGCCCAAGGAGCGAAATCAAGAAGTTAGAAGATGAATTTTACTCATTGAAGCAAGTGGAAGGAGACCACATCACCTACAACAAAAGATTCCTCGAGTTACATCAAATGGTTCCCAACATGTTCACTCCCCTCTACCGTTTGATCGAGCACTACATTCGTGGTCTTCCGTCGAAGATTCAAGACCCTGTAATAAGTACCAAGCCTGCAACTTTGGAAGCAGCAATGGAGCTAGCAACAGAGCTCACCGAGAACCGAATCCGAAACAAAGACTTCAAGGGGAGAAGAAGAAGGATAAAGAATCGACTGAAACCTCCGACTCCACTCAAACCGAATCCCCTTCTCAACCCAATCCTAAGAGAAGAAGAGGCGGGCGACTTTTCGCTGCTACCCAACGAAATCCACCAGTTTTACACGCCATACCCATCCGAGCTATCCCAATCACCCAAGTGGCACCCAACTCAGCTTACCCAGATAAGAAACCATATCTTGGACCTCACCCTTGATGCAACAACTGTTTTTATCACCATCCCCATACCCTACCTTGTCGTCTATGTGCAACTTGTGGACGCTATGGTCATTTGAGCAATGTTTGTTGCACCTTTCAAAACCAAACCTTTTCCCCTACTCAAAACATGGCCCAAACTTATCACCAACCCCAATACCCTATGTTCCCATATGCTCGAGCTTGCTTCAATTGTGGCGACCCTACCCACTTTAGAAACACATGCCCTCAATTGGTTAACGTTATCAACACTCAAGCCCAATCAAACCCAGTTAACCAAGTAAACCAAGAACACCCAACCACTATGCCACAAGCAAGAGAAAGAGTCTTCAATATCAACGCCAATCCTGTCGAAGATAATGACGGCCCAAACGAAGATACTCAGCTAGTCCTCTTCGCCGAAGATCCAGATTCAACTCCTATCGTTTAGTTTTATGTTTTTCTTTATCACATAGAACCAAACATAACTTAAGGATAAAGCCAATGAAACTTTGACGAGAATACGGTGGATACGCCGATGGTACTTCCTATATATAAGTATTCTTGTCAAAGGATCAGAAGCATTATCTGGCGGTTATGAGAGGCTCCATGTGTAGACTGTTAGAGTAATTATTGTATATTATATATTGTTTTCAGTATATGCATTTGCCGAGGCCGTGGCTCCCCATCCATTGAGGTTGAGTTGGATCCCCATTTAATTATGCGGTTGATCTTGGCGTGCCCGCATGATCGGCTCCGTTTGTTTGAGCCTTGATCGGTTATTTCATTTTACATTTCAATACTTGCAATACGTTCGGCTCCGTTTGATTGAGCCTTGAGCGCACATTTCAATTTACATTTCCAGTTCATGCAATACGTTCGGCTCCGTTTGATTGAGCCTTGAGCGCATAGACAATTTCATTATCAGTATCTTGTGGTTTTGGTGTTTGTAGTAGAGTCGCATCGAACTAACCATAACTTGCGGATAAAGTCAATGAAAATTTGACAAGGATATGGTGGATACGCCGCTGGTACTTCCTATATATAAGTATTCTTGTCAAATGATCGGAGGCATTATCAGGCGGTTATGAGAGGTTCCATGCATAGGCTGATTGTGTGATGGTTGTTTAGATTAAGTTGTTCAATTTCAGTACATTCAATACGTTCGGCTCCATTTGATTGAGCCTTGAGCGCACATACAATTTCATTCAATACGTTCGGCTCCGTTTGATTGAGCCTTGAGCGCACAGACAATTTCATTATCAGTATCTTGTGGTTGTGGTGTTTATAGTAGAGTCGCATCGAACTAACCATAACTTGCGGATAAAGTCAATGAAAATTTGACAAGGATATGGTGGATACGCCGCTGGTACTTCCTATATATAAGTATTCTTGTCAAATGATCGGAGGCATTATCAGGCGGTTATGAGAGGTTCCATGCATAGGCTGTTTGTGTGGTTAAGTTATTCATTTTCAGTACATGCAATACGCTCGGCTCCGTCTGATTGAGCCTTGAGCACACAATTTCAATTTCAGTACATTCAATACGTTCGGCTCCGTTTGATTGAGCCTTGAGCGCACATCCATTTCATTTTCAGTACATGCAATACGATCGGCTCCGTTCGATTGAGCCTTGATCGCACAGATATATTTCATTTCAGTATTTTATGTTTGTTGTAGAATTATAGGACTAATCATAATTCACTGATAAAACCAATGAAAATTTGACAAGAATATGGTGGATACGCCGCTGGTACTTCCTATATATAAGTATTCTTGTCAAAGGATCAGAGGCATTATCGGACGGTTATGGGAAGTTCTATGTAGGATTTATTAGTTTCTTGGTAACCAATCATAACTTGTGGATAAAACTAATGAAAATTTGGCAAGAATATGGTGGATACGCCGCTGGTACTTCCTATATATAAGTATTATTGCCAAAGGATCAGAGGCATTATCAGGCGGTTATGAGAAGTTCCATGTAGGATTTAGTATTGCCTTGGTTGGAATTTGTGTTACATTTATATCATCATGTTATTTAAAGAGATTGGATTGTGTTCCATTTCTACATAAACTAACCTCTCTATCATAACAAACGAGAGAGGAACTTCCATCATTCAAACATATATGCTATCAGAATGTGGATTCAAATATTTGCTGTTGTGTTTATTCATGTTCAAATATTTGCTGATGTGTTTATTCATGTTCGAATATTAGCTGTTGTGTTTACTTATGTTCAAATCTCAGCTGTTGTGTTTTTATTTATGTTCCATATAGGTTGTAGTGTTAGAAGTTTTGCCTTAGGATATAACCATACTTTCCCAAAACGTATCTAAACTCTTATGCATGATATCATTTTTAGCAAATCATTTCTGTTTATCAATACTTATACAGTAGGCAACAAAAAGCGATTCCTGAATAGGGTACTTAACCCTTACAAGGAACGTTACCGCCTCGAACAAAAACTTAAACCCTTATTTTTCTAAGCATACAACTGTCAAACAAAACATCATCATTCTTTTAGTCAAATATATCATTATTTAAATTTCGGGACGAAATTTCTAAAAAGCAGGGGATACTGTAACATCCGTCAAAAAACGGATTTACCAAACCCGCTCCGTTTATCAACCGAACAGTCAGTCAAAAAATTTCGTTGCGAATTAAATGCCCAAAATATTTTTAAACGATACGTAATCGATTATTATACGGGAATATATAATTAGTTTTTGAAAAACTGTTGAAAATCGCAAAATAAAAATAAAATGTTCCAGCCGGGTTTCGAACCCGGGTCACTCGCCGAGTCGATTCAGCGACTTATCTCACACACACAAACCACTGCGCCACTTGTTTAGTTTGTTATATATTGAAATCATTTAATTAATATCATGACGTTACGAATTCAAAACCGGCGCCCAACAGTTCAGTCGTCGGAATCCCGGTAAACTCGCGAGCTTTTAACGACAATTTACGTTATAACGTAAACCATTACTAAGACATCGGTTATAACCGACGTCTGAGTCCGCGACCAAAGTTATAACCGCCGGAGTTTTTATAACCGACGAATCCAGTCGGAAATCAGACCAAATACATCTCGGTTTCTCCCTATAAATTCACCCACAACCCACTGCAAACCTTTTCGCTCAAAACCACACCTTTTCTCGGCGTAATTCCACTCGCCGGAATTTTTCGGTTTGTCGCCGGATAACCGGGTTCCCCATTGCCGAGCCTTACTGAGCCCCTGAGCTTATACCGGAGATACCCACAACCCTTTTTAAGCTTCCTGGAGACTCGCTGCTACAAGAAAACTCATCGCCGGAGGTGATCTCTGTCGCTGGAGTTCTGCCGGAAAACAGAGGAAAGCGAGTCGGTATACCTCACGCTTATTTTCCTTCTCTTTACTTATATCTCATCTATAATTAACCTAAAAACTAAAGAAAACGATTAAGACTTTGAACCAGTCGATTTCTGAATTCTGGTTATATCTTGATGAAGAAGACGATGACCGCTATAACATATAAGTATAATATAAATCAAGAAATTACTCGGGTTAGACACACAGTCCAGCGGTGGACTGTGTGCACGTTAAACATGCAAAGGTCTCGAGTTCGAATCCCGTTTCACACACGCTGCCTTAATAAAAATCATTTTTTTTGTTTAACTGAACCGGAGTCGCCACTGGTATATGTTAAGTATATTAATAACCGGAATAATAACCAAGTTAGACACACAGTCCAGCGGTGGACTGTGTGTTTGTTTATATCACAGGTCACGAGTTCGAGTCCGGTCTTCTGCACCGACTCGGACAATTATCTATTCTTTTTAAATAAGGCAGAAAAGGAAATAACTAATTTGTATTTAAGTATAATAAAAATCGGATTATATAACATGTTAAACACACAGTCCAGCGGTGGACTGTGTGTTAGTTTAAGCCACAGGTCCCGGGTTCGAGACCTGTGGAGTGCACGTCCGGTTCGCTTAAACTGTTTTTAAAATAAAATGATTTTCGGTTTAAACTAATTAATATATATATATATAATTAAAATCAGATATATAACGGGTTAGACACGTAGCTCAGTTGGTAGAGCTGTGTGCACGCGTACGGGAGGTCTCGGGTTCGAGCCTCACTCAGCGAACTTGTATTCCGAATCGAACCGGTCAACGGTCAAGTCAACGGTCAACGGGCAGGTCAACGGTCAGAAAAAAAATCAAAATTTTTTATTATTTTATTTAATTATTTTAATTAAAAATCAATTAAAAATACTTAAAAATAACATTTTTAAGGTTAGAAAATAGCCTCAAACTCACAAAAATACACCCAACAATCCTACTAAAATAGATTAATAAAATCCGTTTACTTACCAAACCATAATGCGATTTATCTAGGTTAAATCTCACCCGTGGTTAAAACCACTTTCGCGTGCATTCAACATCATCAACCGAACGCACCCACTGTGAGTGAATCTTACAACTCCCCCTTTTAAATTACACGTTTTGGGGTGTGTCATGTATTATGAAAATAATTAACTTATTTATTTAAACTTGTGCCATACCACATCATGACTTAAACTTAGATTGTTTATATTATTGTGATTACTTATTTCCTTTTTGTCAAATTATATGCAACTCAATCATTAGGCCCCTCAGTTCCTCGTGAAAGACGAGTTGAGCATCGCGTGCCTCTAAATGTTCCATTTTTGTTCATGTGTGTATCATTGAGTTTATATTATTTGTAGTTGTGTCATTCATATTATCATGATTATGCAATTCATTCATTAGGCCCCTCAGTTCCTCGTGAGAGACGAGTTGAGCATCGCGTGCCTCTAATTGTTCCAATATTGTTCATGTGTGTATCATTTAATATCTTATGATTGTTGATTAAGATTACATCTATTTTTTTTTCTCATGTTTGGTTGTGCACATATTTCATAATCAATTTAAATAAATTTGTTCAAATGTTTTCCATAGGATTCACTCGCCAACATTATGTTGATCCAAAAACCCTTTTACACATGATACAGGTGAACAGGTTGAAGCAAGGAAAACATAGGATATGCCTTAGAAGAGAACAAAGAAGTTTAGATTGTTAGTTAGATCATGTTGTATCATTTATTGTAAAATTCCATTAATTTGTATTAATGAATATGAAACGCTTAATAAATGTCATGAGCTTTGATGATAACCCAATCATGCCCCGATCACCTTTTCCGCTGCGGGTCGGGGTGTGACATTGGTTTAGGATAGGTTCAAACTCTAAGGACACAAAACTTTTATCCGCGCCAGTATCAAACAACATGGATGCATATCGACCATTAATAAGGAACGTACCGTTAACCACATTGCCGTCAGCCCTAGCCTGATTAGCGTTGATATTGAAAGCTCTTCCTCTTGCAGGTGGAGGAGCTTGGTTCGCTTGATTCACCGGGTTGGCTTGGGCCTTAGCATGAATAATGTTTACCAACCTTGGACAAGTGTTTCTGAAATGGCTTGGGTCTCCGCAATTGAAGCAAGCCCGCATAGGTTGACCCATAGGATAATTGGGTTGGTAATATGTTTGGGCTAAATGTTGGGTGGGTGGATATAGTAAGGGTTGTTGGGCTTGACCCATTATTTGTTGGTGGGTTTGGGTTGAAGGCTGGTGGCGGTTCGTTCGCTGAGGCATGCGGCAGGTTTGAACAGTATGACCTGCGCGACCACAGCCGGTGCAATGTTGGCAAGGATAATCAGGAGAATGGTGATATTGGCAACGGTTGCATTTTGGTAACGGGCCAGAGTATGGTCTTTTGTATGGTGCAGGTGAAGCGGCAACCTGGGTAATGGGTGCAGCAGGAATAGGGAGGTTGGTTTGTGTAACGGTGAAGTTTCTGGTGTTGCGCTTCCTCTTGTTAGCAAACTTAGAGGAGGAGATGGAATGGTTTGAAGTTTGACCCTCAACAGGGGCTTTCTTTTTCTCTTCTTTAAACTTTCCGTTGCGAATTCGATTCTCGGTCGGTTCAGTCGCTAGCTCCATAGCAGCTTCAAGTGTTACCGGTGAAATGCTGAGAACTGAATCTTGAATTTTCGAGGGAAGTCCTCGAATATAATGCTCGATCAAACGATAAGTTGGGGTAAACAAATTTGGAACCATTTGGTTCAACTCTAAGAACCTCCTGTTATAGGTGGTGTGATCTCCCTCCTTCTGCTTTAAAGAATGAAATTCGTCTTCCAACTTTTTAATTTCACTCCTAGGACAGAAACGCCTAGTCATGATTTCCCTTAATTCCTCCCAAGTTAAGGCCATTGCATCATCAATTCCCCTCTTCCCTTTTTCAGTATTCCACCAGGTAAGAGCTACCCCAAATAGTCTTCCGGTGGCGTATCGAACCTTGCGATCCTCAGGACAATCGCAGTTGAGAAAAGTGTTTTCCATCTCCTCAAACCAGTGGAGGAGAGCAGTGACACCTTCGGTCCCTTCAAATTTAGGAGGATCACAAGACTTGAAATGTTTATATGAGCACTTGCTGGTAGGAGGGTTGCCGATGTTCTGGTCGTCTTGTTGGGGAGGGTTAGTAGGATTTGTAGCGAGGGCTTGTTGTACTTGGACCACAATGTCAGGCAGTATCGTGGCCATTTGTTTCGCGATTTGTGTGGCCAAGCGTTCCTGAGACCTTCCTGATCTTTTACTCCCTCGTTGTTGTCTGGACGACATCTACAGGAACATACATAAGAAGATTGTGAGTTTATGGAGTCTTTTTAGGTGTCATGTGTCTTTAAGAAAAATGAAAATAACATAAATATCAATAATGCAACTACATCCATAGGATGTCTTGGGTTTGCTCATGTTGGGCCTCAAATGTCCCCCATACCTTCACCTGTATAGTCATGTGGGCCCCCATGACTATTGGCTTGGTAGGATTCACATTAGTATTGGCGATTTAACACTTGCATCACCCGAATGCAAACCACAAAATATGTTTACGAGATGTATGGTCGGAATGTGTCCAGGTGTAGACACAATGACAACTCATAGTGGGGTTAGCTCACACGACGTTTGGTATAGCATGCTTTGGCCTAATAGGTACTTCGTACTCTCATCATTAGTCCCCAGGTAGGCAAACTGGTCCTTTATTTTGGATTTATACGAATGCCAGCCTAGACAGGACGTTCCGACTACCGGTACTGGTACCCTTCCAGTTACTACATGCCCGTCATGAGAACTCACTTTGATGAGATTTGAAAACACAAAAATCATTGTAAAAGCAATCATGAAAATGATGTGGTGTGTGCTTTCATGGATATGATGTATTATGATAAGATGATTCATGATAGACATTGTATGATAATATATACTTATGAACATGCTTGCATAACATTGAATGTAACATTTAACATAGAACATATAAGCATCATGAAATTTGGCATGTAACACACAAAAATCTTTAAAAAATTTCTAAACAACTACAATATAGGCTCTAAGGGTCTAATAACCTATCCTATATCCCTATAGTCATGGCTCTGATACCAATGTGTCACACCCCGACCCGCAGCGGAATAAGAGTCGGGGCATAATTTGGTTATCACCAAAGCTCATGATATTTACTAATATGTTTCATATTTATTAAAGTCAAAGTTACATTCCAAATAATCCAAACATGTCCATGCAATACAAAGAAAATAACCAAATAAAATAGTTCCAAGCTCTAAATCATTTTATTCTTCTAGTCCAATCCTATGTGTTTCTGACTGCAGCTGGTTCACCTGTATCATGTGTGAAAATGGGGGTTTTTGGGTCAACATAAGTTGGCGAGTGAACCTTGTTAGATAAACATTTATTATTGATTTACTTGTTAGTTTATCAATGAAAAATTGTGCATAATCATAAATGAGCAAATGTAAATAATCAAGCAGTAGCAATAGCAATCACAACTATAACATACAATAACATATGATAGCATACATTAACATACCAACATCATACGATAATTAACATGAATGAAAACTGTGCGATCAAGGCTCAATCAAACGGAGCCGATCGTATTGCATGTACTGAAAATGATAAATGTCTGTGCGATCAAGGCTCAATCAGACGGAGCCGATCGTATATTGGCACGCCAGGTTCACGCTCATAATGTAATGGGGAACTTGCTCAACGCTCATAATGTAATGGGGAGCGGCGGCCTATGAAATTGCATGTACTGAAAATAATAAATTGAATCTAACAATAACCACACAAACAGTTGAAACAAGCTGAATACACATGTTCATGATATGATGTATGCACAATGATTTAAATATAATATATAGCAAGACACATGATACACCCCAAAAACGTGATTAAAACGGGGAATTTGTAAAGATTCACTCACATTGGGTGCGTTGAATTGGAGATTGTGAGATGCGCACGAATTGGAAGAGCGGAACAACGAGAAATAACTAACCTAAATAATAGCGGGAAATTTAGTAAGTGAGTGGATTTTATTAATAATGTTAATTAGGTTTTTAGATATATTTTTGTGAGTTTAAGGCTATTTCCTATCTTTAAAAACGTTATTTTTAAGTATTTTTAATTGATTTTTAAAATTAAATTAAATAAATAAAAATATAAAAATATATTGACTTTTTGGGTTGACCGTTGACTTTTTGACTTTGACTGGTTGACCGGTTTATCGCGTAATCGAAATGCGCTGGGTGAGGCTCGAACCCGAGACCTCCCGTACGCGTGCACGCAGCTCTACCAACTGAGCTACGTGTCTAACCCGAAATAATTCTGTTTTTAATTATACTTATATATTAATTCAATTTATCCAAAATTCTTTAATTTCAAAAACATTTTAATTCATCAAACTGGTGCCAGTAACAGGTTTCGAACCCGGGACTTGTGCTTTAACATCACACACAGTCCACCGCTGGACTGTGTATCTAACTTGGTTAATATACCAATTTTTATTATACTTAACAACTAACGTAGATTAACCCGGTTCAGTTTTAAACAAAAAGGCATTTTATTACATATAGGGTGCGTGTATCAAGAATCGAACTCGGGACGTATGCGTGTCTTTGTTCGCACACAGTCCACCGCTGGACTGTGTGTCTAACCCGTTCAAAATACCAGTTTTAATTATTCTTATAATGTTATCGCAGTTCATCTTCTTCGTTAGATTTTACAGTCAGAAGATTACACCGTTATATCTTGTTTAGTTCGATAGATAAACATTGTACAAACTAATATGAAATGGCAGAAACGATAATCAGAAGTAAACATACCGATGAACGGTTTATTTCAGGATTCCGGCAAGGTGTCGGTCTCTGTTTTTGTGCACTTCAACTGAACAAGACAATTAACCGTTTTGATTAGCTAATCGTGGAATTGAAGTGATAAACAAACGTTAACAGAGTGTTTGAATGTCTTTACCGATTCACAGATAAAAATAAAGATTTCCAGAACTTTTCCGGCGAACTGGTATTATCCGATAGTAGCGTCTGAATTCGATTTCAAGTGAAAGGTTTGAGTTAGAAATAGCTTAACAATTGTTAGACTACAACGGTATTGAAAAACTTACCGATTTGAGGAAAAATACGGTTTTCCGGCGAACTTGCAGAATTTTCCGACGAGTAAAATAAACTTCTCCGGTGGACTGTAAAGTGTGCGGAAATGAAATAGCAGGTTTGTGGAATGTTTCTGAGTCGCGAGAAGCTCTTTGATTACAGTAATTTGGATTATTGAGTAGTTTCGGTTATAAAACTCATCATCCTCAGAATTGAAGTCAATTCAAGTCTGAGTTGATTAGAATCGTCGGTGCATCGGTTATAAACCTGAATTCACGATTATTCAAACGTTTAGACGGTTGAATAGCCGATTTCGGTTTCTCAGTTGGCGCAACCGGTTCATCTAGGTTTGTATATAAGACTCATTTGTTTCCAAGAGTTGACAGAAAACAACCAAGTGGCGGAGTGGTTATGCGTGTGAGTGTTAAGTCTTTGAAGTTATAATCCGGTTGACCCGGGTTCGAGTCCCGGCAGCCCCAATTTATTTTTAATCACATTATTTATACTTTTTATCAATTATAACTTTTATGGTTTAGTTTGTTTATTAATTATGTATCATTAAAAATTAAAATAAGCATAAATAGGCAATAAACATTTATAACTGAATATTCGATTACAACGGAGCGGGTTGGTAAAACCCGTTTTCGACAAATGTTACAAGCTCGGTCGAACTTGCTGAATCTCTGAAGATTCAGGCAAGTTCGAGCGAACTTGAGTAGGGAAAAACCTGAGTTTGGCCAGTCAAGTTCGGCCGAACTTGGGGTCACCCAAGTTCGAGCGAACTTGACCCAAATCTTAGGTTTTCTTCGTTTATTTCGCGTTGAGAGTTCGTTTTGTGATTCGGTTTGTATTAGATAGTTATATTAAACATTATAATTGATGTAATAGTGCGATTTAGCGATTCGAGTGTGCGTGAGCGATGCGATAGCGAGCGTAATAGTAACCACAAACACACATAACACATAAATAATATAAAACCACATAAATAATTGCGATTTGCGATGCGATGAGATTAGCGATGAGGTTTAATAAGCGATTAGATGCAATAATAACGTGCAATACCATAATTAATTAACATAAACTTTATTATCAACTGAATCTCGGCATTACAAAAGATAGGTACATCAGAAAGACAAATGAAAAAGATAACAACGAATTTTCGAGTTGTTACAGTCTCCCCTACTTTAGGGAATTTCGTCCCGAAATTCAAGTAGTAGCTGTAACAAAAAGGTGCAGGTACTTGGCCTTCATGTCACTTTCCAACTCCTAAGTAAACTCGGCGCCGCGTTTGCCTTCCCATCGGAGCTTCACGATAGGGATGCGAGAGCGCCAGAGTTTCTTGGTTTCTCGGTCCATGATCTCAAGAGGCTTTTCCACGAAATGGAGAGTCTCGTTGATTTGCAGATCTTCGAGAGGTACGTGGAGATTTTCTTTCTGCTAAGCACTTTTTGAGATTAGACACGTGGAAAGTCGGATGTACATTATTAAGTTCCGCCGGCAGTTCGAGACGATAAGCTACTTTACTGATCCTTTCCAGAATCTTAAAGGGTCCAACGTATCGAGGCGCTAGCTTTCCTTTCTTGCCGAAGCGGACCACTCCCTTCCAAGGTGCAACCTTTAGGAGAACGTGATCTCCCACTTCGAACTGCAGGGGCTTGCGTCGTTTATCGACATAACTCTTTTGACGACTCCGAGCTTTCAAGAGGTTGTCTCTGATCTGAAGGATTTTGTCTGTCGTTTCTTGAATTAACTCGGGACCGGTGATTTGTGCTTCTCCAATCTCGTGCCATGCAATAGGTGATTGACATTTTCTTCCATACAATGCCTCAAAAGGAGCCATTTGAATGCTGGTATGATAACTATAATTGTACGAGAGTTCAATTAAAGGTAAATGCGTATCCTAGTTACCACCGAAATCTATAATGCACGCACGAAGCATGTCTTCGAGGGTGCGGATCGTGCGCTCAGTCTGACCGTTGGTTTGAGGGTGAAAAGCGGTACTGAGATTGAGAGTTATACCGAGAGCGGATTGAAAGATCTCCCAGAGACGCGAGGTAAAACGACCGTCTTGGTCAGAAATGATGTCACGAGGCGTCCCATGTCGACATATAACTTTGTCGGTATAGATTCGGGCTAACAGTTCAACCTTAAAGTCTTCTCGTATAGCAATAAAGTGCGCAGATTTAGTAAGACGATCAACGATAACCCAAATGCTATCGTGACCAGATGAAGTGCGGGGGAGTTTCGTAATAAAGTCCATAGCTATACTCTCCCACTTTCACATTGGGATTTCGAGTTGTTCGAGTAAGCCAGGGGGCCTTTGATGTTCGGCTTTAACTTTCGAACAAGTTAAGCACTTTGAGACGTACACGGCGATATCCTTCTTCATGCCCGGCCACCAATACTTAGGACGAAGGTCCTGGTACATCTTGTCGGCTCCGGGGTGAATGGAATATCGGGATTTATGAGCTTCGGTCATTAGCAACTCACAAAGGTTATCACGACTAGGAATCCAAATGCGATTGAGATAATAATAAATGCCATTAGGTTTAGACACGAGCTGAGTTTCGGCACCACATTTCATTTCATCTTCCAAAGTATTCTCGTTAAAACAAGCGAATTTAGCGGAGCGAATCTTGATTTCGAGATCATTCAAAGCTTGAGAGTCACGAACACTATACACATAGCTTCGTCGACTTAGAGCATCGGCGACGACGTTTGCTTTGCCGGGATGGTAGCGTATCTCGCAATCGTAATCGTTGAGAAGTTCAACCCATCGACGTTGTCGCATGTTTAGTTCTTTTTTATTAAAGATATGTTGTAAGCTCTTATGGTCGGTGAAGACCATACACTTAGTACCGTACAGGTAGTGTCGCCATATCTTTAATGCAAAAACAACTGCACCGAGTTCGAGATCATGGGTTGTGTAGTTCTTCTCGTGGATCTTGAGTTGGCGAGACGCATACGCGATAACCTGGTCTCGTTACATGAGAACACAACCAAGACCAAGGTTAGAGGCATCGCAGTAAACAACAAAATCGTCATTTCCGTCGGGTAAAGCGAGAATAGGGGCGTTGCATAGCATACGCTTGAGAGTTTGAAAAACTTCCTCTTGTTTAGAATCCCAAACAAAAGGTTGGTCCTTATGAGTTAAAGCGGTAAGTGGAACGACGATTTTAGAAAAGTCGGCGATGAATCGACGGTAGTAACCTGCCAATCCAAGAAAGGAACGGATTTCAGAAGCATTCTTCGGTGTAATCCAACTCTTGACGGCTTCAAGCTTTGCAGGGTCGACGTGAATTCCTTGACTATTAACGATGTGGCCGAGAAATTGGACTTCTACGAGCCAGAATTCACATTTAGAGAATTTAGCATAAAGTGAATTACCTTGAAGAAGTTCGAGGACTAAACGGAGATGACGTGCGTGTTCGTCTCTCGACTTCGAATAGATAAGGATATCATCGATGAAAACAATGACGAAACGATCTAAGAAAGCTTTACACACACGGTTCATCAAGTCCATGAAAACCGCGGGTGCATTGGTTAGACCAAAAGGTATGACCACGAATTCGAAATGGCCATAGCGAGTACGAAAGGGCAGTTTTAGGAATGTCTTCATCCAACACGCATAACTGATGATAACCAGAACGAAGATAGATCTTGGAAAAACAAGTAGCACCTTGAAGCTGATCAAATAAGTCGTCAATTCGAGGAAGAGGGTAGCGGTTCTTTATCGTGAGATTGTTAAGTTGTCGATAATCAATGCACATTCGGAACGATCCATCCTTCTTTTTCACAAAAAGGACAGGTGCGCCCCATGGCGAAGTGTTCGGGCGTATGAAACCTTTATCAAGAAGCTCTTGAAGCTGGCTTGATAGCTCGCACATTTCGGATGGTGCGAGACGATAAGGAGCTTTAGCAACTGGAGTAGCACCTAGAATCAAATCGATACGGAATTCAACATCTCGAGTAGGGGGTAAACCGGGTAAATTGTCCGGAAAGACTTTAGGAAATTCACAAACAACGGGAACGTCTTTATAAGTCTTCTTTTCATTCTCCGGGTTCACGATATGGGCGAGGAAAGCAACGCATCGCTTTTGTAAGCATTTGTGTGCTCGAGTACATGACAAAAGCATCAACTTCTTTGAGGGAGTTTCACCGTATACATGAAGTTGATCACCGTTTGGGAGAGGGAAACGAATCATTTTATCAAAGCATACAACTTCAGCATGATTCTCACGAAGAAAATCCATGCCTACTATGATATCGAAGCTACCTAACTGCATAGGTATGAGATTGATCGAGAAGACATGGTTGTTGAGATCGAGATTACAACCAAGTATGACGGAATCAACGGTAACGGATTTTCCGGTGGCGACTACCACATCGAAAGTCTTTGGGAGTTTAGCGCGCTTACATTTTAAAACCTTTTCGAATTCTAACGCTACAAAACAATTATCGGCACCAGTATCAAATAAAAATGAAGCATAAATACCATTTACGAGGAACGTACCATTGACAACATTGTTGTCATTCTGGGCCTAGCGGTGGTTGAGATTGAAGGCTCTGCCACGCGCATCTTGTGGTTGCTGCTGCGGCGGCTGAGGCTGCTGCTGAGGTTGAGGTGCTGGCTGCTCTTGCTTGACAGGACGATTCGGACAGACATTGGTGAAATGATTCGGATCACCACACACATAGCACACACGTGCTTTTGGAGCTTGCTGCTGATTGGCTTGAGGAGGAGCGGGTAAAGCTGGAGCTGCTGGAGCCTGGGGAGCTGGCTGACGAGGACCTGATCGGAAACTCACAGTAAAATGGCCGTAGATATTGCAATTTGTGCAAAACGGCAGTTGCCACCAACGGCATGATGATAAGTGCACTTAGGCACAGTGGGTGAGGTCCGGTATATGCACGCTTAGCTGGGGTGCGTTCAGAGTGGCTGACTGAAGCGGCTGAGGGTTTGCTGGAGCGGCGAGAGCATAGTTCTTACTCGGGTTTCCTTTTTTGCTATCCTGATGCTTTCCCTTTGGTTTACTTGATGATTCGGTAGCAGCGGTTGGTTCGACGACGGCTTGATTGGCGACTTTAGCAAAGTTCTTGAAATAACCATCCTGAACTCGTTGATCGTTGATCTCAGCGGCGAGCATGTAGGTTTCCTCGATGGTTGTAGTACGAGTAACTTTCATGAAACTTGCAACACACTCAGGTAAACCACGGATGTACTTGTTGATAGTTTTCTCCATCGTATCAACCTGGCTGGGACAGATGATGCTCAAAATCTTAAACCGAGAAGTAAAACCAGCATTGTCGGGACCATCTTGTTTGATACCCCAAAACTCAGTCTCGAGCTTTTGCATTTCATGCGGAGGACAAAACTCCTTCATCATTACTTCCTTGAGTTCCTCCCAAGATAGACTGTAGGCTTCATCATTTCCACGCTTGTTTCTTTCAGCTGTCCACCAGTCGAGGGCACTGGACTGGAAGACTCCGGTAGCGTTCACGGTGCGGAGGTCATCGGGGCATTCACTTTGCCTAAAAGTGACCTCAATAGTATCGAACCAGTGAAACATGTCCGCCATTGCCCGTGAAGGCGAGAGGTGCACAAGCCTTGAAGTTCTTGAAGCTGAATCGCGGCTTGGGATTCTCAGTTTTCGAGTCGACTGAGGAGTTGCTGCTCACAGGATGGATTTCCTAGACGATTTGCGGAATGACTTTTGCTATCTCCTTGGCTACCATTGTAGCAATACGCTTGTTGGCGTTGCTGCGTTGGAGATTCCTTCGGTTGTGTGATCTACACGAAGGATTTAGATTAGATGAGATTCGATTATAATAGAGTTATGTTTAAATATTTATTATTATTATCGTTCATTCAAGGCACAAAATCACATAAAAACGTAGGCACGTAAACACGTAAGCACATAAGCACATAAGCATGTAAGCACATAATCCACATAAGCACACATTTTGCACGTATTCACCTTCTAAACCATCATGCGTAGTGCGTTATGAGATGCGAGATATATGCGATATATATAGGCGAGATGATACCGCGTATGAGACACACATGTCCTCATAGGCGTAAGCGAGTTAAGCGATTAGTTTGGTTGGTGTATTAATTAGCGTTTTAGATTACGAGAACTGTGCGAGTAGTGCATGCGTTTATGGAGCGTAAAGCGAGAAATCGATAATGCGAGAACTAACAATTAAGCGAGAAATCGAATAAAGCGACAATTCTCAAAATTTTAAACACATAAATAATAATAAACTCGATAATGCGTAAATTGACGATATAGGCTTAAATCAATTGGGAGTGTCCGGGGTTTTGAGACGTTGACTACCCAAAGTGGTTCGATTATCCTTTGCATTCGGATCCACACTTTGGCCTAATAGATAAACATTCTCACCGCAAGCGGCTAACGACGTTTACCTTTCCAGTTAATACGTGTTCCAAACCATCGGCATAACCGAGACTTTGGTGAGATTGAAAATCGAAAGCACGGATTTAGTTATTAAGTTGCGGGTTTCACCCCTACTTAACAACTTTATTCCTAGATAGAGATGGAGATTTTCATCGAGGTTTAGATATCACTCCTAACTCAACGAAGATATCTCGTGCGAGAGAATGTGCGAAGTGAATGATCTCATCGAGAGTTCTTGGTTTTCACACCTATTCTCGACTTGATCACTCGTTTTGTATGATACGAGCGTTTCCAAGCGTGTATTATTGTATTAGCCTTAGAAAGGCACATTTAAGCATTTATGGCAAGTAGTTTAACATTTAAGTCAAAGATAGGTCAATCGGGTACTTAAACATGCTACTATGTCAAACATGGCATTTCTACCTATTATCTTAAGGAATTGGCTCTAATACCAATCTGTCACATCCCAACCGATGGCGGAATCATCGGGGTAGTGAACTATGCGAATCAGATTGATCAAGAGATTTCATAACAGTCATTTCAAAGATAATAATCAACATTCAATATCCCATACTATCAAACTCATACAACCTTTAAACAACCATCACAATTCTCTTAAACATGAATCCAATTCAACAAAATCTCTTAAAACAACCATTGCACTAGGCAAGTTAACGAAAATAAGTCCTAGTCACATGTTTCTAGTATCACGTATCGAGCATATACAATCAGATTATTCGCGTGCGATAAACAGTTTTGATTTGTGAAATGATTTTGATATAGGAACGTATGATCACGCAAAAAGTGCATTAAAGCGAAAATGGGTCAAGTATACTCACTGTGGGTGCGTTTTGGTAAGACTTAAGATTCTGAGGAAAGTTGCGGAGTGCGCCGGATCAGCCTGTAAAGGAAAAGAAGTGCATCAGTCTTCTGAAAAGCCGAAACGGTGAAGTTTTGGATTGAACAGTAGCCAAGTTCGGGCGAACTTTTAGGGTTTTGGGTGGTTTAGAGTCAAGTTCGGTCGAACTTGATGAGTTTCCTGAGAAACTTGTCAAGTTCGGGCGAACTTGTAAAAATTCCTTACTGAAATGACAAGTTCGGTCGAACTTGTATAGTTTTCCTAAGAAACTAGACAAGTTCGGTCGAACTTGTGAAGAATCTGATGAGAATAGCCCAAGTTCGGTCGAACTTGGCCCATATGGGTGAAAGTTCGGTCGAACTTGACCAGGGAAGTTGGTGATTCTTGAGCGAACTTGATGTTTTCGGGTACAAAATCTTGCGTTTTCGCGTAGTTTGCTGAGTAAATCGAGTGTTCATCCCTCCAACCCTGTGCTACTGAGCAAACTTAGGCCGGAGAGGTCTTTTAGAGCGGTTTTAGTCATTTTACAAAAGCGTGGGCTAATCCGGACGAACTCGGGGTTCGTTCGGGTTAGTCCGGCTCGTGTAAACCAACATAAACGTCCTTATGCTTCCAGATCTGGGATCATGAATGGTAAATGCTTCGTTTCATATCAGAAAATGAATAAAACATCACCAAAAGTCCGTATTTTGTGTCAAAATCTATGTTTTAAAAGGTTTTGCTCACATCTAAGCATAGATCTGAGTGAAAAACAGAAGTTTTATGGAAAAAGATGAAGATTTTCGTACACAGAGAAGATTTGATGTAAACGAAGGCTATGCCTTGTGCCAAAATCGTTGTAAACCTTTGTAAATCGTTGATAAACGTTGTTTAGCTGAAATCGGGTTGATTCTTACTTGGAAAACAGAGGTTTTAGGTTTCGGGAGCTCAGAGCGAAGTTGCAGCAAGTTCAAATGAGAGGAATGAGCTGAGTATTTATAGGCAAAGGCAAGAAAGTGGGCTGATGAGGTCAAGTTCGGTAGTACCTGCAGGTTTTCATGCAGGTTCGGGCGAACTTGCCAAGTATTTAAAGAATTATTAGTCAAGTCGGCCGAACTTGCATGGAATCATGCAGGTTCGAGCGACTTGATAGATATTGGAAAGAAAGTAGTTAAGTTCGGCCGAACTTGCTGGATCCCTGAAGATTCAGGCAAGTTCGAGCGAACTTGAGTAGGGAAAGAATACATGAGTTTGGCCAATCAAGTTCGGCCGAACTTGGGGTCACCCAAGTTCGAGCGAACTTGACCCAAATCTTGGGTTTTCTTCGTTTGTTTTGCGTTGAGAGTTCGTTTGGCGATTCGGTTTGTATTAGATAGTTATATTAAACGTTATAATTGATGTAATAGTGCGATTTAGCGATTCGAGCGTAATAGTAACCACAAACACACATAACACATAAATAATATAAAACCACATAAATAATTGCAATTTGCGATGCGATGAGATTAGCGATGAGGTTTAATAAGCGATTAGATGCGATAATAACGTGCAATACCATAATTAATTAACATAAACTTTATTATCAACCGACTCTCGGGATTACAAAAGATAGGTACATCGGAAAGACAAATGAAAAGATAACAACGAATTTTCGAGTTGTTACTCCTGACTGGTTTTTGTGAACCTTTTCTAGCACGTTCAACCTGAATCTGACCTGTGACTCTGGGTTTGCCATCTGCAAAGCAAACCTTCTTCTGCCCACGAGATTCTGTGAACCGGATCTTGGTCTTCTTCTGAACTGGGAGAACCTCTCCCTTAGGTGGTACACTGACCATGTACAATGAGCTCCTCTTCTTGCCACGTGCAACTACTAAATTTCCCTTAGTTACCTTCCACTGTCCACTACCGAACTTAACCTCGTAACCCTGAACATCCAGCTGCCCGACTGAAATAAGCATTTTCTTCAAGCATGGAATGACTCTCACGTCTCTCAAAGTCCAAGTAGATCCGACTAAAGTAACTAAGTCAATATCACCCATGCCTGTGACATCTAGGACTTCATCATTTGCAAGTCGTACCTTACCAAAATCCCCAATTTTAAGATTATATAGTGCTTCACTGCTGTGGGTAGCATGAAATGAAGCACCCAAATCCATAACCCAGGAATATTACAGATCAAAACTTCATCATCTGAATGGTCTACCGCAGCGTTAACTTCTTTCTTGTCGTTTGGACATTGATTCCTGAAATGTCCAACCTCTTTACAATTCCAACAGTTCACATCATTTCGAGCCCTAGACTGACTCCTCTTTCTGTTATTGCTGCCACTACCTCTGTTATTCTTTCTTCCTCTGCCAACATGCGTTAAATCACCCGAAGATCCACCTGAATTTCTTCTTCTGACATCTTCGCCCAGAATAAGATATCGCATCTTCGCAAATGTGAACTTACTCGTATCTGAAGAGTTCGTAATAGCAGTAACGGTTCTGGACCAACTATCGGGCAATGAAGACAATAACAATAGGCTTGAACCTCATCGTCAAATTTGATGTTCACAGGCACCAACCGAGACAAGATTGAGTTTAAGTTATTGATGTGCGCTGTGACTGAATAACTTTCCCTCATCCTAGTGTTCACAAGCTCTCGAATAAGATAAACCTTGTTCGTTGCAGAAGGCTTCTCATACATGTTCAATAATGCTGCCATCATTCCTCTAGCTGAGGTCTCCTTCTGGATATTGAAGGCAACATTCTCCGATAGAGAAAGCGTTATCACTGCTCTGGCTTTCTTAGCCAACCTATCCCAATCTGCTTGTGACATTTTTTCTAGCTTTTCATCCTCGAGCACTATATCTAAGTCTTTCTGACAAAGTAGTGCTTCAATCTGCATCTTCCACCAACCAAACTTTTTCCCGTCAAACTTTTCGATTTGAATTTTTCCGTCTTCTGCCATGATAACACAAATAACACGACTAATCGAAAAATTGAAACCGAAATATAAACTGAAAATCAACACTGAAACAAATAGAAACAGAAAACACCTGATTCACGTTTCTTTGATCTTCAAACAGACGGTTAAGCACTTGTATCTCAGTACTTATCTCTTTGTTCAAAGTTGAGGGACTTCTTTGTCAATAATGGAAACTTGATTTTTCCTTTAAAAAAGAAAAGAAAAAAAAAGGAACGCCTTGTTCTTCTTCTTCTTCTTCTTCTTCCTGCGTGCTCTCTGCACTTCACAAAATCAAGTGACCAAGGTGCAAAATCAAAGCCCTAATCTTTGATTTTTGGAACCCTAGATGCGATATTCAGCAAGGATGGTCTTCAATTTCGTAACCCTAGGCGACGGCTACTGGGTTATCGAAACCCTAGTCGCAATATGCAGTGGGAGTCTTCAAACGGAGCCCTAATAGGAGTTAGAACCTGCGGCGGCGGCTGTGCTAGCGGAAGCTGGTTCAGAAACCCTAATCGCTATGTCTGCGATTATGACCGAAACCCGAGACCACGGCTTGTTCTTCGACAAGTAAGTGTTCTTCTTCTTCACCTCTTACCTAGTCATGTGAATCGATCAAGAGCCTGAGCTCTGATACGAGTTGTTGGGTCCGAACACGAGTCACACGAACACTTGAACAATCTGCAGCAAGCTCACACACTTTAAATCACAAGAACAAGAACATAAGATTTATAGTGGTTCGGTTTAATATGACCTACATCCACTCCCACAACTAGTTCTTCTTTTGTATTAGGTCCTCAAAGTGTACAGGTACAAGAATAAGAAGTATTTATAGGGTACAATTAGGTTACTGAATATAATAATAATATTTATTCATCAGACAGACAAAGGACTAATCTTGTTCCTAAAGGAACAATCCTCTACCTATAGGAACAATCCTCTGCCTAGAGGAAGAATCATCAGACTTGAGGAATAATCCTCTACTCGAGTCAAATCCTCAGTCAAATCCTCCACAACCTAACACCAACCCCTCGACTAGAAGCATCTTTGGGGCAAGAACGTTTCTAGTCTCGTTGTTTTCATGCAAAATAGTTATGCAAAAGATCAAAACTTCAGGGAGAAACTTATTGGTTCCCCAAAATCCTTCATCAAAAGGTGATGGAATTTCCTCCAAGCGAATATGATTTACGGCTTCAAAAAGGGTTGAAGATACGATTGCAAGTTCAAAAGGCAATGATCATATTATTGAGAACCCGAAGTTCTATCTCCCTAATTTCTCATCTAATTTGCTCAAAATATCAATTTCTTGAGCAGTGTGTTCTTTCTTTCGTCTTCCTTTAAAAGCATGTAAATCTTTCTCTTCCACTAATCCTTCAAGATTATCAATTATCAGTGAATACGGCATATCGCGAAATAATATCTTATATAGCCAATATAATAGAAACCGAACCTAGCTTGTAATGTTAAGTGTATATAATGGATTTGTGTTTTACATAACCATATAGGGTTTTTTACTAAGATAAAAGTATGTTAGTAACAAAATGATCTTCATGTCGATGCCTTTATTTTGAAGAAGAATTAAGGCATTATGATCATATTTTTTTGTTGCGAATTACCTTATTAAAAAGAACCTCATGACGGTAGTTTAACCAAAAAGTTTAGTGTTAGTTATCTTATAAAAAATGCTCAAGCTAAGTCCAAACCGTGCACAACCCTACTTATTTCAAACCCTGCTTGGTTACTTAACTGAAATTTATCAAAAATGAACCATAACCGAAGTTTGGTTATGGTTATGGTTACCAAAATTTATAACCGAAACTAACTGTTATGTTTATGGTTAATGGTGATAACCAAACCAAGCCGACTCATACACACCCATAACTTTTTAGGTGTGTTTGGTTCCATATGTTATTGGTGAGTTTTGAGTTTTGCCTAAACTTAACTTGTATTGGAAATTTTTGCATAATTGTGATAAGATCATCAGTAGTCGTTGGAAATCGAATATAATCATCATCAAACTAATTTAAGTGATAATAGAATTCTTAATTGCAAAAATTATGATTTTTTAATAAAAATGACGAATTCACTAAGGTTGACCCCAAAATGATGATGTGGTTTATGAATTAACTAGAATGCTATCTTGACAAAGAATGATTTCAAGTGATAAATTATGTCTCCATGGATGTGTTTATACCTTAAAATGGCATATGGGAAGTGATCAATGTCAAATTGGTGAATTTTTAAGCTATCAGGTTAGTTTAGGTTAGAATTGTGCTTAGTTTCACTCTTAGATATTTATATGTGGTTTAAAGGGTGCCTATAGTTCTACTACATCTTATAGCATCGGTAACATGTTACAGTTGGTGTCAAGGCTGAATTTTAAATGTTATCGCAACTATTGGAGTTTACTTCCAAGTGACATTTTGGACCAACGAGAAGAGAATTGTTGGCAAGATGTCTTCATTTTGGCGTATATCATATGATTCTAGATGTTGAGCGGCAAGGATTCTTGGCAAGATCGATGTCTTGTGAACCATTTATATATGTGTACATAAATATATTTCCAATTTTTCATCGTTAACTTAGGAGCTTGCATTGCATAGCGTAGAATGTGGATTAGCTTACATTAATGCAAATTAGATTTGCACCTATGTGCATGTAGTTTGGTAGGGAGTGCCATTTACAAATATGCACAAGTAAAATTTCTAATCTTAAATAATATTCTATTTAGTTACATCTTGTAAGATATGTATAATCCTCTTTAATTTTTTTAGATAAAAAATCAAATACAAATATCCTTATCATACAAAAACGTATGAATATGATGGAAATGTAAAAAAACACGGTGGCATTTTCGTAATTATTTACTCGTAGAGTAATTATCAAAATTACTCTACAAATGATCTTGTAGGGTAATTTTGATCTTGTAGAGTAATTTTGTAAAATGTTCTTGTAGCGTAATTTTGATCATGTAGAGTAATTTTGTAGAGTATCATAATTACTCTACAAATGATTTCGTATGGTAATTTTGATCTTGTAAGGTATTTTGTAGAGTATCATAATTACTCTCAAATGATTTTGTAGAGTAATTTTGAATTGTATATTGTTTGATAACTTTGCAAAGTAATTTTGATACACTTATAGAGTAATTTTAATGCAGGGTAATTTTGATACATTTCTAGAGTAATTTTGATAATTATCCCACAAGATACCCTACAAGTTCAAAATTACTTTACGAGATCATTTGTAGAGTAATTTTGATAATTACCCTACGAGCAAATAATTACAAAAATGTTATTGCTTTTTTATTGCTTTTTCATGTCTTTTGTACGTTTTCTACGATAAGACACTTTGTACGTGAACTTAACCCATTTTTTCTAATATATAATTAAAGGTAAGTGAATTAAAAATTTGGACAAAACTATGAATTCGGGATAGATCATCACATTAAATACCTGAAAACATATAAACCCAATGTTATTTATTTATTTATTTTTTTAAAAAGAGTTCTCGCTATTTTGATAATGAAGATTTTGTATGATGTGTATGCATTAAATGTAATTATCTAAGTAATTTTTGTTAAGAATACTCAAATTTACATGTACATTGAATTTGGCTTTCATGTTAAAAAGGGGGAAATGGATTTCCAATGTTATGTAGGCCGTAGGGGCAGAAAGTTATGTACAACCATGTTCTACCCATCGTAAGTATAGATTAGTTTTAACATGACATACGCCTCCTTTATGATGGAAAATACGATTATTAGGGTCAACATAAGTATATTATCGCGTGTGTACCTAAAATTTGGATATTTTATTTTCGATCTACTAAGCTATGCAGTGGCGGGCTCATGAATTATTTGTTTGGGGTGCGGATGAGATGTTCAACCATATTTTTAAGAGGTGAGCTCGGATTTTTGGCCTAAAATGTACACTAATTTTTTTTTCAAGAGGTGCGGCCGTCCACCTTAGCAAAAGGGTGGGTCCGCTCCTGAAGCCATGTGCTAATTTTGAACAAAACCTGTGTTGTAAGACAACCCACACAACTATGTAATTTTTGAATATAGTCGTTGTTGTGGAATTTGTAATAACCGGACGATCAGAGAGGCGTGTAATCACTCTCATATCAAATTATTTCGGTGGCTTTACCGAATAATTCAATCGGATACAACTCTGATTGAGAAATCGAATAAATTGTATGTGTGTTGGTGAATTCGTATGAACCAGGAATGTGACCGAAAAACTGATTTCGAATTTGGGGATCATTTTGCAGATAACTGCCTTTGGCAGTTTTATTTCAAATTTTAATAAAATTGCCTCATAACTGCCTTAATTTTGTTATAAAAATTAGTACGAAATTTAATAAAATTTTATTTTCTAAGGAATTTTCCATAAAGCAATTTAATTAAAATAATTTTTTTCATAAAAATTAGCTCGACCCCAGCCAGGGTCTCTGCCCCTTGGACCCTGCTCCCAGGAGCGCTGCCCCCGGACCCCGCCAAGGGGACGTTGCCCCCTTGGAACCCCCATTCGGAGCTCCGCCCGAATACTTGGAATTATAACAGCTCGAACAAGCGTGCACTCCCGCACCTCCTAACTTGTCCGATGTATATTATAATTCCCTTTGATCACCAAGTTAATCCCGATTACACTAAAATATATAATCGTGTGCCATGTATTTAGTTTTCAGAAATGTAATATTAAAAGCGTGTTTTTGTATTAAAGACTAAAATACTATGTACTTATTACTTTTAGATAAAAACCCTAAGCATGTGAAGAATTGAACATGAGCCTCGTGATGATCAAGCTAGATATTTAAGCTCCACTTTTGTAAAACTTTTAAGACGAGCTTGTGGTCAAAACTTGCACTCTCAAATGTGATTTGCAAATGATGAATAAAAAACTAATACACTTTTTTTAATCTATGTGGGACTATAAAAAGATCACCAAATTATATAGGTCGAAGCTTCCAAGCTTTTTTTTAACCTTTTAAAAGTCTTGTGCTATGATTTATATTTTCAAAAAAAAATAGGACTATAAAATATTTAGATTTTACTTAATATTACTATGAAAAAGGTTTATAAAGAAGAAGGTGTTAAGTTTTTGTTGTAGTTATGGAGAGCTATTCAAAAATCTTGTGGCTAATTTGAAGTTCGTTTGAAAAAAAGCTTGTTTTGAAATCAGTTCGGTTTTAAACGAAAGATTGTTTTGTGTTTTAAAGAAATTAGAACTTTGCTTTTACTGTCGTTTTTGTATTCAACCCTAAATTACAATTCTATTAGCCTAAGTATTGTGTTATTTTGTTTTTGGTTATAACATATATATATATATATATATATATATATATATATATATATATATATATATATATATATATATATATATTATGTGTAAAATAAATACAAAAAGAAAAAAATTTAAAATAAACAAGGCAGCTTGCCAAGCCACAAGTTTTGACGAGTCGAGCCCGGGCCCAACATTTTGGCTTGTAAAAAAATAACCCAGTTCGGCACGACTCATTTACAACCCTATCAGGGGCGAACTTAGAGTATGATTAGGGGCCAAGCGTTAAAAAATAGTGCTATACACACATTAAAAAGCCCATAGACCCCCCCCCTAAAATTTTGTAATCGCTCTTTCCAATTTGTTCTTAACCATCCACTTTGAACCCAAAAACCCAAAGCCCTTAAACCCAACAATCTCTCACTCGAAGGCTTCGCACAGTCCACAAAGTCAATCCAAGTACACGCATCACTAGTAACTTCGGTAGTCTTTACATTCAAGTCTTCCAAGCCTCAATTTCCATAAAGTAGCTAAGACTTCAGCCATATCTCCCTAGTTGCAACCAAGCCTCTCATCAAGTACCCGAAGGGCCGGTTAAAGCACCCTCGAGCTCTAACTCGACAATTATACTAGACCCGATCGTAGCTAATCCCGCTACTGACCCGTCCTCTGTCACAACCGACTTGCACATTCCATCGGATCTAGAGGTACACCGAGAATCAACATCACTCTCCAAATTCGACAAGTGTTTCACATGAGAAGTTTTATGAATCCGAATACCAGTCTTCAAAACCCAACAGAATTTTCTAAATGTGCCCAGAACACATATCACGCTCCTACCATCACCAAACCCCTGACCTACCTTTGACCTCCAATCTGGTTCAGCTTGATTCATATTGGCACCAGGCTTCGTCCTTGCAAACAAACCTTCTTTTACCCCTTTGACTCAGTGAACCTAACTTTGTTTTCAGGGATGGTTATACTTCCCCATGTATCATGATCCTTTTTTTTGTTTCCACGAGCAATAACTTGGTTACCATTAATTACCGGCCATTAACCAACACTGAATTTCACCTCAAACTCATGTTCATCCTGTTGACTAACAAATATAAGATTAGTCACTAAACCTTCTTCAAATTCCAGATAGTTCCTAATGAATTTCCCAAATTAACATCACCTAAGCATGTAACATCAAGAGTGTAACAACTCCAATTCTCGTTATCTTTTTCTTTTATTTCCGTTGTATCCATCAATTGTACTCCGAGATTCGGTTATGAAAAGTTTGTGTTAATAAAATTATGTTTGTTACAGCTATATCGCATCTAATCGCTTATTAAAACGCATCGCTAATCTAATCGCAACCACAAGTAGTTATGCTACTATACGAGCCGAGTGTGTTATTGTTTAATAAACACTTGTGCCATCGCATCGATTATCTCATCATATCGCCAACTCGCAGTTATTTATGTGAAATTATGTTTTATGTGTGTTATGCTTGTTTATGTTATGGTTATAATCGCTATCGCAACGCTCTCACACGCACGAATCGCTAAATCGCATTATTGAAACAATTATAACGCTTAATATATCTATCTAATACGAACCGAATCGCCAAACAAACTCATAACGCGAAATAATCAAACAAAACCTGACCACTAGGTCAAGTTCGGCCGAACTTGTATAGCACAAGTTCGCCCGAACTTTGTAACATCTGTCAAAAACGGATTTACCAAACCCGCTCCGTTTATCAACCGAACAATCAATTAAAATTTTCGTTGCGAATTAAATGCCCAAAATAATTTTAAACGATACATAATCAATTATTATACGGGAATATATAATTAGTTTTTGAAAAACTGTTAAAAATCGCAAAATAAAAATACTTTGTTCCTGCCGGGTTTCGAACCCGGGTCGGTACCGGTCCAGCAACAAACTTAACACACAACACACAAACCACTGCGCCACTGATGTCTTTTGTTAACCATTAAGATCATTTAATTGATATCATGACTTTACAAATTCAAAACCGGCGCCCAAAAGTTCAGTCGTCGGAAATCCCGGCAATCTCGCAAGTTTTAACGACAACTTCCGTTATAACGTATACATTTACTAAGACATCGGTTATAACCGACGTCTGAGTCCGCGACCAAAGTTATAACCGCCGGAGAAATTTAAACCAATGAATCCAGTTGGAAATCGGGCCAAATACATCGACGATTTGCCCTATAAAAACCACCTCGAACCTCTGCAAACACTTTCGCTCAAAACCACACCCTTTCTCGGCGAAAACTCTCTCGCCGAAATTTTTCTGTTTGTCGCCGGAAAACCGGGTTCTCCATTCCTGAGCCTTATTGAACCCCCTAAGCTTATACCGAAGTCACCCGTACCTTTTTCAAACTTTCTGAAGACTCGCTGCTGCAAGACACTCGTCGCCGGAAGGGATTGCTGTCGCCGGAGTTCTGCCGGAAAACAGAGGAAAACTAGTCGGTATACCTCACGCTTATTTTCCTTTCTTTTTACTTCTATCTTATCAGTAATTAACCTAAAACGCTAAAGAAACCTGAATAAAAACTCGAACCAGTCAGACATTATATCTGGTTATAACTTGATGAAGAAGACGATGTATCCGGAACATATAAGTATAATTTAAATCAAGAAATAACTCGGGTTAGACACACAGTCCAGCGGTGGACTGTGTGCACAATAAACACACAAAGGTCTCGAGTTCGAATCTTGTTCCACACACGGCGCTTTAATAAAATGCCTTTTTGTTTTGTTAACCGAACCGGAGTTGCCACAGGTATATGTTAAGTATATTAATAATCGGAATAATAACCAAGTTAGACACACAGTCCAGTGGTGGACTGTGTGTATGTTTAAGTCGCACGTCACGAGTTCGATTCCGGTCTTCTGCATCGACCCGGACAATTATTCTACCTTTTTAAATAAGTCAGAAATGAAAACAAATAGTTTGTATTTAAGTATAATAAAAATCGGATTATATAACATGTTAAACACACAGTCCAGCGGTGGACTGTGTGTTAGTTTAAGCCACAGGTCCCGGGTTCGAGACCTGTGGAGCGCACCGTCCGAATCAAATTAAATCGTTTTTAAATAAAAGGATTTTCTGTTTAAATTAATTAATATATAAATATAATTAAAAACAGATATATGACGGGTTAGACACGTAGCTCAGTTGTAGAGCTGCGTGCACGCGTACGGGAGGTCTCGGGTTCGAGCCTCACTCAGCGCACAACAATACGCATACGAACCGGTCAACGGTCAACCGGTCAAAGTCAACGGTCACTGTAGCAAAAAAAATCAAAATTTTTTATTATTTTTATTTAATTATTTTAATTAAAAATCAATTAAAAATACTTAAAAATAACATTTTTAAGGTTAGAAAATAGCCTTAAACTCACAAAAATACACCCAAAAATCCTACTAAAATAGATTAATAAAATCCGTTTACTTACCGAACCATAATGCGATTTATCTAGGTTAATCTCACTCGTGGTTAAAACCACTTCGCGTGCATTCAACATCATCAACCGAACGCACCCACTGTGAGTGAATCTTACAACTCCCCTTTTTTAATTACACGTTTTGGGGTGTGTCATGTGTCTCAAATAATTAACTCGTTTATTTAAATTTGTGCCATACCATATCATGACCTAAACTTAGATTGTTTATATTGTTGTGATTACTTATTTCATTTTGTCAAATTATATGAAATTCATTCATTAAGCCCATCAGTTCCTCGTGGGAGACGAGTTGAACAACGCGTGCCTCAAAACCAATCCATTATTGTTCATGTGTGTATCATTGAGTTTATATTGTTTGTAGTTGTGTCATTCATATTATCATGTTTATGCAATTCATTCATTAGGCCCATCAGTTCCTCGTGAGAGACGAGTAGAGCAACGCGTGCCTCTAAATGTTCCATTATTGTTCATGTGTGATTTATTTAATATCTAATGATTGTTGAATAAGTTTACATCTATTTTTACTCATGTTTGGTTATGCACATATTTCATAATCAATTTAATAAACTTGTTCAAATGTTTTTCCATAGGATTCACTCGCCAACTTTATGTTGATCCAAAACCTTTTTACACATGATACAGCTGAACAGGTCGAAGCAAAGAAAACATAGGATATGCCTTAGAAGAGAACAAAGAAGCTTAGATTGATAGTTAGAACATGTTGTAATATTTATTGTAAATTTCCATTAAATTGTATTTAATGAATATGAAACGCATAATAAATGTCATGAGCTTTGATGATAACCCAATCATGCCCCGATCACCTTTTCTGCTGCGGGTCGGGGTGTGACAGATTAGTGTCAGAGCCATGACTATAGGGATATAGGATAGGTTATTAGACCCTTAGAGCCTATACTATAGTCTGCCTAAATTTTAATTGAATAGGTGGTTACATACAAACTTGTGATATTTATTTGTTTCATATTTGTTTACATTTACAGTCAAACATACATGCTTATATACATATTCATTATACATATATCGATGTTCATGTATTCAATTTATTTTCGTACTCTCATTATCCAAAGATTTTGTTGCAATTTTCAAATCTCATCAAAGTAAGTTCTGTGACGGGCATGTAGTAACTGGAAGGGTACAAGTACCGGTAGTCGGAACGTCCTGTCTAGGTTGGCATTCGTATAAATCCAATATAACGGACCAGTTTGCCTACCTGGGGACCAACGATGAGAGTACGAAGGACCTATTAGGCCAAAGCATGCCACACCAAACGTCGTTCGAACTAACCCACTTTGAGGTGTCACCGTGTCTACACCTGGACACATTCCGGATATCACACGTTGTATACATATTTCTCGATTTTCTCCGGGTTTTTGTGTACGCAACCTGGCAAACCCGTGCGAACCATATGAAAAACCGGTATTCATGGGGGCCCACATGATTACACAGGTAAAGTATGGCGGCATGTAGGGCCTAATGGCGAGCAAAACCCAAGACATCCTATGGATGTAGTAGATTTATTTTCTATAATTATTTTATGAATGTTCATTCCTAATGCGACCCATGAACCCAAAAACATCCAACTCATACTCTTGTCATGTATCCCTTGTAGATGTCTTCTAACCTCGCCCGTAGGAAGACGAGAGCAAGAAAATCTCGCGAACGCATGGCTGCCTTAATCGCTCAACAAATGGCTGCCGTAATACCCAACATTGTAATCCAAGTACAACAAGCACTTATCGCTAATCCTGTCAATACAGCAAACCAAAACATTGTCAACTCTCCCTCAAATATCACTAAATGCACCTACAAGCATTTCAAATCATGCGACCCTCCGAAATACAAAGGGACTGAAGGTGTCACCGCACTCCTCCATTGGTTTGAAGAGATGGAGAACACTTTTCTAAATTGCGATTGCCCTGACGATCGCAAAGTGCGATATGCTACCGGTCGATTATATGGGATAGCACTTACTTGGTGGAATACAGAGAAGGCCAAACGAGGTGTTGAAGATGCTATGTCCTTAACTTGGAACGAATTGAAGGAAATCATGACCAGACGATTTTGCCCAAGGAGTGAAATCAAGAAATTAGAAGATGAATTTTATTCGTTGAAGCAAAAGGAAGGAGACCACACCACCTACAATAAAAGATTCCTCGAGTTACATCAAATGGTTCCCAACATGTTCACTCCCCTCTACCGTTTGATCGAGCACTACATTCGTGGTCTTCCGTCAAAGATTCAAGACACTGTAATTAGTACCGCGCCTGCAACTTTGGAAGCAGCAATGGAGCTAGCAACAGAGCTCACCGAGAACCGAATCCGAAACAAAGACTTCAAGGAGGAGAAGAAGAAGGATAAAGAATCGACTGAAACTTCCGACTCCACCCAAACCGAATCCCCTTCTCAACCCAATTCTAAAAGAAAAAGAGACGGGCAACTTTTCGCTGCTACCCAACGAAATCAACCAGTTTTACACGCCATACCCATCCAAGCTATCCCAATCACTCAAGTGGCACCCAACTCAACTTACCCAAATAAGAAACCATACCTTGGACCTCACCCTCGATGCAACAACTGTTTTTATCACCATCCCCATACCTTACCTTGTCGTCTATGTACAACTTGTGGACGCTATGGTCATTTGAGCAAGGTTTGTCGCACCTTTCAAAACCAAACCTTTTCCCCTACTCAAACCATAAACCAAACCTATCAACAACCCCAATACCCCATGTTCCCATATGCTCGAGCTTGTTTCAATTGTGGCGACCCTACCCACTTTAGAAACACATGCCCTCAATTGGTTAACGTCATCAACACTCAAGCCCAATCAAACCCAGTTAACCAAGTAAACCAAGAAAACCCAACCACTATGCCACCAGCAAGAGGAAGAGTCTTCAATATCAACGCCAATCCTGTCGAAGACAATGACGGCCCAAACGAAGATACCCAACTAGTCCTCTTCGCCGAAGATCCAGATTCAACTTCTATCGTTTAGTTTTATGTTTTTCTTTATCACATAGAACCAAACATAACTTAAGGATAAAGCTAATGAAACTTTGACGAGAATACGGTGGATACGCCGCTGGTACTTCCTATATATAAGTATTCTTGTCAAAGGATCAGAAGCATTATCTGGCGGTTATGAGAGGTTCCATGTGTAGACTGTTAGAGTAATTATTGTTTATTGTTTTCAGTATATACATTTGCCGAGGCCGCAGCTCCCCATCCATGAGGTTGAGCTTGTTCCCCATTTTATTATGCGGTTGAACTGTGGCGTGCCCGCACGATCGGCTCCGTTTGATTGAGCCTTGATCGGTCATTTCATTTTACATTTCAATACATGCAATACGATCGGCTCCGTTTGATTGAGCCTTGATCGCACAGTTCAATTTACATTTCCAGTTCATGCAATACGTTCGGCTTCGTTTGATTGAGCCTTGAGCACACAGACATTTTCATTATCAGTATCTTGTGGTTGTGGTGTTTGTAGTAGAGTCGCATAGAACTAACCATAACTTGCGGACAAAGTCAATGAGAATTTGACAAGGATATGGTGGATACGCCGCTGGTACTTCCTATATATAAGTATTCTTGTCAAATGATCGGAGGCATTATCAGGCGGTTATGAGAGGTTCCATGCATAGGCTGTTTGTGTGATTGTTGTTTAGATTAAGTTGTTCATTTTCAGTACATGCAATATGTTCGGCTCCATTTGATTGAGCCTTGAGCGCACATACAATTTCATTTTCAGTACATGCAATACGTTCGGCTCCGTTTGATTGAGCCTTGAGCGCACAGACAATTTCATTATCAGTATCTTGTGGTTGTTGTGTTTGTTGTAGAGTCGCATAGAACTAATCATAACTTGCGGATAAAGTCAATGTAAATTTGACAAGGATATGGTGGATACGGCGCTGGTACTTCCTATATATAAGTATTCTTGTCAAATGATCGGAGCATTATCAGGCGGTTATGAGAGGTTCCATGCATAGGCTGTTTGTGTGATTAAGTTATTCATTTTCAGTACATGCAATACGCTCGGCTCCGTTTGATTGAGCCTTGAGCACACAGACAATTTCATTTTCAGTACATACAATACGATCGGCTCCGTTTGATTGAGCCTTGATCGCACAGATATATTTCATTTCAGTATTTTATGTTTTTTGTATTGGTTGTAGAGTTATATAGGACTAATCATAATTCACTGATAAAACCAATGAAAATTTGACAAGAATATGGTGGATACGCCGCTGGTACTTCCTATATATAAGTATTCTTGTCAAAGGATCAGAGGCATTGTCGGACGGTTATGAGAAGTTCTATGTAGGATTTATTAGTTTCTTGGTAACTAATCATAACTTGTGGATAAAACCAATGAAAATTTGGCAAGAATATGGTGGATACGCCGCTGGTACTTCCTATATATAAGTATTCTTGCCAAAGGATCAGAGGCATTATCAGGCGGTTATGAGAAGTTCCATGTAAGATTTGGTATTGCCTTGGTTGAAATTATGTTACATTTATATCATCTTGCTATTTAGAGAAATTGGAATTGTGTTCCATTTCTACATAAACTAACCTCTCCATCATAACAAACGAGAGAGGAACTTCCACTATTCAAACATATATGTTATCAGAATGTAGATTCAAATATTTGCTGTTGTGTTTATTTATGTCAAATATCAGCTGTTGTGTTTATTTATGTTCCGTGTAGGTTGTAGTGTTAGATGTTTTGCCTTAGGATATAACCATACCCTTCCAAACATATCCAAACTCTTATGCATAATATCATAGTTAGCGAATCAATTCTGCTTATCAACACTTTTACAGTAGGCAACAAAAAGCGATTCCTGTAATAGGGTACTTAACCATTACAAGGAACGTTACCGCCTCAAACAAAAACTTAAACCCTTACTTTTTCTAAAGCAAGTAACTGACAAACTAAACACCATCATTCTTTTAGTCAAATATATCACTATTTAAATTTCGGGACAAAATTTCTAAAAAGCAGGGGATACTGTAACATCCGTCAAAAACGGATTTACCAAACCCGCTCCGTTTATCAACCAAACAGTCAGTTAAAATTTTCGTTGCGAATTAAATGCCCAAAATAATTTTAAACGATACATAATCAATTATTATACGGGAATATATAATTAGTTTTTGAAAAACTGTTAAAAATCGCAAAATAAAAATACTTTGTTCCTGCCGGGTTTCGAACCCGGGTCGGTACCGGTCCAGCAAAAACTTAACACACAACACACAAACCACTGCGCCACTGATGTCTTTTGTTAACCATTAAGATCATTTAATTGATATCATGACTTTACAAATTCAAAACCGGCGCCCAAAAGTTCAGTCGTCGGAAATCCCGGCAATCTCGCAAGTTTTAACGACAACTTCCGTTATAACGTATACATTTACTAAGACATCGGTTATAACCGACGTCTGAGTCCGCGACCAAAGTTATAACCGCCGGAGAAATTTAAACCAATGAATCCAGTTGGAAATCGGGCCAAATACATCGACGATTTGCCCTATAAAAACCACCTCGAACCTCTGCAAACACTTTCGCTCAAAACCACACCCTTTCTCGGCGAAAACACTCTGGCCGGAATTTTTCTGTTTGTCGCCGGAAAACCAGGTTCTCCATTCCTGAGCCTTATTGAACCCCCTAAGCTTATACCGAAGTCACCCGTACCTTTTTCAAACTTTCTGAAGACTCGCTGCTGCAAGACACTCGTCGCCGGAAGGGATTGCTGTCGCCGGAGTTCTGCCGGAAAACAGAGGAAAACTAGTCGGTATACCTCACGCTTATTTTCCTTTCTTTTTACTTCTATTTATCAGTAATTAACCTAAAACGCTAAAGAAACCTGAATAAAAACTCGAACCAGTCAGACATTATATCTGGTTATAACTTGATGAAGAAGACGATGTATCCGGAACATATAAGTATATTTAAATCAAGAAATAACTCGGGTTAGACACACAGTCCAGCGGTGGACTGTGTGCACAATAAACACACAAAGGTCTCGGGTTCGAATCTTGTTCCACACACGCCGCTTTAATAAAATGCCTTTTTGTTTTGTTAACCGAACCGGAGTCGCCACAGGTATATGTTAAGTATATTAATAATCGGAATAATAACCAAGTTAGACACACAGTCCAACGGTGGACTGTGTGTATGTTTAAGTCGCACGTCACGAGTTCGAGTCCGGTCTTCTGCATCGACCCGGACAATTATTCTACCTTTTTAAATAAGTCAGAAATGAAAACAAATAGTTTGTATTTAAGTATAATAAAAATCGGATTATATAACATGTTAAACACACAGTCTAGCGGTGGACTGTGTGTTAGTTTAAGCCACAGGTCCCGGGTTCGAGACCTGTGGAGCGCACCGTCCGAATCAAATTAAATCGTTTTTAAATAAAAGGATTTTCTGTTTAAATTAATTAATATATAAATATAATTAAAAACAGATATATGACGGGTTAGACACGTAGCTCAGTTGGTAGAGCTGCGTGCACGCGTACGGGAGGTCTCGGGTTCGAGCCTCACTCAGCGCACAACAATACGCATACGAACCGGTCAACGGTCAGTCAACGGTCAACCGGTCAAAGTCAACGGTCACTGTAGCAAAAAAAATCAAAATTTTTTATTATTTTTATTTAATTATTTTAATTAAAAATCAATTAAAAATACTTAAAAATAACATTTTTAAGGTTAGAAAATAGCCTTAAACTCACAAAAATACACCCAAAAATCCTACTAAAATAGATTAATAAAATCCGTTTACTTACCGAACCATAATGCGATTTATCTAGGTTAATCTCACTCGTGGTTAAAACCACTTCGCGTGCATTCAACATCATCAACCGAACGCACCCACTGTGAGTGAATCTTACAACTCCCCTTTTTTAATTACACGTTTTGGGGTGTGTCATGTGTCTCAAATAATTAACTCGTTTATTTAAATTTGTGCCATACCATATCATGACCTAAACTTAGATTGTTTATATTGTTGTGATTACTTATTTCATTTTGTCAAATTATATGAAATTCATTCATTAAGCCCATCAGTTCCTCGTGGGAGACGAGTTGAACAACGCGTGCCTCAAAACCAATCCATTATTGTTCATGTGTGTATCATTGAGTTTATATTGTTTGTAGTTGTGTCATTCATATTATCATGTTTATGCAATTCATTCATTAGGCCCATCAGTTCCTCGTGAGAGACGAGTAGAGCAACGCGTGCCTCTAAATGTTCCATTATTGTTCATGTGTGATTTATTTAATATCTAATGATTGTTGAATAAGTTTACATCTATTTTTACTCATGTTTGGTTATGCACATATTTCATAATCAATTTAATAAACTTGTTCAAATGTTTTTCCATAGGATTCACTCGCCAACTTTATGTTGATCCAAAACCTTTTTACACATGATACAGCTGAACAGGTCGAAGCAAAGAAAACATAGGATATGCCTTAGAAGAGAACAAAGAAGCTTAGATTGATAGTTAGAACATGTTGTAATATTTATTGTAAATTTCCATTAAATTGTATTTAATGAATATGAAACGCATAATAAATGTCATGAGCTTTGATGATAACCCAATCATGCCCCGATCACCTTTTCCGCTGCGGGTCGGGGTGTGAGAGTCTGGTGAACCAAGAACCTTATCTTCCAACAAGTCCGCCCGCACTTATTCTCAATATAACCCAGAACATACAAGTTCGCCAGAACTTGGTACAAGTTTGCCCGAACTTGATGTCTGCCCTCCCATTCTCACATCCACCTATAAATACTCAGCTCCATTCTCTCATTTGAACTTGCTGCCAAGTTCGCCCAGAGCTCTCCAAACCCGAAACCCTTGTTTTCTAAGTAAGATTCAACCCGATTTCAACTACAATGATGTTCAACAACGTTTTACAACGATTTTGCACAAGGCTCTGCATTCGTTTTCATCAAATCTCTTCTGTTTACAAAAATCTTCATCTTTTTCCATAAAACTTCTGTTTTTCGCTCAGATATACTCTTAGATCTGAGTAAAACCTTTAAAAACATTGATTTTTACACAATATTCGGACTAATGACGTATGTTTCGTTCACTTTTGAGTGGAACGAGGCGTTGTCAAGCAAGATCTCAGATCCGGAAGCACAAGGACGAAATCGTCACTTTACACAAGTTGGACTAACCCGTACGAACCTTCAAGTTCGCCCGGATTAGCCCGAGTTTCTGTAAAATGGCTAAACTCGTTCCAAAAGACCTCTCCAGCCCAAGTTTTACTCAGTGGCTTAAGGTTGGAGGGATGGACACTCGATTTCCTCAGCAAACGACGCGAAAACGCACGTTTTGGATGCCAAAACCATCAAGTTCTCTCGGAATACACCAAGTTCGCTTGAACTTGTCACCAGATTGGTGACTAAGTTCGCCCGAACTTGGTTCTCCACGTCAAACCTTCAAAAATGGCACAAGTTCGCCCGAACTTGTCTTCCCCAGTTAGAAACCTTACAAGTTCGCCCGAACTTGTATAATTTCCTTGGAAATTAGACATGTTCGCCCGAACTTGCCTCATAACTCAACAAGTTTTCACAAGTTCGTTCGCCCGAACTTGTCCTCTGCCCAATTCAAACTTAACCGTTTCAGCATTTCAAAAGACTGATGCACTTCTGTTCGCTTACAGGCTGATCCGGCGCTCCCCCCGACTCATCTCAGATCCCGAATCTCTCCTAAAACACACCCACTGTGGGTATACTCGAACCCTTTTTCGCTTAAACGCACTTTTGGGTGTCACATATGTTCGTATATCAAAACACATCACACAACTCTCAAACGCTTATTCGCAACCCGCGATTACATGATTATACGTGAAATCTGTTGAATTGTATGTATTGCTTGATTGCTTGGACGCCACCCTTAACATGATAGTATACTAGAGGTTGACCCGCCACCCGGAGGCCCGGGGTTGTTAAGGCTCGCATTTTTATTTCGCATTTATTTTCTCTTTTAGGATGTGGACACTTGTTCGCATGCCTCGATCAATCGCGGTTTGTTGGTTTGCATGAATCTAAGTAGTTACATCATTCACATCTATTACGTATGTCATGCGGTATATACTAAACGCTTTTATATCTAGTATGTACGTAAAACCTGTATGCTCACCTTTACTTAATTGTATTAACGTTTATTTTAACGTATGTGGTAGGTTGAGGATTATTGCTTGGATGCTTAGTTTAGGTTTTTGTTTTAGAAATCATGTAATAAATCTAGGGAAGATCGGATCGGATTTTATGTTTAAGGGATTATTTTGAAATGTAATGATTATTTGAAGATTGTATGAGTTTGATAGTATGGGATACTAAATGTTGATTATTGTCTTTAAAATGATCGTTATGGAATCTCTTGATCAATCTGATTCACCTAGTGCCACTACCCCGATGTTTCCGCCGTCGGTTGGGGTGTGACAAAGAGTTTGACCAATAATTTGTACCTTCCAAAGTTAACAAACTTTAAATTCACCATCGTACCCCCATTGTGCATAGAGTGACACGAAGATCCATAATTCATAACCCAATAGTACAATCTACTTTCCATAGTGTAGACCATTGCATCTTCAATGTACTTAGTATGGTTTAACTCAATAGATTTTTCAGTTTTCCTATCTAGAGATGGACTCTTAACATGTCCAAATTCTCTACAGGTTGTAGCTCTAATACGTCACATACGTCCAAACTTTTTCCCATTCCCATTGCTTCTGATATTATCCCTTCCCTTGCCAACATGAAATGACTGAGAAACTGATCTACCACTTTTGTTTTTTCGGAGAAAGTCTTCACCTAGCACTACGTCCAGAATCCCTTCAAAGGTAGGGATGGCAATCAAACCCAATAGATAAATCTGAAACCCGACACATTTGGGACGGGTTTAGGGTCGGGTAATCGGGTATGAGACCGCGTTTGGGATTAATTTTTACTTAATTCACGAGTTTGGGACATGTTTGGGATTTGGTGATATATCCGTTTACCCGACTCAGTTACCATACCCATTTATCTGATTGTATACCCTATATAATTTCTTTTATTTTTTAAGTATGTATGTATATGATATATCAATTATTGGCATACACTATTTTTGTTATCTATGCATTTAAGTATTTTTATATACATTTTGGTATTTTATTTATATACAATTATTTAATATATTTATAGTGATAATGCTAGGAGTTACTCGATAGTGACCCTACGGGTTTTGGTTCGGGTATACCCAAAATGTATTTTTTAAATTAATGGGTTTACCTAAAACCCGCATATATAACTGATATCCGAGAGTTATTACCCGATGGGTTTTAGGACAGGTTTGAGACAAACTTATCTAATCGAGGTTAAGGTTGGGATTACCTAAACCCGCCCCATCGCCATCCATATTCAAAGGTTATACCACCAGCCAACTGGTAACAGTTGTCACAAACGCAGGGACGGCCCATGGGCCAGTAAAGCCAAGCTAGGGCTTTAGTCCTCCAACTTGATAGGGCCTCCAGCAAAAAAAAAATATTTGTAAATTGTTGTTTGCGATTTAGGCTTACAAAATATGGAAGTGAGCTGACTTTGAGAACTGATTGGGCTGGCCCCATAGCTGTAAATATGAACGTGGTATAAAAAAGGTTAGATGGAATTGAAACGGTGATGACTATTGGCATGCGTGGATTTAGGTGGTGCAATTGAAGCAACGATTATGCCATTTTTCTAACAATTTTCTGTTTATAATTAATTTTAATGGAACCCACAAAAATTGGTTGGAAGATTAGGACCAGAGAATTTTGATTATGAACAGAGGTAACGATTCATTGATTTTTTTTTATTGTTGCTCTTTAATTGTTTTATATGTTCTACGCATAAACATAACCAATCATTGTATGACAGTGAACAATTATGTCACACCTTCAAAATCCACATACAGAGTTTTACCGCGAGCAGTGTATGACTAGGATCCAGCCACTAATCATGTTGTACCAATTGTTAAAGTTGTAAAATCATCACAATCAACACGATTAGTGATCAATGTTTAAAAGTCCAAAACACAGTTTATGTTGTAGCAGAAAAATAAAGTAAAATCCATCAAACCTTCAAACCACAAGTTTGATAAATATACAAAACATAATGCTTTACGAAACACACACTCCAGCCGATTGCAACGCCCGTCCAAAGCTATACCTACTGACCTGCAAAGCATGCAATAGTGTGTCAAAAGTAAGTTGGCGAGTTCACAGTTTTCAGTGTTTTTACAAAAAATAAGTTCTTTAAATACTTTAGTTTTGTAAGACATGTCATGGGTAGTCAACCCATCTTTAAGCTACTAAACTGAGTGGTATCGAAACTTGACTGTTGTAGTTGTTTGTGACCCGTGTCAATGTCTATCATCATTGACTAGTTTCCAAGGACAAGTTCACGCCCGCCCTTCCCGGCACGGTGTGAGGTTTGTCAAATCTAATACCGCTATCAACTAATACCCCGTTCGCCAAACCTGGTGACTAATTGGTATAATGTATGGGGACTTTTAGATAGAGTTCGTTTAGTCCGCTAAAGACATGAAATATAAATAACAGTATTTGTTTAGTAGTATTCCAATCCAGGAATACTAGGTCGTCCCAATCCAGGGATAGTGTGGTCCCAAAACAGGGATAAAGTAGTTCCCAAATCCAGGCATGCATGCTTTTAGTAAATGTGTGAACTCACCTTAGTTTTTCTCGGTATGACTTAAACAAATTAAGAGCTGGTTGACTTCCTATTATGGTTACCGTTAGGTTTGTTAGTGTGTGTTTATACAAGACACATAACCCCTACACGTAATAAGCATCACATTGACATTTAAGTGTTCATTCAAGTGAATTTCTGTACAATAGCATAACACACGACATGTTAAACGGCATTTATGTAAGTGCTAAACAAGTATTAACATCTTAAGATAGCACAAGCAACACTTAGAAACACATAGTTCAATTCACTTCAGTTTCAGAGTAAACTCCGAAACTTAGCTGTTTTTGGGGATTTTATTAAAATACTAAATGAGCTTCAAAAATCACGAAAATATATGTGAGGTGATAAATGGTCCACTTTCCATTGCGTAAATTCCTAAAGCCTAATTGCTAACAGAAAATTCATGAAAAATCAAATAGTATCAATAGCTCTGATTCGTCACTTTTTGGCGACAGTTTACAGTAAAAATTATATAAAAATCCTCGTTAAATATTTTAAAGAAATTTCAGTTGGAGAATTTGGGAATCCCCTAGCACGACCTACTATATACATTTCACATGTTAACTCCAAACACGGACTAAGTTATAACATTCGTAATGGGCTGCAAATTCTGCCAGAAAATGCAGCCTGAACCTTCGATACGGAAAAATTCATAAAATATTCAGTTTTCGTCGAAAAATTATGATTCAGTGGGGTTTTGAAAGCTAGTTCCTGGAATTACATTTTAGACTCAAGAAACACATGTTTTTTTATAAGTTTTGTCCATGTTACAGCCGATACAAGTTGGCTGTAAATTCTGATCAGGTTCTATTTGAATTCAGCTTTCAATTAAAACATGTTTATGACATTATAAAATTTTCAACAATCAAAACCCCAACAACATCACATACACAAATTTTAGCATTAATTTTCATCCTCAACATCAACCATAATCAAAACCCTAGCATGCATACATGACCATAGAGTTTCTAACTAGCAAGTTTCACCATCTACACATTAAAATACATGATCCTAGCAAATCCTAACACATAGCATCCATGTAATCATGCATCAATAATCACAACAAGATCAAGGATTCATGTAGAATCAAGAAACACAGCCATGAATAACAAGTTATGAGTGTGTGTTAGAGGGATTACCTAGAGCGATAGAGATGAGGATCAACAACTCGAAAAAGATGAGTTTTCCTAGCTTCTTCTTGAGTTTTCTAGAGAGAGAGCAGAGAGAGGGGGAGAGAGGTTGACGTATGGGGTGGGAGCGGCCTAGGGTTGGTTTTGTGTTTATTATAAATATATATTTTTAAACACAATTATGGAAAATGCAGAATCAGTCCTCCAAGTTTTCAAATTCTCGAACTTGGACAAAAAGTTATCAACATAACTTTATAAAATGACACACAGGTCCTTCATTTTTCAAATTTAACCAAATTAATTTTGTATGTTTGTTCATGTGCTATTAATTTGTGCGTTTATAAATTGTAACTAACAGAAAAGGGTTAATGACGTTAACCTGAAAGTAGAGGATATCACAAATTATGTAGTTTTGAAATTGAAAACTGTTTAAAAAAAGGAAATGCAATAATTTTCATGAGATTGAATCAATGTGGCATAGTTTATATAGTGATTTCTTTTGTTTACCATGCAATTTTTTTGTGTTTTATGGTATTTAATGTAAATGTTTAGTTAAGGTGTTTAGAGAGACCATATTGAAGCAGAAATGGAAATAACCCTAGCAAAATGTCAAGGTTTTTTATAGAGTGGTTAAGCAACCTCAAGTAAAAAAAAAGTTACAGAGGATCTTCGTAGTCAAAAGGTTAGTTGATGATTGAATTATGTTCTAGTTTCAAAAATATGAATATAGGTTTAAGAGTAAAATGCTCCTATATTTGAGTTTTTGTGAGTGTTACTTTGAAAACACTTGAAGAAAGTGGCATTGTCATATGTTTTGTTATTTGACGGCAATAATATTAGCAAAATATCAAGGTTTTTTATAGAGTGGTTAAGCAACCTCCAGTAAAAAAAAGTTACAGAGGATCTTCGTAGTCAAAAGGTTAGTTGATGATTGAATTATGTTCTAGTTTCAAAAATATGAATATAGGTTTAAGAGTAAAATGCTCCTATATTTGAGTTTTTGTGAGTGTTACTTTGAAAACACTTGAAGAAAGTGGCATTGTCATATGTTTTGTTATTCGACGGCAATAATATTCGTAAAGGCCTCAAATTTTTAGGTCGCTTTAGGCCTCTAAAAAGGTGAAGTCGGCGCTGCACAAACCCGAACAGCTTTCAGGTAAAGAAGATAGCAGAATCAGAGCTTGAGTCTCATTATCAAACTTCATGCCCACAATAATGCCCTGGATTATCGAGTTAAGCTTATCAATGTGACATGTGACTAAGCTTCCTTCATGCATCCTAGTCATGAACAATTCTCTTATCAAAAACACCTTATTTTCGGCAAATGGTTGTTCATACATATTTGACAAAGCAATCATCATACCACGAGCCGTGGATTCTTTCATAATATTAAATACAACACTCCTTGTCAAAGCCAATGTAATTACCCGTTTTGTCTTTAGGGTTTCTAACTGCTTCGGTATCCTGTTCCATCTTATTCAGTCTTTCCTCCAAGACCATATCCAAATTCTTTTGACGAAGCAATGTTTCTACTTGCATTTTCCACAAAAAAAAAGTTAGATTTGTTGAACATCTCAATCAGAATCTATTGCCTTCAGCCATGAATAACAGTCCAGAGGATTAAACGCCTAAAAACTGAAATCGGAAATTACCCGAAACCAATCAAACGTTCAAAAGAAAACCTAAAACCTGAAGCACCTGAACAGATAACTTCTCTTGCAAACTCGAGAATGAAACGATTATTGGGATCCAAGAAACAAAAACTCTAATCGCAAAACACTCAAATAATGAGAACCAAAACCACCAGAACAATAAAAAAATGTCGGCCACAAACCCTAAATCGTTGGTCGTATGAGCATTATTCAGAGATTTGGTATAGGCCATACTCAAGTCGGTGACCACGACAACAACAGCGAATCTGGACCTCCCGAACAGACAGCGATCAAACCTTCTGTAACCATGTGTTAAAACTAACAACTCTAATACCACTTAGGTATTGAATCAAAGTAGGTTCATGCGCAAGCGAACAGACATACACAAGAACATAAAATAAAGAACAAGAGGTTTTTACATGGTTCGGTCGATGTGACCTACATCCACAGGTTGCAACTAGGGTTTATCTTTTGTTAGGTGCTCAAAGAATACGATGATATCATGCGTATATTTTAGACTAGATTATGGTTAATAACTTTGTCAACATGAAACACAATAATGGGCCCCTAAATTAATAATTAGGACCGACCCGATTGATCTCTTCTTAACCATTCACTTATAACCCAAAAGCCCAAAGCGTTCAAACCCAACATCCAAGTTTGCACACATAAAATGTAAACCACACTTGAACATGAGGTAAATGAAGTTAGTTGAAGATAACAAACTAGCACTCTAGACCAACTATATATAACATTAAGTCTTAAGTACTAAAAATCTTCCGGATGATGGACGAATCTTCAACAAAAAGATGATTTTCAAAGTCAATACTACAAGACGGAACATGTATTAGTCTTTAATGCAAAGTGCCAAAGTTTTGGATAACACCAAACCATCTTTCATTTATTCAGCAACATTTCCTTTACTATAAGAAATGTGTACAGTTGATTTGTGCATATGACATCTTTCCAAAGGCTTTCTACTAAATGATTAGAATTTCTACAGATGTACAAGTAAGGTCAAATTACATCGGCTTTTAACAAGATCAGGGTTGATTAATAAGTAATTATATTTCAACTTTGAAGAAGTTATTTAACACACTTATTTAGGATTTTAAGCAACATTCTTCCAACACTTGAGTCTTCTCTTGCATTTATGGATTCATACACTCTTGGGCGATTGTTTATTCGAAACACATTCAAATCAAATCTTGAAGAGATTTCTGTAAGCAAGCAAAGAAATTGCTAGGGAGAAAAAATTGTGAACTTTCATTCTTAGTTCTCTGTAAGATTGCTGAGGTGATCATTTCCTACAAACAGTGAGAAGTATTTTTTGATCGCTATCAAAGTATATTAAGTAGACGATTTGTAAATACGATATCTCTGCTAATATAGGGTAGATTTGTTAAAACTCACTGAGAGTCACTATACATCCTCGTGAGTGTTTGGCGATGTCTCTCTAGCTACACTTAGGCTACCCGGTGTAGGGTGACACTCCCAGCCACCTAAGCCGGGTAGCACCCCTCACACCGGCCTAGTTCCACCAAAAGGGGCGCCATCAGTGCCACCCCCAAGGCCATAATGGGCACTAGAGGGAGACTTTAGTGTTGCCATGTGCATAAACCAATCAGTTTTTTTTCTTTGTTTTTGTTCTTCTCTTTTTTCCCTTTTTTATTAAGTATAAGCTAAAGAGAGCTTTTAAGCCACTAGGAGTTTAATTCTACAACACCCAGCGTTATTCCACACCATGCTAGTTAAGGGTGGGTGGCTTTAAAGCCCCTCTGTGTCTACGTGACGTTGATTTGGCGCATACATACGTCTTAAAGCCACTACGCGTTTAATTCCACAACACATAGCGTTATTATACATTTTTATGTTGTAAAAATGCATTTGTAGTTATATAGTTGTTAACCTAATCAGTTGTAGATATGATAATATATTCAACCTCGACCTCTAGGTTTCTACATCAGTCATCAAATTAATAGGGTACAATGTATCATAAGCTTGTGAAGAACCCGTAATAACATGTTACAAGATAAAGGAACAAGATGAAAAGACAAAGATATATTATAATTTTAAAGGGTAATAACATTTGAGTAGGAACAAATATGCTAAACTTTTTCATACTAAATGAATTGTAGGTACCATACCTTGCCTTTTTTTGACCAAGCAACATTGATGAAAAATACAAGAACTCTACAAACTAATTTAACCTAATCTTTTGTTTTTCCCTTAAAATTCACGTTCACCGCTTTTGTGATATAACACACAAGGTTTATATAAAGATATAACAAACCCTTATTTGGTTAGGCTAGTTAATAATTCGATGACACTTACAGAATATGTACGCTAAAGGTTTGAATCCGATTCAGTACAAACCATAAAACAAAACCTATGAGCTAGGGTACGTCGCGTCAATGTCCTTAAGGAGAGCCAAGATTTACCGTGGGATTGGATCCGCGACACTCATACAAAAAAGCAAGGTCGGTATCATCTAGGTTGCATGAACAAAATGATAGTAGCAATATCTTTGTGTCAAAATTATTGTACAATAAAGATGTGTGTAGAAGTATGGTATATTATTTTTATTGATTCCTATAAATCTCACTCATTGTTGAACATGTACTTGTAATGATTAAAGTCTATTAAGAATTTTCTACCTAGCTTTTAACTTTATTAAATTTTACATAAATCTCAACAAATCTCTATCTTCCCTTTGTCTTCCTATCCATCTCCTCATCTTTATTAAGCCCTTTTTTTACTTACTTTTACACCTTGATTATATACATTTATTCTAGAAATCAATATAAGGTATTGAAGAAACATTAGCAAAAAACCCCTCCATGTCCATTCTCCAATTCTAAAGCTTTCTCCTGCCCAATGATTCCAAAACCTACCACTTCCTCCACTTTGATACTACCATCACTAACCCCATTCAAATGGTGGTTAACATGATGTGTTGTTATTTTGTTATCCACCTCATGGTGGTCAAAAGTGGCATTAGCATTCTCTCCAATGACCCTATTGCCCAATGCAGGGGTAATAATGTCATTTTCCATGCCAAACATGTAGGGTACGTCAAGAACACCCCCATATCCACCTTGTCCTAAGAAACTTGATCCACCATTTGAGTCACAATTGGTTTGATCAACAACTAATGGTGGCAAATGACCAAATTGGTCATGAACATTCAGGAACATAAGGTTGTTATGTACCGAAGAAGATGTAGTTGTCGATGATGTCAAACTCGAGTCCATGCAGTTGTTCATAATCTCATGATCATGAATTGACATGAACATACTAGGTTCTCCAGTTATATCTTTGCTAGCGTCGGCGGACAAGTCGCCCATACTATCATTTTGTGAGATTGTGGACGCGTCGGTTTTGTTGGTCTTCAACCTTTTCTTTATCGTCGAGTTCCAAAAGTTCTTGATTTCGTTATCTGTCCTTCCTGGAAGACGAGCCGCTATTTGTGACCACCTGAATTTGCATAAATAAGGGTTGTACATTAGTAAACACAAAAACATATGTCCATATTCATATATATGTATATATAGGGACGCGTTCATTTCAGAACAAATATTATGTACGTACCTATTGCCAAGAACCGAGTGCAAATGAATAATGAGGTCTTGTTCTTGGGGAGAAAACGCGCCACGCTTAAGATCGGGTCTCAAGTAATTGATCCAACGAAGGCGACAACTCTTTCCGCACCTTTGAAGGCCAGCGTTCCTAGCAATATCGGTCCAACAACCGTGACCATTCCTCAGCATATATTTCATCAATTTTTCATCTTCTTCAGGTGACCACAAACCCTTTCGAGTCTTCATGGGCATTGATCCCTTGCTAACCACATTAATATTATTGCACCCTTTTTCTCTTTCAGATTGGTCTGGCTTTCTCATAGTCAGAGATGATATTTAGAGACAACAAATTATGATATATCAAAGTAAAGTTTCTTTTTGGGGAGACTTGGCTTTGATTCAGATGAGATAGTACATCTATTATGTATACATACACTATATATATCTTCTATGAATAGAGAGAGAGAGAGAGAAACAGGAAGAGAGAGAAAAGGTGACGGTTGGTGTTCTTGTCTTTGACTCAAACTAGTCTTTTTCGATGCATTTTTCTTCACTCACAAGGTAATCATCATATCTGTATGAGAATTGATACATACCATTTTGCTTCCACTTCACATAATGATATATAGTTTTTTTTATGCGTATTCAGTTATTCATACACTTCAATATACGTAAAAATATGTTAACTCTTCAATTCACAATATTATATGTGTTTCCAATCTGTATATATATTACTATTTCCTGTGCATTTAGCCATTTAAAATTTATCATTTGAAGTCAATCTATTTATTGTCTGTCTCTATATAGTTTTTAGTATGAATTTTATCATCTTTTACAAAAATAGATTAAAAAAATTGTTATTTTTATGTGTTATATTTTAACATCGGGATGTAATATTTTGATCTTATGTTTGTTTTGTTTAGGGGTTGTAGCTTCTTGCTGACCCTTTGTTGTTATATATATATATATATAGGTGAAGAATAGGAAGAAACTCTTGTGTTTAAAAAACTCAAGAAAAACCTATGTAACATTTTTGTTTTTTTTTCTAAAAAAAGGAAATGTAAGATACATATATTTGAATATTTTTATAAAAAATGTAAAAAGCACCGACTAGTTTTTTTTTTAAATGTTCAAAATCTGTATGTTACATTTTTTAGACACATATATTATGTAACATGTAATTTTCAACATTTAAAAAAAATAAAAAATAGTCGCCGTTTTTTTTACAAAAATGTTCAAATATATATATATATATATATATATATATATATATATGTTACATTCCATAGAAAAAAAATGTTATATAGAGTTTTTATAAGGGTTTCTTGAGTTTTTCAACTCATGGTTTCCAAAAAATAGGAAGTCGTAGAAAAGGTATCAAACGGACTCTAATTGAACTCATTCTAGCGGCATTAATTAAAACCATCTCATTGAACTCATTCTAGCGGCAGTAGAACCATCTCATTGAACTCATTTTCGATTCACTGGATGTCTTTTTTCCTCAGCAATATATTATATTTCTCGACAATGTGTTATATTTTACGATCCATTATGATACATTTTGTGATCCATTGGTTTTTTATCCTTCGGAGACTTTGTAGAATAATTTACCCAAATATGATATTAATATTTAATAATGAAAAACTTATGATGTTAGGTTGTGGGGGCAGAATAGGAGGTCCACTTCCAGTCCGTTTTCTACTCTAACCTATGAATCAGCAACACCTATATCTCTTTACACCCCACAAACATTACTTTGATCATCACCATTGCCACGACAACAAGCCATCGTCTCTTCTTTCTTCTGCACATGTGTAATTTTTGGATAATTCAAGAAGCTTTGGTTATCCAAGATTTCTTAATCTTGTATTTATGAAAGTGGTTGGAGATTAAGAGACAAGAGGACCTTAACATGATCATCATAAAGCATGTCTTAGTTTTCAGGTAATCCACTTTCTAAGCAAATTAACTGTCCACAACTAATTCTCTACTCTTTCTCAAACAATATATATTTTCAGGCATTATAAATATATATTTTTTTTTTGGAACGGCAGGCATTATATTATTAATAATATATTTTCTAGCTTTTATTTAACACAAACAATGAAATATTTGTATCACCAAACTCCAAAAAGAAAACCATGAATTCAGACAAGCCTCTTTACATATAGCATAGCATGAACATATTAACCCCGTATATGATCCGACTGTATATGTATGTATATATGGACACGCTTTTCAACAAAATGTTGAAAAGTGTAATTCACTTGTACATAATGTATTAAGATAATCAAGAAAGGGGAAGAGAGAGAAAATGTAGCGCTTACGTAAAAGTTTTATGTGTTATAAAGCATCACATATCAGTATTTAATACCATTCTCCGTAGTTTTCAATACATTTTTTGTGTTATAAAGCATCATGTATGTAACAACTCTTTTTTTCGTTGTTACCTCTTTCTTTTGTTTCCGTCTTATGTATTCCCGAGATTCGAATATAATAAAGTTTATGTTAATTAATTATGGTGTATTACATTATTATCGCATCTAATCGCTTATTAAATCGCATCGCCTATCTCATCGCATCGCAATCGCAGTTAATTATGTGGTTTTTGTGTTATTTATGTGTTAAGTGTGTTTGTGGTTATGTTTACAATCGCTATCGCATCCCTCTCGCACTCTCGAATCGCTAAATCGCACTATTATATCAAGTATAACGTTTAACGCTTTAATTTAACGCTTCATATAACTATTTAATACAACTCGAATCGCCAAACGAACTCTTAACGCGAAATCGGCAAACAAAACTTGGTCACCAGGCCAAGTTCGGCCGAACTTGCCTACCACAAGTCCGCCCGAACTTTGCCTGATAACCAGGAATCCCTTGCTTCTATCAAGTTCGGCCGAACTTACCCTTCTCCCCCTTGAAAACTCCCCAAGTTCGCGCGAACTTGTACACTTTTGTACAAGTTCGGCCGAACTTGTTGCCAGCACTTGAGATTCTTGCCTCACCTATAAATACCCATGCTCCTCATTCATGCTCCCCTTGCTGACCAAGTTCGCTCAGAGCTCTCTCAACCCGAAACCTTCGTGTTCTAAGTAAGAATCAACCAGATTTCACTGCAACAACGCTTATCAACGATCTACAAAGGTGTACAACGATTTTGGCACAAGGATCTACCTTCGTTTTCATCAAAACCCATTCTTTTACGAAAATCTTCATCTTTTTCTTCAAAACTTCTATTTTTAACTTAGATCTATACAATACAAGTTCGTTTGGTGTTAGCAGAGCTTCCCAAACATGAGATCTGCAAGATCTCGGCTTGTAAGTTCTAGATCTGAGAAAACCTTTGATAAATATCGATTTTGACACAAAATACGGACTTTTGAGGATGTTTTGTTCATTTTCTGATATGAAACGAAGCATCTATCATTCAAGATCCTAAATCTGGAAGCACAAGGACGTTTATGTTGGTTTACACAAGCCAGACTAATCCGAACGAACCCCGAGTTCGCCTGGATTAGCCCACGCTTTTGTAAAACGGCTAAAACAGCTCTAAAAGACCTATCCGACCTAAGTTTGCTCAGTAGCATCGGGTTGGAGGGATGAACACTCGATTTTCCTCAGAAAACGACTCGAAAACGCAAGGTTTTGGACCCGAAACCATCAAGTTCGCACGAGATTCAACTGATTTTACACAGCTCAGCAGCCAAGTTCGCTCGAACTTGCACCCCTTGGGGTCAAGTTCGGCCGAACTTGAGTCAATTCCTTCAACTGACTACTACAAGTTCGCTCGAACTTGTCAAGTTTCTCAGGAAACTTCACAAGTTCGGCCGAACTTGCATAACATGTCAACCTCATGTACAAGTTCGCCCGAACTTGTCAAGTTTCTTGAGAAACTTAACTAGTTCACCCGAACTTGTCAAGTTTCTTGAGAAACTTAACTAGTTCACCCGAACTTGTCTTCAAGCTCAACATTTCCATACAAGTTCGCTCGAACTTGTGTGTTTACACACAAGTTCGCCCGAACTTGGCTACTGCTCATCTCAAAGTTCACCGTTTTGGCTTTTCGAAAGACTGATGCATTTCTGTTCGTTTACAGGCTGATCCGGCGCTCATCTCAACCCTCCTCAGAATCTCTAAGCTAACTAAAATGCACCCACTGTGAGTATACTTGACACATTTCGCTTTAAACGCACTTTTTGGGTGTTACATACGTTCGTATATCAAAATCACATCACAAATCAAACTGTTTATCACACGCGAATAATCTGATTGTATATGCTCGAATACGTGATACTAGAAACATGTGACTAGGACTTATTTTCGTTAACTTGCCTCCTTAGCTAGTATGGTACTATAGTGTGGCTTACACCCGACGGGGTCTAGTTAGGATGGACGCACAAGCCTTCTCACGGAAGTTAGCATGAGAAATGAGCCTATGTTATGTTAAGTGTTTTCGGTGTATCATGATATGTAATTAGATTGTTTCGCAAATGCTTTTCTCGATTATGCTAGTATTATCAAACTCATATGCTCACCTTTACTTAATTGTATTGACTTGTATTTTAACGTATGTAACAAGTTGAGGATTTAGCTATGGATGCTTGGATGATTGCATGCTTAGCTCAGTTTATTTTCTTTCGTTTTGTTTAGTTGGAATGTAATAAATCTAGGGGAAATCGAACCGTTTTGTTTTTATGAGAAAACTTTAGATTTTGTAATGATTATTTAGAATATTATGTTTAATAGTATGGGATGTTAAACGTTTAGTGATGTTGTGAATAATTGTTATGGAATTTCTTGTGAGAATAATCTGGTCGCCTAGTGCCACTAACCCCGGTGATTCCGCCATCGGTCGGGGTGTGACAATGTATAAGTATATAACAGGGCCGTCTCCAAATATAAAAAAAAATAAAAAAAATTGGCACTATGCGGGATACAAATTTTGGGCCCTAGAGATGGGCATAATCGGTATTATTAATACCCGGAACCGGTTCCTACCCGTACCCGGGTCCTGATACTAGGGAGAGGAACCGGGTTCTCTGAGGAGCCGGTTCCAGTTCCTACCCGGGTATTCGCCATAAAAACTAGAACCGATTGTAACCGGTTATGGGTACTGTGGACCCGATTTCAAGTACTGACAAGAACCGGTTCTGTCAGATTTCAAATCAAAAGCTGCTAGTTTACTGTTTGGAACCGGTTCCAACGGATATAATACCGTTGGAAACCGATTATTTAATATAAAAATCGGTTTTTTTGTATATATAACCCATCTTCTCCATTCCCTTTTATTACTACCACAAACGTTCAACACTTAAACATTTGAATTCACATTTTCGAAGATACAGATGGCATGCAATGACGAGGTTGTGATGGTTTTCGCATTTAATGTTGTTTGCAACCTCCAAGAATCGATCCTAACAGCTAGTAACCGGTTCTAACGGTAACTTTATTCGCGGGTTAGAGGAACCGGGTACGGGTAGTAACCGGGTACAGGTTAGGAACCGGGTACGTCCTATTTTTTATCCTAAAATATGGAACCGGGTAGGACCCGACGGGTTTTTTGAACCCGGAACCAGTTCTACCATACGTCGGGTAGGAACTGGAACCGGTTCCAGGTCGGTTCTACCGGGTCGGGTTTGGAACCGGGTATTATGCCCATCTCTATTGGGCCCTATTCATTTATCCATTATGTTTGTTTATTGATTTGGGTCAAGTCATTAATCCATTACACACTAATATAGTTGGGCTTTTGAATTTGATTGACAAAAACAGTCGGGCTTCGAAACAGTTGGGCTATAACGTTTTTTGTTCATAAATCCAGGCCTTGTAGTTTTTTTCTTTAAAAACATACAAATTATTTTTTTTAAATACACATATATATATATATGGATTGGTTAACATACAAATTTGCTTAACGTACGATTGGTGCGCTGACCAAATTACAACATGCGTGATTATTTCATATAACATGCATGATTAAATAAAATTTTCAGACCGCCTGGGTTTGATCAATTCGTCCAATTCGTTTCAAATTTCTTTTCGTTTCACTTCAAATAGGCTATTGTTCGGTCAATCTCATCGAATTGGGTTCGAATTCATCTTTGATTTTGAAAAGTTTCATCAAAATATCGACCCTCGAATTCAAACCGTATATGATAGGATGAAGAAAACATGACCAAGCTTTGATTCAGACCGTAGAACAGAGGATGCAGGAACATGACCAAACTTTGATTTGATTGGAGTTAGAGGGCAGTAACAATGGTTTCAGATCGTAGAACAGGGGATGCGATTTTTGAACTGTGAGGTAGGGCATGCGTGCTAACATGCGTGATTTATGTTTCCTACATGCGTGATTAGGTTTTTTTTTTAGTTTCTAACGTGCGTGATTTTCAAAAGAACGTGCGTAATTTTGGTCGTGTACACTCGTACGTTAAGCCGTGATGTATTTTACACTTTATCATATATATATATATATACATATATATATATATATATGTATATAGGGAGAGGATCATGAGAAAACTAGAAAACTAACTAAAAAAACAAAAAAAAAGCATAAAAAACATACAATTTTTTTACATTTTTTTATAAAAAATCACTGCTTTTTATATCTAAAAAAACTTTTTTTTTCAAAAAAAAAAAATTGTACTACACATGTGCACTATATGTGTACTACACATGTGCATTATATGTATACTAGGTTATCACCCGAGAGAGCTTCCCGGGTTGAAGAAAGTTACTTATATTAAAAACTATTTATGATTAATACATAATTAAGATTATACAAAAAGTATGACATATTAAATGTCTTGGCTATAGAATAGTTATCAAGTTTTCATAAAAATTTATGTTAGGAATTAAGTATATGCATCTTTCTTAAATTTATTGATCCAATTTAAATAGTTTAAATATCTTATAGTAACTAAAAATGTGTGTTATAAAAAAATATAATTAGAACCCCTTGTAATAAACGGTCTTTACAATTTAATTTATATAAGTGTATATATAAAAAGAAACACAAGAAATTACATATTACAGTAAATTAAATAATGACAAAGTACAATTATAATGCACTACTAAGTTGTGTTTCATAATTGCAAATATATGTCACCATTTGCAGCCTTTAAAGCCTTAACTTTCTTGGATACTGAGAACCATTTGCAGCCTTTAAAGCCTTGACTTTCTTTGATACTAAACCACAACTGTTGGATCAAGGGTTGATATAACTCACTAAAGTTAGGTGCGTTGAATTGCCATGCTACCTGACTCTGTATTTGTAAGTTCAAATCCTCTATTTTTGCTTCATCAAATAATACATGTGTATGAAGCAAGGGAACATCCTATTAGAAGCTTGTTCCATCACAAAACTAAACAACAATCCTCAATTACCTGTTAACTTTACAAGAAATCAACTTAACACAACTCAATCAAAACAATCCTATTGAAGTTATACACCAACAATTCACGCATCAACCTCCAATTTTTCAATTTCTCGTTTTTCATCAAAAACATACAAAACAAAATGAAGATTATACTTTACCAAGGAATCAGATTCAAGTTGTACCCCGCCATATATACTGGTAACCGTGCCGGTTTCAAAATTTAATTGAATCACTTGATAAAATATAATATATCATCTAAATCACCAACAAAGACAAATTTTCACCCCTTGATGCTGGTCATAAACCGCATGATCCATCTCCTCCACGATGGTTCTATCTTTGTAGCCACCGGTATCCTCAATTTCTTATATACGCCAAACAAAAAAGTATCATTAGTTTCATACAAAAATCATTACTTTCTTATAAAAATTCATGATAACTCTATTCAAATTATTTAAGCAAACAAAAAAAAAATTTATTGCATACCATTGCACCCGTAAAACCAACAACTTGAAGAACCTACTTCTTGCCCTACAGTGAGATAATAGGCTAGTGACATCTCTTGGAGCCGAGTCATTATGCATTCTTAGCATTTACGATAAAAACATGTAAAAGAATTAGTTAAAAGGGTCACTAATAAAAAGAATGTTAAAGAGTAAATCCAAGTCTGCCCATTTCGAATCCATACTAATAATCACTTGTTTCAACCCGTAACCATTTCTTTCTATTGTTACCCAACACGTTTCTTTCACTAATTGATTTCCATTTTGCTACTAACCACAATATACTCGTTTTAGAGGCCGTCAGAATTTTGAATTCTTGCAATTTCCTTTCTAATGTTGTTAACTCTCCTCATCAAATATACCTGTTTCTTTGTAGAAAGATGGTCAAACCATTTCTCACATTCTAGTACATTACTTATACAATAACCTTGAAAGACGCGTGAATTAAATAAATAGCACCAAATTTGCACTGCCATTCAAAGATTAAGTTGCAGAAAATGGATAAAGTAAATCCAAAAAATGGTTAATATTTCCGAATCAAGTAGCCAAAGAGTTACCAGTAACGCCTACCATCAGCCATTGTTTGAGAATAATGGTGATTTGATTCATATATAGAACCTAGCATAAAAAATAGAAACTTAAAATTAGTATGATACCAGAACGTAATATATGCACTTAAGATCGAGAAGAAGCATATAATACAGAATTTATAAGTATATGGGTTGAAAAGCCACCAATAGAAGAGATTCAGATCCATTAGAGGTAAGACTGCATAAATCTAACTTTGGAACATGCTATTAAAATATGAGCATGTCTAAATGGTAAAGTATTTTGTAGTTGAAGTTAGTAACCATTGACATTTCAAATATACTTTTTTTATATGTTGTGTAGAAATTAATCTATTACGTGATATAGAATTAAAGAGAGGCTTGATCAGTTCTTATACATCCTAATATAATATGGGTCAATATATTTTATTTTAGTTTGAGTTGCTAATTCCTTTTATTCTAATCTTGTTTTGGCTGGCAAGATTTTTGGACAAATGATATTCTTCGTGTTTATGGCCAGTACTCTATATAGAAATTGACCAATTGTGATTTAAGAGTTCTACATATATAGAAATTCTTTTTAGTGTTTTTGGGGAGAGTCTTGACTCTATAACATAACTACATTAATCTAATCTAATACTAATAAAAGAGTACCCTTAATGTCACATGGCATTCTTTTATAATAAAGATTTCACTAAAATGCCATGTGGCAATTTACCAATCAAAATAAATAATAAGTATATTAATATAAAGACTATTAAATGATTGAATTTAATATATTATATATATATATATTAAAATAATCTTTTATTAATAATTATATCTCTTAAATATTTTTAATTCTTAATATTAATTATCTACTTACCTATACTTTAATATAATATCTCTACTTTAATAAATAAAAATATACTTATTAAAAGATCTCTAATTTAATAAATAAAAATATACTTATCAAAAGAGGATGAGATAACCAAGAATTTATACACCTATCACTATTTGACGTGCTAAAAAAAATTAAAACCTCATCATGTTTATAATTTGTTATTATCGTTTTCACAAATGTTAAACATATATATAAATAATATATATAATCTTAGTATAATTGAATCTGAATTCCTTGATTTCTATTGATGAAGAAGAGAACAATATATAATACAAGAACCTAACTAACTCCTAACTAATTCAGGGATAATTCTTAACTAATTTAGGGATAAAATATAAACCAGATATACATAAGAAATACATAAACTATAAAACGGATATACATCCGCTAATACGCCCCCGCAGTCGTAGCAGTAGGTCTTCCGATGCATAGACTGGACCGAAATCGTTGAAACAACTGGCGTGGAAGACCCTTGGTGAATATGTCAGCGTATTGATAGTCTGCTGGAACATGAAGAACTTTGACAGAACCCATACGAACCTTCTCGCAAACAAAATGAATGTCAATCTCGATATGCTTGGATCGTTGATGTTGGACCGGATTCTGAGATAAGTAGACAGCAGAGATATTGTCACAGTAGACAACTGTGGCCCGGGTAATTGGAAGATGGAGTTCGAGAAGCAGGTTTCTGAGCCATGTTGTTTCTGCAACAGTGTTGGCCACACCTCTGTATTCAGCCTCGGCACTGGAACGTGAGATAATCGCCTGACGTTTTGAGGACCAAGAAACCAGATTATCACCGAGGAAGACACAGTAACCTGAAGTAGACCGTCGTGAATCAGGGCAGCCTCCCCAATCCGCATCAGAATAGGCTGTGATATGAGCTGATTTGGATGGTAAAATAGAGATTCCATAGTCTAGTGTACCCTTGAGGTATCGAAGGAGCCGTTTCATGAACTGGAAATGAGGATCTCGAGGGGAGTGCATAAATAAACATAGTTGTTGCACCGCATATGATATATCAGGTCGTGTGAAGGTTAAATACTGCAGTGCACCAGCAAGGCTACGATATAAGGCACCATCTGAGAAGGGTTCTCCAGCAGTTGCACTTAGTTTAGAATTAGTGTCAGTAGGTGTGGCATATGGTTTACAATTTTCCATTTTAGCACGAGCTAAGATCTCTGCTGCATATGTGGTCTGAGATAAGAACAGGCCACCATTTCGTCGTGTTACCGCAATCCCGAGAAAGTGATGTAGTGGTCTGAGATCAGACATGGCAAATTCCCTGGAAAGAGTGGCAATGAAGTGCTGCAAAAGTGTCGGATTGGAGGCTGTCAAGATGGTGTCGTCTACATAGAGAAGTAAATATGCCATTTGATCACCCTGTTTGTAGACGAACAAAGAAGTATCACTCGTGGTAGATCGAAAACCACACTTTTGTATATAGGAAGCAAATCTGAGGTACCACGCACGTGGAGCTTGTTTTAGCCCATATAAAGACTTTTGAAGTCGACAAACATGCTTTGGATTTTTACTGTCAACAAACCCAGGTGGCTGAAACATGTAAACAGTTTCATTAAGGTCCCCGTGTAGGAAAGCGTTCTTGACATCCAGTTGATGAATGGGCCAAGAACGTGAAGCCTACTGCTCTGACCTAAAACAAATCCGCAGCAGCCCCTGTCCACGGACCCTGCAGCCGATTCTTTTTCCTTCTTTTGTTCATCCGCAGCAGCCCCTGTCCAGCAGCCCCTGTCCACGAACTCTGCAGCCCATTCTTTTTCCTTCTTTTGTTCATCCGCATCAGCCGCTGTCCACGGACCCTGCAGCCGATTCTTTTTCCTTCTTTTTGTTCATCTCGATGTCAGACAAACCAGAATCCTCCAAGCACACTGACAGCCTTCACCCTGCTTATTCGGTGACTAACATCCAGCACAAAGTTCGTGTTTTGGATGGTTCCAAAGTCACCTATGCATCATGGGTCAAGCTGTTCACCCTGCATGCACGCGATTACGAGGTGCTACACCACATTTATGGCACTTAACCGCCTGCCAAAATAGATCCAGACTACGCCAACTGGGCCAAAATTGACTCTCTTGTGCTTCAGTGGATCTATGGGACACTTTCAGATGACCTGCTGGCACGTATTCTTGATGAGGAAACAACAGCTTATGGCGCATGGACCCGGATTCGGAAAATCTTTCTGAACAACAAGGGCGCCCGTGCAGCAGCACTTGAAACAGAGTTTGTCAATCTTACCCTGTGCTCCATGCCCAGCCTCCAAGACTACTGTCAGCGTCTTAAGTATCTCGCTGACCAACTGAAAGCTGTTGAGCAACCAGTCACAGAAGATCGCCTTGTCCTGCAGCTGGTTCGAGGCTTACCACCGGAATTCGATGTTCAAGCCTCTATCATCAATAACACCCTTCCCTCATGGGAAGATGCCTGCGACATGCTCGACTCAGATCTGCGTCGCCAACGAGCACGGGACTCTATTGCCTCCAACCCGGCTGTTGTTGCCCAAGTGTCTCGCGAGCCACCTACGGCCCGCCGGGACCCCCCTCATTATCGCAACAACAACCGACAGCAGCCAAGACGTCAATTTCACAGGCCTCAGCAGTCATTCGGTCAACAGCAACATCGCACAGGTCGCGGTAATCAGCAGCCCTCTAACCGCAACCAGCCTCGTGGTTCTTTTCAGTCTTCGGCCCAGCATCAATTGGTCCGACCCAATGTCTGGAGCCCAGGTCCATCCCACTACTGGCCACCATGGTGGGCTGCGGCCCCACCATGTCCCTACCCAACTCAGCCCAGTTGGGCAGGCCCATCTTGGCCGATTGTTCCTGGTCAGCCTCCACAGGCCACTGGCCCAACTTCACGACAGCACCAGCCCTGGTCCACTCCACCTGCTCAGGCCCACTTGGCAGATGTAAACCCACTGGAACCATCAGAATTAAGGGCAGCTTTCCAGGCGATGGCACTGAACTCGAGAGATGACAGTTGGGTTGCTGACACCGGTGCCTCTGATCATTTGACACACGAACCAGGTAATATTCACACTCCTTGTACTACTACTATTAATTCTGTATTTGTTGGAAATGGTAACCGTGTGCCAATTCACGGGTCCGGTCATACAACCATTCAATCACCCAATTCCCGGGTCCGCCCCTACACCCTTAAAAATGTCCTTTACACCCCAAATATTATCCGAAACCTTGTTTCAGTTCGTAAATTCACTACTGACAATATGGTTTCCATGTCTTTTGACCCTTTTGGCTTTTCTGTGAAGGACTACAAGAATGGAACGCTCCTGAGCCGCCACAATAGTACCGGCCCACTGTACTCCTTCAACACCAAAACCAACTAACCTGCTTCTGCTTTGCTTACTTCTTCGCTCTCTAATGTTTGGCATGATCGCCTTGGCCATCCTGGCAATTTTATTATGGATTTCTTAGTTTCTCGTAATTTAATTTCTTGTAATAAATCTAAGAACAATTTCTTTTGCAACTCTTGTCAAATTGCTAAACATAAGCGTTTACCATTTCATGATTCTGATTCCGTTACTTTTCAACCTTTTGACATCATACATTGTGACTTGTGGACTTCACCTATACCCAGCAACACAGGTTACAAATATTACATGGTCCTCATTGACGACCACACCCAATTTGTTTGGGCTTATCCACTCAAATATAAATCCGAAACCTTCACCAAATTTACTCAATTTCACCGCCTTGTCCAAACCCAATTTAATAAATATATCAAAACTTTTCAGTGTGACATGGGTGGTGAGTTTGATAATTCCAAATTTCAATCATTCATTGTCACTCACGGCCTTCAATTTCGATTTTCATGTCCCCAAACTTCACAACAAAATGGTAAGGCGGAACGTATGATCCGACGAATTAATGACATCATTATGTCCCTCCTTACCCATGCTTCCCTACCTTCCCATTTCTGGGTTGAAGCACTTCACACTGCCGTCTATTTACATAACATTCTTCCTACCAAACTCCATAACTTTCTAACCCCCACATACAAACTCTATCACCGGCATCCCACCTACACTCACCTTCGCACCTTCGGGTGTGCTTGTTTTCCAAATCACAATGCCACTCGACCCCACAAACTAGCCCGCCGTTCTACACCATGCATCTTTCTCGGATATCCAATGAATTATCGTGGATACCGATGCTTAGACCCCTCAACTGGACGTGTCTATTTATCACGTCACGTCACCTTTGACGAATCCACTTTTCCTTTCTCTACCCCACCTACACCTCATATCAACCCAAGCTCTGATACCATATAATTGAATCTGAATTCCTTGATTTCTATTGATGAAGAAGAGAACAATATATAATACAAGAACCTAACTAACTCCTAACTAATTCAGGGATAATTCTTAACTAATTTAGGGATAAAATATAAACCGGATATACATAAGAAATACATAGATATACATAAACTATAAAACGGATATACATCCGCTAATACTTAGATCATTTACTAATTCTATTCCATCTTCTACTTTGATAACACTTTTTTAAAATAAGAAAAATATTAATTTGAAATAAAATATATTAATTATTTTGTATTCAAAAACAAAATTCTTACTTCGTAAATGCATCATTTAAATGAGTAATGTTATATTTTCTTTAATTTTGTATGTATAGTTCATATTAGGGTTATATGCATTCATATCAAAGTTTATATTTGTTATGTATGATGCAAGAAATAATATGAAACATAAAAGATAATTTAAAACTTATATTCATTATATCCTTCAAACACAACCAACCTCAACAATAACATATTTATTAAAAAAAAACTCATTCAACTTTATATAAATGGAAAACACAATTTTCTTTTGCAAAGAACTTGATCAACTTTATGATTATCTTAAAGACTTTCATTTTCTATCTTCGATCCCATGTAATACATGGGTCTATAAACTAGTAACTAATATTCATAGCAGTAATTAAGGATGCAGAGTTATCTAGAAAATTACTTACTTCGAATTCTTTCAATACTGAAGGGCTCTTGTAGTCTTAATCTTGTGTACATTAGCTTCAACCAAAGCAAATTAAACATGACCCACAACTGTAAAAATATGAAACCAAAAATTAAATCATTCTTCAATAAAGGATTTAAAAACAAATTAGTTGCTAGATATTAGTATATGTATAAACTTAAAAAGGATAAAATAAAGGATTTCAAAACAAATTAGTCGATAGATATTAGTATATGTATAAACTTGAAATAGATAAAAATTACAAAGAAAATAAAAGAAATAGGGTGTGAGAAATCCTGGAACTTATCATGTATAAAAAACCATTAACTATCAATTTATGTTTTCAGAGAAAACAAATACACAAGATGGCAATTCATCGAACACCTATCCACAACTAATTCCATTTCCATTTTCAAGAATTGAACATGAATTCATTGATGGTATCAAAATTAACAGCAAAACTTTAAAAACAGAAAGAAAATAAAAGAAAAAAAAGGTGTGAGAAATCAATGATTTTTTAGCAACCAAGATCAAGAAATACTTACAAAAATTCATTCTCGGGAAAATTGGGTTCATGTATCTGATCTGCAGCCACAAACCCTCCACCCCTTCAGCGACAATCGTAGAATGAAAGACATGCATCCAAATCAATTCATGATCAAATCAACAAATTGAAATAATAATAATAAAGGGAAAAGATAAACCGAATGAATAATAAAATGGCTATGGATTTTAGGGTTTCCAGAGAGAAGAACCCCGATTAGGAAGAATAAATAGAATTGAAAGAAGACTTGGTATTAGGAAGATAAAACATACCTGATGCTTGAATCATTCGAATACAGAAGCTTTGAACCAAAATGGAAATAGGGAATGGAGATGAAGGAAATTGGAGATGAACGCCTCTCTAGGGTTTTGGAAAAGAAATGTAGATGCGTATAATAAAGTCGGGTGATAAAAGCACCGCGTCCTAACCCGTATACAAAATCTTTGACCCAAAAGTTTTCCCGCCCAAAGCATTCTCAGATGCAATATCACGTCAGCCCAAATCTTCCCATTTATTATATATAATAGATAATAGATTTGCACATATGCATTATATGCGTTTTTTATTTTTCAAAGTTTTTTTATATAATATATATAGCGATTTTTTATAAAAAAAATTGATATGTTTTTTTGGTTTTTTAATTAGTTTTTTGGTTTTCTCATTTAAACTAGTTTTCTCATGATCCATCCCTTTATATATATATATATAAATTTTTTTGGGCCCTATTTTGATTTGGGCCCAGAGCTGTCGCCCACCTAGCACCTACTCTGGGCCAGCCCAGGCATATAATACGATTCTCCTAGTTTTCAATATATTTGTTGATTCTGATTTTAACACTCTCATGTGTACAAGAAACTAGACAAATTAATATCCTAGTAGCAGGATCTGAATGCCTAACTAGATTTCTTGCTCCGATTTTCAATCCATGATTAATAATGATAGTGACTTTGTTTGGAGAAAAATATGTATTCTTATTAATTATCGATTCCTTCTTTTGCTGAAAAGACTACGTACCTTAAAAGCCTTGACAACCATGACCACATTCCGTTTATATGATAAACACTACAAAACAAAGAGCTTTCGAAATCTCTTTGTGAAGGATATGGGGTATGGGGCGGGGTTTCAGCGTAGGTTGGGAGGAAACGCTCAAGGCACCACCCCGGGTGAGCTTGGGTTTCAGTGTGGCCTGTTTGGTGGAGCTTTCAGACAGGGCGTTGGGCGGGCTACCAAGATAACATGGCGGCAGGTCATTGGTGGAGAACACTAGCCGTTTGGGCTGATTTAAAAAATAAAAAACCTTTTTTTTCCTATAAATACCCTAACATATTTAACAATTTTCTCACAAAAATATCAAACACAAAAAACACAATGAATTCTTCAAGTTCAAGTGAATCGTCATCATCATCTGACGATGGTGCGGATATACATCACAACCTTCGATCTGATGCACATATACAGCAAGTAAGCCACGTCCGAGAACATTCAACAAGTGATGCAGATATACAGCAAGTAAGCCACGTCCGCAAATTTAACCAAAATTTATGTTAATATCGACAAAAGCAGCTCACATAACGTCCACATCAGCATCTCCAGTTTCAGGTGTAAGATACTAAAATACCCACTTCTGTTACATTTTAACAATCTAAACCATTTAACCATGAAAAAAAACTGGATCATGAGCTTATCCGTGAAAAAAAGTGAAAGCAAAATGAGAACACGACACCTGTCCAATTGGGCGGGCAACATCAGAACACCAAAATTAGAGTAAAGTGAATTAACCAGATGTCATAAATAAACATTCTTTCTTGAGGCTGGTAAACAAATTCAATATATCCGCACACAAATGCTTAAAGAAGTTTAAAAAACCACCTTTTTCAAGCGTCAAAGTTAACCGGATAACCGTTCCATTTGCCTTGCCCTTGTCTTTATTGACATGTCAAAAACCTTTTGCCCGAATTCCACCACAAGCCCACCAAGAATGCTGGGGTCAATCTGATATTTTTTTATACACCAAGGTTTATAAAGTGAGAAGCATGATTCCATCACACAAGTTAAATAACAACTAAACGCAACAATTTTGGCCCGTTAATAATCATCAACTTGCGTGAATAGTACTTTAACCTCTTTTTTTTTTTTGTGTGTTTTTACCCCTCAACTTTTAGCATTCACACTTACAACCTCTTAGCTTTCTAAAGACTTTGTAATTGAGTTTTACGTGTTTTTTTAAGTACGTGTCGGTATAAATTCAGGTTAATTAACGTTTCGACGTAAATTTTTCCCTAAAATGAGTTGAGTCAAATATAAATATATAATTTGTTCTTATGCTGGTTATATTGTACATTTTCGGTTGGTCTACGTTTTGACGTAAATTTTATTTTTTCTAGGAAATGAGCCAAGTCAAATATAATCCGTTTTCATGCTTATTTTTTTCATTTTGTCTACGTTTTGACATAAATTTTTTTTCGGAAACCAGTGGAGTCAAATATAATAATACATTGTCATTAGACGGTATAATAAATTCAATGTACATTATGTTTCAACGTGCGGCAATGCACAAGGCAACTTACTAGTTATATATAAAAAAATAAAAATAAGTAAAACTATGGGCCATATATTGCCTCCAACTAGTCATATGGGTGAAAATTAAAACATAATCTAATACTGAGATGAAACAAAATGATTAAAACTTAAAAGTCGTTATCCAAAAAAAATGGTTGAATGGGTTGAAATGTGCCAAAGCGTATTTAAATGGTTACAACTAACAACCTGCTCAATTCAGAAAACTAGACTACTATTTTAACAGTTTTGTAATAACATTTACTAAATTAATTATTTGTTAAATAAAAAAGGACAAGATATTGTTGTCAGGTAAAGATAAGGGCACAATACCTTCTGTTCAAGCTTAACTGTTTTCCCTTTACCAAGTATTTCCTGTAAAGTGTCTTTCAATTCTTTCTCCTCCTCAGCAGGAAGTGGCTGATAAAATCACAAGATTACTGCAAGTCCGCAGTAAAGGTATATAAGCAATATGAAATAACACAATTAATAATAGTTAAATCAAGATAAAGGTTATTGAGCTTACAATGACAGTAGTGACAACAGCTTTGACTTCTCCTCGATGTGCCATGGTCAAATCTGAAAATCTCTTGGCAATAGTGTCAACATGTCGAAGCCGACCATTATCAGCCAAAACAACTGGAATAATATCACATGGAAAAGATATTAAAAGAAGCTAATATCATTCATATAATTCGAACCGATCAATAAAACAAGTTAAACTAAGAACAAGTAAGAAACTTTATGATCATACCTAAGAAGTTTTTTGTAACATCTGAGAATTTAGCTTGAGCACAGATTTCATTAATGGCTTTCACTCTGATATCTGCTGGTACTGTAAATCTTTCATAAATTGAGAAAATGTTGATGCTTTAGAAGTAGCTGAAACGAAATCGAGTAGTTCGGATTCAACTTTATCCAATGCCTTGGCTTTTGCTGCTGCAATGTATAACGCGGAGGCGTAGTTTCCAGATCCGCCGAACATAGCTAAGGGCACCTTAAATGGGATCATAAAAGCCATGATTAACTGAAACATTAACTGAAACATTATACGTGTGACGCATTTCAAACCCATGATTAAATGGGATCATAAAAGCCTTCAAAAGTCCATGTTTAACTTAATAGGTTACCTTGACCTTTGGTTCCTTAGAGGCAGAAGCAGAAGCAAAGTTTCTTGATTGCTGCAAAATCAAAAATCTAACTAGTCAAACGAACAATTCAAATAAAACTTCAGTTGTTCGTATTCAGAACAAGCAGATGATAAAGTACAAAGTATGAAGGTAACACACATCCACTGATTCAGAGATTCGGTACCAATTGGACCAAAGCCCACTTGTAATATCCATTAATATCTTTGCTTAGCAAGCATGAAATACGTGTAAAGATAAATAAACATCATAGACGATTATAAACCAATTACAAACTACATATGCTAATAGTATAAAATCTGGCTTTTTGTTTACAAAACTTTTCTGGCCCCACAATCCTAAATTTCTAATGTGACTTTAAAAAATCTTGCAGGCTGTGGATCACAAATGTCAACTACTGAAAAATAAGAGAAAATCAAGGACAATGGTGAAAATGACAATTGGCATTATACTCCTTGAAATTCGCTTGCTTTTCTCTCACTTGCAAATAACAGGCAATTCTCACGTTCTTCATAGTCGGTATCCTCATAACTCATAGTCGGTTCATACACGGGCTACACCTCAAATTAAGATATCTGAAAAAGTAAAAACTAGGGAACAAATATGCAATCCGATCAATTGAAGCCACTCCACTATATTGCAATTATACTCTTCACAGTCCACAATTGAGCTCAATCGGTTCTGCTTCTACTTTTCCCACTTGGTTCTCTTGTTCAATCGAACTTAAATAACTCATTAACAACGGGTAAATAGAAAATCGATTTCTGTAGCATTCTCAAGACATATGTAGATTACTTAATTTTCATTTCGCTTGATCGAATTCGCCTAACTATTATTGCCAGATCGTGTGAACTTGTGGAACTGTTTACTTGTTTAGCTGCTACTTAGTTGTGTTATTGGGTCAGAGTCGTATTAATTACTTGATGTGCTGCTAGCTGCTACTGATGAACTAATTTTGGTGAAACATTTTTTTGTAACTAGGTGCTAAATTCGATGAATTTGTTTAGTATTTAGGTGATACTTGTTTAGTCATTAGGTGCTAAATTTGCTGAAAAGCGTTTTGATTATTATTGCTTGTCCCAAACCCGGATAAGAGGAGGGTTTGCACAATGAAATGTAGAGAAGGCCCCGGTTTTTCATATCGCCTAGAGCCCCCAAATGGTTGAGCCGGCCCTGTGTATTCAAATACATAAAAGGTGTCAAATGACTCATATTAAGTTCATGGGTAAGCCATGTAATTAGAATAGATTACCCGTGGTCAAGGTTTAAAAAAACGAAAAACGAGTTGCGAGGTATAAGCCTCGAGCCGAACCGAGGCGTAAGCCTAAGGCGGAATTAAAAAATAAATATAAAAATTATATATCTTATAAAAATAATAATAACTAAATTCACATCAAAATCATCAAAAACACACATAAAAAAGACATACATTGCTTCAAATTGACACAAAAAGTCAAAAACAACAAAAACAAATATCAAAAACCCTTGAGGTACAGCCTTTTTAGCGCCTCAGCCCCTCTGAGGCGCGCTGAGGCGCACGTACAATATAAACCCCATGAGGCACGCCTCAAAATCGTGTTTCGGAGGCGCACATCTCAATCGTTTTTTAAAACCATGCCCGTGGTTTAATACCATTATGTCGGGTTGTCACCCAAACACTGCAGCATAATTATATATAAAAGATTATGATCCCCAAATGATAATGATAATCCAAATTGATCGCCAATCCAAGATGAAATTTAGGGCTTAATTCCTAAAATTGGAGCATGTTTCTTGGTTGTGCAAAAATAAAACAATAAGTTCTATAAATCAATTACATTTCCTACATACAAAAACCCAATCAGATTCAGTAACCATAAAAAAATCCCCCTCAAATCATAACAAAAGCAATAATATTTCATTTCAATTTCAATTCAGAAACGATTAACACGTAAAATGACGAATCTTCGATTCATAATAATGTCATATTAACTCGGGATTGATGAAATTAGGGCAAACAACGGCTCGTGAGAGGTGTGATCGTTGAGTTGATAGAGAATCAGATATGAAAGCCTTGGTGAAACCAGTGACGGTTGATCTGATTCGAGCAGCCATTGATATTACAATCGAACAGTAAATGAAATGAATTTGCAGATAAATGGAATGGAAGCAGGTTTTTCAACGGAGGTGACAGACAACGGAAACTTGAGAATATACTGGTGGTCCGATAAGGCCGGGTATGGTGCGGGTTATACATATTCGGGTCAGCATAAAATCAAAAGAAATACAACATTCATATAAATAAATAATTTATGTGATTTAAATTATGTTAAAGACATTTATTTCGACTATAATAAGAAACGTCTCTGGATTATGTACATGACAAAAGTTTAATATGAAGTGTAGGAGACATGAAGAATGACAAGTGGCATTGGCGTGAAGGGTAATTTAGTCCTTTCTTATTTGAAACAACTGCCCCTACTAATTTTCAAACGTCTATAACTTTTTCATATATTAATATTTTTTAAAATAGATTACACTATGTTAACGAGCATTTCATTCTCTTTAATTCGAGCAGCCTATTGCTATAGTTTTCTTAAAAAAATTACAAGATTTTGAATACCTATCAGTCCATTACGTGATTACGTGATTTTGAATACCCAGCATAGGACTACCTGATTTTGAATACCTATTACGTGATTGCACATTCAGTAAATCCATTACGTGATTACACATTCAATATGATTTGTTATAACTAATGTTATTACAATTATGCATATTACGTAATTACACATTCAATAATAAGAACTTGATTGTTTATGCTTTTATTACGTGATTAAATCTCTAATATACGACATTATGTGGTTATTATAGGTTGATTTGGCTATTGTTTTGTATATAATTTATCCTTAATACATGATTGGACCTGAAAATATTTGGTATTTCATATGAAATATTATGTATTTTAATTATCCTTAATCACTCAGTAGGGTTTCATATAAATACTATAATGAAATCGCGTACGAAATAAGTATTTAAAATCATATAGTTACGTAATAATACATAGTCAGCTACTGTTACGTAATTACGTAATCACTTACTGGGTATTCAAAATCACGTAATCACGTAATGCCTATTCAAAATCCTGTAATTTTTTTTAAGGAAAATATAGCAATATGATGCTCGAATTAAAGAAAATGAAATGCTCGTTAATACGGTGTAATTTTTATAAAAAATATTAATGTATGAAAAACTTATAGGCGTTTGAAAATAAAGGAGAAATGGGTTATGAGTCAACAATATTAGATTTTTCTATTTTACCCTTCCCCCACTTGTTTCCATTGTTTTTAGTTATGTGAATTCTACATTTAGCGACCACTTAATCTCAACCATTAATCTTGCAAATCAAGGGCCAAACTTGTCTCCTACACTTCATACAATTCTTTCCTCTTGTAGAATAACCTCTCCCAATAAGAAACTAAGTTTCGTTGGTTGTGGCGTTGGGAACTTGGGCATGAACATAAGATAGAATCGGATTGGCTTTGGGCTAAACCAAAATCAAAATTTAGAATTTGTCGTTGTAGACATTAAATGGTGAAACAGTTCTTTTCTAATAGGTTTATATTAGGGTCGTTTAAGCAATTTAGACATGTTAGTTTGGAATAAAATGCTCAGGATTGGACTTGCGTACGTAAGGTTTTAAACTACTACCGGTATATTCAAGCAAGGATCACAGTCATGGTCCACTCTTGGAATAATAGGATGATTTGGGCAAAGAAGCTTTTGAGTATGTTCATATTGTAAAGAGTTTACAACAAAAATCAAAATTTCAAATTATACAATAGTTTCATGAATCTCATAACGCATTTCATCATTAGGCTATGTGTTGTGGTAGGGTAAATGATGAAAAACATGATGTCACGTAGGCGCTATGTGTGCAAGGGTGGTTTTATCTTCAACCTTTCACTTAGGTGTTTACTGGAAATGGGACCTGTGGTGGGGTGGGTAACAAAAGAATGGTAAGGTGGGCTTAGCGCCCCCCCCCCCCATCCGCGCGCAACACATAGACTTACGCATATCATAAAACCTAGATTTTCAATCAGATGTTGGAGTGGTCGCATATATGTGCTTCGCGACTTTTCTTTCAAGTAGGTAAGACGTAAATATGAGTAATAACCAATAAAGATATGATAAGATTTAATCATTTGAAGAATTTGAAATCAGGTAAAGGGAAGACGCATATACTAAACAAGCAAGAGATTGTATAGAAGTTACAAGTTGGTGTACATAAACAACTCTTGGGGCACCTTTTTTTAGAGTTGGTGAGAAGTCCAAAGATAAAACCTTCCAAAACTAGTTGTTTATACAGCTTTTGTAATTATTGTGTATGTGTTTGGGGTGTTAATTTAGTAAATTGAGATAAATGAATATGACAAACAACTTGGAAGATAAAATAAATCAAAACTTTATACCAAGAGGCATGATGAGGTTTGGGCCCAATAAAACCAGGTTGGTATGATCTATATCGATTTGGGGTTAATTATAATGTTTTCATTTTCTAACAAGTTTTTGACTTAAGTTCTTATATGTTTATATGAAAAGCACCCATTTTAGATCCCTAAATCATGGTAAAAACTCAATTTGGATTAATAGGACTAGTATCAAATTATCCATCTTATGCCATGTTTGACCCATTTCAAGCTAGCATCGATTTGCTCATATGCACTCCAAATTATAGTACAACTATGACCACTGCCAATGCATCTCGGAGGAGGGCATTTGTCTTAGGTGGATTCGCATGTCCCAAAAATTCAAATAGAGAGGAGCGCATGTGTAGAAGCCGCACGTCTAGACGTGTGTGATATTTGGCTAGTGGGTCAGGCTTGGGTAGGTTAAAATTGTTTACTTTTTTTTATTTCAAAAACATTAAAGAGTTTTAGATCATGTGTAACATTCGTCGAAAAACGGGTTTCAAAACCCGCTTCGTTTTATAATCAAATATTCAGTTATTAGTTCGTTGCGTATTTATTGTTCAGATTATTTTAAATGATACATAATTAATAAATATTTTAGAATTTAAAAACCATAATTAATAAATAATAATAATAAGAAAATAATAATAATAAGAAAATAATAAATAAAACAGGGTAGCCGGGTCTCGAACCCGGGTCTCCCGCGAAGACACACACACACCACACCACTCCGCCACACACATGTTTGTGTTCAGTTACTGAAACAAATAACACTTATAGTAAAAACCGAAAGTCAAAAACCTGTAAGTCAGCACTCAGACTTTGAAATCGCCGGAGAAAAACCGAAACTCCGCAAATGTTGCTACTACCCCTTGACTGAAACGCGTAAACTGATTTCGACATCAGTTATAACTGTTCATTAACATCCAATTTTGTCAAAAACCGTTATTTTTGAGAATTGAAACCTTTGACCGTAAATTTTGGTCTCCCAATCGAAAACAAGCAACCTGTTCACCTTATAAATACTCACCCAAACTCCTTGTAAACATTTCGCTCAGAACCATACTCACTTCCTGAAGCTTTATTCCTTTCAAGCACGTCGCCGGAGATTTTCGCACTCGCCGGAGATTTTCGCACTCGCCGGAATATCACCGGAAAACCGAGGCTTTACTCCTAATCGGTATAATTCTCAACTCTTTTTGGTAATCCATTATTCAGCATGTATTAATCTTAATCAGTCAACCAGATTTTGTTTCAAACAATCTTCGGTCAGTTATATGTTCTGTTTTTTAGTGAAGAAGATGAAGTTTAATATGTGTACTAATATAATTAAAATTGGGTATTTAACCGGGTTAGACACACAGTCCAGCGGTGGACTGTGTGCAAATACAAAACACACGTCCCGGGTTCGAATCACACATGTTTCCGACTTTCTGAAATAAAACCAACATTTTTAACTCATTCAGATCAATTCACAGCATATATATAAAATTAATATATTTCAGTGTTTATACAGATTAGACACATAGCCCAACTGGTTGGGCTGTGTGCACTCGGACCGAAGGTCCCGAGTTCGATTCCGGGTTCTATAACCGGTTTCGGCCATATTAAATCATTTTTAATAAAAACTAAATAAGGTTAAAGTTAGTTAGTATATATATATAATTAAAACAGAGAATATTTCGAGTTAGACACGTAGCTCAGTTGGTAGAGCTGCGTGCACGTATACGAGAGGTCCCGAGTTCGAACCTCACTCACCGCCTGGAATTCATGCTGTCTGACCGGTCAGACCCGGTCAGACCTGACAAAGTCAACCCATTTTTTTTAATTTTTGTTTTCTTTTTATTAAATTGAAAAAAAATTATTTAAAAATACAAAAAAAAATAAAGATTTGAAGGTTAAAAATTTGCATTAAACTCACAAAAATAAATTTAAAAATCTCATTAAGAGCACTAATTAAAAATATTAATCTCAAATAAAATTTATTTATTTATCGAATCATTTCGTTATTATTTAGGTTAGTTTTCCCTCGACGGTTGAATCATAAATTCGTGTGCATTCATCGTCATCAAGAAACGCATCCACTGTGAGTGAATCTCTACCAATTCCCCGTTTTAATCATGTTTTGGGGTGTATCATGTGTCGTACTATTCTTTTATTTTATTTAAACACTTGTGCATACATCATATCCGTGATCAAATGTGTATTGATTGTTGTGTGAATTATATGTAGATTAAATTTATCATTTCAGTGCACGCATTTCATTAGGCCCATCAGTTCCCCGTGGGATACGGGTTGAACATCAGGTTCCTCATTAGATCGGCTCCGTTTGATTGAGCCTTGATCTCAAATACATCATCATTCATGTCATATACTCATCCAAAGTGGTTTGTGATTGTTTACATATATGTTTGCTCACATGTGATTAATACACGAATTTCTTTAATAAATAAAACAAGAAATTAGTTAAATTGTTTTATCAAGGTTCACTCGCCAACTTTTTGTTGACCCAAAATCTCCCCCGTTTTACACATGATACAGGTGATCCAGCCGAGACAGGAAACACTTAGGATGGCCTAGAAGAATAAACAAGTCTATGCTTTGGAATAAATCTATAGTTTCATTTTCCTTTGTAATTGTATGAATTTTGTTTTTGGATTTTTAAGTTTGTAATTTGAATTTAATAAATATGAAACATCTTAGTAAATATCATGAGCTTTGGTGATAACCCAATTATGCCCCGACTTTTATTCCGCTGCGGGTCGGGGTGTGACAGATTGGTATTAGAGCTTGTGACTATAGGGATATAGGATAGGTTATTAGACCCTTAGAACCTATACTATAGTTGATTAAATTTTAATTGTTTATGCGTTACATGCAAAATTCATGATGTTTATATGTTTCATGTTTATTTTCACACCCAATGTTATGCAAGCACGCGCACAAATACATGTTATTATGCAATGCTCATCATAAATCATATCCTCATAACATATCATATCTATGAGAGCACACACCTCACGATTTCCATGATTTTTGCAATGATTTTTGTATTTTTCAAATCACATCAAGTGAGTTCTCATGACGGGCATGTAGTAACTGGAAGGGTACGAGTACCGGTAGTCGGAACGTCCTGTCTAGGCTTGGCATTCGTTTAAATCCAAAATAAAGGACCAGTTTGCCTACCTGGGGACTAACGATGAGAGTACGAAGGATCTATTAGGCCAAAGCATGCTATACCAAACGTCATGTGAGCTAACCCCACTTTGAGTTGTCATTGTGTCTACACCTGGACACCCTCCTACCATACATCTCGCAATCATATTTTACGATTTTCATTCGGGTGGTGCGAGTGTTAACCCGCCGACACCAATGTGAATCCTACCAAGCCCAATAGTCATGGGGGCCCACATGACTACACAGGCAATGGTATGGGGGACATTTGGAGGCCCAAACATGAGCAAACCCAAGACATCCTATGGATGTAGTTAAATTATTGTCAGTTATGTTGTTTTTCATTCTTTTTACAACACATGTCACCTAGAAAATTCTTAAACTCACAATCTTCCTATATATGTTCCTGTAGATGTCGGCTAGGCAACTACGTGGAGGTAGAAAGTCAGGAAAGTCAAGCGAACGCTTGGCCACACAAATTGCTAAACAAATGGCCGTAGTGCTTCCTGACATCGTGCTTCAAGTTCAACAAGCTCTCACCGCTAATCCCATCAACCATCCCAACCAAGAAGACGAGAGCGTCGCCAACCCTCCTTCCAAAACCCCCATGTGCACCTACAAACACTTCAAATCCTGCGATCCCCCAAAATATGAAGGGACCAAAGGTGTTACCACCCTCCTTCACTGGTTTGAAGAAATGGAAAACACTTTCCTCAATTGCGATTGCCCCAAGGACCGTAAGGTACGTTACGCGACTGGAAGACTGTTTGGGTAGCCCTTACCTGGTGGAACACTGAAAAGGGTAAGCGAGGAGTTGAAGATGCCATGGCCTTAACATGGGAAGAGTTAAGGGAACTCATGACAAGACGTTTCTGTCCAAGAAGCGAAATCAAAAAGCTGGAAGACGAATTCCACGCACTGAAACAAAAGGAAGGAGACCACACTTCATATAATAAGAGATTTCTCGAGTTGAACCATATGATCCCCAATTTGTTCACCCCCTTGTACCGCTTAGTCGAACACTACATTCGAGGCCTCCCCTCGAAAATCCAAGATTCGGTTTTAAGCACTTCGCCTGCAACACTTGAAGCCGCAATGGAGTTAGCTACAGAACTCACTGAGAATCGCATTCGAAAAGGAAAATTCAAAGATGAGAAGAAGAAAGCACCCATTGAAACCCCAACTCCAAACCACCTCGTCTCATCCTCGAAGTTTGCTGGTAAGAGGAAGCGAAATAGCAAGAATTTTGCTGTCACTCAAACCAACCCTCCTATCACTGTTGCACCGATCACCCAAATTGCTCCTCCAGCTGCACCATTCAAAAAGCCATATACTGGCCCACACCCAAAATGAAACCGCTGTCAATACCATCACCCTCCCGAAAATCCATGCCAACATTGCACAAGTTGTGGCCGTGCGGGTCACACCATCCAATCCTGCCGTACCCTTCAACGAATGAACCGCAATCAACCTCCAACCCAAACTCAAAATCAGATAGTGGGCCAAACCCAACAACCCTTACTTCTACCACCTTCACAACACGCAGCCCAACCTTACTACCAACCCAACTACCCCATGATGCAACCCATGCGAGCAAGTTTCAACTGTGGGGACCCAAACCACTTCAGGAACACATGCCCCCGCCTAGTGAAACATCATCCATGCCCAAGCTCACGCAAACCCGGTAAACCAAGCTAACCAAGCTCCCCCACCTGCCAGAGGGAGAGCTTTCAATATCAATGCTAGCCAAGCCAGGGCTGATAACAACGTGGTCAACGGTACGTTTCTCATCAATGGTAATTATGCATCCATATTATTCGATACTGGTGCGGATAAGATCTTTGTGTCCTTAGAATTTGAATCTATCCTCGACCAACCCCGTGTTAATCTCATCGAATCTCTAACGTTGGAAGTTGCTGACGGAAAACCCGTTTCATTAAATTCTATTATACGCGATTGTACTCTCACCCTAAACGATCACCATTTTCCAATTGACCTTATTCCTATGAAGTTGGGAAGTTTCGATGTTATATCGGTATGGACTGGCTCAGCCAGCATCACGCTGAAGTGGTGTGCCACGAAAAGTTCATTCGCATTCCTCTTGCAGACGGTCAGACACTACGTATTTTTGGGGAAACCCCTTCGAAAGGACTCAAATTAATATCCTGCCTTCAAGCCCGAAGATATCTCTGCAAGAACTATGTCGCATTCCTAACCCACGTCGTCAAGAAGGGAAACAAGGAGAGGAAACTCGAAGATATCCCAATTGTGAAGGAATTCCCACAAGTCCTTCCCGACGACATTTCAGGACTTCCTCATGTGAGAGAAGTCGAATTTCGCATCGATCTTGTACCTGGCGCTACACCAGTCGCAAAATCTACTTATAGATTAGCCCCATCCGAAATGCAAGAGCTGGCCAGTCAACTGCAAGAGCTGACTGACAAAGGATTCATACGTCCTAGCTCATCGCCTTGGGGTGCACCTGTTCTTTTTGTGAAGAAGAAAGATGGAACGTTTTGCATGTGCATTGATTATAGAGAACTCAGCAAGTTAACGGTTAAAAATCGCTATCCACTGCCTCGCATTGATGACCTCCTAGACCAACTTCAAGGCGCCACCTGCTTTTCAAAAATTGACCTTCGTTCTGGTTATCATCAGCTCAGAGTGCACGAAGAAGATATCCCAAAAACCGCCTTCCGGACTCGTTATAGTCATTACGAGTTCATGGTCATGCCTTTCGGTTTAACCAACGCCCCCGCTGTCTTCATGGATTTAATGAATAGGGTATGCAAACCCTACCTCGACCGTTTCGTCATAGTCTTCATCGACGACATCCTTATCTACTCCAAGTCTAAATCCGATCATGAGCGACACCTTCGACTCATCCTTACACTCTTAAAGACTGAAAAGCTTTACGCTAAGTTCTCAAAATGCGAATTCTGGTTAGGAGAAGTACAATTCCTTGGACATGTCGTCAATGACAAGGGAATTCATGTCGATCCTTCAAAAATCAAGGCAGTACAGGAATGGCAAGCGCCACGTACCCCTACCGAAGTTAGGTCGTTTCTTGGTTTGGCTGGTTACTATCGACGCTTCATTGCCAATTTTTCCCATATTGCTGTACCACTCACGGCCTTGACTCATAAAGGAAAACCTCATATGGGGACCTAAGCAAGAGGAGGCCTTCCAAACTCTAAAGCAAAAACTTTGTGACGCACCTATCCTCACACTCCTTGAGGGTTGCGATGACTTTGTGGTATATTGCGACGCATCAGGGCAAGGGCTAGGCTGTGTATTGATGCAAAGAGGAAAAGTGATAGCCTATGCCTCTAGGCAACTCAAGGTTCACGAGAATAATTACACCACCCACGACCTGGAACTTGGAGCCATTGTGTTCGCTCTCAAGATATGGAGACATTACCTCTACGGTACCAAGTGTGAAATATACACTAACCACAAGAGTCTCCAACATATTTTCAACCAAAAGGAGTTGAATATGAGGCAACGAAGATGGGTCGAACTTCTCAACGACTACGACTGTGAAATTCGGTATCATCCTGGCAAGGCAAACATGGTGGCCGATGCGCTCAGTCGAAAAGGTTATGCGAACTCCATTCGTCTTCTATGTTCGCAAATCATAACCGATATCAAAGATCGAATCCGGGCAGCTCAACATGTTTCTGTAACAGAAAATGACGTACGCGATGAGCTGTCATGTGGAGCTGAACTCAAAATCGAAACCAAATCCGACGGTATTCTATACTATTTAAACCGCATATGGATTCCTGATCGTGATAACCTTCGTGATTTCCTCATGAATGAGGCGCACAAAACACGATACTCTGTACACCCAGGAGCCGACAAGATGTATCAAGACCTACGATACACCTACTGGTGGTCTGGCATGAAAAAGGATATCGCTGTTTTTGTTTCCAAGTGTCTTACCTGTTCCAAAGTAAAAGCTGAACATCAAAGACCTTCAGGACTTCTAGTCCAACCCGAAATACCTGTATGGAAGTGGGAAAACATAACCATGGATTTCATTACCGGGTTACCTCGCACCTCCAGTGGGTATGACACCATATGGGTAATAATCGATCGTCTTACAAAGTCATCTCATTTCATTCCGATTCGCGAGGACTTCAAGAACGAGAAGTTAGCTCGTATCTACATCAGCGAGATCGTAAGCCGTCATGGTGTACCATTAAGCATCATTTCAGACCGTGATGGTCGTTTCACTTCACGAACATGGCGAGCCGTACAAACCGCTTTGGGTACACGATTAGACCTCAGTACCGCTTTTCATCCTCAAACTGATGGTCAATCTGAACGCACCATCCAAACCCTTGAAGACATGCTGCGAGCATGTGTCATAGACTTCAAAGGGAACTGGGATGCTCACTTACCATTAGTTGAATTTTCGTACAACAATAGCTGTCATTCAAGTATCAGCATGGCTCCTTTCGAAGCTTTATATGGACGTAAGTGCCGATCTCCAGTATGTTGGCACGAAATTGGGGAAGCGCAAATCACGGACCAGAATTAATTCAAGAAACAACCGACAAGATCCTTCAAATTCGAAACAATCTTCTAGCGGTTCAAATCGTCAAAAGAGTTATGCTGACAAACGACGAAAGCCCTTGGAGTTTGACATTGGTGATCAAGTACTTTTAAAAGTATCACCGTGGAAGGGAGTGGTTCGTTTTGGCCAGAAGGGCAAGCTAGCACCACGCTACGTAGGACCTTTCAAGATACTCGAAAGAGTAGGTCCTGTAGCATACAAGCTTGACCTACCAGAAGAGCTCAACAGAATTCATCCCACATTCCACGTATCAAACTTGAAAAAATGTCTCGCCGATGAAAACTTCCATATTCCTCTAGAAGACATTCAAGTCGATGAATCGATGCACTTCGTTGAAAGACCAGTAGAAATCATGGATTTCGGAGAGAAGCGTTTAAGGCGAAGCCGTATTCCAATTGTCAGGGTACGTTGGGAGTCAAAGCGAGGACCCGAGTTTACTTGGGAACGTGAAGACTCAATACGCGAAAAATACCCGCATCTTTTTTCGGTCACCACTAGTTCTTAAATTTCGGGACGAAATTTCTAAAAGTAGGGGATACTGTAACATTCGTCGAAAAACGGGTTTCAAAACCCGCTTCGTTTTATAATCAAATATTCAGTTATAAGTTCGTTGCGTATTTATTGTTCAGATTATTTTAACTGATACATAAATAATAAATATTTTAGAATTTAAAAACCATAATTAATAAATAATAATAATAAGAAAATAATAAATAAAACAGGGTAGCCGGGTCTCGAACCCGGGTCTCCCGCGAAGACACACACACACCACACCACTCCGCCACACACATGTTTGTGTTCAGTTACTGAAACAAATAACACTTATAGTAAAAACCGAAAGTCAAAAACCTGTAAGTCAGCACTCAGAACTCGAAATCGCCGGAGAAAAACCGAAACTCCGCAAATGTTGCTACTACCCCTTGACTGAAACGCGTAAACTGATTTCGACATCAGTTATAACCGTTCCTTAACATCCAATTTAGTCAAAAACCGTTATTTTTAAAAATTGAAACATTTGACCGTAAATTTTGGTCTCCCAATCGAAAACAAGCAATCTGTTCACCTTATAAATACTCACCCAAACTCCTTGTAAACATTTCGCTCAGAACCATACTCACTTCCTGAAGCTTTATTCCTTTCAAGCACGTCGCCGGAGATTTTCGCACTCGCCGGAATATCACCGGAAAACCGAGGCTTTACTCCTAATCGGTATAATTCTCAACTCTTTTTGGTAATCCATTATTCAGCATGTATTAATCTTAATCAGTCAACCAGATTTTGTTTCAAACAATCTTCGGTCAGTTATATGTTCTGTTGTTTTTAGTGAAGAAGATGAAGTTTAATATGTGTACTAATATAATTAAAATCGGGTATTTAACCGGGTTAGACACACAGTCCAGCGGTGGACTATGTGCAAATACAAAACACACGTCCCGGGTTCGAATCACACATGTTTCTGACTTTCTGAAATAAAACCAACATTTTTAACTCATTCAGATCAATTCACAGCATATATATAAAATTAATATAATTCAGTGTTTATACAGATTAGACACATAACCCAACTGGTTGGGCTGTGTGCACTCGAACCGAAGGTCCCGAGTTCGATTCCGGGTTCTATAACCGGTTTCGGCCATATTAAATCATTTTTAATAAAAACTAAATAAGGTTAAAGTTAGTTAGTATATATATATAATTAAAACAGAGAATATTTCGGGTTAGACACGTAGCTCAGTTGGTAGAGCTGCGTGCACGTATACGAGAGGTCCCGAGTTCGAACCTCACTCGCCGCCTGGAATTCATGCTGTCTGACCGGTCAGACCTGACAAAGTCAAACCATTTTTTTAATTTTTGCTTTCTTTTTATTAAATTGAAAAAATTATTTAAAAATACAAAAAAAAATAAAGATTTGAAGGTTAAAACTTTGCATTAAACTCACAAAAATAATTCTAAAAATCTCATTAGGAGCACTAATTAAAAATATTAATCTCAAATAAAATTTATTTATTTATCGAATCATTTCGTTATTATTTAGGTTAGTTTTCTCTCGACGGTTGAATCATAAATTCGTGCGCATTCATCGTTATCAAGAAACGCATCCACTGTGAGTGAATCTCTACCAATTCCCCGTTTTAATCATGTTTTGGGGTGTATCATGTGTCGTACTATTCTTTTATTTTATTTAAACACTTGTGCATACATCATATCCGTGATCAAATGTGTATTGATTGTTGTGTGAATTATATGTAAATTAAATTTATCATTTCAGTGCACGCATTTCACTAGGCCCATCAGCTCCCCGTGGGATACGGGTTGAGCATCAGGAGCCTCATTAGATCGGCTCCGTTTGATTGAGCCTTGATCTCAAATACATCATCATTCATGTCATATACTCATCCAAAGTGGTTTGTGATTGTTTACATATATGTTTGCTCACATGTGATTAATACACGAATTTCTTTAATAAATAAAACAAGAAATTAGTTAAATTGTTTTATCAAGGTTCACTCGCCAACTTTTTGTTGACCCAAAATCTCCCCCGTTTTACACATGATACAGGTGATCCAGCCGAGACAGGAAACACTTAGGATGACCTAGAAGAATAAACAAGTCTATGCTTTGGAATAAATCTATAGTTTCATTTTCCTTTGTAATTGTATGAATTTTGTTTTTGGATATTTAAGTTTGTAATTTGAATTTAATAAATATGAAATATCTTAGTAAATATCATGAGCTTTGGTGACAACCTAATTATGCCCCAACTTTTATTCCGCTGCGGGTCGGGGTGTGACAACAATCATAATCCGATGATCAATCACGATATCAAGTTACTAATTTAAAAATAAGTCAAAGAGAATTTAATTTAAAATTACATTAATATTCTAAAAGAATTTAATCAAAAGTTATATATAAAATTTTAAATTTAAAACCATTAACATGTCTAGGTACATTGAATCCATCAAAAAAGGCAATCCAGTTAATGTTATTAATTGCAAATAATTGGTTTCCACATTATCATCCAAATCAAAATTTGAATTTAGAATCAAGCAACTATATTTATTTAAATAAGAAAATAATAATTAACAATTATAATTTTATAACAAATAGATGGATAGTAACAAACCATTATCATGATCCAAAATTCAAACGTCAAATATCAAGGATCAAACTATTAAACTCCAATAACACATATGATATTCAAACAATCTTCCAAAAAAAACAATAGAAATGTGGGGCAAAGATTTTGACAACATATTGAAATATAAAAACAACCAAACACTTCTAAATTTCGAAAAAAATATCTACCATAACGAAAAATTATAAACACAACAATCATAATCCGATGATCAATCACAATATCAAGTTACTAATTTAAAAATAAGTCAAAGATAATTTAATTTAAAATTACTATAATATTCTAAAATGATTTAATCAAAAGTTATATATAAAATTTTAAATTTTAAACCAATAACATGTCTAGATACATTGAACCCACCGAAAAAGGCAATCCAATTAATGTTATTAATTGCAAATCATTGATTTCCATATTATCATGCAAATTAAAATTTGAATTTAGAATCAAGCAATTATTTTTTTCTAAATAAGAAATATAATTAACAATTGTAATTTTATAACAAATAGATGGATACTACCAAACCATTATCATGATTCGAAATTCAAATGTCAAATATCAAGGGTTTAAACCATTAAACTCTAAGAACACATATGATATTGAAACAATCTTCAAAAAAAGAAACAATTCACATGCAGCGATTACCTGTTCAAGTTGTGGAGAAAGTTAGACTGACAAAGAAGGTGCATCTTGTAAATCTGACACATAGCACAAACAAATGACAACGAAAAAAAACAGATGAATCGGCTACTTAAACGAAATCGATGAATGTTAAAGAATGAGAAAACCTTGATGATTAATTGAAAGTAATAGTAATCTTACCTTGATTTTGAGAATTATCAGAAGAACTTTGCTCGATGGCAGAGAAGGATGAGAGAGCAATAGTTGATAAACCCTAATTTTTGAGATGAAAATATATGTCTAACGGATTGTAAGCTTTTATGTGGATCCATTGACCCATATACTATCTAATGAGTCCTCACTTTCAAGGAAATGGATTTGGTTTGTGTAAAGAAGGTTAAAAATACCATGTGGCCTATATAGCTTAATAAAATTGTCATTTGTCATATTTTTCCTAAAAAAAATATTATGTAGCACCCTATGTATGTTCTTTATTAAGATGTATAGATTAAAAATAACATCTCTTTCGTAAAACACTCTCATAACATTTCTCCAAATATAACAAAGTTGATATTAAAATTAGACAAATAAAAAAATCAGAACATATCCATTTAAACCATGTGTAGTCGGGTTTGAAGATCAAACTCCTCATTTGGGCGTTATGCGACACGTGACATCCCAGTCATCAAGAAACATTATAAGACATGAAGTTAAAAAGTCAGGTAGTGGTATAATGCTCATAATTCCCCATTCAATCATTATCCAATTACTTATTTATAATTTCTTTTTTTTTATAAAAGTAAGACAAATAATATTTCATTAAATTTATTTATAATTTCTTTTCTTTTTTTATAAAAGTAAAATAAATAATATTTCATTAAATTTAAAAATTACATTAACATTAAAAAAATACTAAAAAATAAAGACAAAACATTCAAAAGTACTAAAAATAAAAACATATGAATACTTAAAAAATAAAGCTCTAAAGTTCGTATTTCTCACGGATTTATTGCTTATGAATTTGTGCTAGGCGTAAGGCATCTCTTTGAAGGTGCTCGATCGGTTTAGACAAATACTCAATAACTCTCCATTTGCTAATTTGTACTAGGGCAAGTATTGTTGCCCACAAATTTGTGCTAGGCGCAAGTATTTGTTGCCTACAAATTTGTTAGACGCAAGTATTGTTGGGGCATGTTTAATAATTAATAGTTGTGTGTACCCCCATCGTATTCGGATCATAATCTTGGTAATTGAAGGTTGGTAGTGGTTGAGTGGTGTTCGGACGATACAAATTTGAGTTGGTTTTCTTAGACGTAACACCAAAAGTGGTGCGGAATGGATACATGTATGTTTTTATAAAAAATCAGAGTGAGAGATTGTAGAAAGGTGTTGAAATAGTGGGTTGAGTGGGGATTATATAGGTGGTAAAGGTGAATAATAAAAATGAAAATTAATTTTTTTATTACCGTTGTACAACGGTCATTTTTTGAAACCCATAAAACTTCCGGCGTTTTCACAATAACGCCAAGGGAAAAAGAACCCAAGAACACGCTGGGGGAGGGCGTTGTTTGACGGTGATTCCGGCGTGCAGTGGCAAAGATCACGCCACTTCAAACACCACTACAGATGGTCTGTTTGTCCAATACCTTGAACTTGATAACCTTTTCAATAAGCACATGATTCTTATAGCGTGAAATTCAAGAAACGAATCTCCAGGAGTCCAGGGGCAAAATAGTTGCAAGTCAATATGTGAATACTAACCAAAGTGATAAATAAAGAGACCATGAAGCAATACAAACAAAAACACTCAAATTTTATTTAACACCCTTTTTATGAGACATCACATGTTTTAGGGTCATAAAAGTAACAATTATAAGAATTTCACAGTTAACGTGCTTTGAATGATAACAAAATCATTATTTTGTTTTAGTGAGTTATAAACAGAGCAATTTCTCTTCTGTTTTGGATTAGCAAGTAATACTCGAAACGATGGGTCTTATTGGACATGACACGTTATCAAGTCAAAAGCACAATTTTTTTGAACAGCAAATTTCTTTAATTTTATGTCGTCTGTGAGACTTGAACCCAAGACCCCCCTCTCTCTCACCTTGGTATTTAAAGGTCTTTCCTTTGTCAATGAACCACCACCCCATTGGCTAAGTCAAAAGGACAATTGATCCCATTAAACTTTGTAGTTAAACATGCTACTTAGGTGATGGCACTACCCGAATATTCCCCTATGTATGATCGTCAAGAACATTTGTAAGCAATGAAGCACACCACACAACATCATGACTTTACATGGTGTCCTTTTAAAATTGCATTGTTTCTTAAAATGAAATTGTGAAAATTTACTTTTGTTACTATATATACATATATACATTTATAAGAAGGGGGAATAACCTGACACTCTCCCATTGGTTTAGGTATATTACGATTTAACCCCTGCTAAAAGTTACGAACTTGCCTATTTTCAAACTTACGATTTTGTCCCTGGTTAAAATTCAATATTGCCATCGCTTTAACTTTTGGCAAATTACGATTTTACCCCGGCTCAAAATAACAATTTTGCACACAGTTAAAAGTTACTGTATTGCCATCGCTTTAGTTTTTTTAAAGGTGTGTGGGGGAATAATGTCAAGCTGCTGCATGGCACTCCTCCATTGGCCCGGGTATGTTACCATTTTACCCCCAGTTAAAAATTACGAATTTGCCCCTGTTTAAAAATAACGATTTTGCCCTTGCTTCAAAATTATAGTATTGTTATTGCTTTAGCTTTTGCCCAATTACGATTTTATCCCAGTCAAAAAATTACAATTTTGCCATTTGTTCAAAATTACAGTCTTGTCGTCATTTTAGTTTTTTTTCTAGCAAAATATGATGGTGTTTTTTTAATTGGTTAGGAAATATTTGGCATACCGCGCCCCGCAACGTGAAAGAGGCATCCACTAGTTGTATACATTTATACAATTTATTATAATATCATAGACAAATCGAAACCACATTTATTGGGAAGTCATCAACAAAATAATCATACGTATTTGTTGATGAAACATGCTCTACAAATATTGTAATCAGGGGCAGACGATATCGCACTCAGGTGACTGAATATTTTTTGTGTATATTATCATGTATTCAGTACTCGTTTTATATGTAATACACAAAGAGGCCCTTTGGTTGACCAATAAAAAGTGAGCCCGATCAAATTAATGGTAAGACTTAATTGTTGGTGTTAAAAAATAGTTGCGGATAACATTGTTTTTAAGTAATATCATAATATCAACAATAATCCTTGTACTATCAATTTATTAAAAAAACAAGAAAATGGAAAAGTTAAGAAAATTATTCTTTTATATCACGAAGAAATCAAGACATTGAGTAAAAGCTCACTTATAAAGAAGTAGGGGCTAAGCAATGAAATGATAAGATTTGAAAAAAAAACCTTAATTATAAACATGACAATGAAAGGAACATGTTACATGATTAGCATCTCTTAGACTGCATCTTGTGATTTTTATATTAACTACTTAATACAATAAAACAAAGTTATACATGATTATAACGCTTCTTTTATTATTATTATTATTATTATTATTATTATTATTATTAACAAATGTCGAGCAACAAAATACCATCAAAAAGTTTATTTTCATCTTGTACGTAAAAGCCCAGCCATCCATACCGACACGTTCTTTTCATCTTTTGTTATTTACGTTTTATAGTATAATATAATATAATATAATAATCTATCAATCATAATAATTTTATAATTAACTTTTATATGTTTTTAGTAAAATGTTACTAACAAATCAATTAATAGTTATAGTTTTGTAAGCAAATAAAGTGGGCGTGTAGGTAGTAAATTTCAGTTTTTTTTTACATTGTAATCGTCATGTACTTTGCTGGATTTTTACAGCATATGCTGGCTCAATTTTATAATCATAGAATCCAGCCATTCAAAAAAAATTTAATAGTTATAGTTGTAGTAGCCTTATTAGATACAATTGTAATAATAGTTCTTAAAAAGGTGAACAAACGCTTTAATCGAAATAGATGAGTCTTTACTTTAGAAATCAATTATGTTTACAATGTTAATAATTAAAAAGTAAAAATATATTACTTTTTTCACTATTAATAGGACTAATATATTTTTTTTTGCTCAATGTTATACTTTCTTGACCTTTTTTAAAAAATATCATGAGCATGTGTTACGTTTGACGATGTCCAGACACCTGTTTTTAATAAATTGATTTGATCATAAAAAGTTAAAGTACATACCAATTTTTGTTTACGGTTTTTAATCTTTATACATTTACATCAACTTTAACGTCTATAAATTCAATATTTTTATGAAATATAATTACACCTATTTAAACAGACACTCATCAATACCACTTTCTATAACTTTTAACAAGTTCATATCAACTTTTACATTCACATTCATACTAGTTTTAACAATTTATATAATTGTTTATAAACTTTATACCGGTTTTTAAATTATCTTTCGACTTTTTATTTCTTACCTACGCTTTTCTTTTCTTGACTACGCCATCATCACCGCCCTCTAAACATCACCACCACCGCCGTTAGGAAACACCACTACCATGCACCCACTACGACCAAACAGTGTCAATAATCACTCAGCATACAAACCCATGTTAAAACAAATTTTAAAAAGTAACGATTTGCTATTATAAACAGTAAATTGTCACAATGATAGGTTTATGTAACATAGTTTGATATTCTATAATCTAGAGAGACAAGAACAATTATCATCATCATATTCAGTAAATCCTACCAATAGTAAAACTAAGATAGAGTCTGAGAATGGTAAGATGTAGACAGTCTTACCTTTAATTCGTAGGAATAGAAATGGTGCTTCCAGTGAGACCCCCGGCTCCATAGTACTTTTGCATCAAGCTTTGGACATAAGGCGCATAACTCTCAGCAAAAGAGGTTGATTAGTTCATGTACCTCTTGTCTTTCGGCTAACGCCACTACATGATGCATGGAAATAACGTTAAAAGTGAAACTGCACTAATTTAAGGGTAAATTACACTTTTCGTCCTTTATGTTTGTAGCGAGTTGCAAAGGATAGCCTTTAACTTCAATAATTACAATCACAATCCTTTATTTGTAAAACGCGTTACACCTTTCGTCCTTTTACACTAACCTTGTTAAAATTTTCAGTCAGGTCTATCCACTTAAGGGTATTTTAGTTATTTCATGTTTTTATTTAAAATATTCATTAATAAATAAAACCAAAAATATTACATATATATAGAAACATCAATACATCATCTTCCCCCAACCCTAGAAAAATCTCAGCCATCTCTCCCTCCGTCTTTCTCTCTCTCCAACCAACCTCTACCACCACCACCACTCATTATCGCCGGACACCACCACTAACAACAACTGTCACCACCATCTCTGAAAATATGACATATATGAACCCCGCGGTTAACTTCAACATTGACGAACTGTGTATGTTGGGGCTGTCGTTGGAATCAGCTCCAACATTGTTCCTTCCTGTTCCTGGTGCTAAAGCAGGGCATATCAAGCCGATTTTTTAATCCCGACACAAGTTAGAAAAGAGCCCGGATGGGTAATTCCTGTAGAGGTTGATGTAGCTGAACATTGTTGACGAACAGTCATTTGACAAATCATTCAAGTCATCGGAGTAAGGGCAAGCGAAATCTTTAAAAGCATCACAACAGAGTTTAGCAGGGTATTGTGGTCCTTTGCAACGGCTTGTGATTATCTCTCTGCAACCCCACCCACTGTAACCCAAGCCTCACCACCACAACTCCGACACCGGCCAACACACCGGCGACGGCTTATACGCCTCACTACCACCATTCTGCCCTAGTACGCCGCTTATACCCTCAGATTTGATCTCGGAAACCGAATCAATTCACCTGAAAATGCATAGGTAGCTGTCGTCTCTAAAGAACCCTTATTTTCACATCGAAACCCTTTCAATCCATGTTTTCTCAGTCAAATAAACCCCCATTTCTGATAAAACCCTGATTGCTGATAAAACCCCTAGTTGCAGATCTATTTGTTATTGAAAATTGAAGGATTGCAGGGGATCTTTGCGATTGAACATCATAAACTAAACTGTGAATGATTTGGTACAAAATGTAAACTGGATCAGAGATAAAGTTGTTGGTGGTGATAGTTATTGCCGATGAAGGGAGAGAAAGAGAGGGAGAGTTAGAAAGAGGGTATGTTTGTGGGAGATGTGTATGAGAGAGAGGGGTTTAGCTGTTTAAATATATTTCTAAATAAATGAGTAAAATTACTAGCATACCCTCATATGCAAAACACATGTCATACTTAACTGAAATTTTAACCTGGTTAGTGTTAAAGGACGTATGGTGTAATGAGTTTTACAAATAAAGGACTGTGACCGTAATTATTGAAGTTAAAGGCTATACATTGCAACCCGCTACAAACACAAAGGACGAAAAATGTAATTTACCCCTAATTTAATTTTAACGTTATAATGTATATATCTGGGTGCGTTGTCAGGGGAGAGTGAAATTGCATATATAACGATGTGCACGTATAACGTATATATATGCGTAGGCTCTTGATGGGTAAAAGTTTAATTGCACTAATTTTAATATTATTTTATTATTTTTATGAAAATAATTATAAATACAGGGATGGTTAGGGAGACAAGAACAAACAAATCTTAAATATAAATATGGATTATTATTTTTCTAGAAAATTAATATTAAAACTTCAAATTTCAAAATGAATTCAAATTTCTACAGAAAAATATTATTCAGATATAGTCCAAACCTCCTATATTTTAATGTTTAATCAATTTAATGTTTGGACAGGTGTATTCTCATCCACAAAACCATGGGTTGAAAAGTAAATACAAACAAGATGAACCCACAACGTTCATGCCATTTCTTGAATAACAATTTATTACCACCACCCCCACGTATATAAACAAACTCACAGATAAGCTCTACCAAAAAAACCTTTTCTTATTTAAAAAAAAAAACCCCACCCCAAAACTTGCCTCATCATCTCTCTACCCCCAAATCAGATTCCTCAAACACATCAAAAACCAAACCAAGAACCTTAAATAACAAAACCCCTGTTTAGTTTACAGAAGATGTTGCACATGTTCTTTGCAGTTGCGTTTTCAGCAGTGCCGTTGACTTTGTATGTACCGCCAATCAGAAGCTTGAATCTTTTTGTGCAAACGATGGAGGAGATTTGGAGGGAATCTAGCGGTTATACTCATAGGGTTTACCCTAGAGTTCGGTATGCCTTTCGTAGGTTGTTGGATTGTATGCTTTGCAACACCGCACGTTAATTAGACATAAGTCTTCTTAACGCCTGTTTTGTACATATTTCTGCAACTTTCTTGTTGTTTATGGTTTGTTTCTGTTGACAATAGTTTGCGGGATTATGTGATCTTGAGTTTTTTTTTTCCTTTTTGTTTTTGTAAGATTTACGGTTAATAAATTTGACTAATTTTCTCTTTGTTCCCGCTTTTGATGTAAATTAATAATCGATTTGGATTGTTATATACAGGTTATGATCTTGTTTGATATAGATATAGATATAGATATAGATGTAGATTATAGGTGATGGTTATCTATGATGGAAATTTGGGACTCATCTTGATCAGTGTTCAAATACGGTCACACAATAAACCACCAATTTTGTTGTAGGGTTGAATTTTTTTGTTTGATTGAGGTTCATTGGTGCTAACTAGTGTTTTGAAAATCGAACCAGACTGGTCATTGAACCGACAACTTTACTGGTTGAGGTTCTTTGATTGAGGTTCATTGGTGCTAACCAGTGTTTTGAAAACCAAACCGGACCGATCATTGAACCGACAACTTTACTTGTTGAGAGGTTGTGTTCTGATGGTCAAAACATTGGTGCTAACCACTTGAAGCTTTCGACACAACTTTTTATATATCAACAAAAGCCAGCGGAAAGTTGAGCAATTATAGTGTAGGATTATAGGTCAAAAGGAGGCATTCATTTGAGTTTTTTTAGTTTTCTTAACTGATATGAGTTTTCTTTCTATCTCTCCCCTTCTATTGTATGTGGGAACCGTTCGCATAAAATAAATAAAAAATTATTTAACTGAATTACACAAACAGAAAAATAAAGAAAGCAGTAAATTACAGTACGGATTACAACTGAAATAAAGAAAATACAAGAACAAAACTTCAACAAAAGATGAAGTTCTTGGCTAAGGATCGTGTTAGACACGGGTCCCTTAAAACAAATTTCGAGTCTCCCAGGAGAACTCGTTTGCTTCCAGGATACAACAGCCTAAGAAGTTGCACTGCCGGAGATGACGCAACCCGAAGGTGTACCTTGCTGCAAGAAAGAGGAAGAAGAAGAATTTCGAGTAGAAGGTTCGTTGGTGATTCGGTGTCACTTCTGGTGTTGATGTAATGCAATATTTATACTGCATCTGTGTTGAAACAGTCAAAAAGATTTAACTCAACGAATTAAATTGCATTAAACGTCTTTAATGCACTTTAATTCGTCAGTTACATTCCTGGTCAAGACCCTTGACTCGTCTGTTTCAACTGCTGAAGTGTAACTGATCTGTCATTAACTCTGGAAGCAGCGGGTCGCGCGCGAGCGCCTCCATACGCCAGCCTGCTGGTGCGCGCGCCAGTGTGGCTCACATCCCTGCGCGAGCTTGCTGGTGCGCAACCCCTTGCGCGAGCATCCTTGCTCCACAGTCCTATTGTGCGTGCGTCAGTATGGCTCACATCCTTGCGCGAGCCTAATGGTGCGCCAGCCTTTGCGCGCGCATCCTTGCTCCACAGTCCTATTGCGCGTGCGCCAGTATGGCTCACATCCTTGCGCGAGCCTACTGGCGCGCCAGCCCTTGCGCGCGCACGCCACGTCACTAGGGAACCCATCTGGTCACGCCACACAATCGCGCCATACTGGTTCACTTTGGTGCGCTGCGCGCGCGCACGTCAGGCATCTGCGGCACAACCTGGACTGCCTGCACCATGCGCCACTACCTGTGTACCTACGCGCCCTTGCCACGTTGCCTTCTAGGGTCTACGCCACCTAGTCCTTGCAGCCTTTGCTGAGCCACGCGCGCGCGGTAAAAAATACAAAGGCGGCTCGCGGCGTTGCGAGCGTGCGAAGTGCAAAGTGCGCCATCAAAGAGCCACATTGCGCCCACGCCACGCGCGCGTGCGTGCGTGCGCGTGCGAGTTAGGGTGCTCCGCACCCTTCGCGAGTATACTTAGTGTGTGCTTTCATGAAACAATAAGGAAGGAGTGTTCCCGCTTAAATACCCTTTTAAGTTTCATCACTCCTCCTATGTGGGACAAGATGCTACTTTCCCATTATTTCAGCATTTAATGTTTCAAACACCAAACTTTGAGCATCGATATCTCATTCATCTTAGCTCCGTTTGGACGTGGTTAAGTTCGTTGCGAAGCTCTTCCAACATAGAACACAAACCCGGAAATAAATATCTATATAAACCTCAGTTTATAATATTTATTTATCGTCCAAAATTAGGAAATACGCATTTCCTATATTTATGAAAATGCTATTTTCACAAAATTCCAACAATCCCCCACATGAATGGAAATCGATCTTTCCCCTTTCAAGTTTCAACGATACAAATTCAACAGTTAAGTATCGCAAGATAGGTAGGCGTAACCTTTGAACCCTCTTTTGTGAAGCATACTTAGCCTCCTAGGGTCTTGTAGACGCGGTGTCTTTGAACAATTCCCCCATTTATGTAGGCGACAATATACATTCACACAATACTTTCCCTAGTTTAGTCAACTCCTCATGGTTGTGTCCGTTCATGGTCATGGAACACTTTCCTGGTTCTGCGAGAGCTCTAGGATTTGCGCCTCCCACAAATCCATTCGAAGCGACTCCACTTCTCTCTAACATAGGTGATTTGTCGAATCATTAAAAGCATCATGGTTAATTTGATTTCCTCAAATCCTAAACCTCAACATGCTTAACCTTACTTCATGTCACTGATTGGAATGGACTAAGAAGTATATAACTCCCTTTATGAATCTTTTGGGGCACCCCCCACAGTGACTCCCTTTGGGTTTATCATTAAGTTCGCCTATTGAGCCTAGATCTTGGGATCTCCAGTCAACTAAGTTAGGTTTCCCTCATATTCCCTTAATCCATGGGCTTTAGTCCCATTCCTCTTGACGTCGTATAAACTAAATCTTTGCTTAAGCCTTTCGTTAACGGGTCTGCAATATTCTCTTTTGACTTCACATAGTCAACCGAGATAATACCCGTTGAGATTAGTTGACGTACTGTGTTGTGCCTACGTCGAATGTGCCTTGATCTGCCATTGTACATAGAGCTTTGTGCTCTCACAAGCGCTGATGTATTGTCACAATGTATGCAAATCGCCGTCAACGGCTTTGGCCATCTTGGAATATCTTCCACAAATTGACCTAGCCACTCCGCCTCTTCACCGCTTTTACCTAAAGCGACGAATTCGGATTCCATCGTGGATCTAGCTATAACAGTTTGCTTGGACGAATTCCAAGCTATAGCTGCTCCCGCAAGTGTAAATACATATCCACTTGTCGATCTATGATCCTTTATATCCGAAATCCAGTTCGCATCAGTGTATCCTTCGATCACTGCTGGATGACGGGTATAATGTAATCCGTAATCTCTCGTGTATCTTATGTATCTTAGCACTCGTGTGATAGCTTTCCAATGATCATCATTTGAATTACTAGTGTATCTACTTAGCCTGCTTACTGCATATGCTAAGTCGGGTCTAGTATATGTCATTAGATACATGAGACTACCAATGATCTTTGAGTACTCTAACTGAGCAACTCCTTCGCCTCTATTTTTCCTTAGACGTTGAGTATTATCAATCGGAGTTTGAGCTATACTCGTATCTTCCGAATTGAATTTCCCAAGGATCTTGTCCACGTAGTGAGTTTGACTTAAGATAAGACCATTTTGCGTTCTAGTGACACCAAGAATCACATCCGCTAAGCCCATGTCTTTCATGTCAAACCTCGCTTTCAACGTCTTTAGTTGAGGTGATCATATGATCGTTACTCCCAATGATAAGCATATCATCCACATAAAGACATAAAATCACATAACCTCTTGGTGTGTCTTTATAGTAAACACATTTGTCGCACTCATTTATTTTGAAACCATTGTCAATCATGACATGATCAAACTTTTGGTGCCATTGTTTTGGAGCTTGCTTCAAGCCGTACAAAGACTTGACCAATTTACATACTTTGCCCTATTTTCCTGGGGCGGAAAAACCCTCGGGTTGTTCCAGGTAAATCTCTTCTTCTAAATCGCCGTTTAGAAATGCGGTTTTTACATCCATTTGGTGAACTTTCAAATTTCTTAAAGCCGCAATTGCAAGAACCAATCTTATAGAGGTTATTCGTGTCACAGGTGAGTAAGTATCAAAGTAATCTAGACCTTGTTTTTGTCTAAACCCTTTTATTACTAGCCTCGCGTTGTATTTATCAATACTTCCATCAGCTTTCATCTTCCTTTTGAATATCCAACGATATCCAAGTGGTTTACAACTAGGTGGAAGATCTACTAACTCCCAAGTATGATTTTGCAATATAGAATCAATTTCATTCTTAATTGCTTCTTTCCATTGAGGTCCTTCCGCGGAAGAAACCGCTTCGCGATAGGTATTGGGCTCACCCTCAACCATATAGCTCATGAAGTCTGGCCCAAATGATTTTGCAATCCTTGGCCGTTTACTTCGTCTAAGGTCACCTTGGTCGACCTCTGGTCGATCATGTGTTTCATCTAGCCACGTAGATGAACTTGAACCTGCTTCATCAACCATTGTTGGTGAGGTTTCATGTGGTTCTCCTAGCATAGGAAACACATTTTCAAAGTATGAGATGATGTTAGGATTTGCCTCCATGATAGTGTTTACGTGGACATCAGGATTCTTGGACTCATGTACAAGAAAACGATGTGCACTACTTTAATGTGCATATCCTATGAATACACAATCAACAGTTTTGGGTCCTATCCTAAGAGTCTTAGGAGGTGGTACAATCATCTTTGCTAGGCACCCCCACACTTTCAAGTATTTGTACGAAGGCTTCCTTTTTCTCCATAACTCATATGGAGTTTCGTCCCTGTTTTTAAGTGGTATCTTGTTCAAAAGATAATTCGCTGAGAGAATCGCGTCCCCCAACATTTCTCGGTTCACACCCGAACTGATCAACATGGCGTTCATCATTTCTTTTAATGTACGGTTCTTACGTTCCGCAACGCCATTTGATTGTGGAGAATAAGGAGGTGTACACTCATGTACAATGCCACTTTTTGCGCATAAATCCGCAAAAGGTGCGACATATTCACCTCATCGGTCGCTTCTAACCGCTTTTATCTTCTTTTTAAGTTGATTCTCAACTTCGTTTTTGTACAAGATAAACTTTTCTGTTGCTTCATCTTTACTTTTAAGTAAATATACATAGCAATATTTAGTACAATCATCAATAAATGTGATAAAGTACTTATTTCCTCCATGTGTGGGAACCGCTTTTAAATCACACACGTCAGTATGAATTAAATCAAGGGGTTCTGTTATTCTTTCAACCGATTTAAACGATGATCTTGTAAGTTTGGATTCTACACATGTTTCGCATTTGTAATCGGAATCAATATGGAATGTTGGTATCATATTTAATTAATTAAACGTCGTAATGAATTAAAATTTACATGTCCTAATCTACCATGCCAAACATTTGAAGACTCAATCATGTAAGTAGAAACAGAAATTTCATTCATGTTTTTCTTGGTGTTAACCACCGTTACATTCATTTTGAACATACCATTAAGGGCATAGCCCTTTCCAACATACATTACACGTCTAGATAAAACAAATTTGTCCGATTCAAACACTAAACGAAAACCAAACTTGTTGAGCATCCAACCCGACACGAGATTCTTCCGTATATCCGGGACATAGAGGACTTTGCTCAACGTGAGCTCCTTGCCAGAAGTCATCTTCAAGATCACTGTGCCTTCACCCTTGATGTCGGCGGTAGCTTTATTTCCCATATAAAGCTTTTCTTCACCCGTTGCTTCCTTGAATGTTGAGAAAAGAGCCTTATCTCCACAAACATGGCGGGTTGTACCCGTGTCAACGAACCATCCTGGTGGGTTGGCACCCACTACGTTGACTTCTTCAATCATAGCTGCTTCCTCGATTATCATTGCAATTAGAGGCATACCATCCCCATCAACCATATGCGCACGCTCACGCTTAGGTTTCTTACATTCGTTAGCACGATGCCCCGTCTCGTTACAATTGTAACAAGTACCTTGGAAAGGCGCAGACTTCTTTTTCACAGCTCCCTTTCTTGGTCCAAGGTTGTTAACTTTTGCTTTCCCCTTGTCCTTTTTCGTTAGTTTACCCCTTTTGCCTTTGGAGGAATCCCCTACTTCCACCATGTTTGCTTTAGCCGCAGCTTGCGCAATGGTGCCTTTTAGAGCGACCTTGTTGTCCTCTTCGATTCGAAGACGAACAACAAGTTCCTCCACCGTCATTTCCTTTCGTTTATGTTTTAGGTAGTTTTTGAATTCTACCCACGAAGGAGGCAATTTTTCAATTATTGCTGCCACTTGAAATGTCTCGCTAAGAACCATGCCCTCAGCGTGGATGTCATGAAGTATAATCTGCAACTCTTGGACTTGGTTCATAACAGTATTGTTATCGACCATTTTATAGTCCAAGAAACGGGCGATAACAAATTTCTTTGTTCCCGCATCCCCCGTTTTGTACTTTTTTTCCAAGAGATCCCATAATTCTTTGGAAGTCTTGACATTGTAGTACACATTATACAATGCATCCGAAAGGCCATTAAGCACGTAGCCTCGACATATGAAATCCGTATGCTTCCAAGCATCAACCGCGCACTGAGCTTGAGCGTCGGTCTCCCCTTCCGCAGGTTGGGGAGCGGTTTCAGTCAAGAACCTCGCAAGGTTCATGGTGGTCAAGTAGAAGAACATCTTCTGTTGCCACCTTTTGAAGTGAAGACCCGTAAATTTCTCGGGTCGTTCAGCATGATTTGCCACTGTGGTCGCTCCCACAGTGTTGGCAGGGTTCCAACGACAAGGTTGTTAACATTCGTGTTCACGTTGATGTTGTTTTCAGTCGACATTCTGAAAAGTAAAATTAAAATTTTAGTCCGAAATTCTGTTTTAAACCAATAAAAACATAAGTAAACTCTTAATTTTAATTTACCACGAATTTACCTTTTGGCTTCTAAGTCCAACTTTGAAGACCAAAACAGAAAAACTCTTATAATTTTAGTGCACACACTGTTTGGCTTCTAAGTCCAACTTTAAAGACCAAACCAGAAAGTTTTTATAACTTCTGTTACGAACGAATTGAAGTAATCCGAAATGATTTCAACCAAAGTCGTACCTTTGAAGATGAAAACCGGAAAAAATATCTTTTTAAAAACACAAACTGTCAAAACATAATGGTTTTGATTCTACACGAACGGTGTTTTTTTTTTAAATTTGTTTTAAGATTGTGGGAACCGTTCGCATAAAATAAATAAAAAATTATTTAACTGAATTACACAAACGGAAAAATAAAGAAAGTAGTAAATTACAGTACGAATTACAACTGAAATAAAGAAAATACAAGAACAAAACTTCAACAAAAGATGAAGTTCTTGGCTGAGGATCGTGTTACACACGGGTCCCTTAAAACAAATTTTGAGTCTCCCAGGAGAACTCGTTTGTTTCCAGGATACAACAGCCTAAGCAGTTGCACTGCCGGAGATGACGCAACCCGAAGGTGTACCTTGATGCAAGAAAGGGAAGAAGAAGAATTTCGAGTAGAAGGTTCGTTGGTGATTCGGTGTCACTTCTGGTGTTGATGTAATGCAGTATTTATACTGCATCTGTGTTGAAACAGTCAAAAAGATTTAACTCAACGAATTAAATTGCATTAAACGTCTTTAATGCACTTTAATTCGTCAGTTACATTCCTGGTCAAGACCCTTGACTAGTCTGTTTCAACTGCTGAAGTGTAACTGATCTGTCATTAACTCTGGAAGCAGCAGGTCGCGCGTGCGCGCGCGCCTCCATACGCCAGCCTGCTGGTGCGCGCGCCAGTGTGGCTCACATCCCTGCGCGAGCTTACTGGTGCGCAACCCCTTGCCACATTGCCTTCTAGGGTCTGCGCCACCTGGTCCTTGCCGCCTTTGCTGAGCCACGCGCGCGCGGTAAAAAATACAAAGGCGGCTCTCAAGTGGCTCGCGGCGTTGCGAGCGTGCGAAGTGCGCCATCAAAGCGCCACATTGCACCCATCGCCCACGCCACGCGCGCGTGCGTGTGCGAGTTAGGGTGCTCCGCACCCTTCGCGAGTACACTTAGTGTGTGTTTCCATGAAACAATAAGGAAGGAGTGTTCCCGCTTAAATACCCCTTTAAGTTTCATCACTCCTCCTATGTGGGACAAGATGCTACTTTCCCATTATTTCAGCATTTAATGTTTCAAACACCAAACTTTGAGTATCGATATCTCATTCATCTTAGCTCCGTTTTGGACGTGGTTTAGTTCGTTGCGAAGCTCTTCCAACATAGAACACAAACCGGAAATAAATATCTATATAAACCTCAGTTTATAATATTTATTTATCGTCCAAAATTAGGAAATACGCATTTCCTATATTTATGAAAATGCTATTTTCACAAAATTCCAACATTGTATACAATGATTACATATATAACTTTGTAGCTAGACTGTCGGCTACATATCACGTTAAAATTTATTTTCCTAGTGTGAGAACGTGAGTCCCCTTCTGATTATAAGGCCATAGGATGCGGTGGTGGGGTTTTCCTCCCATGTCACATGGGGTTTACTGCCACATTAGCGTTTCGTCAGTTTTCATTTTCTCATCACAACTTCCGGTCACTTGGTGGGAAATGGTTTTCACTACTCACATGGGTAAGTTCTATAAAAACTCATGTGTGGCTTTGCACCACACCTAGGGGGCGTAGTGTCTCATGTCAGTGATGGATCAAAAAAATTAAGGATTTCTAATTTTTTATTTATAGAATCAAGGCATCCTTTATATAAAAAAAATAATTTTTTAGGCTAGGTAGATATAGTTCATGGTGACCAGTCCGAATGCCGGATGGTCAAAGTAACTTGGTAACCTTGTCTTCATTCAGACAGTGTGCCAATCACATTAATTTCTAAATGGAGTCTATATACATTCTGTTGTTTGATAAATCTTATTAAAGGTTGTGAGATGGAGTAACATTTTTTAAATGTACGTGGTTTTTAGTTTATATTATTATAAAAATACAATTTAAACCACCAACCCCAATTATTAATAAGTTTGTACATCATGACAACACAAACTAGATAAGGACGATAATTAAATCTATGATGAAACAATATATGCACATCATTATATCACATCACACCAAACCAAATTTTGTAACATAATACCACTAATTAAACATAACTTAGGAAAACAAAATATTATAACAATTATAACGTTATCAGGGGAAAAAACATGATAATGACAATTACTTTGGCTTTGGATAAGCTATATTTACCAGATAATCATTATAAGTTTAGCTTCTTCTAAACCCTCAATCTGATTATGATAATATATGGGGGTAGAATAACACTAATTAGAATACCATCATTGATGGATTCATTCACATTAAGCTCGTTTAACTACTTCATGAAATGTCAACTCATCCAATTTGAGTTATCTAAATAGCACATCTAATGTTAACTTATTGAATATAATTTACTTTCTAAAAAGGGACTTGAAAAAACTGTTGGGTTGTACTTTCTTGGTATAATAAAGTTTAGAGCCCATAATTGTTGAAAAACTTTATGGAAATGCTTTTCCTATATTTTTTGAACTGCAATTATACAAGGAACGACTTATATGGTAAACCAACATACACACTCAACACTACGTTTCATTTGTAAATGACAATGAATGACATTGAATATGGATATAAGTTTACTATTACAGTTTTTGAAATACTTTGGAACCAATCATTTCTAAATCAAGTGGTGGAAGACTTGCATTTTTCTTGGGATATACAATTTCAACTTGGTGTAGAGTAAGACAGTACTGGTGGGCAATAGGAGACGCGGGGAAACTTGGGTTCTATCTTTGAGCCAAACAGGTTTACCGGTAATTTCACCGCCTATCGGATTTTCCCCGGAATTGTTGGTGGACTTGAGTTACTCTCTGAGTACTCCGTTTGGCCCAATAGGTACCCTGTGAGTGCTCGGGATTGATTATGTTGGCCGTTAAAAAAATACTTATAAAGATGTGAAACAATTAAATAATCAATTTTCAATATTACTCTATAGCTGATAAGAAGATAATCAAGAAAATAGTACTTCAATGCAAGCAATTAAAACATTGGTAATCAATACCTTATAAAGTTTACGAAAATGAGAAGATAATCAAGAAAATACTACTTCAATGCAAGCAATTAAAACATTGGTAATCAATACCTTATAAATTTTACGAAAATGAGAAGATAATCAAGAAAATACTACTTCAATGCAAGCAATTATAACATTAGTAATTAATACCTAATAAATAATTAACTCTTTGCACCATGTGTTATATTCTTTAGATTACAAAAATCATCCTTTATGTTGACACCGTATTACGAACTCTATTATTTACATTTAAAAAGTAAAAAAATGTACTCGATGTTTACAACCCATAACACATTACATCATTTAGTCCTAATTCAGTTAGTTTTTATGGTTAAATTCAACCAAGTGAATCACACATGAGGACAAATTAGTCTTTTTACTCGTTTATCTATCTGATAAAAAATCTCTTTCTCTCTGTAACTTCAGATCTCTCTCCTCCCTCACTCTCTCTCTCTCTATAACTTCCGGCCACCACCACCTGCCCTACACCCATAATCTCTGAAGAATCAGATATTATATCAACATTTACAATTAGGCTTGCTAACAATTTAAAAGAGATAGTCTTTCTTTTTCTTGAAACAGTGGGCAACTTATAGACTTTAGACACCCACTCCATATGTAGAAAATACACATATGACAATTAAAATCAACCACCAAAAGCCACGAAAGTGATCTGCATTTTTTTTTATATAGAACACGATCTGTCCAATTAATCTACTATAGTTATAGAACTAACTTTATAAAATTAAACTTAACATAACTCAAGTTAATTAGTATATGAGAGGCTTTCATAAATTTGGGATTTTTCGCAAAGCATGAGACGGTTAATTTGTGGCTTGACAATAGACACCACTTGCCGTTTCTTCTCTGCAACACCGTCAAAGTATATGTCGTAAATGTCATGACCATTGTCGCTTCTGCTCCGCCATTGATCTACAACTCTGTGATTTTAAACTGGGTATCCGCAGACCAAACAAAGGGGCGGCGACTGAGTGCAGGGACGGATTGATTGGGTTTCCACAGCCCAAATAAAGGGTTGGCGATGTTGCAGGTTTCGAGTGAATCTTACTGTGGCTAGTGATTGTAGGGGTGGTTGATGGTGGCAGGTGGAGGGGAAGTGGTAGTTGGGAGAGACAGAGAGTTTAGAGAGAGAGAGAGAGGGGAGGTATTTCTGGAGCGAGAAAGGGTAGGGTGTGGTGGGTGGGTTTTATTTGTTTTTTTTATATTTATTAAATATTTTCAAAAAATGGGTTAAAAGACTACTTTGCCTTTATCTAGGGTCCACTTAGTATGATTTAACCATAAGAACTAACTGAGTTAGGGCTAAAGGTTATAATGTGTTAGGGTTTGCAAACATCGAGTACGTTTTTTGTACTTTTTAAAGGTAAAGGATAGAGTTCGCAATATTGTGTCAACACCATATCCTACAACCACTACTACCACCCATATTAAGATCTGAGACTTTCACCACCACCCATCTCAAGACCTGCAACAACAATCAAACCCCTCCTCAGCCATCGTTCACAGCCACGATCCCCCACCACCAATCGCAAAGCACCAATTAACCTCCAAATAATCAACCAACAAAACCCCAAAAAATTAAAACAGAAACCCACTAATTGATGAAATTACCCACCGTCATCGTCACCGCTGTTAGCGACGGAACGAAACCATAGCTCATTAAGAACTCATAGTAAGTAGATGAACTCCTTAACATCTGAATTGCCGACATCTGCTTAGGCTCGGTGGTGGTGGGTCTGCTATTGGGCTGTGATTAGAGTGGAGTCTGTTTGTTGTTGTTTGGGTTTTAGTCCGACAGGTGGTTGTGGTGGCAGGTGTGGTAGGGAAATTAGAGAGAGAACTGTGAGGAAAAAAATTATGTCTGTATATATAATCTTTTGTAAACATAATAATTAATGAATTTATTATTTTTTATGATTATTTGTTTTAATATTTGAGGTAAAGCGTACCCTCATTTAGGGTCCACTTGATTAGACTTAACTATGAAAATTAATTGAGTTGGGACTAAAGGACTTAACTTGCAAGGGTGTACAAACATCGAGTACGTTTCTTGTATATATTGAAGAAAAATGACATAGTTTGCAATATAGTGTAAACACAAAAGACGAATTTTGTAATTTACTCTAAGTTATATGATGAACATTATGTCTAGGGTAAATTACACTTTTTGTCCTTTTTGTTTGTATCAGATTGCAATGGATAGCCTTTAATTTCAGTAATTACAATCACAATCCTTTATTTGTAAAAGTCGTTACACCTTAGGTCCTTTGACCTTAACCTGGTTAATTTTTTTAGTTAAATATGGCATGTGCCTTGTACATTAGGGTAGGTTAGTAATTTTACTAATATATTTAAATTAAACAAATAAACAACACATCTCTTTGTTTTAGATCTCTCGCACTCTCTATCTCTCTTCCACCATCACTTAGCTATCACCACCATCGTTTCCGGCAAGGTTCCGAGCAAGATTCCGTTTAAAAAAATGCTATATTGCAGGTGGATGATTCTTCCCCTTATAAACCCCACTTTCACCACCATTCACCATTAACAACCTACAACCACCACTCACCACCAATCTACCACTAGATGTGACATGTCACCACCGTCTAATCCTCATTTTAAACATATAAACACCCAAACACGTAAACACTTACGGCTAATTGATTATTTTTTATATCACTAATATAGAAAAATAACTCTTCAAGTTATCAAGTTACAAAAAAATGTAGTTTCAGTATAAATATATAACATATAAAGGTAATTCATTTGGGAAAGCTACTGGCCAATCGTATATGGTATATATGAATTGTGAAGCCTGTATATAAGAATATGCCAATAAAAACCCTATTCACTTCACCAATACAACTTGTTGAGTATATATCTCATTTTATCAAATTATTAAGAATTTGCCGAACCGTATCTTGTTCTCGCCGGAAAGCCGAGCCGTATCTTGTTCTCGCTGGAAAGTCGACTATAAAATCGACTACCAACCGTAGAAGTTCAGTTTGATCAGAATTCGTCAGATCTTGTTTCATCAGATCTGAGCCTGGCTACCATAAAAAACGTGAGGGGTTGATCTTGTTGGTGGCGGGACTATGGAGGTCGATGGTGATGATGTCGGTGGTCGACGGTGTTGGTGGGCGGTGGTGTAGGTGGCTTGATGATGATGGTTTTAGAAGTGGTATGTAGAGAGAGAGAGAGAGAGAGAGAGTACAGGGGAGATGATTGTTTAGGTTTATAATTTTTATATAAGTTTTTTGAATTTTGACATTCTTTTCTTATATATTAAATGACTGTTTTATCCTCACATGGATTGCGCATGACCTAACTTAACTGAAAGTTTTAACCAGGTTAGGGTCAAAGGACCTAAGGTGTAACGAGTTTTACAAATAAATGATTGTGACTGTAATTATTGAAGTTAAAGGCTATCCATTGCAATACGATACAAACATAAAGGACGAAAAGTGTAATTTATCCTTATGTCTATTATATTTACAAAGTTAACAATATAGTTCACTATGATTGGTTACTTTATTTCAAGTTTTTTCATCTCTTATATTCTTAATAATATACAATTTTCATTTCACCCCTTATACTATTAATAATATATGTTTTAACCTATTTAATTTGATTTTCTCTAATAACTTGCGTTCGTTAATAAAAATTGAATACGACTATTCGATATCCCGATATAAATTTTATTGAAAATGGAGTTATGTACAAAACATAGCACTTTTTGGTAGCTTAGGCTATATGAGTGTTGATAACACGATGAACCACTAATTCCAACTGATAATCGGTAATGATATTATCGGAACCCATATCAGTATCTATGTTTATGGTTTCGATCGATGTAAAATACATGTAGATATCACTTTGAACATATCACAACTTTATTTTTTTGGCTTTCTCTTTTCTATTAACACGAGTATCGAAACTGTAACGAATTAAATCAATAGTGACCTAACTCCCGTCGCGTAGCGCGAGAAAATCGTAATAGTTGGCCTACATTTAAAAGTAGATGCCATTTGACAAATTCTGAATTGTTAAGTGCTGAACAAATAAGAAGTATGAATCATTAAGTGCTGAATCAGTAAGAGGTCTGAACCATTAAGAGCTAATATAATATTTACCGTTCAGAGAAAAATGTTTGACTAATTCAGATTAGAGGTCTTAACCATTCAGACTCAGTATAATGCTTAACCATTCAGAGGCAAATATCTGAACCATTCAAACATCTGTTCACAAAACAAATAGTCTGAACCATTAAGTGTTGAACCAGTAAGAGGTCTGAACCATTAAAAAACTCGTTAATAGGTACGCAAACATCCCATAAGAGTTAGCAAGTTAACACATAATAACTCCAGAAATGGGCCGTATGAGCTTACACTACATGGCTTTTACATCTAAGCCCAAATAGCCCAAAAACAACCCATGATAATTCTTGAAGGTTCTCATCATCCCAGCTGGTAGTACGGATCACTTTCCCGATTAGGTCATTTGACCGCACCACAGCAGACGACTTTGCGAGTTGCGATTCGATCATTCAACTCACCGACGATCTGCAACCTTCTGCTACGATCTCCGTCAAGGTAACTAAATACCCCCAAATCTATCTCACACACAATCAATCAATCAATCAAACTATATTTCCCCCAAATTTATTACTATAATTATTCACTAAAACATGCCCAATTTCACCCCTATTATCCCCTCTCATTTCCTCATCAAAATTGGAACAATTTGTTCCAATTATCCATTCCCTTTCCTTCCTCACCGTGACATGTGTACATACTGGTGTTTATCAGATTGTTCAGAGGTTATTTGGCTAGCTAAAGTTTCAATCTTTGTGTCAAAAGATCTGCTTGTACAACAGGGCAAACACTATGGCAGATAGCAGTAGGGATGTTGATGACCAGGTGGATTTTGAAGATGACAACTATGAGGAGATGGATGATGATGTTGAAGACCAGTTAGATGAAAGACCTGATGATGATGATGATGATAGTGATGGTGATGATGATGATGATGATGATGATGATGATGAAAAAGGTGGAGAACCCACCCATGAGGATGATTCTGAAGAAGATAGAAAGCAGAAAAAGAAATCATTAGGGTCAGGTGGAGGAGAGGATAAAGAGAAGCATGATGAGCTGCTTGCTATTCCACCACATGGGTCTGAGATTTTCATTGGTGGCCTTCCTAAAGATGTGGTTGAGGAAGATTTGAGTGAGCTTTGTGAACCTTTTGGGGATGTTGTTGAGGTCAGAGAGCTTGAAAAATGTGTTTTTTTTTTGGGAAAAAAGTTGTTTTTTTTTGTTGCTGTTTTGGTTTGGAATTAATCGGTATCGGGTTGATTGTTGTGATTGTTGTTCAGGTAAGGTTGGTGAGGAATAGAGACACCAATGAAAGTAAAGGTTTTGCATTTGTGGGATTCAGAACTAAAGATGTTGCTCAAAAGGCTATTGAAGAGTTGCATAACAAAGATTTTAAGGTATAAATTATAAAGCTATTAACTTTGCTTTTTTGTTGTGATCGAGAAATTCAGAGAACAATTGATTGAACTAAACACAGATTAACACACAACATTGAATCTTGATTCATTATTATTATGTTACACGTTTGTTCATACATCGATGCATAGTTGTCGATAGCGATCGCTATAGCGCGCTATGTAGCGTATAGCGAGAATAGCGACACTTTATTCATTTTTTTTGTTTTCTAAGTATAAATAGCAATTAAATATAGCTATAAAATAGCTGGATTTTAGGTTTTTGTCAAATATACATGTAATATAGCATATATACCAGGGTATTTTGTTATAATATTCATATAAAATTTTTAAATTTTCTTTCTAGTGTGTCGCTATTTATCGCTATTCGCTATGTAGCATATAATTTCCCTATTGCTATTTGTCGCTATTCACCATTAACAGCTATATCGATGCTCTCTCTCTATATATCCGTTAAACCATTGCTTGTGAAACGTTGCAACGTTTCAGAAACTTGACTCACCCTAATTAACCTTTTTACCATATAACAGTTTTTAATTGTTAAATACAATTTGACAATTAAACTTAATGCTAATGACATAAATAATACTAATATTTAGTATAACTACCAATATACTAGACATTCTTAGGTTTTGATACTCAATTGTATGATGTTGTTTGCAGGGTAAGACCATAAGGTGTTCGCTCTCTGAATCTAAATACAGACTATTTATCGGCAATGTGCCAAAGACTTGGACCGATGATGAGTTCAGAAAAGTAATTGAGGAAACAGGCCCGGGTTCAGAAGTCATTGAGCTCATAAAGGTGCTTTTTTTTACATGTGCATAGTTTACGAACCAGATATATTATCAATGTTAATAGTTTTTACTTATGTTATATCGTCATTTGAAACCTCAGGATCCTCAAAACCCGTCGCGTAATCGTGGGTTTGCTTTTGTTGAGTATTACAACAATGCCTGTGCGGATTATTCAAGACAGAAACTAGCTAGCCCAAGTTTTAAACTTGATGGAAACACCCCAACGGTTACTTGGGCTGATCCGAAAATCACCCCTGATCATTCTGCTGCTGCTCAGGTTAAAATAATATTTTAAATTACTTTCACTAAAATTTACTGTTGAAGTTAAAATTATATTTATGTCGTATATAAAGACTTGATTGACTTTGCTAGGAGTCTCTTTAGATTGTTACTTGTTAGCCTGTTAAAAAGGGTATCGATTATCTTTATAACTTATAACTTATAGCAGAGATGAGGATGCTAAGGTGGATGTGTGGACACACAAGGTTAGACCGAATAAGAAATGCGGTTTTTAGGGTAAGGTTAGGGGTGACTAGAATAACAAATAAGATTAAGGAGGGGGGATTGAGATGGTTTGGGCATGTGAAGAGGAAGCAAGCAACGGAGCCGGTTAGTCACAGTGTTGTAAGAACTGCTAGGCGCTAGTCGGGCGGTGGGGGTACCGACTAGCAATTAATCGGGATTAACAGGGATTAATCAGGATTAACAAGGATTAATCTGATCAAGATTTTTGTATGTAATTTTTAGTTATAAATCTACACACACAATTTTATATGTAGTTTTCTAATGTAGACATGTTTTAACCTCTCATTGACCCATTTTTTAAGTAATTGGAAGGAATTTATAAGGTTTGGTCGAAATTTGGCCAACGTCTGGCCAGAATAGGACCGCCATTGGCCGCCTAATGAATAATCGCTATTAATCGGTGAAGCTCCGATTAGTGATTAATTGGCGACTAATCGGAGACTAGTCGGGATTTTTACAACCATGCGGTTATAGTTGATACCATCACTGTGGATGGAAGGAGGGGTACATGTAGACCCAAATTGACTTGGGAGGAGCGGATTAGGCATGACTTGATAGAAATGCACCTCTTTGAGGACATGGTCCAAAATAGAAGTTCGTGGAGAATTGGGATTAAAAGATTTTTAGGGATTATGTTAGATGTGGTCGTGTGTTGTCATAAGGGGGGCGTAGATTTACCTACACTTTAGGTGACTGTGAGTGTGATCGTCTTACTACATGTATATGAATTATGAATATGTGGTTTTATGATGTTATCCTTACCTCCGCTTTACTATGTTATGTTTCTACCATTTGTTTTGTCTTGGGAGGCTTTCGAGTACCCTTTTAGTGTTGGTTGTTATAGAGCTGGGGGTCTCTCTGGAAGCAGCCTCTCTATCCTCAAGGATAGAGGTTAAGGTATACCTACATCCCACCGTCCGCAGACCCTACCATTAGCTTTGCTATTTGCGGGATTTATTGCGTACGGTTTTTGTTGTTGTTGTTGTAAACTATAACACGTCGAAGAAATATTGTTTTACAACTTGGGCCTCAGAGCTGTATAACCGAGTTAGTTTATAAGAACTGTAAATGTTACTTTATCAGATTTAACTTTTTAAGTTTCAATAGAGTTGAAGTTTGTTAGTGCCAATTTTTTAGGTAAAAGCACTGTATGTGAAGAACATACCCGAGAACACTCCAATAGATCAGTTAAAGGAACTATTTCAACGCCACGGGGAAGTCACCAGAGTCGTAATGCCGCCCGCAAAAGTCGGCTGCAAACGAGACTTCGGCTTTGTCCATTTTGCAGAAAGATCAAGCGCACTGAAAGCTGTTAAAGACGGCGAAAAATATGAAGTAGACGGTATATATTTCCCCTTCTTTAAATCATTAATTTTTATGTTCGACACAAGTAATTGTGTCAAAACGATGTGCAGGTCAGGTTTTGGAAGTGGTACTTGCAAAGCCACAGAATGACAGAAAATCCGATGCGAATAACAGCGCACATCATTCTGGGCCCCACCCAAATTACATTCCTCATACTGCGTATGGTGGATTTTCTGCCGCTAGTCCATATGTTGCCCCTAGATATGGGGTAAATCCTTCGTTTCAGCAGGTATTACTTTTCAAATACCGTTGTAATTTGTAAAATTCATTTGGTTTTTGTGATGTCAATTTGTGTTAAAAAAATGTGTGTATTGAATTATGAATCAGCCAATGATATATGGAAGAGGACCGGTACAGGTGGTATGCAGATGGTTCCGATGGTTTTGCCTGATGGTCAAATCGGATATGTTTTGTAAGTAGCCATCTCTCTTGATTATAGCTGTATAGTGTATATATGATTATATAGGGGTTAATTAGTTGGTTTCATAGATGCATGTTCCAACAAACTTATTAAAAAATATAGAGTAAAATGCCATTTTCGTCCCTGAGGTTTGACCAGTTTTGCGACTTTCGTCCAAAGGTTTGTTTTTCCGATTTTGGATCCAAAATGTTTGAAATCTTGCCATTTTCATCCGGCTTGTTAACGCCATCCATTTTTCTCTGTTTAGTCGGGTATTTTCGTCTTTTTTGTTAACTTAAAGGGCAATTCGTTCTTTTTTGCACTTTATGTAAAAAGAACAAATACCCTTGAAAAGGACTGAATTTCCGTTTAAGTTAACAAAAAAAGACGGAAATACCCCTGACTTAACATGAAAAAATGGATGGAGTTAACGAGGCAGATGAAAATGGCAAGATTTCAAACCTTTTGGATCCAGATGCGGAAAAACAAGCCTTTGGACGAAAGTCGCAAAGCTGGCCAAACCTTAGGAACGAAAATGGCATTTTACTCAAAAATACAACTATTGACATACTATAAAATTTGTTGACCGATGGTTCAAAGGAATATTTGTATAGTCGATGATAAAATAAGCCGGCTTGTTTTACATGTGTATTTATGTTTATACATATAAGTATGTTCTTTATGGTCACTTTATCTGTTAACTGGTTATTATAATTTTGTCGATAATAAAATATAACCTATGTGCTTGGGATTTTTGTGCAGGCAACAGCCAGGAGCACAGCTGCCAGCGGCAAGGCCGTCACGGAGGAACGAGCGTGGCAGCAGCAACGGCGGTTCAGGAGGACGAGGGCGAGGAGGTGGTGGCGGTGACGATACCAATCGTGGAAGGTATCGGCCCTACTAAGGGATAGGTGGTGGGTTTGTGTGAACCCTTGGTTCATGGATTTAGCTAGCACCTAAACGGGTTAGCCATAAAGGACGATCCATCCCCACCCTACCACTACCCGAGCCTATGTTCGTTCCCCTCTTTCTTGTTAAAAGAAATTTGAAAAAACAAAAAAAAAGAAAGAGAAGACATCTTTAGTTTAGAATGAAGTTGGAGGGTTCTTATTTTTGCTTGTCGTGTTTATGTAGCTGATTATAGTGGAGAACTTGTTTATGTGTTGCTAATCATATTTAAGCAGGGTTGCAAACACGTCGAGTTTTTATCACGCACTTATTGATCGGCTCGAGCTTGATATCATTTGAATGAAGCTCTTATTGAGCTTGAGTTCGAGCTCGAGTTTAGAAAACCACATTGGAAGATATAACGTGCTGAATTCGAGCTAAAAACGTTCAGCCCGACCACTATCGTAGTTTTACGACTTATGTATGTGTTTTGAAATTAATTGTTACTTGATATAGCATGTTGAACTCAGCTTAAAAAACTCACATTTACCAACCAAATAAAAAGCATGGTAAATTGCATTTTACTATTTAGCTAAATTTCAGGCGCTTTCATTTAAGTAAAGAAATTACAACGGATGTTATTTAAGTTTTAATTTCATTACAACAGATGTCATTTGTGTTTTAATTTCTTTACAACAGATGTCCTTTATTTTTGTAATTTTTTTTAGAGAGAAAGGACACGGTCTGTAAAGAAATTAGAACATAAAAGTCATCCGCAGTAATGTTGTTAGTTAAAGGACAACGCTTAAAATTTTGTTGAAACTAAAAGGACGTAAAATTCAATTTTGGTTACAATTCCAATCAACCTGACAAAAATCTACACTCAAAAACCCAAAATCTTTCGGTCACCCAATCAACCTGCCAATTTTTTGGCAACTAACAAAAAATTCTTTCCGATTGACATACAAACACTGAAAAAATCTGATTGTTGTGTCAGTCAGCTAATCAAGAGAGATTAGTTAGTGAGTTGATGGTGTATGATCAACACTTGTTGAAGATGGGGGGGGGGGGGGGGGTATGAAAAGAAGAATAAGGAAGTGATCCAACACATACATATAATGATCATAAGTGTGACTAAATCAAGACAATGATGCCTTCGATGATCAAAGGATATAGAGTGAAACACATGAAGATGTTTACGTGTAGGTAGGTAAGAATCGAAAGAGAGGCTCAAATGAACGAAGACAAGACCAATAGAAGTCGCACCATAGGCTCCAGATGGTGACACTGGTGGGTCACATGGGAGTTAGTCGTTCGACACTAGCGTGGACGTCTGCAAGTAGGGTCCGCTAACAACGAATGGTGTCTTTGGATTGTAACTACTTCATCTATTATTATTATTTTCTATTTCTTCTAGGTTATCATAATAGAAAATGACCTTTTCCATTATTATCCCCTTCAATTTGTTAATAAATTATTGTTTACATGTGCTTTTTTTTAGCTGAATCCATACTTCTAACAACTCTTATTGCCTTTTTACTATATAACTAAAAGAATTCACATCCCATTCTCTAAACCAACATTTTTCTACAAAATAGAGAAACAATATTTAGAGAATATAACCTCCACACCCCATTCTCTATTTTAGAGAAAAGTTTGAGGGACTAGCTCACGTGGTATAGAGACTCTTGCTTCTTATTGAGAGATTTTGGGTTCATCTTAAACAAGGAGTAGATTATGATTTATTTGGTGTAATTTACGAGTATGTAAGCGTTGCCATTGAAAAAATATATTTTGAGTGCCACTATTCATCTCTATATATTTTTAGTTAAATTATGAAAATAAAGAAGGAGAATGAGATATGAATGCTCTAAAGTTCTCAAAATACTTTTTATACTTGATTGAAACATGAAATTTGTTACTATTCTTTAAGTATTTTTTAAAGTAAATCGGAATATCGAAATATTTATTCATATTGCAATCGTAAAAATATTTCTCCTTAACTTTTTACTTGGGCTGAGAAATCGATCACTACAGATAAATTCACCGACGGGCATATGCGTGAGTGAAGATAGGATCAGTCGATACTTTGTTAATGTTCTTAGGGTCGATCGGACCAATCGAAGTGCGACCTGGAGGGTCAGGTGGTTTGATTAGGGATTGGTGAACCGGATCACAACAAACCGCACAATGTTTATAGAACCGAGCCAAACTGGATTGAGCCAGAACAGTTTCAAATTAAGACACTATTTGAATAAAGTATTTTTTTTAAATCTATAACTCAAGACAATTGTTGAATTGGGGAATCAATATTATGGTTTTTAAATATCACTACTTCTAATACCAACATCCAAGATAATTTATTTATTCATATAGTTACCTTTAGTAATACCAACTTCCAAAATAATTTATTTATTCATATAATTACCTTTAGTTAAATTTTCTTTTTTAAACGTAAGAATACATTAACCTGTCTAGACAGTTGATTTTTATATGATTCCTTGAGCATCTTTATAGAAGAAAAAACCGACAATAGGTAAAAATGAGGTAAAAATCTTTTTAAATGTAATTGGCTCTTGCCACATATATCCTTAGCTGGAAAGAGGACATCTATTTCAAAGAACAGAAAATATAATAATATGTAGGTGAGATTTAGGATGATAATGACAAAATAACCTCCTAATTATAAATCAAAATATTTTGATTGGGTAATAGAACGAGTATTCAGGTATGAAGTCGAATAAGAAAAAAATTTTAAAATTCCTTTTACGGTTTAGAGTGTGTATGATAATCATAAAAAATATAATTAATGAGAAATGAGTATTCACAGCAGGTGGTGTTAACAAGCCGAGAAGCCTATAAGCTACCTAAGATCGGATTGTTATGAACTCGAGTCGAGCTGAGTTTAAATGAGCTCGAGCCCAAGCTTCACTTGAACCGGCTTACGAGCCTAAACGAGTTTTTATTATATATAATTTTTATTTAATATATCTATATAATACTATTATTGTACATAAAATTATGATGAAAATATATCATATATATATAGATTCTAATTATAATTATGAATATTTATATTATATGCAAATAGTTATAAATATATATAAATAAAACAAATACATAATTAAGCTGACTTGTAGTGGCATGAAATGGGCCATAAAGTAAACTAACACAACGTTTGATGCTTTGTATTGTATATGCATATTTTAAATTTGTATTTTTATTTCAGTTGTTAAAACAACTAGGATAAGGATATGGCAGGGAGGAAGGTCTAGTATCGACTCCAGGGGAAGCTCCTTGGCTGGAATCTGCGGACAAAGAACACCGTTAGTCTTAACGCGAGAGGTGGCCTCCCGCGTTTGGACTCCGGCGTGGGAATCAGTGATTGGTTCTTAAGAGTCTTAGCATAATGTAGTAAAGAGTTTTAGAGTGAGAGACTGAAGTGTGAATACCTTAGGCTGGTTTCCTCCTTTTATAGACCAAGTGATCTGCCCAAGGAAGTCCCCTCGCCAGCTGTCGCCTTCCCCATCAGGTAAGCATCTTCTTTACTGTTGTTTGCTTGCAGGAAAGGCCTTGCCTTTTATGATAAGCGCATAGGTTTGTGTGTCTCGAGGTCTTTGCTTGTGCTTTTGGTAAAAGGTCAAGTCAGTTTGACCTTTGTTATACTATTCCCGAGGTGCTACAGTAACGACAGCTCCCTCATGCTGGTTCAGCTCCTGGTCGGGAGCTAGTTGCCTTACTTGTTCTAGCCTTGCTTTTATTTATGTTTAGTTGGTTATTGTTTATTTGAGCTTCTCGACTTGTCCTTACGTTGTTAGTTAGGAACTTGGTATACATACCTCATTAGCCCCCCAGTCATAAGAGTTGGTATCTTCTTATGGTAGCGATACTTATGACTTAGACTATTCCTTTCTAATCTTTTTTAGGCCAAAGAGGTGAGCTCCCTTGATGTGGTCTGTTTTACCCCTGGCAATTTGGATCCCTCCTCATTTAATGCCCACTTGCCTTAGCCGCCTGTCAGGAAGCGATTGATTTGACACCGCAGCAGGTGATGAGTGGTTCCCCTGACAGTTTCCGGCGATTACATCCTGGCCTTATATTTCTCCCCTAAAATCTGGATTAGTGTTTCATTGATCTATAAAGTAACCGTTCACTTTACCCTTTTCATTCAAAAACCTTCCAAGTTCTTCACTGTTTCCTTTGATCGGATATTTATATGTCTTTTTCGGCGATATATAATTTTCCGGTACGTCTTTCTTTCTCCTCATGGCTTCTAACAAGAATGACATTGCTTTTCACTTTTCGAGACTTACTAAGTCTGAGATTAGGCAGTTTGTTCTTGATCATGGTATCGATTCTAGTCTTGAAATTAGGGTTCCTGGTGACATGACCGTCGATCGATGTCCGGAGGGTTTTTGGTTTTTTATACTCGTATTCTGGATCAACCGAACCTAAGATACCCTTTTTCCAACTTCTTTCTTAGTGCCCTTAAGTATTTCCGGTTGTCGTTGGGTCAATTAGCTCCGGTAGGCATTGCTCGTATCATGTTCTTTGAGATACTCTGTCGAGCCCTAAGTTATGAGACTGATCTGTGAATGTTCCGGCGATTCTTCCGGCTTGCCCGGAATGGAGATTAGTATACTCTCGAGAAGGCTCCTTGTGAGAGTTCTCTTCTAACTTCCACTGTTGGTCACACTTATGCCTGGAAAAATCAATTCTTCTTTATTTCTCATGACCTGCTTCCCTTTCGTGTTGTTCCTCGAAAATTTTATGAGGCTTTGAATGAGAAAGAGCCGGATGTGAAAAGTGTTAACCAAGAGTTGCTCCTCAAATTTCGCCCCTATCGTTTGAGGCTTAAGGCCTACCCGGAGGAGCTTCTGGTTATGTTGGGTATAAGCCAGGATTGGCCTGAATCCTGTTGTGAACCCGTATTTTTCTGTAATGACAAGGGTATGTTGTGTTTGTTACTGACTTGATAATTTTACTTTGTTCTAATTATCTTGCCTGTTTTCTTTTTCAGAGATGAGTGCTTTGGATTTTCTTGAGATGAACGATGCTACTGGTGTGGAAATTGAGATGAGGGAGCTTGCTGAGGGTGCTCCTTCTATTGTTCTTCGTACCCAGCATGTTCGTACTGGTGGTGATTTCCAGAATGTACACGTGCAGCCTATTTCTGATGCTCCTTCTGCCAAGAAGCTTGCTTCCACAGGTCGTTGGTTGACTAGGGGGATGTCAGCTTCCAAATCTGTTCCCCAATCTTCTGACCCGATCTCTGTTGATAGTGGTGATGAGGATGATGTTAACCTTATTGCTTGAATTACTGGAGTTAAGGTTGTTAAGAAGGAGGCTTCTGAACTTGTTAGTGAGGGAGGTGATCTGTCTGTCGAGGGAGGTAATGTGTGTGAGGAGCCAGTTGTTAGTGCTAAGGGAGCTGGTGCATCTTCTCCTCGTCTTGCTGCCGTTGTGCAAAAGTTAAACGAAACAAAGAGGAAACTTCCGGAGAAGCCTGTCAAGGCTTCTAAGAGTTCGAAGAAAGTGAAGATTTCTCTTGCTAGTTCCTCCACTGAGGGAGGTGTTCATAAGGCTTCTTCTGGGATTCATGTTGAGAAAAGTGGTGATGGTGAGGCATCTAAGTCCTCGGTTAAGGGTAAATTGGGTGATACTTTGGAGGGAAAGCAATCTGCTGAATCATGGAAGGGGCCGGTGCAGGCTATTTTTGTCCCCAGTTGGAAGATTACTGTTTCAGACACCTTGAAGAGCGGTAGGGTGTGCCATGATCTTATCCGGAATGTTACATCTCCTGCTGAGAAGGAGCTGCATTCGCAATTGTCTGATGAGGACTCGGCCTACCGTATCATTACCGAAGCCGCCCGTTTGATAACCTCCCTTCCTGACGGTCTCGAACGCTGGGCTAACTCGGTTAGTCGGAATGTTGATCTTACTGAAGCTTTGTCGAAAAAGGAAGCTGAGCTTAAGGAATCTTCTGATCTTTTAGCCACTCATCAAGCTAAGGTAAATGATCTTGAGGAGCAGCTTGCCTCTTCTTTAGCTAAAAGGAATGAGGAAGCTAGGAAGGTTGAGGTATATGCCGGGCAGCTGGCTGATTTCAGTAATCAGTTAGCTAAAGAGAGAGCTGAGTTTGGTGCTGAAAGGTTATTGTTTAGGAAGGAACGTGCTGCTCATGAGGCAGGTGTTGAAGAGCTGAGGCAGCAAGTCAAGAGTTTGACCGAGGATAGGGAATGGTTGATTGGGTCTGGTGTTCGTCAGTTTGTGACTTTTCTTCTACACAACCAGTAGTTCAACAAGCATCTTGCAGGTATTTATTCTAAGGCTATGGCTCATGGACATTTTACAAGCAAACGTTTTACAAGCTTTGTTGCTGCTTCAGAGGCAATCGCTCGTGGGGAAGCTGTAGAGGGGCTCCCATCCTACAAGCCTGACTCTTTAAATGACTTTGCTGCTGCTGTGAGGAGAATGGAGGCTCTTTCCTATCCGTATGTTGAGAGCTTGTCTCAGATGGTGAACCGCCCTATTGCTGAGCTCAGGCTTTGGAGCCAGAGGGTCTGAACTTGGATCTTTGTAGGCAGCTACTGCCTCCCCCCCCCCCCGCGAAACAGTCATTGTTTGAATCTGGTGCTCAAGACCGGGGAGCTAACCCTGCTAAAGAGGTTGAAATGATCCAAGGTTCTGACCCTGCTACTACCTCCTCCGTTCCTACTGATGTTCCCCCACCCCATATCTCAAGGGAGCTAGTTCCTCCGCTCCTGAAGGTGGGGATGTTGACCTTGATGGCTTGTATGATGACCTTCCTTGAAGCGATGGTATTTTCGATGTTGGCAGTAGTGGCTCAATGTTTTATTTTCTTTAGCCTTCCTGTTTAGGAAGTGTTGTACTTTGCCCTTTATGGGTTATCTTCTGATGTATTATGTCTTAGGCTGCCCCCTTAGGGGTTTTAGGCCTTTTGGTATGTTTACTATGTTTTATGACTTTGTTGAATTTTTAATTTTTGTTGTCTCCCTTTGTGCATTCTAATATGTGTTTTGCTTTTGTAGGAGTATGTATAGCTTTATGGTTCCTTGTGGGAATCTTAGCCTTTTGTATTGTTAGTGTAATGGTTGGTGTAGTTGTGTTTTTTCTTCTTGTTCGTGATATAGTGTATGAATATTTTATCTTTTTGCAATGTCTTTTCTAGACGAATTTTGGTTAAGTGCTGCAGTCACATATCCTTCATTCTTCTATCAAAGAACCGATGCATTTTTTGTGTTCTATCTCTTTTCTAGTCCACACTTTTTATTTTTGTGGTATATTTACATAGGTATCGTTCTTTGATTTTCCTATGAAGCATTTGTTGTAAGGTGCTTACCCTTTTACATGGAGTTATTTCTTAAGTGTGTTCGATCCATGGAGTTGTATTGTTTTAGGTACTCACCCTTTATACGGGAAGGTATAGCGCCTTGTTCCCCGCTGAGCGATATGGCCTAGGAGCTCATCCCTTTTTCATGGGTAGATATAGTGTCGGATCCCATGGAGCTTGATTTGGAGGAGCTCACCCTTAGGATAGAACAATAATTTTTGTTAACAAAAGTAGCTGCTTGTGTTTTCATTAAAACTGATTACAACCAAGCACAGATTCATTCAACCATTACAATGATCAATTCACACTATGAATTTTTTCAAATGCTTCCCGTTCCAATGTCTCGGGACCTTCTTGGCTTGTGGGGTTTCCAGCTTATAGGAGCCTCCCTCATGTGCTTCTTTTATAACATATGGGCCTTCCCACTTTGGGCCCATTTTTCCAGTGTCTTCCATTTTGCTTGCTTCATTGTTCCTCAAGACGAGGTCTCCTGGCTTGAAGGTTTCTTTTTTGACTCTTTTGTTGTAGTAACCTTCTAGCCTTTTCTTGTATCTTGCTTCTCGAATTAGGGCAGCTTCTCTGACTTCTTCCAGCAGGTCTAGGTTTAGCAGGATTTCTGTTTCGTTGGGCGCTTCTTGCCTTCTTGAGCTTCTTAGCGTTTGTACCCCAACCTCTGCTGGTATCACCGCTTCAGAGCTATACACCAGGCTATAAGGGGTTCTTTGGTGACTTATTTTTTCCAACGTTCGGATAGCCCACACCACGTTGTGGAGCTCCTCCACCCAGTGTTTTCCATACCTTCCCAGCCTGGTCTTCAGCCCTTCTACGATACTTCTATTCATCCTTTCTACTTGCAGATTAGATTGTGGGTAACAAACGGAGCTTAAGACCTGCTTGATTTGCAATTCTTGGCACCATGTGCTGAATGGTTTTCTGCAAACTGTTTGCCGTTGTCAGTTACTATCTCCCCGGTAGCCCAAATCTACATACAATGTTTTCCCATACGAAATTTATCACATTTTTTCCTGTGATTTTTGCCAATGGCTTTACTTCCGGCCATTTGGTGAAGTAGTCCACCGCTACTAGGAGGAATTTGACCTGGCCGACTGCTGTGGGGAATGGTCCTACGATGTCCGTACCCCATTTGTAAAATGGCCATGCTGCCAAGATGGGGACTAAGTCGTGCTTCGGACTTGTCTTTACCGGGGCGTGTAGCTGACATGATTCACATTTGTGGATGACTTCGGCTGTGTCTTTGTGCATCGTGGGCCCGTAGTAGCCCATGTTCATTAGCTTTGCCACTATTGTTCTTACTCCTGCATGTGCACCGCATATACCTTCATGCACCTCGTTGATCAAGTAGGTGCTTTGATTGGGACCGATACACCTTAGCAGTGGGGACAGGTAGCCTTTCTTGTAAAGCTTCCCTTCCTCCACTACATATTGGTTAGCTTTTGCCTTGATTCTTACAGCCTCTGATTCTTCCTGGGGGAGCTTCCCTTCTTCGAGGTATTTTTGTATCGGGGTCATCCATGATTCTTGCTCTTCTTTGACTACATCATTGACCTCCTCTTCTTCCACTGTTTTCTTTTTGATTACTTCTACCAACACCTTCTTCGTTAGGTGTGCAAAGGTCAGGGAAGCCAGCTTGCTCAAGGCATCAACTTGCTTATTTCTTGTTCGAGACACTTGGGTTAACGAACAGGATTCAAAACTTTCCATCAATGCTATTGATGGTTCCCTTGCTGTGTATTCTCTTTTTACCTGGCTTGCCACTAGCTTTGAATTGATGAAGGCCTTAAGCTCTTTAACCCCCAATGCCTTCGCTATTCTGAGGCCGGCTAACAATGCTTCATATTCCGCCTCATTGTTGGTGCAAGGAAAATCAAGACGTAGTGCATAAGTATATTCAGTTCCGTGAGGGTCCGTTATGATGAGACCTGCCCCGGAACCTTCTATACTGGATGCTCCATCTGTGAATAACGTCCACTTTCCTACCACTATCGTTTCACATTTTTCCTCCTCTACTTCATTAACCTCCGTGATTCTTGGCACTTCTTAGCCAACACTTGCCCCTTGTAGGCCTTCCTTGGTATGTACTCGATATTGTGTTCCCCCAACCCTACTGCCCACTTGGCCATCCTTCCTGAGTCCTCAGTCTTTTCCAGGATGGTTCTCAGCGGTTGATCAGTCAGTACTTGGATGTGGGTGAGCTTAGAAATACCTTCTTAGCCTTTTTGCTGTATGGACCAAGGCTAGGACCAGCTTCTCTATTGGAGAGTAGTTAATTTCTGCCATTTTTAGGGCCTTGCTTACAAAGTATACCGGTATCTGCTTTCCTTCCCTTTCTACCAGAAGCACGGAGCTTATGGCTTCCTGACCCGTGACAATATATTTTAGTGAAACATTAGTGCTTGTTTCCTTTTGGTTATATTGACAGGGAAGGTGTCTTATTAAACCTGAAGACAAGTAGACGATGATTGTCTCGTCTTTTGATGGTGCTGCCATGGCAGGTAATGAGGCGAGGAGCTCTTTGAGTGCTGAGAAGGCTTGTTCAGCCTTCTCCGTCCATTCGAAGCCTTTCTTATTAGCACAGTTCTTTAACATTCGGAAGAATGGGAGCGACCTTTCTGCCGACTTAGGGAGGAACCGTTTGAGGGCTGCGATCTTCCCGTTCAAGCTTTCGACTTCCTTCTTTGTTTTTGGTGATTTCATTTGTATGATAGCTTTAACCTTGTCTGGATTGGCCTTGATGTTTTGTTTCCCTACCACATGACCGAGGAACCTCCCCTCCTCGTAGCCAAACGAACATTTGCTTGGGTTCAACTTCATATTGATTTTGTTAAGGTTGTGGAATGTTTCCTTGATGTCTTGTAACATGTCTTCTTCACTCTTGCTTTTTATCACTAAGTCATCAACGTATGCTTCCATGTTCCTTCCGATTTGCTCGGAGAAGGCTTTGTCGATGAGCCTTTGGTATGTGGCCCCGGCGTTTTTCAACCCAAAGGGCATTTTGGTATAACAAAAAATCCCTTGGTTGGTGTGAAACGCCGTCTTCTCTTCATCTTCTTTTGCCATTTTGATTTGATGATACCCTTTATAAGCGTCAAGGAAGCACTTGAACCTATACCCGGTGAGTGAATCTACTTTCCAATCTATCTCTGGTAGGGGGTAACAATCTTTGGGACATGCCTTGTTCAAGTCCTTAAAATCAACACACATTCTCCACGATCCATCGGGCTTCTTCACCATTACAGGGTTAGCTAACAAGGATTGGTATTTTACCTCCCTTAAGATGTTGGCTTTAACTAGTTTTTTCACCTCCCGACAGGCAGCTTGGCTTCGTTCGGGAGCCAGGCTTCTTTTCTTTTGAGTCACCGGTTTGTATGTTGGAGCAATATTCAGTGAATGTTCAGCTACGTGCCTCGGTACTCCTATCATGTCACTTGGGCTCCAAGCGAATACCCTTACATTTTCTTTCAGGAGCTGCTTTGACCTTTGCTTTGTGGCTTCTGGAAGGTGGTTGTTTATCCTGATCTTCTGTTCTGGGAAGAAGCCATTTATGCTCACTTCCTCGTCAGGACTATCTTTGATTTCATTACCTTCTCATGCTTCTACTTCCATTGATGCGACTAACAATGCCTCCTTTGTTGGAACTAGCGATGTTATGCCTTTATCGGTTGGGAATCTTGCCATGCCATGGACTGGGGAAACCACAGCGTCAAAGGCAGCGAGGCCTGGTCTTCCTATCAGCATGTCATAGTTAGAGGGGGAGCTTATTACTATGAATGTCAGCTCCTCCGTTCTTGCCAAATCACCATCCCTGAGGCACAAGCTCAGGGTTAGCTTTCCCTGGGGCTGCACCTTTTCCCATGTGAAGCTTCTTAGGGTTGTATCTGTACTTTTCAATCGGGATCTTGTGACGTCACTGAGTTAACTAAAGCATCTCTGGTACATAATGTTTGATGTTGCCCCGGGATCCATGTACACCCTATTGATGACCTTCCCTTCCAATTCTGCCTCTACAATGATTGGAAGATCCGTTCTATCTCTTGACTTTTTTGGGGAGAAACATATGACCTCTTGGTTCCAAGGGGTGATTCTCCTCCTTTTCCTTCTTGGTTCTCTTCCCCCCACACCATGTTGACATTTGATTCTTTCTTGCTTTCTTTCTTCTCCTTGATTTCTTTTACCAAGTGAGCCAGCTCCCTGACTTAACCGCCTCCTCGATCCTTTTCTCCAGCTGATAACAATCGTCAGTTTGGTGCCCTGTGTCATTATGAAAGGCACAGAACTCGGTAGAATCTCTCTTGTTGGCCGGCTTTGCCAGGGGTCAAGGTGGTTTAAAGGAGTATTTGACATCCTCAGTTGATAAGATTTCCTGGGGTGTCTTTGTGAGTAAGGTAAAGATATGTTTATCTTTTTCTCTACTCGACCGCGGGGACCTTCTTTTATCTTCGAACCTTCTTCCCTCGTAGGGTCTGAATGGTCGTCTTTTGGGGAAAGACTGGAAACGAGGTCTCTTAGACGAGGAAGGTTGGTCTCTCCAGCTATCATGCTCTCTTTTCTTCGAGGCCTGTCTTTCTAAAGCCTCTTCTCCTTTGAGGAATGACTCCATTCGCTCAAAGGCTTCCTCCATCGTTTGAGGATTGTTCTCGTGAAACCTTCTTAGCAACTTCTTAGGCCTTATGGCATTCATGAAGGCCGAGGCCCTCATTTTTTCAGTTGCCCCACTATACATCAAACCTTCTCGTTTGAATCTTTCTACAAAGGTTCGAAGGTCTTCATGGTCTTTTTGTTGGATCTGATGCATGACCGTGGCATCCCTTGTACACTTCTTTTGTGGGGTAAAGTTTGACAGGAAACTTTTATACAAGTCATCGAAGGAGGTGATGCTCCTGACCCGGAGCCCACAGAACCATAACCTTGCTGGGCTAATGAGAGTCTGCATGAACATGTGGCAGCACTCTGCATTGTTCCATCTTTCTACTGTGGCGGCTCCTATAAAGACTTGCAAATGATCCTCAGGGTCTTCCGTTCCGTCATACGTCTTGACATTTGGAGGCATTTTTTATCTTGGTTTGGAAGATATAGTTGGCTATTTCGTCGGAGAAGCATGACAACGAGCTTGGCTTGTAGGGCATGGAAGGAGTGTTATTAGTAGCTCCTGCTCCTCTTATGTCTTGGGTAACCGGCTCAGTTTGTAAGCTCTGCCAAGTTTGGTTGTCCAAGAGCTGCTGGCCCAACTGTGTTAGGAGCATAGCCATTTGGGGATTCTGAACACCATATGGCATGCAACCTGGTTGAAGACTGGTGAACGGCGACAAGCTCATGGCCACAGCTCTGCTAGCTAGCGGTATGGACCTGAGCGCTTCTGCAAAGGTCATTTGCGGAGGTGGCGAGACTACCTGAGCCTGTTGAAGGACCTGCTCGACTGTGTAATCAGGATATCTTGGGGAAGGTTGGTAAGGGGAGCCGGAGTGACCGCTCCCTTCCCCAAGTGTACCTTCCGTAGGGAAACGCGTGTTAGGGCTCGAGGAAGCTCGAGTGACACTGGGGGAAGTAGTGGTACACAAAGGAGGAGGCATGGGTGCAAGTGTAACCTCAGGCTCATCATAAGACAAGCGTAACCTCACTCCCTTGGTTTGTTCTTCACGTACGTAGCTATTCAGCAGTTCCCTCAGCTGTATGAAGTTATTTCTTACCCCTTCCGGTGTTATTTCCATGGTGTTTACCGGAAATAGAACCTCGCTGGGTGAGGAAGGCCCAACACGTGTAGTAGGAGGTGTTTGGAACAGTTGAGTACCTCCTGTAGTCGGTACGACATTTAGCCCGTCCGTGTTGCTAGGTGAGCTGCCCATCCCCGGTGTGACAGGGGAGTCGGGCAGGGGAAAGGAACTGCCGGAGACTTGTTTTTGAGAGTGATCCTTTCCGGCCATATGGAAAATGAGAACTTAGGAACAGGGCTGTACTACCACAATGGCTGTTCTAAGTAGCGCAGTCCCACGGTGGGCGCCACTTGTTAAAACAACAAGGATATGGCAGGGAGGAAGGTCTAGAATCGACTCCGGGGGAAGCTCCTTGGCTGGAATCTGCGGACAAAGAACACCGTTAGCCTTAACGCGAGAGGTGGCCTCCCGCGTTTGGACTCCGGCGTGAGAATCAGTGATTGGTTTTTAAGAGTCTTAGCATAAAGGTTTTAGAGTGAGAGAGTGAAGTGTGAATACCTTAGGCTGGCTCAAAGTTCCTCCTTTTATAGACCAAGTGATCTGCCTAAGGAAGTCCCCTCGCCAGCTGTCGCCTTCCCCATCGGGTAAGCATCTTCTATACTGTTGTTTGCTTGCAGGAAAGGCCTTGCCTTTTATGGTAAGTGCACAGGTTTATGTGTCTCGAGGTCTTTACTTGTGCTTTTGGTAAAAGGTCAAGTCAGTTTGACCTTTGTTATACTATTCCCGAGGTGCTACAGTAACGGCAGCTCCCTCATGCTGGTTCAGCTCCTGGTCGGGAGCTAGTTGCCTTACTTGTTCTAGCCTTGCTTTTATTTATGTTTAGTTGGTTATTGTTTATTTGAGCTTCTCGACTTGTCTTTACGTTGTTAGTTAGGGACTTGGTATACATCCGTCATCATCAGTTATATCAGAAGTTCGTATCAAACACTGGAAACCTTTTGAGGATCTGATTCTTTTCTTTACAAGGACAAACTTGTCTAAAAATTATTTTCATAATATTGAAAGTCCAACTTTTATAAAAAGTAATCTTAGATAGATTGATACGGTGTGTTACGGAAAAAAGATGGGGTATATTTAGATCATCATTTTTCCTTATTAATGTTTCTTGTGTTCCTTGTACCCAGGTTCGACTTCCGCTCATTCCATTATTTTCCGCGGCATCCATGTGAAGGGCAAATACGGGTGATGTCGGTTCGTCTTGGATGAGAGGCGAGGTTTTACCGAGTATTCCACTGTCGTGCCTTCGGACGGGTGGATGTCTGGTTTCCGCGCATCTGTGAGAGTCAAGGGGCTGGCGGCGGTCGAGTAGTGGACCTTGGCCAAAGCGCCCAGTGTCACGGTGGTTGCACGTCGTTCCTTTCCATTCAAAAAAAATGTTTCTTGTTTTTTCAATTCATTGTTTTTTATTAATTTTAGATTGTTTTAGTCTCTTAATCTCTTTGCTTATGCAAACGATATGTATGATTTGTTATGGTAAAAGTGGGATGTTTTAACTCTTAACTTCTATGGTTTAAACTTTAAAAGTTTGTAGGTTTCTTTTAACAATAGGTTAATTTATGTGTTTATTTTATTTTAATAAGGATAAAGATGGTAGGTATCATTTCTTGACCCTACAAAAGCCCTGTTAAAAGTAATTTTTTTCTTGATACGTTTGTTTGTTTGTTTGTTATGGTGGTTATATTTGTTATATTAAAGAAAGGAGTTAACCGCAAGATTATCTAATTATGGATAACTTATAGTTATATGATGATAAAAATAGATATAAAAGAACGCAAGATTATCTGATTATGGATAATTTATCTTATAGTTATATGATGATACAAAATAGATATAAAAGAAAGGACATAGTGTATAGAATTTTAATAAGTGACACAACAAATATATTTCACAAGTTTATCTTACTCTTTTTTTATGTTTTATAACTTACATGTAAAAATGGCAAAAGAGAAGGCCCTTTATAATGTCGTCATCATCATACTCAGTAAATCCTATCAATAGCAATGTTAAGGTAGAGTCTGAGAAGGGTAAAATGTAGACACTCTTACTTCTACTCCGTGAGAATAGAGAGGCTATCAACGGTACCATATGATGCATAACACTCAACAATTGGGACAAAAGCCGATTAATGTATGTATCTCCTTGTCTTTCGGATATCAACGCTACCACATGATGCATGATTAACTGTCCATCTCTTTTTAACATAATTTTCACGAAATTAATGAAATGATGTTAAAATTAGTGCACTTTCACTTTTGCCCCCTCACCTGCGAGGGCCCACACATATATACATTATATGCGCATACCGCAAACGTGACGTAACACCTTTATAATGTATTAACCATTATTGTTTGATTTTTTAACATCTAAACATCGTTTCGTAGAATCCTCACTTAAATAGAGAGATTACATAAACGACAATTTATGACAAGCATTTTTTCTTATAAACATCTGACCAATTTATTAAAAAAAATATGTATCTAATAAAATTTGAGTTATTTTTTTTGAATGATCAATTTGGATTACTGACGAACCACTGGAGTATTATCATGCAACCAACGGAATCACCCGAACATATCCATCTCCACTAGGCGTTATGCCTATACACAGTGTTGTAAGAATCGCTAGGCGCTAGTCGGGCGGTGGGGTACCGACTAGCGATTAATCAGGATTAGTAGGGATTAAGCGGAATTAATCGGATTGAGATTTTTATATGTAATTTTTAGTTATATATATACACACACATTTTTGTATGTAGTTATTTAATGTAGACATGTTTTAAGCGCTAATTGACCCATTTTTTAAGTAACTGGCAGAAATTTATAAGGTTTGGTCGAAATTTGGCAAGGATTTGGCCAAAATTTGGCCATAATAGGACCGTCATCGAATGTCTAGCGATTAATCAGCCATTAATTGGTGAACCTTCGATTAGTGATTAATCGGTGACTAATCGGAGACTAGTTGCGTTTTTTACAACCATGCTTATACATAAATTCAGGAGGACATATGGGGAAAAACCCCTTCATGGAAATCAAACCCAGAACCTAGTGTTTCTAAAGCCTTATTACACCCCGAAAATGCTACTAGGCTATAAAGCTATAGGTAAAAAAGTTCGAGTTATTAAATTCTTTTTGAACGGCAAAAAAAAATTGAGTTATTACATGTGTATATGTAAATCTCAAAATAATATACATAGATGACAATCAAAATGATATCCTAGAAAATGGCGTCACTCATACTTGGGTCAGCGGGGTGATGGTATGTGTTGTGTTGGAACAAATAGAGATTTTTACGGGATCACCAAAATAGTCTTTGACCAACTCCATTTTATGGAAAATGAATATTTAATACGTCGAGGGCACGCACACAATTTCTATCTTTTTATGTCTGGTATGGATTTATACTTTTCAGTCAATGGACAGATGACACCTAAGGTAGACGCGATCCCTAACTTTCGGGTCTGACGCATACTCATACTTTTTAGTCAATAGACAAATAACACGCGTCATTATTATTAAGTTTTTTATCATGCGTATAACTTTTTCATACTTTAATATCTTTTAGAAAAAAATATATATTTTTAGGGAGAGGATCAAATAGGAAGTTTGTTTTGGCTAGGAAGGAATGAGGTTGTGACACCTGGCAAAATTGAAATTTGAAGGAGGGTATTTTCGTCAACCATAAATTAGTCTCATGAAACCCTTTTTCTAAAAAAACCCAGTTTTCTCTTTTACAATTCATCTCAGCTCACACCACCATCGTCACCACCACCACCACCACCGTCACCATCACAGCCGCCATCGCCTACCACCACCACTCCATCTCTCGCCGCCACCACAACCCTCCCCGTCGTTCTTCTCTCCACTCTCACTCGCAACACCATTGAATCCGACGACGAACATGTGCGTGACGTCGGCACGTGCTTTGGCTTTGGTGATGAAGAGACTGCAGTTCGATTGAATGATGTTGCAGATGATTAAGCATTGGAGTGTGAAGATAATGTCTCCCAGTTTTTATTAAAAAATTGTTTGTTGAGTGAAATGGTTTTACACGAAAAGATGATTTTGTATGGACTTTTGCAGTAGTTCTTTTAACATTGGTATTGGAAATGACAGGTAAGCTATTTACTTGATGTTGTGTAATGTTTTTAAGGTTTTGACTTATATTGCGTTTTACATATTTTTTGTCTGTTTATGTTTTTGGGTTTGATGAATTAGAAATGAATTTGGTTTGAGTATTCTTTTTGTTTCTCATACCTCCACCAAATGACACTACACATTTTTTATTAATGTTTTTGTGATTTTAAAGTTTTCACTTTGATTGCGTTTTATGTAGTTTTTTCATTTATGTTGAGTTTGATGAAACAGAACTCATAGTGTAGGTCATTTATTATTTTTTTGTTTCTAATATCCTAACAAATGACACGTAATTTTTTATCCATTACGTTTAAAAAAAAATGAAAAAACATAGTTTTTTATCCATTGCGTTTTACAAAAGAATTAAAAACACACTTTTTGGGTGTTTTCTGTCCATTACGTTTTACAAAATAATGAAAAAAACTGTTTTTTACGCATTACGTTTTACGAAATAATGAAAAAACACACTTTTTTGGTGTTTTTTGTCTATTGCGTTTTACAAATAATGAAAAAACACACTTTTTTGTCAATTGCGTCTTACAAAGAACACATTTCTTTTGTGATTTTAGTCCATTGCGTTTTAGAAAGTACACTTTCTATTATATTTTTAATCAATTGCGTTTTAGAAATTAACTTTGTTTTGTGTTTTAATTCATTGCTTTGTAGAAAAAAAACAATTTATTTTATGTTTTTTAGTCCATTGTGTTTTATGATGGTTGGTTGAACTTAAAATGAAACTATATGATAATAATGTTGGAAATAAAGTGTGTTTGAATGAATATACCAAAATGGTAAATCACTTGTCCCACACTGGTGTGGAGACAAAGTATAAGGTTATTTATAAGGTGAAACCTTTGCCTAACCAACATAGCTTTATGACATGTTCTAACATAAGTCCTACGCGCGGGTGTGCAGGGGGTACAAATTGGAAATGGAATTTAATCGAACTCGTGTGCACCCGCACGTCCTGCGGACACGAATGTAGTTCCGAAAACCCGGGTGTAACAACTCGAAAATTCGATTGTTATCTTTAAGTTTGGTTTTACAGTTGTATCTATCTTTTGTATTCCGAGATTCGAGTATAATAAAGTTTATGTTAACTAATTATGGTTTTGTTTTATATCGCATCTAAACGCTTATTGATCTCTTATTTAACGCATCTCATCGCAATCGCAACGCAAATACTTATTTTGTTTATTGGAATTATGTGGTAATATTAGTTATGTGTTTATGTGCTATTTATGTGTTAAGTGTGTTCGTGGTTATGTTTACAATCGCTATCGCATCGCTCTCGCGCTCTCAAATCTCTAACTCGCACTATTATATCAAGTATAACACTTAACGCTTTAATATAACTATATAATACGAACCGAATCACCAAACGAACCCTTAACGCGAAATAAACAAAGAAAACCCAAGGATTGGGTCAAGTTCGCTCGAACTTGGTGATACCAAGTTCGGCCGAACTTGACTGGCCTTGTTAACCTCTCTTAAACCACAAGTTCGCTCGAACTCAACCTCAAGGAGGTCCAGTTCGGTCGAACTTGGCTCTCTTTCTCTCAAAATCCTTCAAGTTCGCGCGAACTTGCATGGAAACATGCAAGTTCGGCCGAACTTGTCTCCGTCAGCTCCTTCTCCTATAAATACCAAGCTTTGTTCTCTCATTTGAACTTGCTGCAAGTTCGCTCAGAGCTCCGAAACCTCAAAACCTCTGTTTTCTAAGTAAGAATCAACCCGATTTCACTGCAACAACGTTTATCAACATTCTACAAAGGTTTACAACGATTTTGGCACAAGGCATAGCCTTCGTTTTGATCAAATCTATTCTGTTTACGAAAATCTTCATCTTTTTACATAAAACTTCAGTTTTTCACTCAGATCTATACTAGATCTGAGCAAAACCTTTCAAAGCATTGATTTTTTTACACCATTTTCGGACTAATGACGTATGTTTCGTTCACTTCTGAGTGGAATGAGGCGTTGTCAAGCTAAATCTCATATCCGGAAGCAACATCGTCACTTTACACAAGCTGGACTAACCCGTACGAACCCACCGGTTCGCCCGGATTAGCCCGAGTTTCTGTAAAATGGCTAAGTTCGCTCCAAAAAGACCTCTCTAGCCTAAGTTTTACTCAGTGGCTTAAGGTTGGAGGAATGGGCACTCGATTTCCTCAGCAAACGACACGAAAACGCAAGATTTTGGACCCGAAAACATTAAGTTTGCTCGAGAATCCCCAGCACACTGGTCAAGTTCAACCGAACTTGCACCCCTATGGGTCAAGTTCGACCGAACTTAGGTCAATCTCACCAAAACCTCTTGCAAGTTCGACCGAACTTAGGTCAATCTCACCAAAACCTCTTGCAAGTTCGCCCGGACTTGCCTAGTTTCTTAGGGAACTATACAAGTTAGCCCGAACTTGCCAAATTAGTAAGGTTTTCTTACAAGTTCGCCCGAACTTGACAAGTTTCTCAAAGAAACTCATCAAGTTCGACCGAACTTGACTTAACTTCACTCAAAATCATGCAAGTTCGCTCGAACTTATGTGTTTACACCAAGTTCGCCCGAACTTGGCTACTGACCAACTCAAACTTCACCGTTTCAGCTTTTCAAAAGACTGATGCACTTCTGTTCGTTTACAGGCTGATCCGGCACACTCCGCAACTCTCCTCAGAATCTCTAAGCTAACTAAAACGCACCCACAGTGAGTATACTTGACCCATTTTCGCTTTAAACACACTTTTTGGGTGTTACATACGTTCAACTATTAAAATCACATCACAATTCAAACTGTTCATCACATGCGAATAATCTGATTGTATATGATCGACACGTGATACTAGAAACATGTGACTAGGACTTGTGTTCGTTAACTTGCCTCCTTAGCTAGTATGGTACTATAGTTTGGCTAACACCCGACAAGGTCTAGTTAGGATGGACGCGCAAGCCTTCTCACGGTAGTTTGCATTAGAAATGAGCCTATGTTATGTTAAGTGTTTTGGTGTATCATGATATGTAATTAGATTGTTTCGTGAATGCTTTTCTCGATTATGCTAGTAGTATTAAAAACTCGTATGCTCACCTTTACTTAATTGTATTGACTTGTATTTTAACGTATGTAACAGGTTAAGGATTTTAGCATTGGACACTTGGATGTTCCATGCTTAGCGTAGTTTAGTTATGTTTGTTTTTGTTTAGAACACTTGTAATAAAATCTAGGGGATATAGAACCCGGTTGAGTTTTATGAGAAATCTCCGTTTTGTAATGATTGTTTAAATGTTACGTTTAATAGTATGGGATATTAAGCAGGTTGTGATATGTTAAATGATTGTTATGGAACATCTCGTGAAATCAATCTGGTCGCCTAGTGCCACTAACCCTGATGTTTCCGCCATCGGTTGGGGTGTGACAGATTGGTATCAGAGCGTCATAATCTTAGGATTATAGGTAGAATTGCCATGATTCGACCTAGTAGCATGTTTAAGTACTCGATTGACCATTATTTGACTTAAATGTTAAACTATTACAAAATACACGCATGGAATCGCTCGTATCTCACAAACGAATGATGAAGTCGAGATTAGGTGTGAAAACCGTGAACTCTCGATGAGATCATTCACTCCGCGCATACTCTATCGCACGAGATACCTTCGTTGAGTTAGGAGTGATATCCAAACCTCGACGAAGAATCTCCATTTCTATCTAGTGGAACGCCCGATGCAGTCGGTGAGCGTAACCACAACTAGGAGTGATGTTATTAAGTTAGGGGTGAAACCCGCACCTTAATAACTGATCACGCCTCTCGATTTTCAATCTCACCAAAGTCTCGATTATACCGATGGTTTAGAACACATATTAACTGGAAGGGTAAACGTCGTTAGCCGCTTGCGGTGAGAACGTTTATCTATTAGGCCAAAGCGTGGGTCCGAATGCAAAGGATAGTCGAACCACTTTGGGTAGTCAACGTCTCAAAACCCCAGACACTCCCAATTGATTTAAGCCTATATCGTTGATTTACGCATCATCGAGTTTATTATTATTTGTGTTTAAAACTTTGAGAATTTTCGCTTTATTCGATTTCTCGCTTTGATGATTTATCATATCATCGATTTCTCGATTTATCGCATTTACGCTCCACCGAATATATGCACAACTCGCGCAACTCTCGTAATCTAAAACGCTAATTAATGCACCAACCAAACTAAAGACGCTTAACTCGCTTACGCTTATGAGGACTAGCGTGTCTCAAACGCGGTATTATCCCAATTATCTAGCTATTATATATATCGCATATATCTCGCTTAAATCTCGCATCTCATACGCGCTACGCATGATATTAATTTAGAGGTGAATACGTGCAAAATGTATGCTTACGTGCTTATGTGATTATGTGCTTACGTGCTTACGTGCTTATGTGCTTAAGTACTTACGTGTTTATGTGCTTGCGTGGATACGTGCTTATGTGTTTTGTGCTTGTATGAATAATAATAATAAATACTTAAACATAACCCTATTATAAGCGAATCTCACCTAATCTAAATCCTTTATGTAGATGGCATCAATGGGGTCTCATACCTGTCGCACCGCTCAGCGCAACAACGCTGACAAACGCATTGCCTCTCTCGTAGCCAAGGAAATGGCTAAGGTTGTAACATTCGTCGTAAGACGGGTTTAAAAAAAAAAACCCGCACCGTTTATTAATCAAGTATTTGGTTAAATGTTCATTTCATATTTATTAGTGTCGACTATTATTTCTTTTCGCAACTAGTAGATGTTATAGAATTAAATCTTAATTAATAAATAATAATGAAAAAGGTAAATTGAAATACACTTCAAAATGATAAAAAAAATAAATAAAAAAAGGGAGAAAACGGGTTTCGAACCCGGGTCTCCCGGATATACACATACACAACATACCACTAGACCGCACACGCTTAATGTGTAGTTTTAAGAACCAAATATTATATATAGTGAACTTACGGTCGCCTGTAAGTTCAAAACCCAAAACCTGCAACCGTCATTTTAAACTGAAATCATGTTTTTCCCGTTCAGCGAATAATCTGGTTCCAATCATTGAAATCTCTAATGGAAACCCAATGAATACATGTGGTAACCGATTGAATTTAATAATGCGATAATCTAGGATTTAAACCGAAATCAAATATTGGTTTTAAAGATTCAAAACCGAAACCGTTTTCTGCGACCAATATATATATATCGAGCTATCACCTGCTTAAACTCGCACAATCACAAGTCCAACGCTCTGCTTAAACACTCTGTTCTTGACGGAAAACAATTTTCTGTTCGCCGGAATCCTCAGTTACTCGCCGGAATACCGAAGAATCTATTCCATTATTGCCTTACTCTATAAATAGGACTTCTAGAGCTCAGACAGAAATCACCCACACTCACCTCAAGCTCCCTGTAGAGCCTCTGTCGCAAGTTAAACTTCGCTGGAATTTTGTGTTGTCGCCGGAATTCCACTGGAGAAGTGAAGATCACGACTGTCTGGTATAACCCTGTTGAATCCTTTCTTTAATGTCTTGTAATCGTCCATTCATAATTTAAAACAAAGAGTTTTAAATCAAACACAGACGAGTTATGTTTCTGGGTTACTTCGATGAAGAAGATGAAGATTAAATAGTTTATATGTATAATTAAAATCGGATAAAATACCGGTTAGACACACAGTCCAGTGGTGGACTATGTGCACTTGAAACATATGGTCCCGGGTTCGAGTTCTGTTTGTGTTCCGATCCACTGAAATAACATACCCTTTTTATAAAAGCCAAATCCTGAAGCATGTGATAAGTGTATAAATATAATAAAAACCGGAATAATAACCAGGTTAGACACACAGTCCAGTGGTGGACTGTGTGCAAAAACAATATGCACGTCGCGGGTTCGAGGCGGGTTGTGTACACCGATTCATCATATTTTAAATTCTTTTAAAAATAAATGATTTTCTGAATAATCTAAATAGTATATAAATATAATTAAAATCAGAAATATTTCGGGTTAGACACGTAGCTCAGTTGGTAGAGCTGCGTGCACGTATACGAGAGGTCACGAGTTCGAACCTCACTCAGCGCATAGAAAACACAGTCTGACCGGTCAAGACCCGGTCAACGATCAATGGTCAAAAAGTCAACCTTTTTATTTCTTTTTATTTATTTATTTAATTGGAAAATTATTTAAAAATACTTAAAAATAAGATTATTAAAGTTAGAAAATTTTCTTAAACTCACAAAAATAAATCTAACAATCCCATTAAGAGCACTAATTAAAAATATTAATCGCAAATAAAATTTATTTATTTATCGAGTTATTATGTTATTATTTAGGTTAGTTTTTCCCTCGTCGGTTGAATCATAATTTCGTGCGCATTCATCATTATGAAGGAACACACCCACTGTGAGTGAATCCTTACAAATTCCCCTTTTTATTCATGTTTTGGGGTGTATCATGTGTCGCTTTAATTATTTCGTTTATTCAAACTTGTGCTATTACCATTATATGACCTAAACTTATGATGTAAATATTGTTTGTTGTGATGCGTGTTTACATTTTGTCAAGTTGCGTGTAAATCATTCATTAGGCCCATCAGTTCCTCGTGGGAGACGAGTTGAACATCGCGTGCCTCATTAGATCGGCTCCGCTTGATTGAGCCTTGATCTCATTGTTCATCATTGGGTGTGTGTGCTTGTGCATTAATTGATATTATGTGTTTTGTGATTAAATTTACATTTACGTTTACTCATATGTGGTTATGCACCTTTTTATAACCAATATAACAAATTCGTTCAAATGTTTTCATAAGATTCACTCGCCAACTTATGTTGACTCAAAACCCCTATTTTTACACATGATACAGGTGATCTAGTTGAGAAAAGAAACACGTAGGATGGCCTAGAAGAATAAACAAGTTAATGCTTTGGAATGGACATTTAGTTTAGTTTTCCTTTGTAATTGTATGATTTTTGTTTAATGGATACTTTAGTTTGTAATTCGAATGAAAATGTATTTGAACAGGTTGTGCTTGTATGTTTATTGTAACTTCTTCTTTAAAGAGAAATAATAAATATGAAACTCTATAGTAAATGTCATGAGCTTTGATGATAACCCAATTATGCCCCGACTACCATTTCCGTTGCGGGTCGGGGTGTGACAAAGGTGATCCCGCAAATTGTTAGCGAAATTCAAGCGGTTAGCAGCAACTCATCTGTTGATTCCAAGAGTGATGCTCCGAAATCCTGCTTCAGCTTCAAGCAGTTCAAGGAGTGTGGACCTCTCACATTCTCAAGCACCGAAGGACCGAGTGCCATGTTCCACTGGTTTGACTCGATCGAGGTTACATTCAGGCAAAGCGGATGCCCTGAGAACCTCCGCACTGTGAATGCCACTGGAGTCTTTCAGTCGAGGGCACTTGACTGGTGGACCGCCGAGCGCAACAGGCGCGGAAATGACGAAGCCTACGGTCTCACCTGGGAGGAACTTAAGGAAATTATGATCAAGGAATTCTGCCCTCCCTGCGAGATTCAAAAGTTGGAAAATGAGTTCTGGAATATCAAGCAGGATGGTTCTGAAAACGCTGGTCTCACTGCTCGCTTCAAACAGTTGAGCATCACCTGTCCCGGTCAGGTTGACACGACCGAGAAAGTGATCAAGAAGTACCTCAACGCCCTGCCCGATTGCGTCGCTAACTTTGTGCAAGCTGCATGCCCTGTTACTATCGAGGAAACTTATTAGCTCGCTGCAGAAATCAACGACAAGCGAGTTCAGTTTGGTTAATAGCAAGGTTACGAACCAGGCCGTTACCGAATCAGAAGCTCCTACTACCGATCAGCCCCGCGAGTTAAAGAACAGTCGCCGTGGTCGCAAGCGAGAAAACCCGAGCAAGAACTTCGCTCTCGCCGCTCCAGCAAACCCACAGCCGCTTCAGTCAACCGCACCAAATGCACCTCCAGCTAAGCGTGCGTATATCAGACCTCACCCACTGTGCCCTAAGTGCACCTATCATCATGTGGTGGGTGGAAACTGCCGTTTTTGCACAAATTGCAACATCTACGGTCACTTTACTATGAGTTGTCGTACCGGCCCGCGTCAGCCAGCTCCTCAGGCTCCAACCGCTCCAGCTTTACCCGTTCCACCTCAGGCTAATCAGCAACAAGCTCCAAAAGCACGTGTGTGCTATGTGTGTGGTGATCCGAACCACTTTGCTAATGACTGCCCAAACCGTACCGTCAAGCAAGAGCCCAACAGCAGCAGCAGCCCCAATAGCAGCCACCACCGCAGCCCCAGCAGCAACAACAAGCTGCGCGTGGAAGGGCTTTTAATTTAAACCACCGCAGGCCAAGAATGACAACAATGTTGTCAATGGTACGTTTCTCGTTAGTGGTATTTATGCTTCATGTTTATTTGATACTGGTGCCGATAATTGTTTTGTATCGTTAGAATTCGAAAAGGTTTTAAAATGTAAGCGCGCTAAACTCCCAAAGACTTTCGATGTCGAAGTCGCCACCGCAAGAACCATTACCGTTAATTCCATCCTACGTGGTTGTAATCTCGATCTCAACAACCATGTCTTCTCGATCAATCTCATACCTATGCAATTAGGTAGCTTCGATATCATAGTAGGCATGGATTTTCTTCGTGAGAAACATGCTGAAGTTGTATGCTTCGATAAGATGATTTGTTTCCCTCTTCCAAATGGTGATCAACTCCATGTTTATGGTGAAATTCCCTCAAAGAAGTTGATGCTTTTGTCATGTACTCGAGAACACAAATGCTTGCAAAAGCGATGTGTTGCCTTCCTTGCCCACATTGTGAATCCGGAGAAAGAAAAGAAGACTTATAAAGATGTTCCCGTTGTTTGTGAATTTCCTAAAGTCTTTCCCGACGATTTACCCGGTTTACCCCTACTCGAGATGTTGAATTCCGTATCGATTTGATTCCAGGCGCTACTCCCGTTGCTAATCTCCTTATCGCCTCGCACCATCCGAGATGCGCGAGCTATCGAGCCAACTTCAAGAGCTTCTTGATAAAGGCTTTATACGCCCGAGCACTTTGCCATGGGGCGCACCCATCCTGTTCGTGAAAAAGAAGGATGGATCGTTCCGAATATGCATCGATTATCATGAACTTAACAAACTCACGATAAAGAACCATTATCCTCTTCCTCGTATCGACGACTTATTTGATCAGCTTCAAGGTGCTACTTGTTTTTCTAAGATCGATTTACGTTCCGGCTATCATCAGTTGCGCGTGTTGGAAGAAGACATTCTGAAAACCGCCTTTCGTACCCGTTATGGCCATTTCGAATTCGTGGCCATCCCTTTTGGTCTTACAAATGCACCCGCAGTCTTCATGGATTTGATGAACTGTGTGTGTAAAGCCTTCTTGGATTGCTTTATTATTGTTTTCATCGACGATATTCTCATTTACTCGAAATCGAGAGCCGAACATGCGCGTCATCTTCGGTTGATTCTCGAACTTCTCCAAGGTAATCGTCTTTATGCAAAGTTCTCTAAATGTGAATTCTGGCTCGAAGAAGTCCAATTTCTCGGCCATATCATTAATAGTCAAGGAATTCATGTCGACCCTACGAAGATCGAAGCCGTCAAGAGTTGGATTACACCGAAGAATGCGTTCGAAATCCGTTCATTTCTTGGATTGGCGGGTTACTACCATTGATTCATCGCCGACTTTTCAAAAATCACCGTTCCGCTTACCGCTTTAACTCATAAAGACAAGCCTTTCGTTTGGGAAACTAAACAAGAGGAAGTTTTTCAAACTCTCAAGCGTATGCTATGCAATGCTCCCGTTCTCGCCTTACCCGACGGAAACAACGATTTCGTTGTTTATTGTGATGCCTCTAATCTTGGCCTTGGTTGTGTGCTTATGCAACGGGACAAGGTTATCGCGTACGCGTCTGGACAACTCAAGATCCATGAGAAGAACTACACAACCCACGATCTCGAACTCGATGCAGTTGTTTTTGCATTAAAGATATGGCGACACTACCTTTATGGTACAAAGTGTACGGTCTTCACCGACCATAAGAGCCTACAACATATCTTTAATCAAAAAGAGCTAAACATGCGTCAACGCCGATGGGTTGAACTTCTTAATGATTATGACTGCGAGATACGCTACCATCCCGGCAAAGCAAACGTCGTCGCCGATGCTCTTAGTCGACGAAGCTATGTGTATAGTATTCATGACTCTCAAGCTTGTGCTAAACTTGAAACTCTCATCCGAGCCGCTCAACATGCATGTTTGAACGAGAATACCTTGGAAGATGAAATGAAATGTGGTACCGAACTCAGCTCGTATCTAAATGCACCCGCGGTCTTCATGGATTTAATGAACTGTGTGTGTAAAGCCTTCTTGGATCGCTGGGTTATTGTTTTCGTCGACGAATGCCTTTTGGTCTTACAAATGCACCCGCGGTCTTCATGGATTTGATGAACTGTGTGTGTAAAGCCTTCTTGGATCGCTTTGTTATTGTTTTCATCGACGATATTCTCATTTACTCAAAATCGAGAGCCGAACATGCGCGTCATCTTCGGTTGATTCTCGAACTTCTTCAAGGTAATCGTCTTTATGCAAAGTTCTCTAAATGTGAATTCTAGCTCGAAGAAGTCCAATTTCTCGGCTATATCGTTAATAGTCAAGGAATTCATGTCGACCCTACGAAGATCGAAGCCGTCAAGAGTTGGATTACACCTAAGAATGCATCCGAAATCTGTTCATTTCTTGGATTGGCGGGTTACTACCATCGATTCATTGCCGACTTTTCAAAAATCACCGTTCCGCTTACCGCTTTAACTCATAAAGACAAGCCTTTCTTTTGGGAAACCAAACAAGAGGAAGTTTTTCAAACTCTCAAGCGTATGCTATGCAATGCTCCCATTCTCGCCTTACCCGACGGAAACAACGATTTCGTTGTTTATTGTGATGCCTCTAATCTTGGCCTTGGTTGTGTGCTTATGCAACGGGACAAGGTTATCGCGTACGCGTCTCGACAACTCAAGATCCACGAGAAGAACTACACAACCCACGATCTCGAACTCGGTGCAGTTGTTTTTACATTAAAATATGGCGACACTACCTTTATGGTACAAAGTGTACGGTCTTCACCGACCATAAGAGCCTACAACATATCTTTAATCAAAAAGAGCTAAACATGCGTCAACGCCGATGGGTTGAACTTCTTAACGATTACGACTGCGAGATACGCTACCATCCCGGCAAAGCAAACGTCGTCGCCGATGCTCTTAGTCGACGAAGCTATTTGTATAGTATTCATGACTCTCAAGCTTGTGCTAAACTTGAAACTCTCATCCGAGCCGCTCAACATGCATGTTTTAACGAGAATACCTTGGAAGATGAAATGAAATGTGGTGCCGAAACTCAGCTCGTATCTAAATCTGATGGTATTTATTACTATCTCAATCGCATTTGGATTCCAAGTCGTGATGATCTTCGTAATTTGCTAATGACCGAAGCTCATAAATCTCGATATTCCATTCACCCCAGGGCCGAAAAGATGTACCAGGACCTTCGTCCTAAGTACTGGTGGCTGGGCGTGAAAAAGGATATCACCTTGTACGTCTTGAAGTAACTTGCTCGAAAGTTAAAGCCGAACATCAAAGGCCCTCTGGCTTACTCGAACAACCCGAAATCCCGATGTGGAAGTGGGAGAGTATAGCTATGGACTTCGTTACCAAACTCCCTTGCACTTCATCCGGTCATGATAGCATTTGGGTTATCATTGATCGTCTTACAAAATCTGCGCACTTTATAGCTATACGAGAAGACTTTAAGGTAGAACGATTAGCACGAATCTATACCGACGAAGTCATTTGTCGACACGGACGCCTCATGACATTATCTCTGACTGCGACGGTCGCTTTACCTTGCGTCTCTGGGACAATCAGCTCTCGGTACTAAGCTTAACCTTAGTACTGCTTTTCACCCTCAAACCGACGGTCAGGCTGAGCGCACGATCCGCACCCTCGAAGACATGCTTCGTGCGTGCATCATAGATTTTGGTGGTAATTGGGATACGCATTTACCTTTAATTGAATTCTTGTACAATAATAGCTATCATTCTAGTATTCAAATGGCTCCATTTGAGGCACTGTATGGAAGAAAATGTCGATCGCCTATTGCATGGCACGGGATCGGAGAAACAGAAATCACCAGTCACGAGCTAACTCAAGAAACGACCGACAAGATTCTCCAAATCAGAGACAATCTCCTGAAAGCTCGGAGTCGTCAAAAGAGTTACGCCGAGAAACGCCGCAAGCCCCTGCAGTTCGAAGTAGGAGATCACGTTCTCCTAAAGGTTGCACCTTGGAAGGGAGCGGTCCGCTTCTGCAAGAAAGGAAAGCTAGCGCCACGATACGTTGGACCCTTTAAGATTCTGGAAAGAATTGGGAAAATGGCCTACCGACTCGAGTTACCAGAGGAACTCAACAACGTACATCCGACTTTCCGCGCGTCTAACCTCAAAAAGTGCTTAGCCGAAGAGAATCTTCATGTGCCCCTCGAAGATCTGCAAATCAATGAGACGCTCCATTTCATGGAAAAACCAGTTGAGATCATGGATCGAGAAACCAAGAAACACCGACGCTCTCGCATCCCTAGCGTGAAGGTCCGATGGGAAGGCAAACGCGGCGCCGAGTTCACCTGGGAACTCGAAAGTGATATGAAAACGAAATATCCGCATTTCTTTGTTACAGCTACTACTTAATTTCAGGACGAAATTCCCTAAAGTAGGGGAGACTGTAACAACTCGAAAATTCGATTGTTATCTTTAAGTTTGGTTTTACCGTTGTATCTATCTTTTGTATTCCGAGATTCGAGTATAATAAAGTTTATGTTAACTAATTATGGTTTTGTTGTTATATCGCATCTAAACACTTATTAATCTCTTATTTAACGCATCTCATCGCAATCGCAACGCAAATACTTATTTTGTTTATTGGAATTATGTGGTAATATTAGTTATGTGTTTATGTGCTATTAATGTGTTAAGTGTGTTCGTGGTTATGTTTACAATCGCTATCGCGCTCTCAAATCTCTAACTCGCACTATTATATCAAGTATAACGCTAACGCTTTAATATAACGCTTAATATAACTATATAATACGAACCGAATCACCAAACGAACCCTTAACGCGAAATAAACAAAGAAAACCCAAGGATTGGGTCAAGTTCGCTCGAACTTGGTGATACCAAGTTCGGCCGAACTTGATTGGCCTTGTTAACCTCTCTTAAACCACAAGTTCGCTCGAACTCAACCTCAAGGAGGTCCAGTTCGGTCGAACTTGGCTCTCTTTCTCTCAAAATCCTTCAAGTTCGCGCGAACTTGCATGGAAACATGCAAGTTCGGCCGAACTTGTCTCCCTCAGCTCCTTCTCCTATAAATACCAAGCTCTGTTCTCTCATTTCCATGCAAGTTCGCACGAACTTGTCTCCCTCAGCTCCTTCTCCTATAAATACCAAGCTCTGTTCTCTCATTTGAACTTGCTGCAAGTTCGCCCAGAGCTCCGAAACCTCAAAACCTCTGTTTTCTAAGTAAGAATCAACCCGATTTCACTGCAACAACGTTTATCAACATTCTACAAAGGTTTACAACTATTTTGGCATAAGGCATAGCCTTTGTTTTGATCAAATCTCTTCTGTTTATGAAAATCTTCATCTTTTTACATAAACTTCTGTTTTTCACTCAGATCTATACTAGATCTGAGCAAAAGCTATCAAAGCATTGATTTTTTACACCATTTTCGGACTAGTGACGTATGTTTCGTTCACTTCTTAGTGGAACGAGGCGTTCTCAAGCTAAATCTCAGATCCGGAAGCACAAGGACGACATCGTCACTTTACACAAGCTGGACTAACCCGTACGAACCCATCGGTTCGTCGGATTAGCCCGAGTTTCTGTAAAATGGCTAAGTTCGCTCCAAAAAGACCTCTCCAGCCTAAGTTTTATTCAGTGGCTTAAGGTTGGAGGGATGGGCACTCGATTTCCTTAGCAAACTACGCGAAAACGCAAGATTTTGGACCCGAAAACATCAAGTTCGCTCGAGAATCCCCAGCACACTGGTCAAGTTCGACCGAACTTAGGTCAATCTATCCAAAAACTCTTGCAAGTTCGCCCGGTTGCCTAGTTTCTTAGGGAACTATACAAGTTAGCCCGAACTTGCCAAATTAGTAAGGTTTTCTTACAAGTTCGCCCGAAGTTGACAAGTTTCTCAAAGAAACTCATCAAGTTCGACCGAACTTGACTCAACTTCACTCAAAATCATGCAAGTTCGCTCGAACTTGTGTGTTTACACACAAGTTTGCCCAAACTTAGCTACTGACCAACTCAAACTTCACCGTTTCGGCTTTTCGGAAGGCTAATGCACTTCTGTTCGTTTACAGGCTGATCCGACGCATTCCGCAACTCTCCTCAGAACCTCTAAGCTAACTAAAACGCACCCACAATGAGTATACTTGACCCATTTTCACTTTAAACGCACTTTTTGGGTGTTACATACGTCCAACTATTAAAATCACATCACAATTCAAACTGCTTATCACATGCGAATAATCTGATTGTATATGATCGACACGTGATACTAGAAACATGTGACTAGGACTTGTTTTCGTTAACTTGCCTCCTTAGCTAGTATGGTACTATAGTTTGGCTAACACCCGACGGGGTCTAGTTAGGATGGACGCGCAAGCCTTCTCATGGTAGTTAGCATGAGAAATGAGCCTATGTTATGTTAAGTGTTTTGGTGTATCATGATATGTAATTAGATTGTTTCGCAAACGCTTTTCTCGATTATGCTAGTAGTATTAAAAACTCGTATGCTCACCTTTACTTAATTGTATTGACTTGTATTTTAATGTATGTAACAGGTTAAGGATTTTAGCATTGGACGCTTGGATGTTGCATGCTTAGCGTAGTTTAGTTATGTTTGTTTTTGTTTATAACAGTTGTAATAAAATATAGGGGATATCGAATCCGATTGAGTTTTATGAGAAATCTCCGTTTTGTAACGATTGTTTAAATGTTACGTTTAATAGATGGGATATTAAGCAGGTTTTGATATGTTAAATGATTGTTATGGAATATCTCGTAAATCAATCTGGTCGCCTAGTGCCACTAACCCCGATGTTTCCGCCATCGGTTGGGGTGTGACACCGGGTCCGCGTGTTGCTGGTTTTTAACTGCAGTTGTTGCTTCATTGCGTTTTTTTTACTTGTTTTTTTAACTGCAGTTGTTGCTTCAATGCGTTTTACAGTACTTTAACTACAGTGTTGTTGCTTCATTGCGTTTTTTTTACTTGTTTTTTTAACTGCAGTGTTCGCTGCGTTTTACAGTACTTTAACTGCAGTGTTGCTTCATTGCGTTTTACAGTTTACTTAACACTGCGTTTGCAGATTACAGATGTTGCGTCTGCTTAGGTTCGCTCACTGTGTTTTTTTAACTGTTCGTTCACTGTGTTTGTTGTTCATTGCGTTTTACGCATTTTGGGTTATCGAAAACTTTTTTTCGAAATATAGCAATAGCATACTCGTTTTAAAAATAAAAAAACGCTTGTTTTGGTGTAATTTTTATAAAAAAATAATGTCGTATGAAAGAGTTATTAACGTTTAAAAAATGAGGGGGAATTGGAGGAGAGAGAAACTATTACCTTGGATTTACTAGAATGCCCTTACAAAACCCACGCGCCTCCTCTTTTTTATTCAATTTAATTCATTTAATCTTAACCATTGATTACTAAATGGATGGACTAGATTACTTCATATCCTTTCTAGTGATAGAAACTTCCTATTTTATCCTAACCTTAGGGTTTTATATAAAGAATACACCAAATTATGGATAATAAAATTCTCTTTTATTTGGTGCAAAAAATTTTTTAAAAAAATATTAATGTATAAAAATTATGCTTGTTTAAAAATCATGGTGAAAAAGTAAAAAAATAAATAAAACTAAAGATGATGACACGTGTCATATTGGCTGAAAAGTACGAGTCTGTGCCAGATGGGAAAGTTAGTGATTGCGTCTACCCCAGACGCATTCAGTGTTCATTTTTTCATAAAATGGACTTGGTCAAAGACCATTTTGATGATTTTTCCGATTTTTACCCATCCACAATAGTATGGAATTAGCTGATTTTGGAGACGACGTGGTACTATTGGAGTTCTTCACCATTTGGTGATGTTTTTAGGGAGTAGTTTTTTGTGTATGAACGGCGAAAAAACCAAAGTATGTGAAGGGAGGGAGGATAGATGAGAAATATTCAATTTTGAGGATTATGAGTGAAGCATGAGAGATAGTGTATAGGACTATAGGGTAACGGCCAAAACACCCCGTTTTTAGGCGGTGGATGTTTTTGTTATTGTATTTGCTCTAAAAGATTTTAATCCTAAAACGACACAACCTCATTTTGGTTACATGTGACTGGCCAATGACAGTTTTTAATTGTCGAAAATCGCATTACGGCGATTTTAAGCACTAAAAAACCTTGCAAATAGCGACAGTAATGTTCATGTGGTTTCTTTAGGTTGTGTTATATTTTGATAGTGATTTTCTTTGAATATAAATAGGTTAAAATGCTAATAAGTCTCCATATTACCCTTTGTTTGTCTTGGGTGTACATGGTTCAAAAGCTCCAAGAAGAACCAATCTACCTGTCAACAGTAAAAACAAGATAATAGCATTGAAAGTGAGAACCCATCGAACAATCTTATTGTTATATCAGATACCATATCATATATAATATCATTATATTATTATATATGTGTCCACAAATGAACTAGCTAGCAACAGCTTCATAACTTTGTTAAAAGGGCACGTTAACTCTCTTAATTACTATATCTTAATTGAATGTCTATATCAATGATGTCACCATGCATGCTTCTCTATATATAATATCTTGATTCTCTTTGATTCTATTTCTACCTTCTTTATCTTCTACAAGCAAAATCATTTAATCATCACGCAATAAAATCAAGCTATAGCTAGGTGGAGTACCGAAGATTGGAAGGGATCATATCATCTCTTTTATGGGTTCGTCGGAGAAAGAAACAAACCCGAAGACGATGAAGGGATTGATTGCATTGTGTGGATCGTTCTTGATAACTATGGTTGGTGGCTTTGTTTTGCTCTTATGGGAAATAAAGTATCATCCTAGTAACAGCCAACTATGGATGGTTCCTTTTGGCCTCATCATGTTCCTAACGCCGGTCTTGGCATGTCTCGCCAGTTTCCTATCCGACGCCTTCACACCAACCAATCCCCAACATGCATAGGTCGCTTTTCATTCACGAGTCTCGTTTGTTAAAAACGCGCGATGACATCGATGACTATGGGGTTGAATGAATAATTTCATTTGTGTATATTTAAGTTGGTAGAATATATATTTGTTTGAAATTAAAGAAAAAAACAAGTGAAGTTGTGTTCTTTAATTTTGTTTAATGTAGTTGAGAAGTTTGTGGTGGAGAACAAGACAATATATTATATATCGACAAATGTGATGATGGCACATAGGTTTATGACATCGATAAATGTGATGATGGCACATAGGTTTAACATCAATGGATCAAACCTTCACTAGTGAATATATGGATATTATTAATTACCTGGCTAGTTTGAAGCCTGCCTTGGTGATCACTTATATTTTTTTAGATAAGGCTAACAATGAGTTAGTTTAATGAATGACAATATGTCTGGTATGTTATTAAAAAAGAGAGTTTTAAATTACTATTTAATTTATCTAATAACAAATTTATAGTATTAAACTGTGACATTGGATTTAAATAATCACAACTTTTACCAATTGACCGATAGTACTTTCAACTTTCGATTTGTACCAAACCACTCACAACTTTCAAATTATTTTCCCCTGGCACTCCAAAACTAAATGAACACTAATCCTTGCTGATGTGGCACTTTTGTGGTGACGTGGCATATGACGTGATATTTTTTGATGACGTGACATCTGATTTGGCTTTTTTGATAATATGGTAGCTGACGTGGTGTCTGACATGGCTTATGATGACGTGCAGCTGGTGTGGCACTAGTTTGGTGATGTGACAGTTCATGTAAGCAAAGTGGGTTAGTTTGGGAGTGTTGTAAGAAGATAATTGAAAGTTTAGAGTGGTGTGGTACATATCGAAAGTTGGAAGTGTTATCGGCTAACTGGTGAAAGTTGGGGTTATTTAAATCCAATATCCCTATATATTAAATCTAAAATACATTCTTGTTCTCCTTTCTTCAAATAAGGTATATTATTGTAACTATTGGGATTACCTAGCTGGTATTGATTTAGTTCGTTACGACATCATTATGGTACGAATACTCGATATAATCTACGATACCAAATTTGAGTATGACTTTGTTTTCAATCAAATTATATCAATGGATAGTTGCGTATTCAGATTTTTTCTTAGAAGTTAACGAACACAAGTTATTATAGAAAAAAATTAAATTAAATGAAAATTAATTAGGTTAAAGGTATATATTATTTACAGAAACTAAAACTATAAAAAACACTGTTTACATCGACCAGCGGGATAGAAATAAACAATGTATTTTATGTACACCTTATTTTATATTATTTATTTTATAGATGCATTAAAATGGGCAATAAATTAATTCGTCTGAGGTCATACTTCAGTGGGCCTTTATAGTTAATTATGGTGACATGGGTTGGGTTGAAAGTTAAAAGGCTAATTTATATTATAGTGGGCTTGTCTTATGCTACTGTTAGAGATCCAAAACGGTAGGGTCGGACTTTAAAAATCCAAATCGGTGGAAGACGGACTCTTAAAAATCCAATATTTTACAAAAAAAAAACAATTTTTCCATAAAACTAAAACTACGCACGAATAATCGGCAGGGGCCGGGGCACCCCCAAGCCTCCGTTATCCTCCGCCCATGAGAATGTGGGGCTGACAACTTCGCTTTCAGCAACAAGCATCGTGGGTTTGAAGGGAAGACGGCAGCCTTTGGCTTGCTGTGGCACGTGCGAGTAGAAGAACGCAACTATTGCAACAAGTACTTATTTATTTCCGTTTTCATGAACGGCTAGTTCGTTTTATGTGATCACAATTGAGTGTAGTATTTGATTATGTAATTGTATTTCATTTTATTTATTAACTTTGCTAAACATGAATGTGTTCTTATTATTTTTACCAGTAAATAATTTGAGTGTTTATGTGTTTATTTTTAGGGTTTTAAGATAGACTTTTCTTTTTTTTTTTGAACGGCAAATTTGGATCACTGACGGACCACCGGAGTATCATCGTGCCACCAGCGGAACCACCCGATCATATCCATCTCCACTAGGCAATAATGCCTCACCAATTCAGGAGGAAACCCAATAAATATAGGAAAACCCCCCTTGTGGGAATCGAACCCAGGACCTATTGGTCCGAAAGCTTTATCCCACCACCAAGATGCAACTAGGCTACAAAGGCTATAAATTTATATTCGTAATCTGTCTGCCATTAGTTTTCCAGTCATTAACTATCATGATGCTATGTGAATTTATAGAGATCACGTCCGTAATTGTTTAGACAACATCCTAGCTTAGTAACTCGGCTGGATTCCTTAGTCTTGTGATTGTTATTCTCCTTCGTTCCATACACCGAACAAAGTTGTCTATGTAGCTTGTTAGGAAACCAAAGTAAATTCGATTATAGTGTTATACATGGTGGCACCAAATATGAACATGAATGTGATCATTTGTTTCTCATCTTGTATTTTTGTCTTATGTTGTTCATTTTTCTTAGTTAATTGCAATTCAGGTTAATATTAGGTTGGTTCAACCCAATTAAATCTTTTGAGTTTTACTTTTTTTGTAATCAAGCAAAACGTGTAATAGATAGCACATGCTCCTCGTGGATACGAGAGCCCACTTACCTTATCTATGTAGGTTAATCAGGTTTTTGCATGACTTGAACAACGATAATAAAAATGGCATTGTTGATGAGAAGCCAATGCCGTATAGTATATTAATGTAGTTGTCATGGGTTAACAAAATATTATAATAGCAAAGTCACCTTTCATCTATTTTGATTTGCTCAACGTAATAAGAAATAATATAAATATTTCTTAAGCTAAAATTATGTGACCTTAATCAAGTTTGATTATTAATGTTTATTTTTATATCTAATTTGATCATTTTAGTTCGTTTTCATCTTAACCCAGATGACAATAAAATCACATCAAAGAATCATATTTAATAATAATATTGATGCATTTTTTTATAGTTAATCACAACTATGTGATTTCATACATAGCTCTCTAAACTTACAAAATTATATATTTTCCTAAATCATGCATGAAAAGCATTGCATATTGTGTTTTAAACACTTGTGTTTTAGAATATAACTTCAAGTTTAAAAGAGGATATATGAAATTATCCGTTTGAATACAAGGTTATTTTAACCTATTATACCACTTCTGAAAAATAAAATATGCAATAATTTATCTCATATATTAAAAGGCCAAGTTTGTGAATAGTAGAATAGCACCTTATCCACTCAAAGCTTGCCAAGTGGCAAGTTTTTTTTTATTTATACATCTTCTATCAAAATATTGGTACGGTCCTGTTCGGTCTTATCTTATATATTAAAAAGCCAAATTTGTGAATAGTAGAATAGCACCTTATCCACTCAACGCTTGCCAAGTGGCAAGTTTTTTTTTTTTCATTTATACATCTTTTATCAAAATATCGGTACGGTCCTGTTCGGTCTCGGTACATGAAGGTAAAAACCGACACCAGCCTGTTACAAAAAAATCAAAAGTCGGTACCGAATTGATATTGAAAATTTTTAGTTCGGGAAATTTGGCACTCCTAACCAATACCATTTGCTCATCACTTATCACAGGTACCGTACAAATACCAACAGTATCGTACAACTTTTTTTATTGATTTTCTTCAACTTTTAATGTTTTCTTTATTTTATTTTCAGGGCTAGGGATGAGCTCGGTGCCAACCGATGGTCCGATACTAAATCGGTAGTGGTACCGAAAATACCGGTTGCGGTACATGTATATGAAGGTAAAAACTGGTAGCAAGGTACCTGGAACGCCAAAAGTTGGTACCGAATTGACTTAAAATCTTCCGATTCAGGAAATTCGTTACCTTTTTATAATTTCCTAACTATAAATTAGCAACAAGTATATGTTTTATGTTGTTGTAACATATGCATTGGGAACTTTAAAAAAAATGCACTTTTTTTACTTTTAACCCTAAGATTTCAATCTTTTATATTTTAACCCTTTGACTTTTTTACTTTAACAAAAAACTTTTCACATTTTGCAATTTCACCCACAACACTTTTCTATTTTCAATTTTGGTCCCCCTTTATTTTTATATTTCACAAGTTTTTCGTTTTAAGTTTCGTTGTAATTTTTCCGAGTCAATACGCCACAACGTGCGTGTATGGTTCAACGTTTTTTGGTCAGTTTTTCCCGTTTGACAGACAGTTGCAACACGTCTATTTTTCTTCGTTCGACAAATTCGTCGCAACACGCGGGTCCTGGATTTACTTAGTTATTCGTTTCTACGTTTTATATTTATCTCTACTTTTTTTGTATTAACATGCTGCGACGGGCGGGCGCGGTTCAACGATTTTACGTCTATTTTTCATTCGGTGTTATTTTTTACTTTCTTATTTATTTTATTTTTAAGAACTCTTCTGATGTTAGCGGCCGCTGGCAATGTTGTGGCATTAGTGGTACTTGGCATGATTTTACGAATATATTTAACCTATTAAGTTGGTTACTAATAATTTGTTGTGACTTTACAACTATATCTCCTTTACCTAAAAAAACCTGTTTTTTATGTGCATATTTTTAAGTATATATCCATATAAATTCGATTTGCTTTACGTTTCGGCATAAACTTTTTATGGAAACGAGTCTGGTTAAATATAATACGTTTTCATTAAAAAAATTACTTACATATTTTTATATACGTGTATTCGAGTTGGTGAAAGTTTCGACGTAAACTTTTTGGAAAACGAGTCAGGTCAAATATAATATGTTTTCATGATTTTTATGAATGTTTTGTAAAAAAAATTTTCGATCCAAGTGGAGTCAAATTGCAGTTTCTTTTTTTCCCTTTTTAAAGCTCTAATTAATCTCTTTTGATTATACGTGTTAGCATTTTCGTTATAACTGTTACATTTTCTATGTATGACTCGGGCCACATATAATATGTTATATTTATACGGTATGTTTTGATTCAATCGCAATGCTTATATAGGTTGCACTGCGTTCAACAATATACGTCGAAACACGTGTTTTCATATGATTAACAGATCACATAAAGTTCGGACTAATCCATTCGATGTTTGACGCGCGGGTCTTATTACTAGTTCTTTTAAATATATAATAGTTTTAAAAAATCATGTAGCGTATGCAAATCACTATAGAGAAATTTCAAAGTTCGTTTTATGTGTTTAACACGACTTAAATCGATACAATGTTCTATAATTACCGTTGTCCACCTTTCTTAATATAAAGTTATCATCTTATTGAAACTTTGGTTAATTTTAGAGCCCATACCTCAGTTGGTAAAAAAAAATAATAATCTTGAACTACATAAGACATGCATATATTTAGCACCATTGGTTAAAAAAAGGAAACATAAACTTGAACTAAATTAGAATTGGCATGTGGCGTAAAAATTGGAGACCTCTGCACTCACTAACTTGTCTTTTTTCCGTACTTCTTCCTATCTCAAGTCCTATGTCCTAACTCCATATTCATTTACACATTTCTTTTCTTTTACTTTTTTCAACTCACAATAAATCCTATGTCCTAACTCCATATTCATTTACACGTTTCTTTTCTTTTACTTTTTTCAACTCACAATAAAATTAGAAAGGAAAGTAATCATGTATAATTAGAGGCTCATTATGTAAATATTAGAGGTAATATTGTGAAAAAAATAGGTGTTATAAATACTCATCCCTAACAACATTTCAACACAATCACAATTACACACACATAAAGGTGTTTTATTTGGTATCAGAGCCAAGCCACAGTCTCAACACTGCCGTGCCACCGTCTCAGCATCGTCATCCCACCATCATTTGACCACCGGGCGACACTCTCCGACGATACTCACATATCCGGCTACAATGCCATTGGCGACACTCACAACTCTCACAACAAGTGCGTTGGCGACACTATCTCAGCTTACACAAGATTATGACAACAATCATAGCTTTTACCTTAACTGAAAGGGCTTCTTAGTATTCACAAAATTATGCCTTTACTCTATCTCCAACAAGTTATGGCTACCGGAAAAACCATGCTCGAGCTTTTCCTAATCACCTATAATATGTTTGGTTACATTGATGGTTCCATTTCGTGTCCAAGTCCCCCACTATTACTACCATATCTGAATCCTCATTTGCTGTTACATCAAATCCCAACTATCAAACCTGGATTGCAAACGATGCTCATGTTCACATGATCATCATCTCCACTATCTCGGAAGCATCGTCTGCTTATGTTCAAGGAACCACTACTCGTGAACTGTGGGATTCTCGTGCTAGTAGTATGCTTCCCACACAACTTTAAGGAAATACACACTCAAAACACACCTTCTCAAGCTAAAAATGAAAGGGGACGAAACAACCATAACTTACCTTGGTCGTGCACAAGAGATAGCATCAACACTTGCAAATATTGGTGAGCCTATGAAAGACAAAGATTAGGTTCTACAAGTGATAAATGGATTACGTGACGAGTATAATGGTCTTAAAACAAATGTACTGGCTCATCTGACTCCCTTAGCTTTCAATGAACTATTTGATCTACTTATAGGCCACAACTACATGGTTACAAAACCTTCATAGCATAGTGATACTGCAACATTCACTACCACAATTTATGCTCAACCCCCACAAACGCTTCAAACTTTACAACAAATAACTTTTAGTAGGTTATCAACTAATTCCAGTTGTCTCTTCAGCAACTCAACCACCTCAAGCCCACTAGATGGCTCATCCTCCAATTAACTATGGTCACAACAATAGAGGACACTGAGGTGGCTATTGTGGAGGATATAACAACAACGATGGAAACACTAACATTGGAAATTACAATAGTAACTTCAGAAGTGAAGGTCGGGGCCGTGGTGACAACCCTAGTCAATTTTTGTGGACCTCTTCACAAAATACGGTTTACGGTTCTTGCAACCATTGTGGAATTGGACATCTCCTGTCTGACTTCGCTAACCATAATCCATGCACATGCATACTATATGGATTATAAGTCTCAACTAGGATAACCCAGAGGTTCTACCTGGTTTCCTGATACTAGAGCCACCAATCATGTCATACTAGATTTGACAAGTATGGACAATTCTATGGTCTGTTTAGACATTAATGTTTTCTTTGAATTGGTTCATCATTTTTTTCCCTCAAACAATTCATTCAACATACCTAACATTCTTCATGTTCCTGACCTTAAAAAAACAACTTCTATTTGTCCAACGGTCTGTTTAGACATTAATGTTTTCTTTGAATTTCGCTTTCCTTTTTTTGTTTGACACACATTACCGTCCTCAACGGGTCCCAGTGAAAATGGTCTTTACACTCTTCGTCTCCACTTCTCCACTCTATCAATAAGCACAGATTCTCTGACACCCACACATCTTCTGATGTCTTGCATCAAAGACTTGGTCATCCACACGAGGATCTTTTCAATTTTATGATTTTTAGTTATTCTTTACATGTAACCAAGACATCTAGTTGTATTTCGTATACTACTTGTCCAATGGGCAAGTCCACTAAGATGCATTTACCTGTTTTCAATTTGTGTAGTGCACATTACTTGATCTTTTTGTGATCTTTGGCTGCCTGCGAATGTTTTATCTGCTGATGGTCACCGATACTTTATGCTTTATGTTGATCACTACTCGCGTCATATTTGGATCTTTCCATTGATAAGCAATCTGATGTTTACAAAATATTTACAAATTTTGTTCACATGGTTGAACGTTGTTTAACAAAAAATCAAACAAGTCCAAACAGACTAGGGTGGGGGTTAATTCCGCCGCTTGGAAAGTTTCTTTCAGTCTCTGGGTATAATCTATTGTTTATCTTGTCCATACACAAGCAAACAAAATGGATTCACTGAGCCCCTACATCGCCAAGTTGTCAAGACTGGACTCACTCTTCTTGCCCTTCCTTCGAGTATTCATTTATCAGTGATTCCTTCATCATCTACCCTATAACCCCAACAAAATGGATTTTCAGTCCACACCTTGTATATTCCTTGGTTACAGTCCACAAAATCACGCGTATTGGTGTCTCAATCAAACAAACGATCACATCTACATAGCTCGACATGTTCGATTTCTTGAACACAACTTCCCATTTCAACAAACAATCTCCTCTATTCGTCTCTTACAACGACCTCGTCCCCATCGTCTTCAAACAATTCTTCATCTACGACCCCTCCTCCTCGCCTATGTCCTCCTAATCTTCGCCATAATCCAAAAGCCCGGGTCCCTTACAACCTGTATGCTAACATGGCTTCTCCTTCCACATCTTTCAATGTTGAACCCACTTCTTTTACGATTGCCAACCAACATCTGTAGCAACGTCAAGCCATGAATGGGGAATCTAACACACTTGTCAAAACTGATACGTAGACCTTGGTTCCACCTATCCTTAACACGAATGTAATTGATTGTAAATGGGTGTATGAGATTAAAAAGGATCAACATATTATTGTTACAAGATACTAAGCTCGTCTTGTTGCCGAAGGCTTTCATCAACAACCAGGTATTTATTTCAATATAACATTTAGTCCAGTTGTCAAACTACCACTATCCGGGTGATCCTCTTTCTTACTGTTGCAAAACAGTGGCTTCTTCGGCAACTTGATGTTCAGAATGCCTTCCTTCATGGTAATATCAACAAAACTATTTACATTTAACACCCACAAGGTTCCATTGATCTAAAACATCCATGTTTATATAAGTCTTCTATGCAAAGTCATCTATGTTGATGACATCAATTTTTCCGACAATAACCTACAGGTAATATGGCTTGCTCATTCGACATGAAACATCCAGGTAATATGTCTTCCATGCAAAGTACTTTATGGTCTAAAACGACACCCACACACTTGGTTTCATCGCCTCTCTGAGGCTTGACGTAGACTTGTCTTTTAGTCTTCCAAGACGGATCCATCTTTATTCACTTACAAACAAAACACCGCAATTCTCTATGTTGATGAAATCAATGTTATCGACAGTAACCTACATGCTATCAACCACGTCGTACAACTACTTAGTCATGTTTTTGCTGTTAAAGATCTTGGCTCACTTGACTATTTTTTCGCTCTTGAACCCGTACTGCAAGGCAAGAATATTCTGCTATCACAAAAGAAATACATTTTGGATATTCTTCATCGTAATGCCTTTACAGAATGCAAACCAACTTCCTCCAATGTGCCCATCACAATAGTTATCTCTTGGGGATAGCCGACTCTTACTTGATCCTACCAATTATCGTCAGTTAGTGGGGGCTCTTCAATATGTCAATTTGTCCAGACCAGACATAACCTTCACAATTAACAAAGTCTGCCAATATATGTATGCCCACGCCAAACACCATTAGTCGGCTGCCAAACGTATTCTTCGATATCTCAAGGGCACACTTGATCATGGCTTGCTCATTCGACATGAAACATCCAGGTAATATGTCTTCCATGCAAAGTCCTTTATGGTCTTAAACAGAAACCACACGCTTGGTTTCATCGCCTTTCTGAGGCTTGACGTAGACTTCTCTTTTAGTCTTCCAAGACGGATCCATCTTTATTCACTTACAAACAAAACACCACAATTCTCTATGTTGATGAAATCAATGTTACCGGCAGTAACCTACATGTTATTAACCACATCGTACAACTACTTAGTCATGTTTTTGCTGTTAAAGATCTTGGCTCACTTGACTATTTTTTCGATCTTGAACCCGTACTGCAAGGCAAGAATATTCTGCTATCACAAAAGAAATACGTTTTGGATAGTCTTCATCATAATGCCTTTACTGAATGCAAACCAGCTTCTTCCAATGAGCTCATCACAATAATTATATATTGGGGGTAGCCCGTTCTTGCTTGATCCTGTCAATTATCGTCAGTTAGTGGGGGCTTTTCAATATGTCAATTTGTCAAGACCAGACATAACCTTCGCACAAAGTCTGCCAATATATGCATGCCCTAGCCAAACACCATTGTTCCGCTGCCAAACGTATTCTTCAATATCCCAAGGGCACACTTGATCATGGCTTTCTCATTTGACATGACACTGGTTCTCATCTACAAGCCTATACCGATGCTCACTGGTAGGACTCCACACTTCAGGACTTCTCTTCTCGGATGCTGACTGGGCTAGCTGTCAAATGACCATCAATCCACTAGGGTATTCACCATAAACATTTAGAGGTGCACAAAACGGGTTATGGCTTGAACCGGGTAGGAACCCATTATTTTGTAATAGAGTACTTTTTGGGTCGGGTTGAAGTAAGATTTAGGTAGGAACCGACCGGGTCGTGTAATAGGTGTGTGTATTAGAACCTAGTGGAACCGAATGGGGTATGACCGGGTCCGGTTTACCCGGAACTGGGTACTAACCGGTTCCATCGATTTTTTTTTTGAAATTTTACCAGTGGGAATCAATTCCTAACGGTAATATAGCCGTTTGGAATCGATTTTTGACCATTTTAACCCTCTAACTTAGTATAAATAGACCTATAATTTGTAGTTTTAAACACTCCACTTCTCTAACTCTCAAACACACTCAAAAACACAAAACCCCTCAATGATGGCAAGCAAAGAAAATGTTGTTTTGGTTCTTGAAACCAAGAGAACCCCAGAGGTTTGGTAGCACTTCGACCTCTGCCTCATGTCCGACAACACCGAATGCATCAGTGTGCAAATATTGTGAAAAGTTCATGAAAGTCGTGGCAAACTCTTCTCTCAAAAAACATATGGAAAAACATTGTTCGGCTATAAAAGCAAAGAAGGAGGTGATGTCACACCCCGACCCGCAGCGGAATAAGAATCGGGGCATAATTGGGTTATCACCAAAGCTCATGACATTTACTAATATGTTTCATATTTAATAAAGTCAAAGTTACATTTCCAAATATCCAAACATGTTCATACAATACAAAGCAAATAAACCAATCATAACAATCCCAACTCTAAATCATTTTGTTCTTCTAGTCCAATCCTATGTGTTCCTAGCTGCTGCTGATTCACCTGTATCATCTGTAAAAATGGGGGTTTTTTTTGGGTCAACATAAGTTGGCGAGTGAACCTTATTAGATAAACATTTATTAATGATTTACTTGTTAGTTTATCAATGAAAAATTGTGCATAATCATAAATGAGCAAATGTAAATAATCAAGCAGTGGCAAATAGCAATCACAACTATAACATACAATAACATATGATAGCATACATGAACATACCCACATCATACAATAAATAACATAATGGAAACTGTGCGATCAAGGCTCAATCAAACGGAGCCGATCGTATTGCATGTACTGAAAATGTAAAATGTCTGTGCGATCAAGGCTCAATCAAACGGAGCCGATCGTATGTGGGCACGCCAGGTTCAACCGCATAATGAAATGGGGAACATGCTCAACGCTCATAATGTAATGGGGAGCGGCGGCCTATGAAATTGCATGTACTGAAAATAATAAATTGCATCCAACAATAACTACACAACAGTTGAAACAAACTGAATACACATGTTCATGATATGATGTATGCACAATGGTTTAATTATAATATATATAACAAGACACATGATACACCCCAAAACGTGATTAAAACGGGGAATTTGTAAAGATTCACTCACATTGGGTGCGTTGGATTGGAGATGGGAGATGCGCACGAATTAGATGAGCGGAACAACGAGAAATACTAACCTAAATAATAACGGAAAAATATATTATATGAGTGGATTTTATTAAGGATTTTAATGAAATTTTTAGATATATTTTTGTGAGTTTAAGGCTATTTTCTATATTTAAAAATGTTATTTTTAAGTATTTTTAATTGATTTTTAAATTAAATTAAATATATAAAAATATAAAATTGTTTATTTTGCGTTGACCGTTGACCGTTGACTTGTTGACCGGTTCGGTCAGCGACATGGTTTGCGCTGGGTGAGGCTCGAACCCGAGACCTCCCGTACGCGTGCACGCAGCTCTACCAACTGAGCTACGTGTCTAACCCGAAATAATCTTGTTTTTAATTATATTTATACACTTATTCAGTTTAACCGAAATTCTTTTAATTGCAAAAACATTTTAATTCAACGGACCGGTGCCAGTGACGGGTTTCGAACGCGCGACGTGTGACTTAATGTTGCACACAGTCCACCGCTGGACTGTGTGTCTAACCTGGTTATTATCTCGGTTTTTATTATACTTAACAACTAACTGAGTTAACCCGGTTTAGTTTTTAAACAAAAAGGCATTTTATTACATAAGGAGTGCGTGTAGCAGGGATCAAACTCGGGACATGCGTATATGTTTTGCACACAGTCCACCGCTGGACTGTGTGTCTAACCCGTTCATTTTATCGATTTTTATTGGTCTTCTGTTATATTGCGTCTTCATCTTCTTCGTTGATTTTACCCATAAAAACATATTCCGACTGTAATGACCGATTCATGACATATACGCTTTTCAAACATTACAAGTAATTTAAAAGTAAAGAATGGAGAGAGTTTGGGGAAAAAGATGTACCGATTGATGTTGTTCACAAAATTCCGGCATCGTCGGTTCTGAAGGTGAACTCCGGCTGTTGAAACCAATTAACAGCTTTGTTCGATTATTTAAGAAGTTGAGGCACTTAAACAAGGTTTAACAGAAGTTTGGAAGATCATACCAGTTCCCGGTGTGTTTCCGGAAGTTTCAGGAGTTTTCCGGCGAAGGTAAGATTTTCGACAAACGTTGACTAGGATCGATTCTGATGGTGGAGTTGTGTTAGTGACCGATTAATCACATGATTGAAACAGAAAGAGTCGGAGGAAATACCGTGTGGATGTGAGTCCCGGTTTTCCGGCGACTTGCAGAATTTTTCCGGCGAGTTGATTTAAGCTTCTCCGGTGGACTGTAAGGTTGCGGAAATGTAATTGAAAGTCGTGCAGAGTGTTTTGAGTCGCAGGAAGGGTCTAGGATTGAAGTAATCCGAGAATTGAGAACTTTCGGTTATTAAAACGATCCACTTCCGAATTCAAGTTACATTCACGGCAGCATTGATTGGAATCGTCAGTTTATCGGTTATACTCGCTGAATCGCGAGTGTCCAGATCGACTTTGGGTGTTTGATAACCGATTTCAGTTACAATTGGTAAAATCGATTGATTTACCTTAGTCCATAAAACCTATTTGTTTCCTAAAGATGACAGAAAACAAACAAGTGGCGGAGTGGTGATGTGTGTGTGTGTTAAGTCTTTGAAGTTGTAACCGGCTTACCCGGGTTCGAGTCCAGGCAGCATCATATTTTTTTTTATTTATTTTGTTTTAACTTTTTATCAAATATTCTTTTTATAGTTTAGTTTATCTATTAATTATGTATCATTTTAAGTCAAAATAATCATAAATATTCAACGTGATTTTTATAACTTGATATTCGATTACAAAACGGAGCGGGTTTTGGAAACCCGTTTTTGACAAATGTTACAGTATCCCCTACTTTTAGGAATTTCGTCCCGAAATTTAAGTAGTTGAAGTAGTAGGAAAAAGATGCGGGTATTTTTCGCGCATTGAGTTTTCACGTTCCCAAGTAAACTCAGGTCCCTGTTTCGACTCCCAACGTACCCTAACAATTGGAATGCGACTTCGTTGTAGACGTTTCTCTCCGAAGTCCATGATCTCTACAGGTCTTTCAATAAAATGCATAGATTCATCAATCTGAATATCTTCCAGAGGGATGTGGAGGTTTCCGTGACACTTCTTCAAGTTTGATACGTGGAATGTGGGATGAATCCTGTTGAGTTCTTCTGGTAGATCAAGCTTGTAAGCTATAGGTCCTACTCTTTCGAGTATCTTGAAAGGCCCTACGTAGCGTGGTGCTAGCTTGCCCTTTTTGACCAAAACGAACTACTCCCTGCCACGGTGATACTTTTAGAAGTACATGATCACCAATGTTAAACTCTAAAGGCTTCCGTCGTTTGTCTGCATAACTCTTTTGACAACTTTAGGTCGCTAAAAGATTGTCTCGGATTTGATGGATTTTGTCTGCGGTTTCTTGGATCAATTCTGGACCAGTGATTTGAGCTTCCTCAATTTCGTGCCTACATACAGGAGATCGGCACTTACGACCATATAAGGCTTCAAAAGGTGCCATGCCGATGCTTGAACGATAGCTGTTGTTGCACGAAAATTCAACTAATGGGAGGTGAGCGTCCCAATTTCCCTTGAAATCTATGACACATGCTCGAAGCATATCTTCAAGAGTTTGTATGGTGCGTTCAGATTGACCATCAGTTTGAGGGTGATAGGCGGTACTGAGATCTAATCGTGTGCCCATGGCGGCTTGTACTGCTTGCCATGTTCGTGAAGTGAAACGGCCATCACGATCAGAAATAATGCTTAACGGTACTCCATGTCGGCTTACGATTTCGCGGATATAAATACGAGCTAGCTTTTCGCTTCTTGAAATCTTCGCGAATAGGAATAAAGTGAGCTGGTTTTGTAAGTCGGTCAATTATTACGCATATAGTGTCATACCCACCAGAAGTGAGAGGTAACCTGGTAATGAAATCCATGGTTATATTTTCCCACTTCCATATAAGTATTTTAGGTTGGACCAGAAGTCCTGAGGGTCTTTGGTGTTCAGCTTTTATTTTGGAACATGAAAAACACTTGGAAACAAAATTAGCAATATCCTTTTTCATTCCAGGCCACCAGTGGGTGTATCAAAGGTCCTGATACATCTTGTCGGCTCCTGGGTGTATAGAATATCGTGTTTTGTGCGTCTCATTCATAAGGAAAATATCACGGAGATTTTTGTGGTCAGGAATCTATATGCGATCTAGACAGTATAGCATACCGTCGGATTTAGTTTCAATTTTAAGTTCAGCTCTACGAGACAGCTCCTTGCGTACGTCTCCTTTCTGTTACTGAAACATGCTGAGCTTCTCGGATTTTGATCTTTGATCGCTTACGATTTTATGTATAATTGTTTTGAGGGAACCGATGCATTTGTAATGATCATAAACAAAAACTTCAACCATAACGATATTTAAACCTACACGGAACTTTTCATAACCTCCTGGTAATGCTTTTGATTCTTTGCCAAGAATACTTATATATAGGAAGTACCAGCGGCGTATCCACCATATCCTTGTCAAATTTTCATTGGCTTTATCAGTAAATCATGATCAGTTCTATGTGACTCTAAAACATAAACAACACAACAAACAAAACATGAGTCTCGATTCTGAAATGATACATGACTAAATGTTGACAGTACCTCTCTCGTTGGTTTTGATGAAGGGGTCAGTCTATGTAAAAGTGTGACACAACCCAACTTCTTTAAATGATGAGATTGAGATACGTCGAGATGTATGATGATATAAATGTTAAATCAATGAGTATAGAACAAAACTGTAATATCAAATCGCATTAAAATTCTTGGATACATAATTTCCAAATTTTACAACTGGAATACGAAAAGATGGAGATAACATAAAGAAAAACATTAAAACTAGACGATTAGAGTTGAGTCTTGGTTCTTGGCGAGGAGAAATTAGTTGGGTGATTCGTTTGGGCCGTTATTATTTTCAACAGTATTGGTGTTGATGTTATAAGCTCTTCCTCTTGCAGGTGGTGGAGCTTGGTTAGCTTGATTCACCGGATTTGCTTGAGCTTGGGCATGAATGATGTTCACCAAACGTGGACAAGTGTTTCTAAAATGGCTTGGATCTCCACAATTGTAGCAAGCCCGCATAGGTTGTACCATGGGATAGTTGGGTTGATAGTAGGTTTGGGCTAAATGTTGGGTAGGTGGTAGTAGTAGGGGTTGTTGGGCTTGACCCATTATTTGTTGGTGGGTTTGGGTTGAAGGCTGGTGACGGTTCGTTCGCTGAGGTATGCGACAGGTTTGAACAGTATGACCTGCGCGACCACAACCGGTGCAATATTGGCAAAGATGATCAGGAGAATGGTGGTATTGGCAACGGTTGCATTTTGGTAATGGGCCAGAGTATGGTCTTTTGTATGGTGCAGGTGAAGGGGCGACTTGGGTAATGGGTGCAGCAGGAATAGGGTAATTGGTTTGTGTGACGGCGAAGTTTCTTGTGCTTCGACTCCTTTTACCAGTAAACTTCGAGGAGGAACCAGAATGGTTTGAAGTTTGAGCCTCAATGGGGGCTTTCTTCTTCTCCTCTTTGAATTTACCGTTTCGAATGCGATTTTCGGTCAGTTCAGTGGCTAGTTCCATAGCAGCTTCAAGTGTTGCTGGTGAAGTGCTGAGAACTGAATCTTGAATTTTCGAGGGAAGACCTCGAATATAATGCTCGACCAAGCGATAAGTTGGGGTGAACAAGTTAGGGACCATTTGGTTCAACTCTAAGAACCTCTTGTTGTAGATGGTATGATCTCCCTCCTTTTGCTTTAAAGAATGAAATTCGTCCTCCAACTTTTTAATCTCACTCCTAGGACAGAAACGCCTAGTCATGATTTCCCTTAACTCCTCCCAAGCTAATGCCATTGCATCTTCAGTTCCCCTCTTCCCCTTTTCAGTATTCCACCAGGTGAGAGCTACCCCAAATAGTCTCCCGGTGGCGTATCGAACCTTGCGATCCTCAGGACAATCGCAGTTGAGAAAAGTGTTTTCCATCTCCTCAAACCAGTGGAGGAGAGCAGTGACACCTTCGGTCCCTTCAAATTTAGGAGGATCACAAGACTTGAAATGTTTGTAAGAGCACTTGCTGGTAGGAGGGTTGTCGATGTTCTGGTCATATTGTTGGGGAGGATGAGTAGGATTTGTAGCGAGGGCTTGTTGTACTTGGACCATAATGTCAGGCAGTACCGTGGCCATTTGTTTCGCGATTTATGTGGCCAAGCGTTCCTGAGACCTTCCTGACCTTTTACCCCTTCGTTGTTGTCTAGACGACATCTACAGGAACGTACATAAGGAGATTGTGAGTTTATGGAGTATTTTTAGGTGTCATGTGTCTTTAAGAAAATGAAAATAACATAAATATCAATAATGCAACTACATCCATAGGATGTCTTGGGTTCGCTCATGTTGGGCCTCAAATGTCCCCCATACCTTCACCTACAGAGTCATGTGGGCCCCCATGGCTATTGGCTTGGTAGGATTCACATTAGTATTGGCAATTTAACACTCGCATCCCCCGAATGCAAACCACAAATATGTTCATGAGATGTTTGGTCGGAACGTGTCCAGGTGTAGACACAATGACAACTCAAAGTGGGGTTAGCTCACACGACGTTTGGTATAGCATGCTTTGGCCTAATAGGTACTTCGTACTCTCATCGTTAGTCCCCAGGTAGGCAAACTGGTCCTTTATTTTGGATTTATACGAATGCCAGCCTAGACAGGACGTTCCGACTACCGGTACTAGTACCCTTCCAGTTACTACATGCCTGTCATGAGAACTCACTTTGATGAGATTTGAAAACACAAAAATCATTGTAAAACCAATCATGATGTAGTGTGTGCTTTCATGGATGTGATATGTTATGAGTATATGATTTATGATAGGCATTATATGATAATACATACTTATGAACATGCTTGCATAATATTGAATGTAACATTTAACATAAAACATATAAACATCATGAAATTTGGCATGTAACACACAAAAATCCTTATAAGTTTCTAATCAACTATAGTATAGGCTCTAAGGGTCTAATAACCTATCCTATATCCCTATAGTCATGGCTCTGATACCAATCAGTCACACCCCGACCCGCAGCGGAATAAGAATCGGGGCATAATTGGGTTATCACCAAAGCTCATGACATTTACTAATATGTTTCATATTTAATAAAGTCAAAGTTACATTTCCAAATATCCAAACATGTTCATACAATACAAAGAAAATAAACCAATCATAACAATCCCAACTCTAAATCATTTTGTTCTTCTAGTCCAATCCTATGTGTTCCTAGCTGCTGCTGATTCACCTGTATCATGTGTAAAAATGGGGGTTTTTTTTTGGTCAACATAAGTTGGCGAGTGAACCTTATTAGATAAACATTTATTAATGATTTTTTACTTGTTAGTTTATCAATGAAAAATTGTGCATAATCATAAATGAGCAAATGTAAATAATCAAGCAGTGGCAAATAGCAATCACAACTATAACATACAATAACATATGATAGCATACATGAACATACCCACATCATACAATAAATAACATAATGGAAACTGTGCGATCAAGGCTCAATCAAACGGAGCCGATCGTATTGCATGTACTGAAAATGTAAATTGCCTGTGCGATCAAGGCTCAATCAAACGGAGCCGATCGTATTGCATGTACTGAAAATGTAAAATGTCTGTGCGATCAAGGCTCAATCAAACGGAGCCGATCGTATGTGGGCACGCCAGGTTCAACCGCATAATGAAATGGGGAACATGCTCAACGCTCATAATGTAATGGGGAGCGGCGGCCTATGAAATTGCATGTACTGAAAATAATAAATTGCATCCAACAATAACTACACAACAGTTGAAACAAACTGAATACACATGTTCATGATATGATGTATGCACAATGGTTTAATTATAATATATATATATATAACAAGACACATGATACACCCCAAAACGTGATTAAAACGGGGAATTTGTAAAGATTCACTCACATTGGGTGCGTTGGATTGGAGATGGGAGATGCTCACGAATTAGATGAGCGGAACAACGAGAAATACTAACCTAAATAATAACGGAAAAATATATTAAATGAGTGGATTTTATTAAGGATTTTAATGAAATTTTTAGATATATTTTTGTGAGTTTAAGGCTATTTTCTATCTTTAAAAATGTTATTTTTAAGTATTTTTAATTGATTTTTAAATTAAATTAAATAAATAAAAATATAAAAAAAAAAATTATTTTGCGTTGACCGTTGACCGTTGACTTGTTGACCGGTTCGGTCAGCGACATGGTTTGCGCTGGGTGAGGCTCGAACCCGAGACATTCCGTACGTGTGCACGCAGCTCTACCAACTGAGCTACGTGTCTAACCCGAAATAATCTTGTTTTTAATTATATTTATACACTTATTCAGTTTAACCGAAATTCTTTTAATTGCAAAAACATTTTAATTCAACGGACCGGTGCCAGTGACGGGTTTCGAACGCGCGACGTGTGACTTAATGTTGCACACAGTCCACCGCTGGACTGTGTGTCTAACCTGGTTATTATCTCGGTTTTTATTATACTTAACAACTAACTGAGTTAACCCGGTTTAGTTTTTAAACAAAAAGGCATTTTATTACATAAGGAGTGCGTGGAGCAGGGATCGAACTCGGGACATGCGTATATGTTTTGCACACAGTCCACCGCTGGACTGTGTGTCTAACCCGTTCATTTTATCGATTTTTATTGGTCTTATGTTATATTGCGTCTTCATCTTCTTCGTTGATTTTACCCATAAAAACATATTCCGACTGTTATGACCGATTCATGACATATACGCTTTTCAAACATTACAAGTAATTTAAAAGTAAAGAATGGAGAGAGTTTGGGGAAAAAGATGTACCGATTGATGTTGTTCACAGAATTCCGGCATCGTCGGTTCTGAAGGTGAACTCTGGTTGTTGAAACCAATTAACAGCTTTGTTCGATTATTTAAGAAGTTGAGGCACTTAAACAAGGTTTAACAGAAGTTTGGAAGATCATACCAGTTCCCGGTGTGTTTCCGGAAGTTTCAGGAGTTTTCCGGCGAAGGTAAGATTTTTCGACAAACGTTGACTAGGATCGATTCTGATGGTGGAGTTGTGTTAGTGACCGATTAATCACATGATTGAAACAGAAAGAGTCGGAGGAAATACCGTGTGGATGTGAGTCCCGGTTTTCCGGCGACTTGCAGAATTTTTCCGGCGAGTTGATTTAAGCTTCACCGGTGGACTGTAAGGTTGCGGAAATGTAATTGAAAGTCTTGCAGAGTGTTTTGAGTCGCAGGAAGGGTCTAGGATTGAAGTAATCCGAGAATTGAGAACTTTCGGTTATTAAAACGATCCACTTCCGAATTCAAGTTACATTCACGGCAGCATTGATTGGAATCGTCAGTTTATCGGTTATACTCGCTGAATCGCGAGTGTCCAGATCGACTTTGGGTGTTTGATAACCGATTTCAGTTACAATTGGTAAAATCGATTGATTTACCTTAGTCCATAAAACCTATTTGTTTCCTAAAGATGACGGAAAACAAACAAGTGGCGGAGTGGTGATGTGTGTGTGTGTTAAGTCTTTGAAGTTGTAACCGGCTTACCCGGGTTCGAGTCCCGGCAGCATCATATTTTTTTTTTTATTTTGTTTTAACTTTTTATCAAATATTCTTTTTATAGTTTAGTTTATCTATTAATTATGTATCATTTTAAGTCAAAATAATCATAAATATTCAACGTGATTTTTATAACTTGATATTCGATTACAAAACAGAGCGGGTTTTGGAAACCCGTTTTTGACAAATGTTACAGTATCCCCTACTTTTAGGAATTTCGTCCCGAAATTTAAGTAGTTGAAGTAGTAGGAAAAAGATGCGGGTATTTTTCGCGCATTGAGTTTTCACGTTCCCAAGTAAACTCAGGTCCCTGTTTCGACTCCCAACGTACCCTAACAATTGGAATGCGACTTCGTTGTAGACGTTTCTCTCCGAAGTCCATGATCTCTACAGGTCTTTCAATAAAATGCATAGATTCATCAATCTGAATATCTTCCAGAGGGATGTGGAGGTTTCCGTGACACTTCTTCAAGTTTGATACGTGGAATGTGGGATGAATCCTGTTGAGTTCTTCTGGTAGATCAAGCTTGTAAGCTATAGGTCCTACTCTTTCGAGTATCTTGAAAGGCCCTACGTAGCGTGGTGCTAGCTTGCCCTTTTTGACCAAAACGAACTACTCCCTGCCACGGTGATACTTTTAGAAGTACATGATCACCAATGTTAAACTCTAAAGGCTTCCGTCGTTTGTCTGCATAACTCTTTTGACAACTTTAGGTCGCTAAAAGATTGTCTCGGATTTGATGGATTTTGTCTGCGGTTTCTTGGATCAATTCTGGACCAGTGATTTGAGCTTCCTCAATTTCGTGCCTACATACAGGAGATCGGCACTTACGACCATATAAGGCTTCAAAAGGTGCCATGCCGATGCTTGAACGATAGCTGTTGTTGCACGAAAATTCAACTAATGGGAGGTGAGCGTCCCAATTTCCCTTGAAATCTATGACACATGCTCGAAGCATATCTTCAAGAGTTTGTATGGTGCGTTCAGATTGACCATCAGTTTGAGGGTGATAGGCGGTACTGAGATCTAATCGTGTGCCCATGGCGGCTTGTACTGCTTGCCATGTTCGTGAAGTGAAACGGCCATCACGATCAGAAATAATGCTTAACGGTACTCCATGTCGGCTTACGATTTCGCGGATATAAATACGAGCTAGCTTTTCGCTTCTTGAAATCTTCGCGAATAGGAATAAAGTGAGCTGGTTTTGTAAGTCGGTCAATTATTACGCATATAGTGTCATACCCACCAGAAGTGAGAGGTAACCTGGTAATGAAATCCATGGTTATATTTTCCCACTTCCATATAAGTATTTTAGGTTGGACCAGAAGTCCTGAGGGTCTTTGGTGTTCAGCTTTTATTTTGGAACATGAAAAACACTTGGAAACAAAATTAGCAATATCCTTTTTCATTCCAGGCCACCAGTGGGTGTATCAAAGGTCCTGATACATCTTGTCGGCTCCTGGGTGTATAGAATATCGTGTTTTGTGCGTCTCATTCATAAGGAAAATATCACGGAGATTTTTGTGGTCAGGAATCTATATGCGATCTAGACAGTATAGCATACCGTCGGATTTAGTTTCAATTTTAAGTTCAGCTCTACGAGACAGCTCCTTGCGTACGTCTCCTTTCTGTTACTGAAACATGCTGAGCTTCTCGGATTTTGATCTTTGATCGCTTACGATTTTATGTATAATTGTTTTGAGGGAACCGATGCATTTGTAATGATCATAAACAAAAACTTCAACCATAACGATATTTAAACCTACACGGAACTTTTCATAACCTCCTGGTAATGCTTTTGATTCTTTGCCAAGAATACTTATATATAGGAAGTACCAGCGGCGTATCCACCATATCCTTGTCAAATTTTCATTGGCTTTATCAGTAAATCATGATCAGTTCTATGTGACTCTAAAACATAAACAACACAACAAACAAAACATGAGTCTCGATTCTGAAATGATACATGACTAAATGTTGACAGTACCTCTCTCGTTGGTTTTGATGAAGGGGTCAGTCTATGTAAAAGTGTGACACAACCCAACTTCTTTAAATGATGAGATTGAGATACGTCGAGATGTATGATGATATAAATGTTAAATCAATGAGTATAGAACAAAACTGTAATATCAAATCGCATTAAAATTCTTGGATACATAATTTCCAAATTTTACAACTGGAATACGAAAAGATGGAGATAACATAAAGAAAAACATTAAAACTAGACGATTAGAGTTGAGTCTTGGTTCTTGGCGAGGAGAAATTAGTTGGGTGATTCGTTTGGGCCGTTATTATTTTCAACAGTATTGGTGTTGATGTTATAAGCTCTTCCTCTTGCAGGTGGTGGAGCTTGGTTAGCTTGATTCACCGGATTTGCTTGAGCTTGGGCATGAATGATGTTCACCAAACGTGGACAAGTGTTTCTAAAATGGCTTGGATCTCCACAATTGTAGCAAGCCCGCATAGGTTGTACCATGGGATAGTTGGGTTGATAGTAGGTTTGGGCTAAATGTTGGGTAGGTGGTAGTAGTAGGGGTTGTTGGGCTTGACCCATTATTTGTTGGTGGGTTTGGGTTGAAGGCTGGTGACGGTTCGTTCGCTGAGGTATGCGACAGGTTTGAACAGTATGACCTGCGCGACCACAACCGGTGCAATATTGGCAAGGATGATCAGGAGAATGGTGGTATTGGCAACGGTTGCATTTTGGTAATGGGCCAGAGTATGGTCTTTTGTATGGTGCAGGTGAAGGGGCGACTTGGGTAATGGGTGCAGCAGGAATAGGGTAATTGGTTTGTGTGACGGCGAAGTTTCTTGTGCTTCGACTCCTTTTACCAGTAAACTTCGAGGAGGAACCAGAATGGTTTGAAGTTTGAGCCTCAATGGGGGCTTTCTTCTTCTCCTCTTTGAATTTACCGTTTCGAATGCGATTTTCGGTCAGTTCAGTGGCTAGTTCCATAGCAGCTTCAAGTGTTGCTGGTGAAGTGCTGAGAACTGAATCTTGAATTTTCGAGGGAAGACCTCGAATATAATGCTCGACCAAGCGATAAGTTGGGGTGAACAAGTTAGGGACCATTTGGTTCAACTCTAAGAACCTCTTGTTGTAGATGGTATGATCTCCCTCCTTTTGCTTTAAAGAATGAAATTCGTCCTCCAACTTTTTAATCTCACTCCTAGGACAGAAACGCCTAGTCATGATTTCCCTTAACTCCTCCCAAGCTAATGCCATTGCATCTTCAGTTCCCCTCTTCCCCTTTTCAGTATTCCACCAGGTGAGAGCTACCCCAAATAGTCTCCCGGTGGCGTATCGAACCTTGCGATCCTCAGGACAATCGCAGTTGAGAAAAGTGTTTTCCATCTCCTCAAACCAGTGGAGGAGAGCAGTGACACCTTCGGTCCCTTCAAATTTAGGAGGATCACAAGACTTGAAATGTTTGTAAGAGCACTTGCTGGTAGGAGGGTTGTCGATGTTCTGGTCATATTGTTGGGGAGGATGAGTAGGATTTGTAGCGAGGGCTTGTTGTACTTGGACCACAATGTCAGGCAGTACCGTGGCCATTTGTTTCGCGATTTATGTGGCCAAGCGTTCCTGAGACCTTCCTGACCTTTTACCCCTTCGTTGTTGTCTAGACGACATCTACAGGAACGTACATAAGGAGATTGTGAGTTTATGGAGTATTTTTAGGTGTCATGTGTCTTTAAGAAAATGAAAATAACATAAATATCAATAATGCAACTACATCCATAGGATGTCTTGGGTTCGCTCATGTTGGGCCTCAAATGTCCCCCATACCTTCACCTACAGAGTCATGTGGGCCCCCATGGCTATTGGCTTGGTAGGATTCACATTAGTATTGGCAATTTAACACTCGCATCCCCCGAATGCAAACCACAAATATGTTCATGAGATGTTTGGTCGGAACGTGTCCAGGTGTAGACACAATGACAACTCAAAGTGGGGTTAGCTCACACGACGTTTGGTATAGCATGCTTTGGCCTAATAGGTACTTCGTACTCTCATCGTTAGTCCCCAGGTAGGCAAACTGGTCCTTTATTTTGGATTTATACGAATGCCAGCCTAGACAGGACGTTCCGACTACCGGTACTAGTACCCTTCCAGTTACTACATGCCTGTCATGAGAACTCACTTTGATGAGATTTGAAAACACAAAAATCATTGTAAAACCAATCATGATGTAGTGTGTGCTTTCATGGATGTGATATGTTATGAGTATATGATTTATGATAGGCATTATATGATAATACATACTTATGAACATGCTTGCATAATATTGAATGTAACATTTAACATAAAACATATAAACATCATGAAATTTGGCATGTAACACACAAAAATCCTTATAAGTTTCTAATCAACTATAGTATAGGCTCTAAGGGTCTAATAACCTATCCTATATCCCTATAGTCATGGCTCTGATACCAATCAGTCACACCCCGACCCGCAGCGGAATAAGAATCGGGGCATAATTGGGTTATCACCAAAGCTCATGACATTTACTAATATGTTTCATATTTAATAAAGTCAAAGTTACATTTCCAAATATCCAAACATGTTCATACAATACAAAGAAAATAAACCAATCATAACAATCCCAACTCTAAATCATTTTGTTCTTCTAGTCCAATCCTATGTGTTCCTAGCTGCTGCTGATTCACCTGTATCATGTGTAAAAATGGGGTTTTTTTTTGGTCAACATAAGTTGGCGAGTGAACCTTATTAGATAAACATTTATTAATGATTTTTTACTTGTTAGTTTATCAATGAAAAATTGTGCATAATCATAAATGAGCAAATGTAAATAATCAAGCAGTGGCAAATAGCAATCACAACTATAACATACAATAACATATGATAGCATACATGAACATACCCACATCATACAATAAATAACATAATGGAAACTGTGCGATCAAGGCTCAATCAAACGGAGCCGATCGTATTGCATGTACTGAAAATGTAAATTGCCTGTGCGATCAAGGCTCAATCAAACGGAGCCGATCGTATTGCATGTACTGAAAATGTAAAATGTCTGTGCGATCAAGGCTCAATCAAACGGAGCCGATCGTATGTGGGCACGCCAGGTTCAACCGCATAATGAAATGGGGAACATGCTCAACGCTCATAATGTAATGGGGAGCGGCGGCCTATGAAATTGCATGTACTGAAAATAATAAATTGCATCCAACAATAACTACACAACAGTTGAAACAAACTGAATACACATGTTCATGATATGATGTATGCACAATGGTTTAATTATAATATATATATAACAAGACACATGATACACCCCAAAACGTGATTAAAACGGGGAATTTGTAAAGATTCACTCACATTGGGTGCGTTGGATTGGAGATGGGAGATGCTCACGAATTAGATGAGCGGAACAACGAGAAATACTAACCTAAATAATAACGGAAAAATATATTAAATGAGTGGATTTTATTAAGGATTTTAATGAAATTTTTAGATATATTTTTGTGAGTTTAAGGCTATTTTCTATCTTTAAAAATGTTATTTTTAAGAATTTTTAATTGATTTTTAAATTAAATTAAATAAATAAAAATATAAAAAAATTGTTTATTTTGCGTTGACCGTTGACCGTTGACTTGTTGACCGGTTCGGTCAGCGACATGGTTTGCGCTGGGTGAGGCTCGAACCCGAGACATTCCGTACGCGTGCACGCAGCTCTACCAACTGAGCTACGTGTCTAACCCGAAATAATCTTGTTTTTAATTATATTTATACACTTATTCAGTTTAACCGAAATTCTTTTAATTGCAAAAACATTTTAATTCAACGGACCGGTGCCAGTGACGGGTTTCGAACGCGCGACGTGTGACTTAATGTTGCACACAGTCCACCGCTGGACTGTGTGTCTAACCTGGTTATTATCTCGGTTTTTATTATACTTAACAACTAACTGAGTTAACCCGGTTTAGTTTTTAAACAAAAAGGCATTTTATTACAAAAGGAGTGCGTGTAGCAGGGATCGAACTCGGGACATGCGTATATGTTTTGCACACAGTCCACCGCTGGACTGTGTGTCTAACCCGTTTATTTTATCGATTTTTATTGGTCTTATGTTATATTGCGTCTTCATCTTCTTCGTTGATTTTACCCATAAAAACATATTCCGACTGTTATGACCGATTCATGACATATACGCTTTTCAAACATTACAAGTAATTTAAAAGTAAAGAATGGAGAGAGTTTGGGGAAAAAGATGTACCGATTGATGTTGTTCACAAGAATTCCGGCATCGTCGGTTCTGAAGGTGAACTCCGGCTGTTGAAACCAATTAACAGCTTTGTTCGATTATTTAAGAAGTTGAGGCACTTAAACAAGGTTTAACAGAAGTTTGGAAGATCATACCAGTTCCCGGTGTGTTTCCGGAAGTTTCAGGAGTTTTCCGGCGAAGGTAAAATTTTCGACAAACGTTGACTAGGATCGATTCTGATGGTGGAGTTGTGTTAGTGACCGATTAATCACATGATTGAAACAGAAAGAGTCGGAGGAAATACCGTGTGGATGTGAGTCCCGGTTTTCCGGCGACTTGCAGAATTTTTCCGGCGAGTTGATTTAAGCTTCTCCGGTGGACTGTAAGGTTGCGGAAATGTAATTGAAAGTCTTGAAGAGTGTTTTGAGTCGCAGGAAGGGTCTAGGATTGAAGTAATCCGAGAATTCAGAACTTTCGGTTATTAAACCGATCCACTTCCGAATTCAAGTTACATTCACGGCAGCATTGATTGGAATCGTCAGTTTATCGGTTATACTCGCTGAATCGCGAGTGCCCAGATCGACTTTGGGTGTTTGATAACCGATTTCAGTTACAATTGGTAAAATCGATTGATTTACCTTAGTCCATAAAACCTATTTGTTTCCTAAAGATGACAGAAAACAAACAAGTGGCGGAGTGGTGATGTGTGTGTGTGTTAAGTCTTTGAAGTTGTAACCGGCTGACCCGGGTTCGAGTCCCGGCAGCATCATATTTTTTTTATTTATTTTGTTTTAACTTTTTATCAAATATTCTTTTTATAGTTTAGTTTATCTATTAATTATGTATCATTTTAAGTCAAAATAATCATAAATATTCAACGTGATTTTTATAACTTGATATTCGATTACAAAACGGAGCGGGTTTTGGAAACCCGTTTTTGACAAATGTTACAGGGGACTCGTCTCGAACCGCCTACCAAAAAAAGTAGTAACGTTTAACTTCCACTTTATGTTTTATTTGTTTAGGTTTATGGTTAATTTTAATGTTTAAGCTTAGGATATGTTTTAGTTTCATGTTTGAATGTTTTAATGTGTAATGTTTTAATGTTTGTTATTTTAATGTTTCATGTTTTAATGTTCAACTTATATAAAAGAAAAATAATATTAAACTTACTTAATAGTTAATATTATACATAAAATACTAAAACTACAACTACTAATACTAACTACAATTGAACTTCCATTATGAGTTTCTGAATTTCTAGCTTGGTAAACTGTCTTCTATTAACTCGTTCATACTAGGCCATTGATTCTTCAATAACTTGTTCGTCATTTGGTTCTTCCAACTCGACCGTTCATCGGTGGTAAATTTCGTGAAATCTTCCTATCGGTTGGGCCATGATAACGATCTTTGCTTGATGATCTTTACTTTTACGTTCCGTTGGACACCCATTTTCTCTTCAAACCTCTCCTTAACCTAAGAGCAAAAACCCCTCCCAAAGTTATTAATTAGACCCTCCCCACGTAAGTCTTCGGTCCTAACGTGTACAAAAGCTAGACCCAACACATATTAAAGCTAGATGCAACGCGTACTCCTCATCGTCACTCCGACATTGAGACATTTATGTAAGTTGTTTGATTTGCGATTTTTTGGGTTCGTTTAAGTGTTTTTAAGTTGGGTAATCAACCAAGACACCTCGAATGTATTTATAGTGATTTTGGATGGACAACAACCGGTTCCAATGGTCAAAAATGTTAAAAAAAAACCGGTAAAAGTACAAATTTTAACGTTAGTAACCGATTTTGAGATTTTTTACCGTTGAATTGGTTCCTACCCTGGTAAAATCAGGTCGGGTAGGAATCGGTTTGGGTAGGAACCAATCTTGCTTAAAAATGTTAGAACCCGATAGGGCCAATAGGGTATAAACAGGTATGGACCGGTTCCTCCTACTACCGGGTGGATTCGGAACCAGTCCCGGGTTGGTTCCACCGGGTCGGGTATGGAACCGGGTTTTTTGTGCACCTCTATAAACATTGGCTATAGTCTCATCTCTTGAATTCGCAAGAAAGTAGAAAACAGTTTCTCGACCATTCACAAAGCCTAAATACAAAACTCTAGTTGACACTGCAACTGAACTGACTTGGTTAGAAGCCCTATTGAAAGAACTTGAAACAGACACAACTTTTGCTCCAACCCTCTTGACGTTACATATCTATCCAAAAAAATGATACAATACACCTGGATATTGTGCCAAAGTAAAGCCAAAAGAAAGGGAAGTGGAGATATTATAAAGTTTGTTTTTTGTGTTTAACATGACTTAAATCGATACATTGTTTTGTAATTACCAGTATCCATAGTTCTTAATATAAAGTTAACATCATTATTGTAACTTTGGTTAACTTCGGAGCCCATACCTCATGCGAAAACAGAAGACACATGTACATATTTAGCACCGGTGGTTAAAAAAGGAAACACACGGTATTGAAACCTCTGTTGTCAAGGCTCAACCAGGTGCGCGTCTAGGTCCACTTTTCAGGCTCATCCCAGCCTTCTCGCTTCGCTTCAAAAGTCCCACTTTCAAGCCCTCAGACGCATTTTTAGGCCAAATTCCAACGAAATTCCGGTCACAAATCGTTTGAATAGGTTTAAATATGTTTGGAACAATCTTAAGAACCCTAAACACGTCTGGAAACAACCTAAAACAACTTAAACTAGTCCTAACAAAGTCTAAAATCCCTAAAAACTGTATTTTATACTAAACGACTCCCATAAAAAAACCATTGCTTTTTAAGCGCCTTGCATAAGGCCCAAGGCTCACCCTTTGCGCCTTGAGTGCGCCTTGCGCCTTTGACAACTATGATTGAAACTATAATAAGAATTGGCATTTGGCGTAAACGATAGGGGGCCCTTGCATTCACTGTCTTTCTTCCCGTGGTATAAATGATTTGCATAACCTATGGCATTATAGCCTAGTGGTATCTTGGGATAGGATTAGGCTTATGACCATCAGGTCATGAGTTCGATTCCCAAAAGGGGGGTTTCCCCAGATTTATTGGGTTTAGTACTGAATTAGTGTATAAGTATTATTGCCTAGTAGAGATGGATATGATTGGTTGATTCAACTTGTGACATGATGATACTCCAGTGGTCTGTCAGTGATCAAATTTGCCGTCAAAAAAATGATTCGCAAAACGACTTTCATTTAATGCAAAAAAGATACTGTGCTAACTAAATTCTTAAATTTGTGCAAATTTAACTGGTCCAAAATAACCAACGAACTACATCTTAAGAGTATATAAACTAGGGCTCTAAACGAACCAAACGAATACGAACAAGGTTCGTTCGTTAAGGAAATAAATGTGTTCACGAACGGTTTATGAACGCTTACTGAACGAGATAAATAATGAGAAATAAAAAGGGAAACAGTGCATAATCAAGGTGAAATAGGGTTTCCTAGTTTAATTGTAGGGTAATAAAATAAATAAAAGTTTAATAACATAAAAAGTATAGATAAAATATATGAAAGTACAAAAATCTTTAATTAAAAAACAAACATATGAACATAAACGAACGCAAATGAATGAATGTTCATGAACACGTTCACGAATAGGTTACTGAACGTTGACGAACACAATTGAACGAACGAGACCTCTATTCATGTTCGTTCATTTAACTAATCGAACGAAATTTCTTGTTCATGTTCGTTTATTTATTAAACAAACGAATATAAAAGAATTTTCTGCCGAGCGATTCATAACTGTTCACTGAACGTTCGATTCATTTACTGACCTAACTAAAGCTGATACAAACTATTATTTAAGTTAGAAATTAGTTTACCTAAAATTTCCATTCAATATTCTAGTTTGCTAACATCATTTACGCTTTAATGTGTGGAACTGAAACCAACCAATATTTTATTATTATTATTAGAGTAATGGGAGTAAGCTGCAGTTTTACCCCATGGAGATATAGCTCATTGGCACCCTTACCACCTACCACAACATTTTTGCTGTCTAACCCCCCAACGAATGCGAAACACTACAATATTACCCTCTGGCACCCAACTCTGTCAAGTCAATGTTTGTTTGACTCTTAGTAATGTGTGAAAAATCGTTTTTGCCCCTATCTTATCTTTCTTTTCATCTCCAAACACACATAACCCTCATCATTCACCCCTCTATACTTCCCTTTCCTAAACTGAAGTTTTACCCCCTAAAGATATAGCTCATTGACACCCTTACCACTTACCATGAAATTTTTGTTGTCTAACCCCCCAACGAATGCGAAACATTGCAATCTTATCCTCTAGCACCCAACTCTGTCAAGTCAACGTTTGTTTGACTGTTAGTAATGTGTGAAAAGTTGTTTTTGCCCCTATCTTATCTTTCTTTTCTTCTCCAAACGCACATAACCCTCATCATTCACCCCCTCTATGCTTCCCTTTCCTAATTTATACCCATGGCGACTTCAAACAACCCCATCCAACAAGACACCACCACTCCCCCTTGCGACTACTACAACCACCACATCACCATCATCTTCTGCCGCGCAGACTCCGCCAAACTCTGCCTATCTACGACTACATCGTCCACTCCGCCAACACCCTCTCCGGCAAGCACCTCCGATCCCAGATCTGCGACGGCTGCCGGTCCGCCCCCGTCTCTGTTCTTTGCTCCACTGATAATCTTGCTCTGTGCATATTCTGCGACCACCTAGGGTTTCGACAAACGGTAATGGCAGCCGGGACATGCTCAGGTCTCGCCAGAATATGGATGAAGTTGCACACTCCGGATTCAACGAATGTAGAGAAGGTTTCAATCATCTCTTTCCCAATTTCATACTCACTTGAGTCTCTTGATTGTTGATGGATGCTAGTAATGGTGGTGTACTGTGGAGATGGTGTATTGTGGTTGTTAGGGGCGGCAGAGATGGTGTACGTGGTGGAAGGTGGTTTGTGTGGAAGATGATTCTAGATGGTTTATTTGAAGATGAAGATGGTTTGAAGATTGATTTATTTGAAGATGAAGATGGATCTGGTTTAGTAAAGTTAGGGTGAAATTACATAAATACCATTTGACCGTTAAAGACTATCGTGGACTATAAACGGTTTCATGAACCAGGGGGTAAGATGGGGGGAGGGGTCAGACAACAAAAATTTCGTGGTAGGGAATAAGGGTGCCAATGGGCTATATCTGTTAGGGGGTAAAAGTACTATATCTAAGACGTTTATTGTATAGGCCATAATGCAATTATTATATAACCTATGTTGCATATTTTAACGAAGTACCAAGTAATAGGGGTCGGTATTTAACCAGTAGAGCCAAGATTTTGTCACATAAGATTTAATAAGTATTCGATCACATGCCAATTTATTTTGTGTACAACACTAACAAAATGGCCTATGGACCATAACACTTGTACCCGACACCCGAGTACCATTCCCATCTTTTTTAGGGCAACTTTTATGATAAAACTTTAGCTTTTTTTACATATGTATAATTGTATATTAGGTAATCTCCAATGTGCAACATTTCTTCAAAATTAGATAATTTTGAGAAATGCCTCTCTAATCATTAGTCATCCAAATAAGAAGAAATTTTGAAAGGAAGCCGCATTTCAATATTTCATTTAAATATAGAGAATACTATTTATTTTACTAAACACGAATCAAACATTTTAAGCTACTTCTTAAAACAATTTTAACAAACCTATATGAACCATTGTTTGCATGTATCATAAAATCACAATCTACACAGGGTACATCTTTATAATTAACTTTTAGATAAAGATCATTAGATTTGTAATATTATGAGATAAAGGTTAGGAGGTAAATTTTTAATATTAATTTAAAATATTTATTTAATTAATATAAGATAAGTAGGAGAGATGCGAGAAAATAAAAAAATAGATGTATCAAATGGATGACACGTGGCACACGTTGATTTCCTTTATTATATATGATAGATAGATGATACATGATAGATAGATGATACATGATAGATACCATAATATTTATACAACTTTCTAAATATTATTATATTATACAACTTCCTAATCGGAATTCACACTTACTTCCACTGATTCAACCCACTTGCACCGATTCAACTCAAATCGGAACCCCAAATCCTACAACATCCATGTTAGCCATTCACGTTCCTTCAAAATCTATTCCAAATCCTACATCAAAATCCTTTCACGCAACGTAACCAAATCATCATTCATGTCGACATCAAAGGAAACTTTATAAACTATGTTGAGCCGATTTAATCACATGCCTTTTCCATGTTTATTATTCTCTTTCTTGAATGGGAATTAGGATAACAATTCGACTCATTCGCTTAAATTATTTTTCATTACCTGTATTTATATACAATCACTTTTTTACGATAAATGAATTTTGCGTATCGTTTTGTTCCTTTACATTGTCGATGGATTGCGTGTAGGTGTTTGCACATATGTGTAGTATTTTGATCATATATATAGATATATGTATAACTGTTTGCATGTGTATGTAGTATTTCGATGAATTGCCTGATAATAGTCTCGTATTATATATTTTGTAAAATGAGCAGTTCAAAAATATAATGCAACCAAATAGTGGATTTGGTCCACGTTTTTCTTTGGTTTAGAAAAGAAAGATTATTGTGGCCAACTTCCAAATATACAAAATATTTGATGAGGCTAACAAGTTCATTTTTATATGTATAACAAAAGATTGATGTAGCTAACAAGTTCATTTTTATATGCATAATAATTACATAAATTCGGGGGTAGTATTCAGAAAACGTCTAAAAGTGTGAAAACGGTGAGAATGATTTTGGTATTGATATGTGACACTAGTGGTAACTTACACTAAGGGTAATAATGTCAAAAAAAAACTCATGCACGTGCCACTCACACGCCAAAGATCATTTACATGCATTCAAGTCACATGCATATCACACCATCTTTTTTAAACTCCTGTAACTTTTTTTATACTTCATGATTTTTTTAGAAAAAATTACACCATAAAATCGAATATTTTATTATCTTTCCAACGAGTATACTATTGCTATAATTTTGATTTAAAAAAGATGACATGAACCGGGTGTTCGTGAAAATGGGTGTTTTTATGGAGTTTTCGGAAAACGCCATAAAAATGTCTAAAAAACGCTATAAAAACATTCAATTCAGAAAAACAACATGAAATACCCAGTTAAAAATGCCGTAAAACACCCAGTTCAGAAAAACACCATGAAAAACACAGTTGGAAACGCCATAAAAAAGTTGAAAATGCCATAAAAATCCAGTTTACTTTTTTCCGAAAAGTATATCAATAATATACTCGTTGGAAAGATTAAAAAATACTGGATTTTTTGCTATAATTTAAAAAATAACGTATAAAAAAGTTATTGACGTTTAAATATTATGAGAGGGAAATGACACTGTGATTAAAATGTGCACCTTTGTTAGACTGAGGGGGGGGGGGGGGCTTGGGTTGGGGGCTTTGCACGACACATGGCAAAGGTGGGCTCCACCAGGCCACCCCAAAAAGTGTGGAGTGTGGAGGGGCGCGGTGTGGCGTGGCTTAGCTTGCAGTGGTCAGTCATATGGATTTTTTTTTTAATTAGAGTAGCCAACCAAAGCTCACCCTCCCCCCCCCCCCCCCCCCGCCAGGCGGAATACCCACGCCAACTGGGCAACGCCCAGCCCAATGCCAACCCAGGGTGGGAAAGTTGGCGTTGAAGGGCAACCCGCGCCCCCAACCCAAGCTCACACCCCACAGTCTTAGGATATTCCTCTTTTACCCATCCTGGTCATTCTAAGGTTCCTAGTATTTAGAAAAATGTCACTGCATCAATCTCAGCCATAAAGACAAATCACGATCTTGTGGCTGAGAATCATTCTCACGGTTTTCACACTTTCGACCATAAATTTCAATTATGTAGTGTGTGTGTGTGTGTGTGTGTGTGTGTGTGTGTGTGTGTGTGTGTGTTATATATATATATATGGTGAGGTTATTGTAAAAATGTATTTTTTAGAAGGGTAAGAAAGAATCTAAAGCATTAGATCTTTAATCTAATGGTTGAGATCTTGATGGCAATCTTGTAAATAGTGTAACAATTAAATTAATTAGTTTTCTAGATTAAGGGTATAAAGGTAAATTTAACATTTTTAAATTAAGAAACTAACATTAATGCACATGCAACTTCCCCCCGTCTTTTTTAAACATCAATAACTTTTTATATATACCTCTTTTTTTTAAAAAATTACACCATAATAACGAACTTTTTTTTATCTTTAATATGAGTACCACAGTGCTATACTTATATAGAGAAAAAAATTTACGTATAGTTCAGCCTACTGAAATGCAGGTTTAAAATATTGTACGAAAACATCTACCTGAATGCAGGTGTAAAACACCATGAATGCAAGTGTAAAACACCTTACAAAGAACAACTAGTGGAATGCAGATATAAAACACCATGAATACAGGTGTAAAACACCGTACGAAGAACACCTATTAGAATGCAGGTGTAAAACACCATGAATACAGGTTTGAAACACCACACGAAGAAGATCTACTGGAATTATAGTAGTAAAACACCACACATAATGTGTAATGCAATCATTCTAGATATTAAAAACACCATGACTATATTACGATTCAAGTCATGGTGTTTTTAGAATCTGAATGGTGTTTTATACTTTCAAAAGACTATATTGGATTCAAGCTGTGGTGTCTTTTGGAATTCGTATGGTGTTTTATACCTGCGAATTAACTAAAATTTTTATATGAATTTTATACATGTGAATTAATCTTTACGTATAATCATATAAAATTCAAAATTCGAATACCTAAATTCGGTTACATTAGTTATATTCTTAACTAGAGTTATTAATACAATTACCATTATATCCTTGATCTAATGAAATGGATAGGGAAAGATCTAATGGCTGAGATTCTTTCTTACCCTTCTCACACTTTTGGTCTTTTTTACAGGAACTTTAATATATATATATATATATATATATATATATAGAGAGAGAGAGAGAGAGAGAGAGAGAAAGAGTCAGGATTTAGCGAAAACGGTTTAAAGTGTGAGAACGGACATCAGCCATTAGATAAAAAAATCAATGGATTAAATTGGCGCGGTGGCGTTTTCGTAAATTTCCTCAACTTTATCGCATTGCCACGCTTCATTAAGAGTAAAAGAGTAAAAATGCAACTACAAAAAACCATACAATACGGGTTAAATACATTGCAAAACTACTGCTGCATTACAAAAATGAACACAGAAAAAGGTTGGTCAAATCCTTAAACAAGTTCATAGCGGTAGGGGCAGCAAAAATGAATGAGTTATATGAAACAGGATTCAAAAGAATAGAACAAAGGATGGCAACTTATATAGATTAGTTAAATGCCATGTATTTATTAACTTAAACGCCAAGAATTACCTCCTATTTCCAAATTTCATGGTGGAAAATGGGGCTAATGAATTTTATTTTAGACTATTACATGTTAAAACTACGGGGTTTTATCTAATCAGATGTATTTTGTTTTAGGTTATCACATATTAAACGCCTAAAGCACCTTGTATTTTGTAAGTTACTAGACAAAATGTAAAAAATATGCATAAACGCCATGATGAAGACAAGAAATCTAAAACGCCATTGATAATTTATATATAGTATGAAAATATCAACGCCATTTGCCCGGGGTTAAATAAATTAAATAAATTTTTCATAAAATGTTGCTTTCAAAAATGTATTTTGTTTTAGGTTATCACATATTAAAACGCCTTGAATTTTACATTTACTAGACAAAAACGCCTAAAACGCCTTTTATTTTGTAAGCAACTAGACAAAATGTAAAAAAAAGGTATAAACGCCATGATGAAAACAAGAAAGTCTAAAACGCCATTGATAATTTATGTATAGTATGAAAATGATAACGTCAATTGTCCAGGGTTAAATAAATTAAATAATTTTTTTCATAAAATGTTGCTTTCAATATAAAAAAATGATAAAACGCCATATATTAAGCGGGTTGGAGAATGACAATCATACCCCGCGTACCATTTTGCGTGACCTGCCACGTGTTAGGCCAGGATCCGTTCTCACACTTCAAATCGTTTTCTTCGAATCCCGTTTCTCTATATATATATATATATATATATATATAGTTTTATTAACATTATATTAAAAGTTTTACATTTTATTATAATAATAATTTTGTTAAGAAATATTAAGTGCAGCTAAATTGGACTCATTTAAAAATGTAATTTTTTTTATCACCCAATAGATGCATTTCTTGAGTTTTTATTTACAACATCCCCGATTACATTAGTTTTCACTTATTCTAGAAAAGAAATGCACATTTTCTTTCAGGTGTTACATTATTACATTTTTACAATATCACCAATTACCATCAACTTTTAATAAAATTATAATATTGTATTTAAATAAATAAATAAATCTTTGACAACAAAGATAGATATGAGAGAGCTACAATCATCTATATACATTGATGGCAAGGGGTAGTTTGAATGACACACGATGGTGGTGGCCAAAGGTGGTAGTAACATGATGACATTGTCAGTGTCATGAACTCACAACCGCATGGAGGTATATGATGCGACGACATACAGTGTTTTAGGATCCAATGTTACACAATAAAAAGCCTCCCAATACGATTTATAAATAAAACACACCCTAAATTGATCTCACAAGACATGACTTTTAAGTCAAAAAGACTATTCCATCTTTGAATAATGGTACCCTTGAAATCCAAAATACTAAACACACAAATGAAGTATGTCCTCATTATCAATTATAGGAAATCAGGCTTTTCAAAGGTATTCTATTATTTTCATTACATTTACATTCAACCACTCTTAACTAACTCAACTAACATCACCACCCTATACATATACACACTATATAACACTCTAATATGCCCTCTCAAGCTAAACGAGGATCATTCACGTGAAGCTTGGATCGCAGGTTGTCAAAGCTTGGATCTGCAATCTGAAGCGTAGTGGAAACATACCGAACACATAGAATGCCTGCCAATACCATATCCTGAATAAAGTGTAAGTTAATCTCCAAGTGTTTCGTATGCATATGAAACACTGGGTTAACTGCAAGATATGTAATACCAATATTGTCACACCAAAGAGTAGTGGACATGGTAAAGTAACATGAAACTCCTATAAAAAAGAGATAAAATCCATCTAATCTCAGCAGCAGTGTGAGCAATGCTTGATACTGAGCCTCAGTACTCAACCTTGCAACCGTATGTTGTATTTTTGGAACTCCAACTTATGAAGTTGGGACCAAGAAACACACATTAACCTACGTGGGGAACGCCGATCATCGTGTAACGCTTCGCATTTTCCAAACTTTCCTTATTTAGAAAACGTAAACCAAATTTCAATTTTTTTAAACTTACAACCACACTCTTACCCAACCTTGAAATCCAAGACTTTGATTTTAAAAAACCTCCTGTTTTAAACAAACCGATACTTATTATACGTACGGTTACTCATCCAATCATTTACGATACTCGTATATTATTTAAAAATACGTTTTATACCTAAAAATATATATTAAATTTCAAGTTATAACATAAAATGTCGAAAAACACAAAGTTTGGGGGCCAAATGAAAGAAATCAAACTATTTCTGGACAAAGAGACGCCGCGTCGAGCGACGCCTTCCCCTTCCAGCCTACGCATAACGTCTAGGGTCACAATCCGCAGAAAGTTGTTTCCTATTAGCAGATTGGCATTCCCTTCCACCTCTTATTTTCCCCAATCTACATTCAAGCTCCTTGAACACCAAACCCTAATCCACCATTATAAAACCAGCCTCCATCACCTCATTTTCACTTTTCCAACTCTCCTACTCTCCAAAAACACTCTCAAATCAGTTACAAATGCAAGGTTGGACAGAATCATTCTAAGTACAAAAGTGAGCTCAAACTCACTTTTCTTCATGTTTTCTTCATTTTTTCTTCCACTTCAAAGCTTGGAACACCTCTAGAATTGTTTCCACAAGATTACCATGGTAATCTAAGGTGGAACATCACCATTTTGAGGTCCAAACTTTCTGTTTTGGAAGAATACTTTACAAAATTTTATTAAACTTATGTTTTCTCATATAAACTTGTCCTCTTATACAACTAATCAAGTCTATGGTTAGTGAGCTTGGCCAAGGTTGATTCATACAAATCGGAGGTGTTAATCTTCTCCAAACTTTCTGTTGTTGATAGGGTTATTAACCCACAAGTGTTGAAACCATCCAAGCTTGTTCTTGAGAAAAGACTTGAGCTTTGGTATGAGTGTGAATAACTTGGAAGCTTTGGCTATCCTACCATCATTCCACCACCTCACTTGATGTTTTACCATTCCTATCTCAAGTGGTTTGCTAGCTTGAAAGTAACCTAACCCCGTCTAGTCGCCGACACTTAGTTAACTATTTCTATGTGGGAAGTGGCTCACCGGGTTCATGTTCACTTGGATACTTGATATAGTGATAATTATACTTTTTCCTTTCTTATATTTCATTTATGACCATCCGAATTGTCCTTATGAAAATTGTGTATTGGTGAATCTTACGAAAGAGGTAAAGGATGGTTATCCTCCTACCTCCATGCATGACTTCTATGAGATTCCATGATAAACATGTTGGACATACTAAATACTATAATATATATATATATATATATATATATATATATATAAACTTATACATAATTGAACCCTTGATAATAATTGTTATGATTACTTGTCATGACAATAGGTTATATTATCTAAGCCTTAAACACACCGTCATGATTCTAATGGGTAATTTAACCCGTGAAATCACATTCACCCATGCGGGTTGTTATAGTGTCGAAAACGGGTGTTTAAGACTAGATAATTACTTTCGTATACATACTTTTGTACTTTAAATTCAAATCCAAATCCTCTGTTAACATTCCGAATACTCAAACACCTTCATTCTCCTATTCTAATCAACTCGTCGATACTCGGATAATCGAAAAACTATGCAAACTTGTGAGTATACTTGACCCTGTTTTACTTTTACACATATGGGTGCAATGCATGTACTTTATGCAAAATCACACAAACATACTTATACATAAATCACAAAACAATCTTTATACATGCTAGTTGTGCTAAACTTGAAATCACACATGCTTATACTTGACATGCTTATACTTAGTCGTTAACTTCGATCAAACCTCCCTTATGATGTATAACGCTATAGGAGTAACGCACTGCCCGTAAACTTGAGGTCATGTTAAGTTAAACACATACGGTCTTATCGTTACTACGATAAGATTACGCTAGCGGGAAACTTTGGGTTGACTTGTATAGTGGCATGATAGTTTAATGTATGTTAGCCTCTGGAGTAGACTATTACACATGAAGGATTTGTTTTAAAACATTAGGAAAAATTATAAGTTTTGTTCTTTATCTTAACACCATTAGGCGGTGTCCTTTTTTACAAATTTTGACAGGCTGTATCCTTTGTAGCGATTTTGTTACACATTTTGTCCTTTAACCCTAACCCAGTTAGATTTTTTTAAAATCTGGTTACCCAAGGGTATTTTAGTCTTTTTACCTTTTATTTAATATTATTTAAAAAATAAAACAAAACCAAACATTTTTAAAAATTGTTATTATTATTATTATTATTATTATTATTATTATTATATAAACTCTCTCTTCCTCTCTTCACACACACATTCTCTACCTTCCCCCCCTCTCTCTACCACTCTCACATGTTCAGATCCAACCACCACCTTTCACCACCATCAACCGACCACCACCTTTAACCCACCTACCACATCAACCCACCACCACCCGCCTCCCACCTGCCATCAAACCACCACCATCATTAACCCACCTGCCAATAACCCGCAACCACCCAACACCCACCTGCCATCAACATACCACCATTCGCCACCAGAAACACCCACCACCACCACCACCTGTTAGACACCACCTGAACCCCCATCACCATTCAAAAACTTCCCCACCAGCAACACCCCCTATCGCTAGTAAAAAACTGACCATCGGCGGAACAACTCACCGGACCTTATTTTCACGGCGACAGATCCTCTAATCGCTCTGATTCTTGCCGGAATCGTCATCTGGATCACGCCGATTCTCAGATCGGTTTGATTCGCCGTCTAAATTGCTCCAATTTTAGATCTATTTTCGGTGCTTCTGTAAGTGCGAATAGTTTAACTCCTGTAACTGTTGTTAAATCGTCATCTATAGGTCACGACATGTTCACTATAATGCCCACTTTCTTGTTACTGTAATGTTAAAGTAAGTCTCATATGGGTGATGTTATGCATGACTATCATTCTTGTTGTTACTGTAAGTAAAAGATAGAACGAATTGCTTTTTATTGTCCAAAAAAAATTGTGTTGGTGGTAAGTCGGTGGTTGCAGTGGGGTGGTGGTGGCCGGTGGGTGATGGCAGTGGTTGTTGGTGGTGGGGAAGTTTTATGGTGTATATACATATATATGTCAGATTTTACAAAAATCGTCCTTTATTGGTAAAAAGACTTAACTACCCTCATGTGACTTGCACGTGATGAGATCTAACAAAAAAATCTAACTGGGTTAGGGTTAAAGGACAAAATGTGTAACAAAATTCGCTGCAAAGGACAGAGCCTATCAAAATTCGTAGAAAAGGACACCGCCTGCAAAATGGTGTTAAGATAAAGGACAAAACTTGTAATTTTTCCAAAACATTATTACTATGCTATTACTTAAACTTGTATACTCGCTAATGCCTTGTGTGTTGAACTATACTTTAACATGTATTGCAGGATTGTGTTCGTGACGCATTAAAAAGAATCTAGTAGGAAGGACTAGAAATGCACCAAATCTTTAATTCATGTTTATATATTAGTCATACGATACTTGTTGTACTTTGTTTATATCAATTTTTTTTGTAATTCTATTTCAAACAATGTACTTGATGTTAGCAATGAAATGAAATTTGTTTACTAAATACTTGTCACATTTAGTGTTATGAAGTGTCGAGCAATCTATTTACGTTTGCCCCGATGATTCTGCCATCGGTTGGGGTGTCACCCATCGGGACACCCAGCCCAATCAGTATCACTATAAGCATGTAAATAAATACAAGTATATTGATGTATAGATAACCCATGAGAGATGATACCCTTAAGATACCGCAAAATCCGCTTGACAACAACCCCGTGTCGATCAATAGGTGTTTGAAGAAACAGTGACACCTTACGGACCGCATAAGCAATCTCTAGTCGTATCAACACAAGATACTGTAATGCACTAACAATGCTCCAATACATAGTAATATTAGATAAAGGATCACTAGTGTGCCGAGAAAGGTATCTACCAGAAGTGACATGAGTAGATAACGGACGAAAATCAGCAAGACTAGTTTACTATAACAAATCAAGTAAGTACCGATGTTGTTACAAAAGTAACACATCCTCAGAAAATGTAGTCTGAATACCTAGAAAATATGACAACTTTGAATGTAAGCTCTCAATCAATCCAGTAACAAACTCTGATGAGCTCCTAGTAATAGTAATGTCATCCGGACATAACACATGATCGAATCTCGACTGCAAACAAACAGGGAGGTGACACTGAGAGAATCCACCAGAAACAAGAGCCGATGTTAGCTTGGAAAACCAAGTTTTGGGTGCCTGTTTCAAGCCATAAAGAGCCTTATGCAGTAAACAAACACGATGAGGTCGGGAAGAGTCAACAAAGCCTATAGGTTGTGACATATATACAATCTCTGATAAATCACCATAAAGAAACACATTGTTGACATTAACATGCCTGATGGCCATCTACGGGAAAAAACAACCAGGAGAATAAGACGAATAGTAGTGGGTTTAACCACTAGGCTAAGCATCTCAGTATAATCAACGCCCTCGGTCTGATGAAAGCCCTTAGCAACAAGTTGGGCTTTGTATCCACTCATAGAATCATTAGGATTATGCTTAATCCTATAAATCCACTTATAACCAACAATGTTGGTATTAGTGGAAGCCGAAACCAGACGCCAAGTCTGGTTAGCATGTAAAGCACCGATCTCAGAACGCATCGCATCCCTCCAAATAGACCACTGTTGAGCCTGTCTAAATGTAGAAGGTTCAATGGTGGGAATAGTGGAAGCATGAAAAAAGTAAAGGATCAAGAAACTTGCGAGGCTAGTGAATGTGATCACGAGAACGAGTAACTATCGGGTGAGTCGAAATAGGCAGTGGAGGAGGGAGTGGTGGAGGAGGAGAAGGACGAGAGAAAGTAGGAAGAGAAGAAAAGGAGGCAGGAAGAATAGGAGTAGGAGGTATAAGGAGGAGGTGAAATGAACAAAGGAGGAGGAAGAATATAGAATGATGAAGTAGAAATAGAGGAAGAAGAAGTAGAAGTGGAAGAATCGAGAATATAAAAATCATCTCTTGAAAACGAACATGTCGAGACGTATAAATACGAGAAATATGAGGATTATAACAGAGATAACCAAGATGATCAGGAGCATGGCCAACAAAGATACATGGAGTAGATTTGGGTGATAGTTTATCCGCACGAGTATCACCAAGAAACGGATAACACAAACACCCAAAAGTACAAAGAAGAGATTAATCGGGACGAGATCCAAATAGGACCTCGTAAGGAGATGAGTGATGAAAAACTGGTGATGGTAACCGATTAATAAGGAAGGCAGCAGTGGCATATGCATCATAGTAGAATTTCCTTGGTAACCAAGCATGAAACAATAAAGTTTGAGATACCTTGGAAAGATGGCGGTTTTTTCGCTCAGCAACCCCGTTCCATTAGGGAGTATAGGGACGTGAAATGCGATAAGCAATGTCGTAATCTTAAAGAAAATGAGCCATATAACCACGAATGAGCTCAGGAGTAACATCACACTGAAGATGTTTGATGGTACAGGAGAAGATGTTCTCAACAGGTGGTTTAAAATGCCGAAAGGAATCAAGCGCTTGAGAACGACAAGTCAAAGGAAACATCCAAGTAAATCAACTAAAATCATCAATGAAAGTAATCAAATATATCAGTATCCATATCTAGACATAACATGCGACACACCCCATATCTAGTCGATTTTGAAACACTACAGGTAGTACAATGTGTGTGTTGGGTTTTGTTTGTCAGATGTAAAATGAACATTTAGACAAAACATCATCAGACAGATGAACCAATCGAGAATGCCAAGTCTCACAAGAAACAAAAGTGAAAGCAGCAAGTGAATATAGCTGATGTGGACTACCACGTGTGTGATGGAGGAGCTATCCATCAAGAGTCTTTATGGATAGGCCTAGATATGAGAAAACATCAGCTATATGATGATCAATCACTAATTGCGCGATTGATAAAAGGTTCTTGGCTAAGCCAGGAACCACAAGGACATGTCTAAGAGTAAGAATACGATCATATAAATGAAACAAGGCAATGCGAATGTGAGAAATAGTAACAAACATACCATTGCCTATAACGATTCGCCCAGAGCCGGTGTAGGGAGAAGCATCGAATACAATAGAAAAGTCGGCAGTCATATACGCAGTGGCGCTAGAGTCAAGTATCCATGATCAGCACGCTCGCATAAATTCGACAAATCAGCCATCAATCCAAGTAGAAAAATGCACATGCGGGTCACCAACTAGTCCATTACTTATTGGGCTGAGAAACAAAGGAATATGTAAATTTGTTTGGGCTACATCCTATAATACCTTGTTTGGACGAATGAAACGTGAAATGAGGCCCATTGTGTGAATCATTAACATTAGAAGATTCATAATTGCGTGAATTAATAAGTTTATGTGTAAAACCATACGAAAACCCAGAATCATAACACTCAAAATCAACCATACTACTGATCAGCGAAACCCTGGAACAACAACATTCAGAATAAGCAACAGTACCACTGATCAGCAGAACCCTAGATCTGCCATAATCACACCATTTTACAATTTGTACACCATGATAAAATAATTTTTCAATCTATTTCCACAAATCAGATGCTTATTGTTTGTTTTTGAGCCAGATGGATTAGTGAAGAAGATAGATCGACAATAATAAACATTGGCACGTAAACGTCAGATCTATACCACACCTTTCTTTCTTCTGAATCAATTGGTGATGCAATATCATTATTCGGGTACTGTTATAGACCAAATTCTTCAAGCTGTTAAAACTTGATGTTTCCAATTGAAAAAGTTGTCATGATTGAGTTTTATAGGCATGGAATTGGTATTATTAGGTAGGTTGTTGTTCTAATTTGACATTGTTATTGAGGTAGTGAAGAACAGGGATGTAACAAAAAAGATTGAGAGAGATGATCGGAAAGGATTCACCAGAATTATAACAAAATTTCCAGCGATGTAACCAGGAAAAAGAAGGAAGAATTGAAATAAGAAGATTCAGATCGGCAAACAGAGCATATCCATAGATCGGAGAACAGAGGATTGCTGGAAATTGAACGGAGAATCTTCGGAACCCTAGCTATGGAGCTCTGATACCATAAAGGAAATCGAGCTTTGCAAAGGTACTCTATTATTTTCATTACATTTACAATTAGGGGTCTTCAGAATTCGTTTCGAATTCGAAAAATTCGAAATTTGATTTGATTATCATTCTATTATAAGGATTCGAATTCAATTCAATTCGAGTAAAGTAAATCGAATACAAATTTATAATTTCAAATTCGATTCGAATAAAAATTATACATTTTTATTTATTGTTTATTATATATTACATAAATAGCTTTTATTGGGCTATTATAAAATATTTTTAAAATTATTACAAGCATTAAAATTACTATATGGCCCATAACTAAAACTATGTAACAAATCTATCAATAGATTTCTAACTCTAAAAATATCAACTTCTAATGTGGAGTGGTTATTCCCAACTTCTCGTTTTGAATTTTAGACTAATTGTGCTTTATTTGGAATTTTTTAATATGACATCGTGATTTATGGCATGTTTTAAAAGTTATGTTTCATTTTGATAAATTTTTACATGTTTTAAAAGAATCTGAATCAAATCGAATTTATTCGAATTTGAATTTTTATTCAAATCGAATACGGATTGAATATTTTTATTCGAATACGAATTCGAATAGAATTTGATAGGTTTTAATCGAATTCAATTCAAGATAAAATAAAATTATTCGAATAATTCGATTCAAGTAATTCGAAAATTCGATATTCGATTTGATGAACACCCCTATTTACAATCGACACCCCTAACTAACTCAATTAACTAACCACTCTATACATATACACACTAAATACATACACTAACATTAATGTATCGTTTTCTCCTTCGCATAAAACATACTCTTGGCCACCTTCCCATTGTACTTTATTTCATTTGCAGTCTCATCTAGAGATGGGCATAATACCTGGTTCCAAACCCAACCCGATAGAACTGTCCTGAAACCGGTTCCAGTTCCTACCCGACGTATGGTAGAACCGGTTCCGGGTTCAAAAAATCCGTTGGGTTCTACCAGGTTCCACATTTTAGGATAAAAAATGGGTCGTACCCGGTTCCTAACCCCGTACCCCGTTACTACCCGTACCCGGTTCCTCCAGTACCCGGTTCCACTGTACCCGGGAATAAAGTTACCGTTAGAACCGGTTATTAGCCGTTGGGATCGATTCTTGGAGGTTGCAAACAGGATTAAATGCGAAAACCATCACAACCTCGTCATTGCATGCCATTTGTGTCTTCGAAAATGTGAATTCAAAGGTTTAAGTGTTGAATGTTTGTAGTAGTAATGAAAGGAAATGGAGAAGATGGGTCATTTATACAAAAAAAACCGATTTTTATATTAAATAATCTGTTTCCAACGGTATTATATCCGTTGAAACCGGTTCCAAACTGTAAACTAGCAGCCTTTGATTTGAAAATTCTGACAGAACTTGTTCTTGTCAGTACCCGGAACCGGGTCCAACAGTACCCGGAACCGGGTCCACAGTACTTGTACCCGGTTACAATCGGTTCTAGTTTTAGTGGCGAATACCCGGGTAGGAATTGGAACCGGTTTCTCAGAGAACCCGGTTCCTCTCCTTAGTATCAGGACCCGGATACAAGAAAGAACCGGTTCCAGGTATTAATAATGCCCGATTATGCCCATCTCTAGTCTCACCCTCACCATCCATGATCCATGTCTATGTTGTACGATACTACACCATATAATGCACACACACATTATTATATATATACAATTCATGAAAGTCTTAGGAACAGCAGCCAAAGTTTCATACTAAAGGTTGGTGGGTTCCACTAGAATAATGTTAATGTACATGGTACATGAAAAATGTTGGTTTTTCTAATTATTTTTTGGTTATTTATTGTAATCATTAATTATAGACGTATTTTGTTTTCTTTTACATGAAAAATGTTAGTTTTTTCCATTACTTTTTGGTTATTTTATTATAATCATTAATTATAGACATATTTTGTTTTCTTTTATAATTTTTAAGATATGGTGTATTATATAGTTACGAGTAAGTTGCTATGACATGCCTACATTTATTACGCTTTGATAAAAGATTTGTTTAAAATCGAACTAGTTAAACAAAGTTAAACTTTAAGTTTTTTACCATGACAAACTGAACTAATATCAATACTGGTATTGATATTTGTTTTTATAGTTTTCTTGACGCGCTCCAAATGATGTCGTGATGAACATAATGATTATGTCGCTATTACGAACTGATACCGATGTTCGTTATTTTTTAATGATTTTCGATCGATGTAAATTGTGTGTCAATATCCTTTTAGACATATTTCTTTAGATTGTTATACCAAGTATCGGTACCATACCACTATGGTAACGAACAAAATCAATAGTGACCAAATACCCGTGTTCCTATCCGCCGCAAAGCGCGGGGTGTTTTACTAATAATAATAATAACAATAATAATAATAATAATAATAATAATAATCTCAATTGTACAATGTCATGACCAAATACACACCTTAATTTTCATTTACATTGCTAAGAACAATCTCACATAACACAGAAAATATAACTCTCATAACACACTATTATGACACCAATTCAAACCTATCACACGCATCTAAATGTTTCTAGCGGTTTAACTTTCTAATGAGATCGGATTTTAGTTCATCTTCATCTATGGCACCAGGGATTTCAGCCACCACATCTTGCATCATCATCTCATTAACACACAACATGCTTTCATGCTTGATTTGTGCTTTCATTTCTCTCAAAGCATTCATTAGTTTAGCGGCGGGTAAATCCGCATTCCCACATTGCACTCTTATCATCACATTATCACCCGCGATTTTCACTTCCACTTCATCAAATCGACTAGTTTTTTTGTTGGTCGTGTTGTTGTTAACCTTTGATGTTGGTAAAGTTGATAGGTTATACAAATTGTTGTCCATTGTATCAACCATTTCTACCTTCACTTTCTTGGTTTTCCATTGATGGTTGTTACCATGATGAAGTTGCGATTCAAGATGCTCGATCTTTTCTTTGAGTTCGTTGATATAGCAGACCGCGTCTTCCAGGAGGGACGCCTTGTCCATCCTAGACACGTTGGGGACGACGGACCTGAGGGCATAGAATCGCTGGTTGAACTTCTCTCGCCTTTGCCTTTCAGCGTCCACATGGTTTAGGGGTGGAAACCGTCCGTCTATCTTTTTTCCTTTCACTACAAGTAGATAAATAATGCACATTTATTTTCCTAGCCTTTCGGAAATGTATAGCTTTTATGACATTGCATATATATGTAAACCAAAAAAAGTTGTTTATATCATAATTTCATGCAATTTTATGTGTGAATAACGAAGGGCTTTGGCGAGCAGTACCAAGGTGTGTAAAATGGTGTATTATCCTGTGTGAGTCTCGCATGGATAATAATGTAGAATTAGAAGAAGATTAGATTGTTGTAAAATAATATTATGCGTGTAAATAAGTTAAGAGAAGAACATACGATTGGGTAATTTGCTATGTGGTTTTCTTTTCGGTTTTGTTGATGTGGCAAGAACCAATTGGCAATCGGAATCCGAATGCTCAGATGCAGTCTCTACATTCGTATTCATGGCAACTGTAGAGTTCCCTTTCACGCATGACATTCCAACTTTCTTGGACATGTGTTCATCTTGTGTTGTTGAGTCGAAATCTATAAGGTTCATACCTTCCTCATCATCGCCCTTTTGCAATGCACCATCCATACCATCCATAAGTATCATATCAGTAAACGAAACCATATTGTGATGACCGTCCCCAATGTTGTTTAGTTTTATAGAACCGCCACCAAACAATGACAACACCTGATGAGCCAAATTCCAAGACTCCTCGATGACATAAGACTAACCCATTTCGACAACTCCATTAGATGTTGGAATGCAAACCATGGTCTTCAATCCATGTGTTTGAGCTTCATTTGTTCTTTGGCAGTTAAAAGACCGAAGCTGGTCCACACCACTTAACCAGATCATAGTGTTTGAACCTAAAGCCGTACCTAGAACCGACCCATCTCCGGGTACAAACAACCTGGTTAATGAAATGACATAGAACCATTCTGCATCATCAGGGTTTTCTAGTTCAAGAAGGGACTGGATTTCTTTCGTAGCAAACTTTCTACAATCCGGGTCGAGTTGTGCCTCTTTGTTGTTTTGGAAATGCCCGCCTCCCCATGACAAGGAGACGCGGCTGTTTGAGTCATCGTTGATAGTCTGACAGAAAATGGCATATGCCCATTGTTGCGGCTGGTTTTCGAGAAGGTTTTGGAGCTTTTGTTTGAGGGTATTAGAAGAGGGTGCAGTGGTTGGAATGGGAAAATATGCAATAGAAGAAGAAGAAGATGGGGAAACAATTACACCATCCATGGCTGAAGTTTAAGAAGATTTTGGTTTAGTTGTTAAGGAGTATCTATGAATCTATATATCAATAACTGGAGGAGAATAAATAGAAGCTGTTGCAAATGTATCACATGTCATATAGATGTACTAGCAACATTATGTATGGCTTTATTTTCACATGTGATGGTTATAAACTATTTGATTAATCTAAAAGCAAAATCTTTTCTGTAAAAGGCTGTATGAAATCCAAACAATCAAATATTTTGACATATTTACTATATTAGCACCCTATCGAGCCGGGGGTCTCACTGGAAGCAGTCTCTCTATTCCTATAAGGTAGAGGTAAGAGTGTCTACATCTTACCCTCCTCGGACCCTACCTTAGCTTTGCTATTTGTGGGATTTACTAAGTATGATGATGATGACTATATTAGCACCCTAAAATCTTTGTTGAGTTTGTATAACTTTACCCTGATGTATATCAGGCATGATGAGTCTTATTAGGCCATGTTAGGCAAGACCGGTCCTATAGGTTAGCAGGTTAGGCAAAGGACTAACGTCTCCAAAAAATAAGGGCCTCCAATTCTTATTTTTTTTTGTATATACTACATGCGTATTTGGCTCAAATAAACTAACACATAAGTAAAGATATAATGACCCAAACATGTAAGCCTAAAAGTTGAAGAACTAATGGCCTGGGTCCCTTTTTTCTTGACCACCGTCATCTACCTTTAACGCATACTTATTAAACAATTTGCATCAATTAATTTAATCTAAACATATACTATATTTATACACACAACATATAACTTAAAAAAAGATTAACTCTACCAACTATATAAGTGTTTTAGTTTATAATTACCGGTTCCAAACCTGGGTAAAAGAAAAGGGAATGTTTGAAAAACTTTTTAAAAGGACTTCGACTTTTGTAGATTGCTTAGGGCCTCAAAAAATATTGACCGTAGTGCTAGGTTTTATAAATTATAATGGGACATACATGTTTTCATTAATCATATTAAGTTGTAAGAGACATGATATCTACAATGGGGCATGGTGGGCCTGATTACGCTATATTAGGTCGTAATCATTGGCGTAGCTTAGTGGGGGCCGTGGGGCGCCCGACCCCCCGAACTTTTCGCTCAGTAGTGCCCCGTATGTAGCTTTCGTATAGAATTTTTTTAAGTATATACGTTTTCGACCCCTCGGTTTTATAATTTTTAAGGTATAATTTAAGGTCCGGTGACTTCCGACCCCCCGGTCGGAAATCTCAAGCTTCGCCACTGGTCGTAATATATTTTATTTGAATAAGTATGTCCATGAAGACCTTGAGTGGCCAAAACTAAATCCACGTTTGACTTTTATTAATCAAGTTTTACGTTGTTTGACCAAGTGAAGTTGTAATGAGTTAAAATGAGTCGTATTGAATCCTAGGAGTCATAAAAGATCCTGAAGGGCCATGATGGGCCTCATATGGTCTTAATGTGTTGAATTTGATAAATTATGTCTATGATCAACCAAAATTCACTTGTTTGGACAATTTTGACTATGATTAACCAAATTTGACTTTGTTTGACCGAAACATGTCATTATGAGCTATAACGAATGATGACAGAGTGAATTTTAACATACCGCTTGGTTCTTTAAAACACATAATTCAAATCAGTTAGTTCATGTTAGGTTCTGTGTGAGTATGTATGTAATGTGGGCGGTCATTTTACTAAAGGTTTATAATCTACCTTGTGTGATTCCTGTTGAAGCATATACCCAAGGGGTGGGTGAGGGTGGACGATATTCAATTTTAAAGCAGACTCCCCGTTCATTAGATAGAGAAGATGGCCAAGATTTAGTGATCCGTTGTCGAACTAATTCCAAGAGAGCTTTCATCTGAATAGACTTCAGTTATACTTTCGAGTAATAGTTACAAATATAATCAGAATATAATCGGACTCTCTTTGTTCGCATTAGTAATGTATGATCCCAACTTAATCCTATTTAGGGTAAGATGAAACCAATTAGAAATACTTATTTTAGGAATTAAACAATCAAACTATGATTTATATTCAACATTTCAGTTTGCTAATATTATATCACTCATTTTAAGATGTCCATATTCTTATACTTTTTAGTGGAACCGAAGCCAAACAAAAAATTCATTGTCTAGGAACCTGTGACGGATCTAGAAAATAATTTTAGGGGCAGCGTTTCAAAAAAAAAAATCGATAGGGATGTTATTGTAGAACCCAATGTGTGTTTGATGAAGTAGAAGTTAATAGGGGTCGTAGCCAAAATGCAAAAACAATAGAGTCAAGATTTTGTCGCACAAGATTCGATTGATATTCACATGCCAGTTTTTTTGTACAATCCATTCCCATTGATCTGGACATATCTTTTTTTTGTCAATAGGCTAGCAAATAACACCCACCTTTCTTGTTCACCCACTCACAAGTCATACACAGTGGACCATAACACTTGTACTCGACTACTATTCCCATCTTTTCGACTACTAACTTTTATATAAGACCATGTGTAATCGTGTCACGCCCCGCCACATCACCAGCCACCGGCCTCATCGTTATCCCATTACATGGGGCGCCAAGAGGGGGGGGGGCTTTAGCCTCTTCTTCGTGACCTAACGGGCGTGAAGGAGGAAGGGGTGGGGTACACTATACACCAACCAATCATATCTTCTTTTATAGTTTTTATCTATATTTAATTTTTAGTTAAACCACTACACACTTTTGAGAGATTAGTTAAAACCCATTTAATTTGATATGAAAATTTTGTTAAACAAGAAGGAGGATGATTTAATGGAGCTCAACCACTATCAAACATTCCAACATTAATGAGACATCAATGTAATGAACCACCATGGCTTTTTTGATCTAGGGTCATTGGTGACACACAAATGTGGTGTGGGTTCAAATACTGCAAGCTTAGGTTGGTTAGATGGTATTTAAAAGTAAAAAACTGATGTTATTAAATAGGTAACAAATTTTCAGTTATCATGTCTCTCTACCACCAACACTAATCCAGTAACCATCCCATGTAAATAACAACCTCTAAAGTGCAACCCCTTTCACCAAACACTTCAGCATATGATGCCAAACTCCCTAAATTGAGCCAAAGTTGTCAAAGAAACAAACTTAATTAATTCGGAACTTAGATGGTGTTTGTTTTTTTTTCTGAAAAGCTCTACATGTCCTCTTATGGTCGCGCCACACAGACCACGCGCAGACGTTTGGGTCAACAGAGTGTTTGTTTTTTCGAATACATTTCATTAAAAAAGCTTTGCGCGTCCTCTTTATAGGTGCAGATGTGGGATAGCATCATCTAACCTCTTCTTCTTTCCCTAATATCAAGAAACACACACATTTCATCAAAACCCTAGCACCTCTCCTCCACCACTCTCCCCCTCCCAACCGCCACCGTCGCCGTCCTCTTCACTGTCGTCGTCCCCCACCGCCCACTTCCCCAACCATCGTAGTCCCCCACAGTCGTTGATTTCTTCCCCCGCCGCCGTCGTTCTCTTCATTGTCGCCATTCCCCACCGCCCTCTCCCCCCCCCCCCAGCCGACCTTCACAACCATATGTTTTATGATTATTTGTTGTTTGTTTTCTTATTTTCGTTCTTTGTTTGTTATGATTATGCGAATTTTTTGTGTTTGTTTTCAAAAAATGCTTATTAGAATTTAGATGTTCATTGTGATAAAATGGTTATTAGAATTTCTAGATGTTCATTGTTATTCATGCCTACTATGTTGTTGCTTAAAATTGTTTGATTATGCTTAATTGATTTGTGCCTATTATGTTGTTGCCTGCAAAAGTTGGAAAAAAGAAAAAACAAACGGTCTTCTTCTTGCATTCTTATAGACTGCAGAGGTTTGGTCTACTCTTCTACTACAGATATCTGCTGATGTAATCCGCAGACTGCAGACGTTTTAACTCTAAAAAAACAAACACCACCTTAGTTATTCTTCTTGGAATGTAACACAAGTTGAGCATGACAATAGGAAACAAAGGTTGCAATATGGGATCCATCTCCACCAAAGCCATCAAAGGTCTTCTAAGCAACCTAAATTAGAACAATGTTTGGTCAACATCAACATGTACAAAGCAAACGTAATTCACAAGGTATGCCATTGAAGTATAATCCATTGTTCCTCGTCGTCCAAAGCTTAATATAAGGCCACAAACATCACAGATAATCCGTTAGAAGGGTCTCGAGGTCAGATCTCAAGAACCACCCTCCAACAGTCATGTCTATTTGAGGTAAAATGAGTTTTCCTTTTGCCAGTAATAATATTAATTAAAAAATATATAAGATTAAAAGCAACCAGATACAATCTTCTGGAGCTAGAATGCACATAAGTTACAAGTAGCTGAGGTTAACTTTTATTAGATATCCCTAAACTATGAGAGTGATTAAACATGGTTAACGAGGTTGTGTCTCGAGTCTTGACCAACCATTACGATCTTTACAATATATATTTAAATCAAGACCATGCTTCGCCACTGCCCCTAGCATCGACAATCACGGTTCCAGTCTTCTTAGCAGGCTTACTCAACTGAAACACCGGGTGTCTGCGTAACCTCCTTACACCTTTTCTCAAACTTAACTTTTCTAACACCCCCTCTATATTTACTACCTCTCTATGCTGCTCATGTTGTTCTTGTTTTGACCGGTCAACGCTCTCTAACGAATCGTTTCTACGTGAAACAGGTGAGTTCTTGCCTGACATGTAATCGTATTCCACTATAGACCCGCTCTTTCTTGAAAAACTCCAGAACCATTCTTCGTTTTCGGTTCCTAGTCTGTTCAAAGTCCCGCTCTGTAAAGGACTATGATACTCGGGTTTATTGTTGGCGGAAGGATAATCTTCACATGATAATATTGGCGTAAAATTGGGAGATGATTCTTCTCGTTCGCGAAGAGTTTTTATCACGAGTGTTTTTAGCAAGTTCATGATTTGAACTGCGTGAATCAATGCCGTCAAAGGATCCGCCATCTGCATCACACAATCAACAAAATTATAAACACACTTTGAATGTCAAATTGTGAAAAGTATAAAAGAAATGAAGATAGCAGACCTGAGTCATATTGGGAGCAAACACCATAGCAATATTCCGCGCGTTCATCTTGTTTATTCGATCAAATTTAACAACATCCGCCATTAAATTTATGGCCCAATCAAGAAGTGCAGCCTCGGTTGGAGGTAGCGATTTAACAAGCTGGGTACACTCGTCTTCTGTATTGCAATGCATGACTTGATCCGGGGTCAAAGAATCAAGTACGCCGGTAGGAAGTTCTCTGAACCATGCCTGTTTTGCCGATAAACAATAACTCAATTTAATTTCTTTTTTTATAAAATTTAGTTATAGCAATTGTAACAGATATAAACTACCTTAATTAAACCAGCTAAACAATGAACATCAACTCCATGGGGTACAAACCCTTTGTTGAGTTGCTTCCTAATATACTCTTCTTGACCGTTTTCGCCATTTATCCGGAATATTCCTTCCGCCTTGATAAATAAAACGTCAAATACAAATGTCAAATGATGGTAAATTTTACTTTAATAAATAACTAAATACATTATTCAATTTAGTAATCCACCAAATGGAAATTACATCGAAAATGAAGGTAAACAGGCAACAAGCTGCGCCACTATAGATTAAAACGTTACAAAATAGAAGTGTGGCATTGGCTTACTTGAAGACCGCCTCGCAAATATAAACGCTTTTGCATTGTTAGAAGTATGGTTGGCACGCTGTTCCCTCTCTCATCATAAGAACATTGCGTAGACTCCACAGATACTCCAAACACGCACACGCTATGAATTAAATGATATGAAGAATTTTAGTTAATTACGTAAATGATTTATATACCAAATCAAGAAACCATTATGAACATCAATCATGATTAAACAAGGCATAGTCCAAAAACATCATTATTTAACTATAAAGATTGTTCTTAAACACACACACGCTATGAATTAAACGATAGGAAGAACAATAATCATTAAACCGTATAATAACATTAGTCACGCATCACCGACTTTTTGTAGCTGTCGGTTTTGGACATTGATTTCTAAAGTGTCCTGTTTCTTTGCAATTCCAACAGATAACATCCTTCCTGTTCTTTGACTGCTCCCTCTCTCTAGACTTGGATCCGCCGCGGTTATTCCCATTTTCAACGCTCCTTTGTCTCATGTCTTCATTCAGAAGAAGCTGATCTTTAACCCGTTCAAAAGTAAGCTTAGCCGTTCCAGACGAAACGCTAATTGTCGTGACAGTTTCTGACCAACTCTCAGGCAAAGAAGACAACAGAAGTAATGCTCGTTTCTCGTCATCAAACATTATACCAACAGAGATCAAACGCGATATAATAGAATTGAATTTGTTAATATGAGCGGTGACGGATGTACCCTCCCGTATCTTTGTGTTAACCAACTGGCGTATAAGGAACAGCTTATTAGCTGCAGACGGATTTGCATGCATGTTTGACATAACCTTTAGTACTCCGACCGTAGTCTTCTCATAAACAACATTGTTAGCTACACTCTCCGTCAAGGAGAGTCGGATGATTGCTAGTGCTCGTCGATCCATAAGCTTCCATTCTGCATCTGACATCGTTTCAGGCTTCTGTCCCGATAGCGGTACGTCCAGACCTCTCAGGTTGAGATAGGTTTGCATCTTCCAAAACCAAAAATCCTGACCATCGAATTTGTCAATCTTAACCTTCCATTCTTCTTCCATGATAACTGGACAGTAAACGAGCCTTGACTCTGATACCACTTGTTATGCACTCACCAGAGATTTATGGTGGTCCGGTACTAGTCTATGATTCTATTTATAAGAAAAGATTAGGGTTAAACCCTAGCAATCATTCCTAAAATACTAAACTTGGAGAGAAAGTAATAGGCTCCTGGTGCGCTAGGGTTAGGGCCGGCTGCCCCTAACCCTTTTTTGAGCCTCCACATTTATTTTAATTTAACGGCAAATGTTACTGTACTACGACTACTATGTTACACCAAATTAATTCTAATCGACGCGTCACATAACTGCACCCAACACACTTTTCGATAACTAAATGCAGCTGGTCCGGTCCCAACGGTGAAACTTAATTGTACCCAGCATCAAAAAGAACAATAATCATCAAACCGTATAATAATATCAGTCACGGATCACCGATTTAAATTTTTAGTTTTTTTATCATTTTATAATTTTGTTAAATAAATGAACAAATGACAATGGTAATTCATTCAGGAATTTCATCAAACACTCTACATACATACCTTGCACTAGGTACTTTACGCGGGACATCCAACTGAGGCAAACCAAGGAAACCATTAAACCGATCAAACGTAACATGTGACACATGGCGAACATCCGTAGGGCAACCGATATCCAACGAGGATACAACATCATCGGCATCATTAACAGTGCAGGTGAGAAGCGACTTGCGTAAGGCGGTTAACAAAACAGACAGAATAGTGAAATTGTGATGTGACTGAGGTTGACGAGGAGTGATAAACGGAGTGGTTATTGGACTGTTGTGTAAGTAGTTATTATACTCTTGACAACAGCAGCAAACGTCATCGTCATCGTCATTGTTATGACTGTTACGATTATCGTCGTGTTTTGATGAAGAAGAAGAAGAAGAAAAAGAGTAGCGGAAAAATGAGGCTTTGGGGTGGGGAAGACCGCCGCAGGATTTGGATCTGAAGTGTGACGTCATAGTGATGAGAAAGTTGAATGAATGAAGATTGAAGAAGAAAGTGATGATAATAATAATAATAATGAGATGAATAAAGAATGGATGAATGATGGAAAGTGACAGCGTTATGAGTATGCTTTGTTTCGTCTGTCTGTATGTATGGTTTGTATGAGAACGAGCGTGGATGACAGAGGGCATGGTCCACTTGTTGAGTTGTATCTTTTACTTAGTTTTATCAACGCCTAGTATTTGACCAAACAATATTTAACATAAAGAATATTTATACAACTACTATTGTTTTTGTAAATTATTATACGTATTTTTTAGGTTAGGTTGACAAATGGTATGGGTTATGCAAATGCGTTAGAAAATAAGATGGGTTTCAACTTTCAATAGGTCAGGATGTGACAAATGGTCTAACAACTAGACTTGGAGATGACAAAAGTACTCAAAGCTAATAGGAAAATCTGAAACTTAGATTTTAAGAGGTTAAATATTCTAGTACGTGGAATTTTAAAATAAACTGGTGATAGAGTACAGACAATGATGGTGGACGGTGGGTGATGGTGGTGGTAGACGGTGGATGGTAGTGGTGGTGATGGACAGTGAACGGTGGTGGACGGTGGTGGTGTTTAACCCTTTGCAGACCTTAAAAGTGGTTGTATCAAGTCTGCACAAAAACGAGCTCGTGCAGACGTTTGTTAAATGAAACGTCTTCAGAAAAACAAACAGTCTGCAGATAATAATGTATGCGCGTGCTTTGCGCGGCGCAGACAAAAGAGGCTGCGCAGATCTTTTTTAGAAAACAAACACAACCTTAGGAATTTTTGGTGCGAGCAATTAGGACGGTTCTTCGAGTTTGAGATTTTAAAATTTTTAGAAGGCTTGGGATGGGTATCGTACAAGGTGATAATAGGGCTGTAAACGAATCGAACGTTCAGCGAACAGTTTGTGAACCATTCAGCAGGAAGTTCGTTTATGTCTGTTCAATTATTTTAATGAAAGAACACGAACAAAATATTTCGCTCGGTTAGCTCGGCAAACGAACTGAACAAAGGTCTCATTCGTTCGACTGCGTTCGTGAACGTTTAGTAATATGTTCGGTTACGTTCGTTCGTGTTCGTTTGATTATATTAAAAAAATAATAAATAATAAACTTTTTATCTAAACATATTGAAAGCTTGAAACACTGATTTTTTTTTTTCAAATTTCGCTAAAATTTGGATACCAATGGGGTGGTGGTCCATTGACAAAGACAAAACCCTTAAATACATTGGGAGGGAGAGGTATTGGATTCAAGTCTTATGGACAACAGAAATAAAATAAATTTGCCATTAAAAAAGCTAAAATTTGAAAAATCAAGACATCTTTTGGGATAATTATGTCTCTGTTAGTTAAATTTTAAATAATTATGTCTATGTTAGCTAAACTCGATTCATCGTTTGGTGGTTGCAGTATACTTCTTGTGATTTGATTTAGCATTTGACGGTTTATTTAAACTATTTATGTCCAATGTTTTTATTTTATATTTTCAAGTTAAATGTGTTTTACGCTCATTTTTATACGTTTGCCTTCATATGTGTTCGAGACCAGTGTTCACGAACTATCCGTGAACAACTTAATTTCCTTAACGAACGAATACGAACATAAACATATGTTAGGTATGCGTTCGTGAACATGTTAATTCCCTTAACGAACGAACACGGACATAGCCTTGTCCGTATTCGTTCGGTTCGATTACAGTCCTAGTTGATACCCCCCTCAATCTCACGAACCCATTTATCTGTTTGTATCAAAGCCAATTATATCAATATATTAATAATATATATATAATAAATAGTTTGTTGAAGTTATTAAAAGCTTGAAGGGTAAACCACAATATTCGTCTCTATGTAACTAATAGACCGCAACGATAGTTTGTTGAAGTTTTTAGCACTTTTGAGCGTTTACATTTCAATTTTTAACACGTTACATCCCTGTAACTAATAGACCGCAACGATTACATTAAGTTGGCACCATGCGCCCCTCATGTGGGGTTAACGAATAACTAGTCACTGTTGGGTATGATACACAGTTTATAATTAGATATGAGATAGAGATTAATTATACAATGATTTCAGGACCGCATTGGACAGTGAACCGGACGTCTAACTAGTTCCCTAGTCGAACCGGTTGAACAGGATTTAAGAACCGGATAAAATAATAAATAATATATTTATATATAAAATACATACAAAAAGTTTAAATCAAAATATAAAATACACTCATTTAACATTCAACAAAGACAAAAATAAAACATTATGATCTTAATAACATCCAAGTTCAGAATCTGATTATCAACACATGTCTGATACCCCTCTCATTTTCATCCTTAGTTGAGACCACCATTATCTAGAGCCCGCTTTCAACTTCTAAGAAATTTTCATCAATTTTACTTACCCCCCGTCATTCCTTTTTATTTGTAAAACATGTCAAGTATTGTTTAATTTACACGATTTCTTTTTGAACCGTCAACTTAAAGGTTTTGTATATTTCTGTGTTTTACATTGAAGAATCATGACCCATTATATAGGGTTGATTACATAACAAACTATCCTATAAATATGGAAATTAGATAATTTTACATAATACAATACATCTGCTAAGACTCCCCCACTGTTTGAACGAGAGGGGGACAAACGCTCAAACTGGACCGGAATGATTGAAACAACTGCTTAGAGAGACCCTTCGTAAATATGTCTGCATATTGTAATGACGAAGGAACGTGAAGAACTCGAATGTCACCCATGCGGACCTTGTCACGAACAAAATGAATGTCGATCTTTATATGCTTCATGTGCTGATATTGCACCGGATTATCAGACAAGTAAATAGCGGAGACATTATCACAATAGATAATAGCCTGACGAAGCGGAGTATGTAATTCTAGCAATAAATACCGTATCCACGTGGCCTCAGCCACGACATTAGCAACTCTCCGATATTCTACCTCTGCACTTGAACGGAAAACCGTAGGCTGCCGTTTAGACGACCAAGAAATAAGATTGTCACCCAAGAAAACACAATACCCACTAGTTGACCTTCTTGAATCAGGGCAGCCACCCCAATCTGCATCAGAGTATCCAACCAACTCATTGGTACTTGACTTAACCATGTGTATACCATAATCAATGGTACCCTGAATGTACTGAATGATGCGCTTCATAAACGGATAATGAGCACCCCGAGGGTCATGCAAAAATAAACAAATCTGTTGCACAGCATAAGAAATATCCGGACGAGTAAACGTAAGGTACTGTAAAGCACCTGCAAGGCTCCTGTATAAAGTCGGATCAGAGAATCGAGGACCATCCGAAGCACTCAACTTGGAGGATAGATCAACATGAGTAGTACACGGTTTGCAACCAGTCATAGAAGCACGGGAGATAATATCCTTTGTATATTATTGTTGAGACAAGAAGATTCCGTTCTTCAGCTGATCAACCTTGATGCCTAGAAAGTGATGGAGGCGCCCAAGGTCAATCATGGCAAACTGTCGTGAGAGGATGCCAATGATGGACTGCAACAATTTCTCATTAGATGCGGTTAACACAATATCATCAACATATAGTAACAGATAAGAAGTATTAGAAGGATCCTGCTGATAAATGAAAAGAGAGTGATCACAAGCACTACTCTTGAAACCATGAGATGTAATAAATGTAGCAAACCGTGTACACCATGCTCTAGGTGCTTGATTGAGGCCATATAAAGATTTCTTAAGCCAACAAACAAAATCCGGGCACCGACGATCAACAAACCCTAGAGGCTGATGCATAAAGACACTCTCATTCAAAGTCCCGTCTAAAAAAACGTTTTTGGCATCTAACTGGTGAATAGGCCACGACTTAGAAACAGCCAATGATAACAGTGTCCTGATAGTTGGCGGTTTAACAACCAGGCTAAACGTCTCTTCACAATCAATACCAACCTTCTGAGAATTGCCATTAACTACCAATCGAGCCTTGTATCGTTCTAACGACCCATCAGAGCGAAACTTATGTCTGAACATCCACATATAACGGATAATGGGTCGATCTGTGGGTCGGGGAACAAGCTCCCATGTTTCATTTTCCTGTAGTGCAAAAAATTCAGTCTGCATGGCATGTAACCTGTAACGCCCCGCGTTTTATTATTATTAATAATAATAATAATAATAACAATAATAATAATAATAATAACAACAACAACAATAACAATACTCTATGACATTATGCAACGTTCGGGATTCTACAGCGGGTTCCAGACGCGATTGGGCCACTACCGGGCTTTAGGCCCAACCTATCAAACCCTAGCCTATAAACTAATCTCCTTCTTCCCCATTTTCACTAAAATGATAAACACACCTCACATAACTATCCAGCCGCCCCCCCTCTCTGCGATTTCTGGCGACCGGCGCCATTCCGGCGACTCTCCGCGGCCCACCCCTCCGTCTTCCTCGTAACAACAGCCACCACCGTCCTTCCAGCCACCTCCTTCTCCGCAGACGCAAGATCCATGCCGCCATATCCATACCTCACCTCTTGGACTCTCTCCCTCACTCCCTGCTTCCCATCAAACGCGACGGCCGCCGGCCGTGGCGCTCGCCGACCTCCCCTCGAACCCTCACCTCTCCTCCAACCTGCACCACTCAACCCCCCCTCGTTGTCTCTTCTCTCCCTGAGTACTGGACTGCTGGCCACCCTTGTGGTGGCGGCGCAAGTGTGTAAGCTGCAGCAGCGGCGGAGGGAGGCAGCAGCACCACTCGCGGCGGTGGTAGGCTCGAAGCAACGCCGGCGTCAACCAGCAACATTGTTCGTCTTCGAAACCTCCGGTAACCTCTTAACTCGTCCCCTCTATCTTTGCTTTCTTTAAATCCTTCTAAATCCGAAATCCTTTTGTCGTTTCTTCGTTTCAGGCGATGTTAGTTCGAGTTCCGGTCAGTGTCGGTTTAGTCAACACAAGTCAACAGCAGTCAACTTGGTCAACGAAAGTCAACCGGTCAACTGCTGGTCAATTGTCGACCCGCGACTTGGTAAAAATCTTAAACGGCGCAAAACTTTTATTATTATTGTTTATATAATTTATCGTTTTAATCGTAAAACATTACTTACTTGGACACTAAACATGTCTTTGTAACTTGTATAAGTATATATATTTTCGTTATATAACTTGTATAAATTCTTCGTTGATTGTTGAGTTTTGACACATATATCGACAACTTGTGTTGTCGGGATCGTCTAGAAACAGAGGAAACTCTGTCCGGTTTTCGTCAAATCATACGTATATATATTTATTACACTTTTCGGCGAAGCATATTTCTTAAACGACATCATATAAATATATATATTTCTTAAACGACAAAATAAATTTATTAAACCTTCGACGACGTATACTTATCTAAACGGCAATATACATATATGTATATCATTCCCTTATCGACAAGACATATATATTATACTTTTCAAAAAAAATATATATTTATTATACCTTTCGACAAAATATAACTACTTATTTTACTTTTCGACAATAAACATATATAACTATTATACCTTCAACCAAAATACATACATATATATATATATATATATATATATATATATATATATATATTAAACCTCTCGTCGAAACATAGATATCTAATACACTTTTCGTCAAAATATAAATAATTACCTAATACGCTTCTCGCTAAAAATACATAATATTTATTGTATTATTTTGATAACACTTTTACGACACCTTTGACAAATTAAACTTTAGAGTCGTTACATAAATCCCGTGATATATGTACACGTACTTCCAATTCTGATTCGAATCCTCCGTCGTATTTGCAATTATTCATACACGTTCGTTTGTCATTTAAGGTGGCAATGGTGTCCCTTTCTCCAACTCATCGTGGGGTCCCCAAAGAAGCCATAGCAATTTTGTGAGTACACTCGACCCACTTTCGTTTATAACACATTTGGTTGTAACATGTTTTACTCATACAAAATCAAACACTTAAACTTTATGAAACGCACGAACAATCCTATACCATGAATACTTGAATCATATACTTGTTGCTTGTCTAGGATATTCGTTATCCTATGCTATGGTCGTTAACTATTTTAGCCTTCGTTTGACATGCTTAGCGCTATAGGAATTCATGCATCCACCTCCATCATGTTATTCGTGAGGTCATGTTAAAACATCTTGATTGCGTCAAGGGTTTGATTATTAGTATTGCATGCCTTGATATTTCTCTTGTATAGATTTAGTTGCCATGAGGATTGTTTAAACTTATTCATATACGTATGCTATGCTTAAACTTGTGTACTCGCCTTTGCTTTTGCATTGACTTTATTTTAAAACATGTTACAGGTTAAAGGAGATGATGCTATGAAACCAAAATAGCAAGGACTTAGATACACACAATTAGACGTTAGGTTTAATATTATTGTATCGATTTTGTTGTGACATTTTGAAATTTGTTATGTTGTTCGTTGTATTTGTTTCAATGATGTATTTGACAATCTATTATGAAATGAAATCATGTTTAATTAAATATTGTCATTTATAGCGTTGTGAGCAATGAGCAATCTCGTTTTCATCTCATCCTGATGTTTCCGCCATCGGTTGGGGTGTGACATAACCAGTTAGGATCTGCAAGGGCTTTGGCATAGGTCTTTGGAATGGGTGAGATAGTATCGGTGGTAAGAATGTGGTGAGGTGGTGGATGAGGATAACGGGATTTGGAACGTGTAGTCATTGGGTGTTGATTTGGATGAGGTGGTGGGTTGGGCTGGGTAGAAGCGGGCTGAGGTGGTGGGTTGGCAGTGGCGGACCCAGAAATTATTTACTGCGGGTGCGAATGTGGGTCTTAATTAACATTTCAATGGGTGCGGTCGGAATTTTTGCCTATAAAATGCACTAATTTTTCTTTTTTCAAAGGGTGCGCCCGTCCACCCAGGCTATAACCTATGCCCGCCCCTGTGGATTGGGCCTGGGTCTACGGGAGTATTGGAATGGGAAGGGTGTAACTAATGACAGTGGTTTGATGGGTTGTTGGAAAGTGAAACCGAGGGGTAGTTGGTCATCAAGGAACTTATAGGTGGCGGGGATGTGAGGCATGGAGTAGGGGAAGACATGTTCATCAAAGGTGACATGTTTAGAAATATGGACTTTACCAGTTGTGGGATCAAAGCACCGGTAGCCTCGAAAATCGGGAGGATAACCGAGGAAAATGCACCCAATAGCTCGTGAGTGAAGCTTATGAGGCTGAATGGCGGAGGTGTTAGGGTAGCACGCGCACCCGAACACACGTAAGTGCTCGTAGTCTGGATGGCGGATGTAAAGAACAAAGGTGGGCGTATAAAGGTTTAACCGTTTGGTTGGGAGAATATTGTGAAGGTATGTGGCGATGTGTAAGGCTTCGACCCAAAAGCTTGGTGGGAGATTGGCATGGATTAACAAGGCTCGGATGATGTCGTTTAGGCGACGAATCATCCGCTCGGCACGTCCGTTTTGGGAAGATGTTTGTGGGCAAAAGAAACGAAACAAAAGGCCATGATGATAGGCAAAACTCTTGAAGGCATGATTGTTAAATTCACCCCCAAGATCACACTGAAAAGTTTTAATGTGTCGATTAAATTGAGTAAGAATTAGTCGGTGAAATTTAGTAAAGGTTGGGAAAGCTTCAGAATTAAATTTCAACGGGTACACCCACACAAAATGTGAAAAATTATCAATAAGCACCATGTAATACTTATAACCGGATTTGCTTGGTGAGGTCCATATAACACAGTGTATGATGTCAAAAGGAGCAAAAGTAAATGAATTAGATGCATGAAAAGGTAAAAGTTTACTATTCGCCAATTGACAAGAATTGCAAAGATTAGACATATTGCCTTTATTACAAGAAAATTTAAAAGTACGACTTAAAACGTCTAAGACTTGAGCCCCTGGATGACCAAGCCTATCATGCCAAGGAAGAGCAGGTGATGCAATAAAACAAGTTTGAGGGGGCAGTTGAGGTGGTGTGAGTGGGTAGAGATCCTCGGTGCTGTTATGGCGAGAGAGAGTCTGTTTAGTGATCAGGTCCATCAAAGAAAAACCAAACGGGTCAAATTCAATAGAAACATTATTATCAGTGTAAAATGACGAACAAAAATAAGGTTTCTAATGATATGCGGGTTGTAAAGGACGTTGGGTAAGATATAGGTACAGTTAGGTAATGTATGAAAGCCCGTACCGGATCCCTGGATTGGTACACAATTGCCATTGCCTACTAAAATTGAACTGCGTACAGTAGATGAATTTGGGAGAATAATTTTACCTTGATCACGGGTGACGTGTGATCCAGCCCTGGTGTCCATGATATCTTGGTTCCAAGAAGCATTCTGTTGATGAAGCTGCGTTTGAGGCAAAGGCTACTCTTAAGTCGGATGGACTGAGGGCGTGATAAGTGAGACCTGGTGTCTGATACTGTTGTGGAAACCCTGTGAAGTGAGCCTGTGGTTGCTGAGTAGCAGGCTGCTGTGGTGAGAAAGCAGTATTGGGCCTCCATGTATTCTGGGTCGGGTAGGGACATGGCAATGGAGTCCACCAGGCCCAAATCGGGTAAGTTGGTGCAAGAGAATACCCGTTCCCAGAGTAGTAGGACCGGCCACCACGGGGTCGGCCGCCTCTATTGTTTCTTCCACGACCCCGGCCCCGGCCTTGGTACGAAGACTGACCCAGGTCTTGGGACTGGTCGGTGACAGTTGCAGTGGGTGCTGAATGTCCCGAAGGTTGAGCAGATTGTTGGGCATGGGCTGTTGTAGTTGGTGCGAGAAGAGCAGAGGTTGATGACCCCTTCTGAGATTCAATCCGAGTAGCTTCATCCTGTAACAAGCTAATGGCCAGATCCCAGTCAGCATCACGGTTGTTGATAAAGGAAGCCATGGTACTGTATTCAGCGGGTAACCCGCGAACAAGTTGGAGAACGAGTCTGGAATCAGAGAATGAATGATCCACATCAACAAGTTGATTGGCCAGGCTTTTCAATTGTTGACAATAGTCATTCAATGAAGAACATGCTGTAAGGGTTAGGTTACAGAAACGGGTTTCGAGGGCTGCAGCCCTCGCCTTCTTGTTGCTTAAAAATATTTTTTCTAACTTGACCCATGCATCACGAGCCGTTGAATTAGTATCCAAGATTCGGTCCAAGAGATCATCCGAAACAGTACTATATATCCATTGGACAACTCTTTCCATAGTGGATAATTAGGATTGGTTTTATCGAGGGCAGGTGTATCATCAATATGGTTCGCAACCTTATAGGCTACGACGTGAAGATTGAACAGTTTGGTCCAGGATGAATAGGTTACGACTCTGCCATCTAGGGTTCTGATTTTGGTATGAATATTTGTAACAGAGTAGGCTGGGTGTAGGGAATTTGGTTTGGGTGGTTCAGAAGATGATTCTGTCATCTTAGTCATGGTGGTTTATGGTGGATAGGCTGAGAAGAAAAGAGAACCAAAGAGAGAGCGGATGTTGACGGCTGAGCTAGGGTTTGCAGAACCGTAGCTCTGATACCATAAAGGTTTTGTATATTTCTGTGTTTTACATTGAAGAATCATGACCCATTATATATGGTTGATTACATAACAAACTATCTTATAAATATGGAAACTAGATAATTATACACAATATAATATATCTGCTAAGACAACTAAATTACGGGATAAGCATCCTAGAATGCTCTCAATCGAGCAAATGCATTCCCTTCTCCATAACGGTCACCACTACCTAGGAAAACCTGCCTGCCCGTAGATCCACTATAGTATTCGAACTGGCGACCTCAATGTTCTTCAAACTGATGCCCGTATGAGTTAAACTTGAGACCTCTAAGAAAGAAACCAAGTCAATAACCAGGGAGGCCTAGTTCTGGATGTAATTGTCACGCATCATCGCTATCAAAACAACAAGCTCCTACTACAAAACCATCACTCGCGACCCGCAGGTGCAAGCCCGTTCCCTGAAGCGAAGGTGGCCAATTATCAAAGCGGACGAGGTAGAGGTAGAGGCCGCGGCCCCAGCAGAGGTCGTGGTCGAGGACGGGGATATACATGGCATCGGGAGTCTCACAACACTAAAAATAGCGGTGGTGAATCGGTCGACATAATACGAAGCAACCTTCAAAAGGGAAAAGTAGCGGGACCCAAAGAAACATTTGTTATAGATATGGGATGTCAAATCATTGGTCCCACACATGTCGCAACCCTAAACACCTCGTTGAGGCATATCAACGCATGATGAAAGAACAAGGAAAGAAGGCTAAAACTAATCTAATTGAGGATGCACCTCCTGTCACAATACCAACGTTCATTTGGATGCATGTGATTTCATTGAAAATGTTCGTGACGTTTAAACATGTTTAATGTATCTTTTATGTTTTTCATTTCACACTATGCCTTTTTACTTGATTTGGTTTAAACTCTTGTAATGTTAAATTTAACTTATATGCATTAACTTTTATTTATTTTTATTTCCTGAAGAAATATGTATACTAGCTCCAGTAGAGCTGTCATTAGTGATGAATGTCTAGTAGATAGCGGTAGTACTAACACCATTCTCAAACATATGAAATTTTTCTCTGAGCTGTCTCCAGCAGAGACACCAATTGGTACTGTATCTGGTGTTAGTAACCTTATCGAAGGCTCCGGCAAAGCTCACATAACATTATCTTCGGGTACCCAACTGATTATTGATAATGCATTATATTCTAGTAAATCCAGAAGAAATTTACTTAGCTTTAAAGATATTCGAAAAAACGGTTACCACCTAAAAACAATATCTGAAATAATATTGAATATCTTCAAATTAGTTCAAACAAAAATGGCAATGAAACCATTGTCGAACAACTACAAGCTTTATCCTCTGGATTATATTGTACCAATATCAATCCTATCGAATCATACATGGTGAATAACCAGAAGTTATTAGATAAAGATACATTCAATGTATGGCATGACTGTCTAGGTCACCATGGTAGCATAATGATGAGACGAATAATCAAAAGTGCCAACGGGCACCCTCTTAAACACTTAAAGGTTTTGCAACCACAAGATTTATCATGTGCAACATGATTTCTGGGCAAACTTATAACTCGGCCATCACAAACTAAGTTGATACATGAAACCCCCTCATTTTTAGAAAGAATCCAAGGGGATATTTGTGGGCCTATTCATCCTCCGTGTGGACCATTCCGCTATTTCTTGGTCTTAATTGACGCATCCTCAAGGTGGTCACATGTGAGTCTTTTAGCTACTCGAAATGTAGCATTTACCCGACTTCTAGCTCAAATCATACAATTGAGAGCTAATTTCCCGGACAATCAAATTAAAAACATCCGGATGGATAATGCAGGAGAGTTCACATCTCAAGCGTTTAATGACTATTGTATGTCAATCGGGATCAATGTTGAACATTCAGTACCTCATGTTCACACACAAAATGGTCTAGCTGAATCCTTGACTAAACGATTACAAATAATCGTTAGACCGCTCTTATTGAGATGTAAACTACCATCTTCTGCATGGGGCCATGCTATTTTGCATGCCGCTGCGCTGATTAGATTGAGACCAACTGCTGATCATGAATACTCCCTATTACAACTGGTCTCCGGAAGAGAACCAAATCCATCCCACCTTAGAATTTTTGGTTGTGCGGTATAGGTACCAATACCGCCACCACAACGTACTACAATGGGACCCCAAAAGAAGACTGGGTATCTATATTGGATTTAACTCCCCGTCTATTATTAAATACTTAGAACCAATGACGGGAGACATGTTTACAGCACGGTATGCTGATTGTCATTTTAATGAAACAATGTTCCCAGTCTTAGGCGGAGATACGAACAAAGAAAGACTGGTAACAGAAGAAATAACATGGAATGCATCATCGCTATCAAATCTCGATCCCCGAAGTGGTCAATGTGAATATGAAGTCCAAAAGATTATACATTTGCAAAGAATAGCAAATGAATTACTAGATGCATTCACGGACACAAATAGAGTGACGAAGTCACATATACCAGCATCAAATGCACCTGCTCGAATTGAAGTAATCCCGGAAGCGATTACCATACAACGAAAGCGTGAGAGACCAATCGGTTCCAAAGATAAGAACCTACGAAAACGAAAAAGAGCAAAATAACGCAGTTTGGTGAATACTCGCAAAAGATTGGAAATGAAACCCTAGTAGAGGTAAATGTGTCTCAGAAGAGACAACTATAATTCCAGAGGAAAATGAAGTTTCAGAGGAAACACCGGTACCGAACGAAAATGAGATCTCTATTAATTATGTACAAGATAGTACAATGTGGATCCGGAATAAAACATGTGTTGATGATATATTCGCATATGCTATAGCAACGGACGTAATCAATGAAAATGATTACGTGCCTAAAACTTTAGAAGAGTGCATGCACAGAAATGATTGACCAAGATGGCAAGAAGCCATAAACGCCGAATTAAATTCGCTCGAAAAGCGACATGTTTTCGGACCTGTAGTCCGAACACCCATAGACGTCAAACCAGTAGGTTATAAATGGGTGTTTGCAATAAAGAGAAATCAAAAGAATGAGACTGTACGATATAAGGCTCGACTTGTAGCACAAGGGTTTTCCCGAATCCCTAGAGTTGATTATGAGGAAACGTATTCCCCTGTAGTGGATGCGATAACCTTAGGTTCCTAATCGGCCTCACAATCTCTGAAGGACTTCATATGAGACTAATGGATGTCGTCAACGCATACTTATACGGGACACTTGAAAATGATATTTACATGAAAATCCCTAAAGGATTAAAATTTCCTGAAGTATTAAAATCAACACCTCGAGATATGTGTTCTATAAAGCTCTAGAGATCTTTATATGGTCTCAAACAATCTGGACGTATGTGGTACAATCGACTCAGTGAATATCTCGAAAAGAAAGGATACATGTCTGATGTAATCAGTCCATGTGTCTTTATAAAAAGATCACTCTCAAATTTCACTATAATAGCAGTCTATGTTGATGATATCAATCATCGGATCTCTTGAAGAGATTGAGAAAGCTGCTCAATTATTAAAGAAGGAATTTGAAATGAAAGATCTTGGTATGACAAAATTATGCCTCGGTTTACAATTTGAGTATCTGTGCAATGGCACATTTGTCCATTAGTCAAACTACATCCAGAAGATGTTAGTACGTTTCAATATGGATAAAGCACATCCGTTTAGCGTACCTATGGTTGTCCGACCGCTAGATCCACACAAGGATCCTTATCGCCCTCAAGAAAAAGGCGAAGAAGTAGCTGGTCCAGAAGTACCGTACTTAAGCGCGATCGGTGCCCTTATGTATCTCGCAAATAACACAAGACCTGACATTATATTTGCAGTTCACGTACTAGCGAGATATAGTTCGAATCCAACACGTAGACACTGGAATGGTGTAGACCATATATTCCGGTATATTTGCGGGACACAAGACTTAGGTCTTTTCTATCAGAAAGATCAAAAGTCTCAGCTTGTTGGGTATGCTGATATGCCGGATATCTATCAGATCCTCACAAAGCAAAATGTTAGACAGGTTATGTATTCACATGCGGTGGCACAACAATTTCTTGGAAATCGACTAAGCAAACACTTACAGCAACATCATCAAATCATGCCGAACTGATAGCATTATATGATGTTGGCCGAGAATGCGTGTGGTTGAGATCAATGATCAATCATATACAAGAAGCATGCGGATTGGAACAAATCAAAAAGGACCCGACGATTATCTATGAAGACAACGCTGCTTGCATAGCTCAAATAAGAGAAGGCTACATCAAAGGAGACAGAACAAAGCACATCTCACCGAAGTTCTTCTCAACGTATGACCTACAGAAAAAAGGAAAAATTGATGTTCGTCAGATCAAGTCAAGTGAAAATCTAGCTGACCTGTTCACAAAATCACTACCTAGAAGCAGTTTTGAGTATTTATCGCAAAGGATCGGGCTCCGAAGATTGAAAGATGTTAGTTAAACTGAGAGGGAGCATTATACACGTTGTACTCTTTTCCTTAACTAAGTTTTGTCCCATTGGGTTTTCTTAGTAAGGTTTTTAACGAGGCAGCATAACTGATCTAGTAGTATCAGTTTATCTTATAGATCCTGAAGTATCGATTTAACATCATCCTAAAGCATGTTGTATAGTGTATAATGAACAAGGATGTATATCTGAGGAGGAGTGTTATAAATCAGATAAACAATATACATCTCCTTGTAACTCATCCCTAAATAACTGTTTTGACAGTTGTACCTTTATATATACATATACTCTTGTATTATTTCTTGTATTGTAAACATAAGATGAAAAAACTTCCAAAATATTGAATAGAATTTCCGATTGTTTTCATCAGTTTCATTATTTTAGTAATTAACTATTAGTTTTGAGTTTGGTGATTCGATAATACTCGTCGCTTTTACAATTCTCCCGTAAAAATAATATACCAGATTAATTAAGTTTGTTTTTATATGAATAATAATAATAATATTTTAGAATTCCTTTTAAGCACACTACTATATTATTGATGTTCGGTATAGGGTCACGTGGTGTGTTAGGAACAAACAAGTTGTGTTCTGAATTCTGAACATGCAGCAGCTACAACCTGTTCCACCTCCATATTAATATATTTAACAAGGCTTATTATTTATTAGATGAGTAAACTGCTATTTTGGTGCATGAGGTTTGGGCAGTTTTGCCACTTTAGTCTAAATCTCAAACTTTTTTCATCTGGGTCCCTGTGGTTTCAGTTTTATTGCTATTTTGATTCATAAGTGATTTTTGTCTTCTAAAATCCTGCTATTTTGTCATTTTCCTCAGGGGCAAAATGGTCATTTTAAGCAGAGTTTGATGTTTATTTATATATATAATATATATTGCTTAAAATGACCATTTTACCCCTAATGAAAGGGACAAATAGTAGGATTTTAGAAGACAAGTATCACTTTTTGACCAAAATGACAATAAAACTGAAACCTCAGGGACCTAGATGTAAAAAGTTTGAGATTTGGACTAAAGTGGCAAACTGCCCAAACCTCAGGGACCAAAATAACAGTTTACTCTTTATTAGATATATACGCATTGGCAACATATTATTACTTAATATTTATTAGATACATATGCATTGACAGTGGTGGATCACAAATAAGCGATTTGATAAGGGCATTAGGCACAAACTGTCTTTAGTTTACCACATTTTAACTTCATTATTTCAAATAATACATGTAAAAAACACACACATCCCTTAAGATAAGAACCAAATTTTATCACTTACTGACTAGCAAGAAACTAGATATAAGAAGAAAAAAAACAAATTACAAGATCATTAATATGAATGGGCTTTGCAAGTAATTCATATTGACCTTACTATTTCTATTGACTAACCATATATTTCTTTTTTTTAACGGTCAACGAATCCTTCATATGGGTTACTGGCAAAATTCACCACAATGGGATACACTCGCCTCCGAACCGGTAAAACCCTCACCTAGGGCCAAAGCTTGTGAACACTCGCACGATAGCGTGGTGAGGTAAAACCCGCTCAGTTCAAGGATTGAACTAGCGATCGCCGCCTACTTGCCTAGTCTCCCATCATCACCAGGTGCCGCCGAAACTAAATGTTACCAGGTGCCGCCGAAACTATATGTTGGGGGCGTGAATTGAACCTGGGTCACCTAGAACACCAGGTCTCTTCTTTACCACTCTACAACCAGCTCATTGGCACTAACCATATATTTCTACTGTCGAATATTGTATCATTACAGAATCGCCAAAGTCCCACCAAGCCGTCATAACAATCACCTCAAGCATCTTTTTTTCAGCGATTAACAACACCAGCGAATCGATCCAAGACATTAAGTTACAAGGCGGATTATAACTTAAGAAATCAATGTCCATCAACTTTTTAATCGATGGCCAAGTTTTGCGAGCTAACTCACGAATACTAGAAATGTGATCTACCGTTTCAAACTCTTTTATCACAATTAGGACATAGAATAGAGGGAACACCATAACTCTCCACACCATAATATTCACCCTTATAGGAATAAACCTCTTCCATCTGGTCGGATTTTCGTGATCAATGTTCTAGTATTGTAAAGAGGGAAAGGGTGGGTTAGACTATTAGACGGGGCATGGGACAGGTGGACTCCAAAGGGGGATGCCACCTAGCTCCTCACACCATTAAATGCCAAATACGAGTGAGAACAAGTTATCATTATTTATGTGATCTGGTCCGAATTATATCGAACCAAACTAACTTAAATGTTGTGTTAAAATACATTCAAATATCGAAAATTACGGACCCAGAAAAAGGTTATGGACATACAACTGATTTGTACCATTTGGTGTTGGTCCTTTTTAGATTACATATACAAAAAAATCCAGGCTTGGACCAACCTAAAAAAGAGGTGGTCGGGCTATTTTGGTCTTTTTGTTAACTTTTCGATCGTATCTTTCTAAAAGCTAATATATGACATGGCATATAAACATTAACTTTAACTTGTCCCGTAATAGGTAACTATATTGCCATAGTCTTACGGTTTAGTGGTATTGATATTTGTATTCTATAAATGTGATATGAGTTCAAATCTATACAAATATAGGAATTAGGTGGTATTCAAAAATTAAAAGTTGTTTAAAAGTGATTATATAACTAAAAAAAATATATCTATAAAAAAGTAGACTTTTATTATTTGACACTCCTTTCTTTTTCACTAACATTATTTAATGATGTACAAAAAGAACAAACTTATATACAAGTTACAATACATAGAAATAAAACAAATGTTATTTGATTTATAAAATGGTTGGCCTTTTATTATAAAGAAAAAAAAAGCTAAGCTTTTTTTATTTTTTTGTTGATTTCGGGCTTATCCCAGCAAGGAGCAATTTGCCAAAACTTGGTATTTTTTTTTTTTTTTTTTTTTGAGTCTAATAAATAGGCAAGCTTAGTTCTACGGTTTGTATTTTCGATATCTAGTTACATCGCTCGTTGACACCCTTATCTCTGTTACATGATAGTTTTAATAATGATTGATAACCACTGGCAATGGCAATAGCTTTAGAAATTAAGTACCATTAACGAACAACAATTGTTTTTCACGAATTTCTATAACCATTCTTATTATTCTCGTTGTGATTTATGCTTAGGATCTCTTAAGAACATGTGTAGTGGTAAAGGAACCCTTGGGCATTATCCGTCGTGTGGCGGTCCAGTCAGCAATGGGGCATTATGGAGCGATTTTCTAAAATGGGTATAGTGGGAATGTGGGGCATTATGTTAAAAGGGGTGTAAATAATTAAATAAAACAAAAACCATAAAAAAGGTACTAGCCAAACAAAAAGAAGGAATACTGTGATTGGCCACTTCGTCTCTTCTTCGGCGTGGAAAAAAGGATGCCATGAATCCAAAATGCAAAGAAAACGCCCAAAAACCTTACCACTACGCATGGTCTAATTGGAAACTAAAACACAATAACTCCACAATTCATTTTAGTTTTAAAATTCCAAACTTGCACAAAGTTGTCAACAAACTCTCTTTGAGGGGTTTAGTACACTCTTTTCAAATATATGGTATCCAAAACAGTTCAATAAAACCTTCCCACATTGAGAAAAATCTTGTTGGTTTTAAATATAGAGGAGGTAGAACTGAACCCCAATTTCATACATTGATTATCATATAAGAAAGTTGTAATATGTTCAAAAATTTTGATCACAAAGGTAACTGAAGGCAAACAAACTATTTAAATTGGACCACCATGATTCCTTGATGCCATACGTGAAGCCGATAAACGCAACATCCACCAAGATTTACGCCACACGAACTTTGTTGTTTCTGCACAAGGATGGAACTCTTAAAACCATTGGCAATTATTACGCTTGCCATATCAACAAGGAAATCAACATGGTGCTATTAACAAGGTGTTGAAGGTTCAATTTGGCAGTTGGCCAAAGCATATGTAGCCGTTAATGACTCCAGGTTTCATCAACTCATATGTCACTGAAAAAAATTCAAATGCGTCTTACACTATATTTTATTCGAGTACTTGTAGACGCATATGATTTGTTCTTAACCGCTTACTTCCACTTTCACAGGTTGAATACTTGTGATTGCAACGAATAGGCAAACGAGTGTGCTCCACCAGATCCGTAAACTTCTTCAACCTCATTTTAGGGATACAATGCGCACCAATGCTTTCGGAAGGCAAATCGATCATCAATGATGGGGAGGATTCATGAGTAAAGTCTACCTCCTTCTCCACACGGACTTCATTTGCTGATAAACGATCATCAATGGTGGGGGGATTCGAGAGGAGGGCCGTGGGGACAAGAAAAACGAGACACGATGGCCTAAAACGCTTACTTTTCAGGATTTAATTGACACATGTACTAGACGGCATCCGCCCTTCATACAGCAATATCAAACAATATTCTTAAGTTGGATATCTCCCTAATCATCCTACTCTAAGTCCCGTCTAACGCCTGAACCAAACACACCAGAATATTCGGAGCTTAAAGAGAACCCAGATGGTGTCTTTCTGAAAGTACAATAAGCATTACATTTTACAATACACATAATGTTTATATCAGATCACAAGAATAAGGATATAAAGCATTTATGTTTCTTCCATTTAGATTACATTCAGAGTAAACGAGAGAAATCTTATTATGCACCAGCATTGAGGACGAAATTTACAGTTTTAGAGTCCCGAATATATGTAGCTTAAAAGGTGAACTTTGTAGCCATGTTAGGTCAACCGCATCTGCCTCTCCCATTTAACATCTTCCCAAAACTCCAATAAAGCGCCTCGGGGATCACCATCTGATAAAGATAAGTAGTACTGTGCAGTAGCATCATCGACATGCATGCTTCTCCTTACGGATTCGGTTACCCTTCTTTTTCCACGTTCAGATGGCAACACATTAGTTGGCATTTTAGCAGGGGAACCGTCGAGATACAATACAGCAACCTCCCTTTTAGCATGAGCATCCAATTCTACATAGCATGTGGCATCGATGAGAATGTCGGGGGTGTTTACAGGAATTAGCAACCTGTCCCTTGAATGTATCCCGTGGTCACTCATCATGTTGTTGAGGCGTTTTATGTCAGTAACCTAAGGAATAAACAGCCGCATGACAAACATAATAAATCATCAATACAAGGATACCAGCAAAGGTCATCGGAATTATATATTCTATAGACAGCGAATAATGCAACCAACTTTTGGGCCAGTCTCAGCCATATAAACTCATCTACTTTTGATCCTGGCCATCTAAACTCAGAAAGAAAAAAAAAAGCCGTAATATTGGCAGTTTAGGGAGCTTTTACTCTTTCTCTCTCTCCTAAAATGAGGAAGTTACTAACGGTTTCGGGTTTGATTTCTCCCACGCCCCCTCCCCACGTTTCTTGTAACTTCCATGTCAAACCTACATTTTTGCCCCATTCCCCTCCATCGCTCTCTATCCATCCATTGCGCTTTGAAAAGTAGAAGTGAAGCATCGATTTCGTCGCAACACCGATTCCAAGCATCTCTGTCATCGCAACATCAAAGTTGTCGATTTAGAGCACCGGTTCCTCTTCTAATCTCTCAATTGCTCTCTGATAATTGAAGCTCCCGGTGTAATCGCTCATGAAATCAAGGTATGTCGTATGTTAATTCTAGTAAGCATTTGCGAAATTGATCTTCTTTGTGTGTGTTGTAGAAGTTTTGCTCTTCATCTTCTTCACCTTCCATTTGGTTCACCCAGCTCCGTAAGTACATAATCTGTCAGGTTATTCTCAGTTTTTTGTTTTTTAAAATTTGTTATTGATGGATTTGTAAGGTTTTCTTCGTATATGGCGGTGGATTTTGAGTAATTTGCAGGTCTTATTCTCTTTTCATCCGAACTTGTAGCATTAGTATTCAGGTTTTAGGGTTCAGGTTGAGTTATTTGTAATAACCAACACCTGTTCGATGAAATGTCTTGGATATCAGTAGAAACTTGGTCAGGTCGAGATATTTTGACTGACAAAACCGCCGTGGCTGTATCAACACAGTTCATTCCTATGTAGCACAGGAACGGGTATGGGGACGATACGAACACGGGGAAAGACAAAACTCAAAAATCCAAGATACAAGTAGGGCAAAGGTACGGCAAAAAATATTAAACAAAGTCCAAAATAGATATATATTGATGTAAAGTATAAACTGCAAAAACACTACATCAACCATAGGTAATTCATTATCAATAATCAAATCATTTTCAAATTCCGGTTAATCAATGATGATTGATGAATAGAGATGATTGAGGAATTGAGATGTGAAGACTGTTGAATGTTGATCGCGATGTTGTTTTTGAAGGCTGACTGTTGAATATCGATGTATTGGGATTATATTGAAAGGCCGGTGGTTGTTTTGGCATTTGAAAGGGTTAAACCCCTAAAAATAAATAGAAACGTCCCGAAACGTTTTGGATCCGTCCCCATAAACCGGAAACGTTTAGCAAACGTCCCCATTGCATTTCCGTCCCCGGGACGGGTACTCCCTCTTAACAGGCGTCCCCGTGCATCATAGGTTCAGTCCCTCGGTTAGTTAATTCAATAGCATATCATTGAGTTCTTTTTATAACAATTTGAAAATTTGTTGGATCCTATATTATAACCATCAACTTCAATATGTCCGTATGACACGAATTAATATTCTTTTTTGACTATTCTTCTGATGTGTGTAGTATGGAGCAACAAGGGTGGATGTTGATCTTGATGGCTCAATGTAATAAAATAAAAAATGGTATTAAAAACATGATTTCTTCTCAGATCGGACTCTATCCTCCTCTCGAGATCACTTTAATTACGTATTTTTGCCTAATTGTTGTTTATTAGTGAGTAGCTTCTGATTTTAGCATTTGTTTTGATTGTTGGAGGTATTGATTGTGTAATGGACTGAAGAGTATTAGGGTTTACACAAGAATTGAGTGTGCAAGTAAAACTATACACTTTAATTCAATTTGATTCAACACTCATGGAGTGATTATATTTGGAAGAAATAAAAGTTTAGAATAATAGCTAGTTCAGAAGTTAATTTTTTGATCTGTACTTCAGATAAACAACACAACTGAGAACAAATATGTGCTTCATGTTTCAAAGATGCAACAATAAACAGTGATTGGAAGAATGTGGTACGGATGGTACCAGATGTTTCATGTTTGGCAAGTTGGAATGAAAAAAAAGACTGGTGTTTTAACACGAGAGCTAAATGGAAAGATGCCTATGGTCACACCAACTACAGAGGTAACAAACAAACACCATGTTTGTACCGAAATGATCCGTTGTTTCTTCAATTTTTGCGTAGCATGGATCTGGAGTGCATTTTGTAGGTGATGCTTATATGAAAACCACCCGGATGTGCATAGATGATGCTTATATGAATATATTCTTATTTTCATATTGAAAATATTCCTTTAGAGATTCAGAATCAAGGTATAAAATAAATTAACTAATCTTTTAATCCCTCTTTTAGATATAATGTTAATTATATCTACTATAGATATAACGATTCTTGCATATCATTCGTTTTTGTTTTTGTTTTCATTATTGTGTAGAGAAAATATATCTTATTGGATGTTGATTCCAAGGAACAAAGAGCAAAAGGATATTGTTCTTGCTGTGGTTATGTGCAGGAGTCTGGTAATATCAAAATCTCGTGACATCATATGTTTATCGGCAAAATCACTATGGTGGATGATCAAAGTATGGCAAAACATTTCAACATAACTCTCATGTTCAACACTAAAAGACGTTTTCCCACTTATAGGTGAACTGATATTCCAAAAAAAACAAAAAGGCGGTGATGTGCGTGACTATGGCGACACTATGGAAGCCGTGGAACTATAGGAAGGACAAGGTATTTTGGGGAGCTCATCTTACAAATGCAAAGCTACAGGAATGGCTGCAAGACTTTACTTTTCTAAGGTTGAAACATAGAGCTAATATGAAGAACATTAGTATAGAAGATTAAACATAAAGCTAAGGCTGAATTTGGTTTTAATGTAATCGATAATTAAACTTGGTGTTTTTGTGATTAATACTATGGATCTCCTTTCTGTTAAAAAAATTCCGGTCCCTTGGGGTCCCTTCTACGAGTCCACAACGCCTAGACTATATCGTTTGCCTAATTTGACCCATACCAAATTGACTCTTTTAAAACGGCCTGTACTCATTATATTGTGCTCAAAACTGTTTTGACCCGTCACCAAATCCACCCCGACTTCATAATTCATTCAAACTTTTTGTTTAATCTGATAGATATCTAGATGTTTTATTTTAGCTGACTCTTATACATGTAAATGTGAACTCCATGAGTTCATATTCCACCCATTTTGGATCTTTAAAGAAATGATGATTTTCTTATATACAAACTAAAAAAAAAAGAAACTTATGTGATCATTATGACACTAAAACCCCTTCCACCGGACTTAATGAGCCTCTTAATGGTTTAAGGACTTAATGAATGGTTCAGACATTTGCCTCTAAGTGGTTAAGACCATAGTTGTCAAAGGCGTAAGGCGCAAAGGGTGAGCCTTGAGCCTCAATGCAAGGCGCTTAAAAAGCGAGGGCTTTTTTAGGCACGTTTAGTATAAAAATACAACTTTTTGGGATTTTAGACATGTTTTAGGCTTGAGGGGTAGTTTAAGGTGTTTTAGTTTGTTTCCAGACTTGTTTAGGGTTCTTGTAATTGTTTCAAACATGTTTAAACCTGTTCAAACGATTTTTGACCGGATTTTTGTTAGAAATTGGCCTGAAAAAAAGCCTGAAAGTAGGGCTTTTGAAGCGAGAAGGCTGGGATGGGCTGAAAAGTGAGCCTGGGTGAGCCTTGACAACAACGTTTAAGCATCTGAACAGTTAAGTACTATACTGACTCTTAATGATTTACCGGTTTAGCACTTAATGGTTCAGTCTCACTTAGCATTCAGAAGTTGCCAAACGGTCTTTATACAAATGGAAAACTAACCTGAACGGAGTAGTTGAGGGCGAGGCTAGCAAGATTATCACCGCGGGCCAACCGATGAGAAATAGCGAATCGGGTAAGAGTGTTGTTATCTCTCCAGAAGGTAGGAGAGGAAGGATTCCCGATCAAATGCTTGAGTTTCCATGGGGCCATGAAAGCCCTAGCATGAATCGCCCTATCAGAAGCCACAGAGTTCCAGAGGGTGCATACACAAGCGGAACGTGCTAGGTCTGCCACCGGAAGCTTCTCGAAGATGGTACGCAGGATATCTTTACAGATTAAGGCCTCGAAGTTGGAATTCATAGGAGATATGGTGGTCGTCGTATCCGAACAAGAAAGGGTTAGGGTTTGTTGTTGGAGTGGCTGGTGGAGGCTATATTCTTCTTCTTCTTCGCAGCAGAATCCCATAGCAGCTACGTGGATACCCAATTTACCTTTTGAAATTCACAAAACCACCTATTAGTATTTTCCTCATCCATTCATTTTGTCAAACAACTCGGATGGATTAATCCCAGACGTTGGTCGTTCTTGGAATTAGGGATGAGCGTGGTACTGTATATTGGAAGTATCCGTAATAAAATTCGTTAAAATTGGGGTAAAATTCGATATTTTAGTTGTACCGAAAATGTCAAAACGTAGGTACTGATATCGAAAAAATTCGATACATTACCCATAATTAAATACTCATCCCTAATTGCAAAAGGAAAAACCCTAATATATTTTTAAATATGTATTTGAATACTTTTTTTTCTTTTTCTTTAAAGGTGTCTAGATTTACAACGATATAAAAAATAAAACGAAACTCTGAATTTCTTCATGTGAAATGCTTTCAAAATTCCAACATACTAAAATTGGTCGGTGCATTCTCGATGGTGCTCTCATAGTAAATAAAAATTCCCAGCGAACAAGTTAAGATTGGTGGTAGGGAAGGTTATTTCAGAATCACAATCGGCCTTTTTAAGTGTTCGGTACATTCTCGATGGTCCTCTCATAGTAAAGGAGGAAGGGGCACTCTAGGGTAAGTACTCTAGTTCCGATCAATCATCATTCGCCAACTCAAAAAATGTTCAACGTATCCATTAACTAAGACTATCCTCATTAGTGACCTTTGTGTAGGTTGGTTGACACTTGTTAAAATATTAGTGGTTGTACTAAAATTAAAAAAAGAAAATGAAGCCAACGACCAGGTTGTTGGAGCAACGTAGGTAATGACCCAAAACCATATCCACATGTCCAAACATGATTGGTGCACCATTTTTTTTATTATTTACTAATTCCCCCATCAATTTAATTACTTAAATAACTTTTTATAATTAATCTTATTAGAAAAACTAAATACACAGTATTTCTTAAAATAATTTTGTGAACATCCCGATATAAATTTTATTAAAAACAGACTTTGTTAAAAAAACACATTTTTAATATAAAATAAATATTTATTTATAAAAGTTGGTTTAGGTTTGGTTGTTAATGAGTATGAAAGGTTGGGTTGTGTAGATGGAAGAAAGAGAAATTAGTATTTTATTAAAGGTTGGGTTGACTTGAGTTATAAATGTGAATAGTCTAAGTGGTGGTGATGCCTACTCTAGCCACAAACTTTTTTTTAATTTAAATATATTCTCAAAATTAAATATCTTAGAAGTTAAATATTAACATTAAATAAAATTAAACCTACAAACTTAAAACATTACATACATTTAAAACTTAAATCTTAATACCTAACTAAAACTTAAAGCTTAATACCTTACATCAAAATAAAACACAAAGCTTCAAAATTTTACATAACATAAAACCTAAAATTTAAAACTTAAACATTGATCGAAATAATGTGTCACGCGGCTATGTGATTAAGTCCTCGTCGTAGTGGTATTTGTAGTCGATAAGTGTCATTTGAATAACTTCCTCCTCCGGGAACTCGTTAGGGAGATTTGGCACATTCAAGAACATACCATGGAATCTTGAGATCTTGTAACGGATAAACATGAATCGTGAATCTATTTGATCCACGGTTCGATTGGTCTCACCAACATAGGTTACAAATTGGCGGTGCACCCGGTTCCAAAAGGTGATCAGTCAAGTAGGAGAAGTGGGTTTGTGATGATTGCTACATAAGACAACGATAAAGCGATATCTTCCTTTTCGGTCCACGTGATTGCCATACTTTTGTGAATGTGAAAGATGTAAGAGGTTTTGTGAATGTGAAAGATGGAAGAGGTACATGAAAAATATAAAAATGAAGAGGGTTTTGTGGTTTGGTTGGATAGTATGGGTGGTTAAATAGAGGAAGGGTAAGTATTAGAATTTGAATAATTAAAAAAAATCAAACGATCAAATATTAAATTAAACGGTCAAAAAAATCTCGAACAAAGTGATGTCAAGAAGGTTTGGGTGCTGGCCAAGCCAACCCGCCAAGCCTACTCGTGGGGGGTGGTGGCGGTGTGCTAGCTCAGGTTGGAACCCGGGAGGCCTACCCGCTTGGTGCCACGCCCTCCCTAAATGAAATTATTGCTTGGACCAAAAAGGTGGACTTTCATGATGAAAATAGATTTTGAGAAGACATATGATAACATGAATTGGAACTTCCTTGTTTCGGTAATGGAGCAAATGGGTTTCCCTCAAATGTGGTGTAGATGGATATTTTGAGTTCTCTCTTCGGCTGGGTCTTCTATCCTAGTAACGGCTCCCCAACATTTGAATTTCAATATCAAAAAGGTATAAGGGAAGGTGACCCTCTCTCTCCTTTCTTATTCATTTGGTTAAGGAAGCTTTCTCGGGATTCTCAAAAAGGTGTGTGCTATTGGTGCATTTGATGGTATCAAAACACCAAATGAGGGTCCCTTATTATCACATTTGTTGTACGTCGTTGCTGCTATCCTTATAGGCGAATGGTCTTCTTTCAATATTCAGAATATTACTCGGTTGTTGAGATGTTTTCACCTATGCTCTAGGCTGAAAATAAACATTCATAAATCCAATTTATTTGGTATTGGGGTGGAAAATTATGATCTGGAAGCTATGCTAATCATTTGGGATGTTGGTCGGGGGTTATTCCTTTTATTTACTTAGGTATAAAGGTGGGAGCGAATATGAATCGGATAAATAATTGAGATTCAACATTTTAGATTGTTAATCAATTGTGCATCTTTTTGTATATGCTTGTAAAAGCCGTTACACTGTTGTAGGTTCCTCGTGTCATTGTGTATTGTGATTATAGTTTACTAGTGTAAACTTGTAGTTCATGTATTCATGGTATGGGATTCACAAGTTGATAATATTGTTTTCATTACGCTTTTGAAGGTGGTTAATATGTTTATGGATACTAACTTTCCAAAGAATTATGGGATTAAGTAACCTTGATAGAAATTTAGTCCATCTTTGTATTCAACATAATTGTATCATTTGGTCTTCATTGCATGATTTTAGGTGGCTATTGTGTGTTTATTGTTCTAGCTTTTCTAATAGAAATATGATCAAATAGCCTTGACGGGCCTCCAATCTACTTCCGTGTTACACATGTAGAACATGATCTCACCATGAATACAGGATATGTTATCAAACAAAGGTGAATTCATTGATAACTTAATTTGTTATCTTTTTGACTTTTGGTTTTATTTGGTATGTTTATTTTACTTTTAAATACAAAAATACCCAATCAACTATCTTGTCGGCTAAATAATGATAAATGTTTCGTTTTGTCCTTTATTTTTGTACCATTTTCAGGCGATGTCATTTGACGCAAAAAATGTCAAGTTTTGTACTTAATGTTTAAAAATATGACACGTTACGTCCTTTGGCCCAAACCTAGCTGGATTTTTTTTGTTAAATCTGGTCACCCAAGGGTATATTTGTCTTTTTACCCATTTATTTTATATATATATATACTAGGTTATCACCCGGAAAGCTTATTTTATTACTTATTAAACATGTTTACTTTTTTAAAATATAACGTGTTATTTCATTAAATTTAGTCAGGACATTCTTAATTCTTAATACAGTAATATATTAGTTTTAATAGTACCCGAAAAATGCACCTATATCTAACAGTTTCATATATATATTATAACAAAAATGTACATTTATCAAGAAAACCTTGACTGTATTGTTTGAGTAAGTTCCTTAATTGCGTGAAAACACATACACGATGATTGTTTTCCAGGAACCATCACTTCCACTTTAAATGATGCTTATTTAATTAACTACATTTAGAAAGACACAATCCAAGTTAAAAAAAAAAAGATCATTTTGCATTATAGTAATGTACAAAAATATTTTATTTGATCCGTAAGAAAATAAACATAACCAAATCGACCAATTCATGTGTAATGAGATTAAAAAAATTATATCTTTAGCAATTCTTAAAATCAATTATACGTGTGACCACGTAAACCGAAAAATGCATAACGAAGAGGCAAAGCATATCGTACCAAACCGAACCCATTCCCCAGCTCGGACCAATGAGCTACGACCCAAAGAGTCGCCCAGCCCCGAAGGAATCTTTGTAACTAACTCTGGGGCCCACGTCAATTAATACCTGATAGCATTGGTCTGGGCATAACTAACTCTGCCACGTCAGCTTGCCTAAAACTATAAATACTACTCCTCCAACTCCAAAAAGGGTAATGTGTACTTTCTCTCTCTACTCTCTCTCACTGACTACTTCACAAAACTCCCCATACTTATTCTCACGCCCGAGCTTGGTCACAGAGATGCTCCCCTCCCTGTGACAAGGCTAACGGTGTGCTTTGTTCTTGCTTGTGCAGGGATTTTCCACCTTCTCTGAGACTCTCTTTATCGGATCAACTGTAGAGTTAATCCTTGAGTCTTCAGTGGCGCCATCCTCTCGAATTCACTAAGTTTTCTTTCTTTTCGCCAATCTTTTCCAATCTTAATTTCTTCGTTAATCCATGGCTTCTCCTATACCATCCTATGAAGAAATTGCCTCGGGAACTTTCTCTTCTATATACACATCCTCCACTATGATTGGATCTATGGCTACTCAAAGTTTGCAGACGGCTCCATTGACTGTCAACTCCATTGTGTCTACGACAGTCACGCCCCCTGCTCCTTCAGTGACTCAAGAATCTCAAGAATTTGATGATGCTTTTATGCAGCGTAATTTGGAACTTCTGCGATAACTTAAGCAGCAGCAGCAAAGGGACGAGATGCTCCAGACCTTATGGTCGAACTTATTTGCAGGTTCTTACTCTGGGTCCACCACGGCGGCGACTGGAATTTTCTCCTCCGTACCTCTGGTAAGCTACGATACTATTACAAACTCCATGCCGTTACATGTCTCCCAGGGTCCCATACCCTCGAACGAGTTTGTTAATAACAACATACATGGTCTCTTTCGCCAGGGTTCTTTGGGATTAAACCCCCAGGACGAATTTTCTCCTTCGTACCTCTGGTAAGCTACGATACTATTACAAACTCCATGCCGTTACATGTCTCCCGGGGTCCCATACCCTCGAACAAGTTTGTTAATAACAACATACATGGTCTCTTTCGCCAGGGTTATCATGCCATATCGTCCAATCTCCATGTCCTCTCAGTCCAAATTTACTGCCCGAATCGCAAACGCCCGCTACCAGCAAAGCTTAAAATGCCATCATCTTTAAAGTATTATGATGGCACGTCCGACCCGGACGACCACATGTTTTCCTTCGCAGGAGCAGCCAAGGTCGAACAATGGCCGATGCCGGCATGGTGCCACATGTTCGCCCAAACACTTACTGGTTTAGCCAAAGTTTGGTTCAACGGTTTGCCAGAGGCTTCGATTAGTCATTTCGAAGATTTCAGGCGCATGTTCCTTCAGAACTTTTGTCAACAACGCCGCTGCTCTAAAGATATCACGGAGGTTCACCACATCAAGCGTCGTGATGGAGAGTCTGTCGAAGACTTCTTAGATCGATTTAACAAAGAAAGCATGCAAATCAGTGGAGCAGTGGATCAATTACAAGTATCAGCTTTTTGTCATGGAGTTCGCAACAACCAGTTGGTGGAGAATCTCCACGAGGATTTGCCAAAAACCATGGAGATCCTCATGGAATGTGCTCGTGCGTTTGTACGGGGAAAGAGTGCCTGTGGGCAGCCAAACGAAGCGTCAATCAGACCTGCGAAAACCCGAGTATCCTCTTGGAAAAGAAATGCTTTGCCTCCTAAGGATCGGAGCTTCAATTGGAAAAAGAATCGTAGTCCGTACCAAAACTCGGACCGAAACAGCACGCGGCCAAACCACATACATTTTAACACATTCTCCGAATTATCGAAATCTCCAAGCGAGATCCTTAGCACGGAAAACACTCGATTCCCAACCCCCGCTAAGCAGAGGCCTACATCCGACAAAAACTCTAAGAAGTTTTGTGAGTACCATCGGGACAAGGGGCACACGACCGATGAGTGTTGGGCATTAAAACAGGAATGTAATGCCCGTATTTTCAAAATTATTATTTATATAAATTTATATAAAATTCGTGTTCGTTTTCTAATTTCAGAGTCACGGTTGAAACCTGACTGAGAAACGGATTTAAAATCGGAAAAACTACGCGTTTTTACGGGTTTTAACGAAACGACAACTGAACGCGATCATTTTCGAGCGCCGACGTTTAAATCGCGTGTTTAAACCTAAAAATGATATTATACCCTGTTATGTCACGTTCGGGTATGAAGCGGGGACTTAAAAAGTCATCGGGCTGCAAACGGGTTTAGGCCCAACTCACTTAAAACCCTAGAAGTATATAAAGACTCATCTTCTTCACTCTTACTCAAACCCTAGCCCCCTTGTCCCTGTCCCTTTGATTTTCCGGTGACCAGAGCCGCGTTTCTGGCGAGCTCCGGCGACCCCCAAACACTCCGGAAGCCACCTCCCTCTCTCCTTGAAACAGAGTCGCCGGCCACCGCAACGGTTGCGGCGCACCTGCAACGAAGCCGCAGCAGTGGCAGTCCCTGCAGCGGACACCCATCGCCTCTCCAACCTTCACCACACTCCTCTCCCCCTCTCCCTCGCTCGCTGTAAACCGAAGGCCGGCCACCGTAGAGCGGCGGTGCCAGGCAACACGGCAGACAACAGTGGCAGACGGCAGCAACGGCAGAAGGTGAATCGGGTCGACTTGGGTCTCCATTCAGATTCGGGTTCGGATAGAACCCGGGTCAGCTTTGGTGTTCACTCGAGTTACAGCGGCGCAGTTCAGCTGTTCCGGTTCAGGTCACTCATTCCGGTCAGATCAGTCGTCCCAGTTCAACCTCGATTCGGTTCAGGTACGGGTCGTGCTTGATTATTTCAGTTTCGCATTCATTTTTAATTGGTTTGTTGAGTTCAATTTTGGTTCCATCTCGATTCAGCAGGCTCGGGTCAACCCGGTTAGACCTGGTCAAAGCTCGGGTCTGGTCAAACAGTCAAACAGTCCACGGGTCAGCTCCGGGTCGAATCTCGGTTCAGTCAAGGTTAGTCTCGGTTCGGGTCTTGGTTTTGCTTCTATTTCGAATCCCGTTAATTCTTTTCATTCGGCAGGTTACGATTCGTTTCGGTTCAGTTCATGGCTCATGTTCAGCGGGTTCAGGTCTCGGTGCAGAGGTTCGGGTCAGCAGTGAGTCAATGACAGTTTTGGCTTCGGTTCGGGTCTCGTTTGGTGTTCGGTCAAACCTGGTCAACTGTTGGTCAACGGGTTAGATTCAAGTTCGGTAAAACTCTAAGTCTCGTAGTTCATTTTACTTATATTAATGATCTTGTATTCGCGAACCGAACTTGTACAAATGGTAACACTTGAACATAGAAATATATATATATATATATATATATATATATATATGTTTCATGATTTAATATTTCGTAACGTCTCTTATAAAATCATTGTTGTAGAATTATTGCGTTTTGACAAATAATATCGACATTTGTGTGTCGGGATCGTCCAAAAACAAGAGGAAACTCTGCCCGATTTTCTACAGGTAATATATTTATTAAACTATTCGACAAAATATATTTATTAAACTATTCGATAAAATATATTTATTATTTGAACTATTCGACGGAATATATTTATCGATATTATTTTTTTTCGACAAAAATATACTTACTTTCTTTATTATGCTTTTCGACAAGAGCATAAATTTATTTATTATAATTCTCGACAAATATACTTAATTACTATACTTTTGACAAAACATATTTATTTATTATATTCATCGACAAAATATAGATATATTTATCATATCTCTCGACAAATATACTTATTTATTATACCTTCGACAAAACATATTTATTTTACTTTCGACAAATATATTTGTACACCATTCGACAATATACATATATATCTCATACCATTCGTTAGAATATAAATATATATATATATACCAAATATGCTTTTCGTCAAATATATATATTAATTATTTGACAACACTCCTACAACCCTTTTGATGAATTTAATTTAGAAATTCCTTTCTTACACAATGTTAGCTATACACGTACTTTCAACTCCAATTCGAATCCTCCGTCGTAGCTTCGATTATTCATGTACATTCGTTTGCCATTTTAAGGTGACCTCGATGTCCCCTTTTTTCCCACTCATCAACTCGTCGTGGAATTTCCAAAGAAGACTTAGCAATTCTGTGAGTACACTCGACCCACTTTTGTTTATATCACTTTTTGGGTGTAACATGTTTCCATATACAAAAATCACAAACACTTAAACTTTATGAAACGCACAAACAATCCTATACACATGACTACTTGAATCGTATACTTGTTGCTTGTCTGGGATAAACGTTATGCTATGCTTTAGTCATTAACTATTTTTAGCCTTTGTTTGACATGCTTAGCGCTATAGGAATTCACGCATCCACCTCCATCGTGTTATTCGTGAGGTCATGTTAAAACATCGTGATTGCGTTAAGGGTTTGATTATTAGTATTGCATGCCTTGATTTTGCTCTTGTATAGATTTGGTTGCCATGAGGATTGTTAAAACTTTATTCGTATACGTATGCTATGCTTAAACTTGTGTACTCGCCTTTGCTTTTGCATTGACTTTATTTTAAAACATGTTACAGGTTGAAGGAGATGACGCTATGAAAACAATATAGCAAGGACTAGATACACACAAATTAGACGTTAGGTTTAATGTCGACGTATCAATTTTGTTATGATTTTGCCAATGTTATGTTGTTCTTTGTTTTGTTACATTGATGTATTTGACAATTCTTATGAAATGAAATATGGTTTAATTAATTATTGTCACTTAATAATGTTGTGAGCAATAAGCAATCTCGTTTTCGTCTCATCCCGATGTTTCCGCCATCGGTTGGGGTGTTACAGATTGGTATCAGAGCCATAACTATAGGGAATTAGGCAAATTGCTACGCTTTTGACCTAGTCTATAGTTAAGTACCATACTTGACCATACGTGATTCACATGCTAATTTCTTAAAACGTCTCTTATATGTTAAATTTATGAAATGCTTTACGTGTTCATACTCGTTACATTATTTCAATCATACGCCTTCCCTAATGCATTTTACTCGATTATACTAAACTCGAAAACACTTGTATTACACAAGTGAGACGACTTCACCAAAATAGGCGTGATATCCACAATTTGGTGAACGATTCTCATTACGCTTATTCTTTATTTTTTTTTCACGAAGTTACACCATCAAGTTAGGAGTGACATCCACACCTTGATGGAAAACTTCCCATTCAAACTCTAGTGGACTCTCGTCAAAGTGTCGAAATTAATTTTGACCCGAAGAGTGCCAACCACACTTAGGGTACGAAATCGTCGAGTTAGGGGTGAAACCCGCACCTTGTCGATTAAGTCCCATTCCTCGATTTTAAATCTCGCCAAAGTTTCGATTTTCCAATCGATTAGAGACGTGTAATAACTGGAAGGGTAAAATGCCGTTAATCGCTTCTCGACGAGAGCGTTTTACCTATAGGCCAAAGCACGTTTCTCTAATTCGAAAGGATCTCCTATTCACTTTGGAATAGTCGACGTTTCTCTACCCGAAACAGTCTAATGTTTTCTGAGACTCTCTTTTATACCATTTCAATTTATACATGATTTTTTTTATATACTTGTTACCATTCCTTTCAAATTTCCAATTTATTATAAGGTTTTTACGCAATTCATATTAAACATTTTCATCCACTTATACATTATTTGCATACATGATTTCAAAACGTCATCAACTAGACTTATATTTCTCGAAAAGTCCGAAATGGAGACCGTCGTCGAGATAGGAGTGAATTCCTTACCTAGACGATCAAACTCCGATTCCTTCCTTCCTTAAAACGACCTCACCAACGGATTAAGGGTGATTCCCATACCCCGGTGATCGTTACCAACCCTCCTTCTTGGAGACTTTATTACACAAACCACATGTTTAAATTGTATACCTAAATCTTTTACCATGTTGTCAAAATTCTTACTTAGACGAATTTCAAAACGTACTATTTTATCAAACGTATTTCCCATCCGGTAATCTATTTCATATAAATCCCATACGCATATACTTGGTCACCACATGAAACGTTTTGTTTTACGATTTTCAAAGCTCGACAGAATGCTACCTACCAACTTAATCGGTCCAAGGAATACCTTGCCCACAAGTCTTATGTTTAACTTAATCACTAAAACACGCTCCCGCAATAACTTTATGTTAAAAATTTTCGTTTGTAAACAAAAAAAAAATCAAACCAATATCTTATAGGCATTATGGGATCGTTGTACTAAAAGTGTGTTTGGGATTGTTTTTGCAACTTAATATTTTTTTTGTGTGTGTTTGAAAGCGCAAATATTAAATAAATAAATAAATAAAAATCTATTTTTAGTGTTTGGTAAATAATTAATAAAAAAAATATATTAATAATAATATATATAAAAAAAACTGATTTGTTTTACGTATTTTAGAGATCAAAGCTCATCTATTTATAACTTTATATATACATGTATATATATTTTCAAACACTCAAATAGTTGATTACCTGATTATTGTGATATCAAATAACATAATCAAATCCAAACACTATCTTCCTACAGTATGTTTTGTCACAACTAATTATCTGATTTTGATTATTTAGAACGCATAATCTATTTTCAAAACTCAACCCCATACCCCCTCTAAATCTCTCATCGTGATTAAGAAAACATTTTGCTAAACGTTTTTCAACGATCATTAAATCAATTAACACGGATTTCCTCTCAAGGGTCAACGTTTCACAAGCACCACTAAATTTCAAATCTCTTATATCCTTTGAAAACGATGCGAACCTACTAATTTAAGACCTTGTCATACACCACTCAAAATGTCACCTCAATTTCAAAACACGTGGGCAAGAAAACATTACAAGGACTAACCACTTTCGACTCACTTAATTTCCCCTAAAACAGTGGTAGCACTCCCGTCCATTACAAAATACGTAACGCATAATCAATAAGTACCTTATATTCTTTTATATTCACAAACTAGATCTTACATTCTAAGTCAAACTGAACCTATTTTAGAAACGATAACCTAAAAGTTTTGCTAAAAAAAAATATACATGTATATCCTCATACATGGTTTGGTCAACTGTTGCATGACATTTTAATCGTATCATTCGTTTTACATACCCTGATTTCTCGACTATTTTATGTAAATAAATTCGTTGCATACAATTCACATCTTACGCACAATTATCGTCTGTTACACTTGTTGACGTTCATAATTATACAAATATTCATGTTCATGAAAAAACGTGTCATCTTTCATGCTTATTATAACACCTAATGGCATACCTCCCAACATCGTCCGTGGACAGGAGAGATTCCTGGCTCATAAGTAATGTCCTACCTCTAAAATCACCAACGCGTTTTGGGCTTAATGCTAGTGGATGAGAGAAGAACTCCACAGTTAATCGTGCTCAAGTGGGAGTAGTACTAGGATGGGTGACCTCCTGGGAAGTCTCCACCAGGGCAAACAAAAACAAAGCCGTGAGTTCCTGGATGGGCCACCCATCAAGGGCAAAGCGGACAATATTGGTGATAACGAGGGGCAGGGGTGTTACACTTATACTTATCATCACATTCATGCATATACGTCTTATATCCATGCTTATACTTATTTCCATACTTATGCTTATACTCATACACATACCTATACTTGTACTCGTATTCACATTCATGCCTATGCGCGAGCGGAACCCGAGGGATTCGCTTACGTGGGCCACAAGCTAATTACATGCAACATGCCTACGCACTACATTCTTACACACACGCGAACTTATTTTCAGAATGTATGTACACCTTTATTCATGCGCTGCTAGTACAAGCTATGCGGATCATGCGATGATCGGTATAATCGCGGGTGCACACGGGATTATAGCGATAAGTGCATGAGAACCATAGAGTGTACTACCGCGTATGGTAACACACGGAACGTAAACATTGCATCAAGTAACGAAACGGTCGCAACGTGGTCAAAACATGGTGGATACGCCGCTGGTACTTCCTATACATAAGTGTTTTCACCATGCTGCCAAACTTTCGTAATACGTGCCATGAGAAATTCGGTGATTTACAGACCATAATATGACCTAACACGCCAGCTTTAAACAACTCACAACTGCATTGCTAAGTGCGCGCTACCCGATTATCCACGACGAGTCTTAATCCCTAACGTAACATTTTCGTTCGTTCATATACATATGTCATCCTTACACGAGTATTCGTTGATCGAATCAATCGTCCGCTCTTATGCCTCCGTTACCCCCGTTAACCTTGTCTTTTTATTCAACCTCGTTTACAATCAATCGTGTAAGCATTCAAACCCTAAATGCCTTCTTACTCTAAAGTTATCTCCTATTCTCGTTGAGGGCAACACACTTGATTGGCCGCTACCTCGATAACCAGCTTATTTTAAATACCTAACCTTCTCGTTTTCCATCATTAAGCAACTCTCTACAAAACCGAGAATTATTAACGCTCTTCAAAGTCGATAGAACTTTCTAACAACCTACGGTTCGACCACACTCACCACTAAACTGCATACCACTTCTTACGAGAGTTTTTTTTGCTTAGATGACATATCCTTTCAATTATTCAAACTCGTTTAAACCACTCGTCAATACGCACACTTATACTTCTTATTTATGCTTGATGCCTTAAATCATTTTAGCCAAACAACCACCTTTGCTAACCTAACTTTTCGTTGCTTTAAACTTCATGCTTTCCCTCACGTATCCAGAACTACAAATCTTGATCGTTAACCCTCATTCTTTAGTCAAATCCCTTAAAGTCATCCTCTTGAATAAATTTCGGGATGAAATTTCCTAAAGGAGGGGAGACTGTAATGCCCGTATTTTCAAAATTATTATTTATATAAATTTATATAAAATTCGTGTTCGTTTTCTAATTTCAGAGTCACGGTTGAAACCTGATCGAGAAACGGATTTAAAATCGGAAAAACTACGTGTTTTTACGCGTTTTAACGAAACGACAACTGAACGCGATTATTTTCGAGCGCCGACGTTTAAATCGCGTGTTTAAACCTAAAAAAGATATTATACCCTGTTATGTCACGTTCGGGTATGAAGCGGGGACTTAAAAAGTCATCGGGCTGCAAACGGGTTTAGGCCCAACTCACTTAAAACCCTAGAAGTATATAAAGACTCATCTTCTTCACTCTTACTCAAACCCTAGCCCCCTTGTCCCTGTCCCTTTGATTTTCCGGTGACCAGAGCCGCGTTTCTGGGGAGCTCCGGCGACCCCCAAACACTCCGGAAGCCACCTCCCTCTCTCCTTGAAACAGAGCCGCCGGCCACCGCAACGGTTGCGGCGCACCTGCAACGAAGCCGCAGCAGTGGCAGTCCCTGCAGCGGACACCCATCGCCTCTCCAACCTTCACCACACTCCTCTCCCCCTCTCCCTCGCTCGCTGTAAACCGAAGGCCGGCCACCGTAGAGCGGCGGTGCCAGGCAACACGGCAGACAACAGTGGCAGACGCAGCAACGGCAGAAGGTGAATCGGGTCGGTTTGGGTCTCCATTCAGATTCGGGTTCGGATCGAACCCGGGTCAGCTTTGGTGTTCACTCAAGTTACAGCGGCGCAGTTCAGCTATTCCGGTTCAGGTCACACATTCCGGTCAGATCAGTCGTCCCAGTTCAACCTCGATTCGGTTCAGGTACGGGTCGTGCTTGATTATTTCAGTTTTGCATTCATTTTTAATTGGTTTGTTGAGTTCAATTTTGGTTCCATATCGATTCAGCAGGCTCGGGTCAACCCGGTTAGACCTGGTCAAAGCTCGGGTCTGGTCAAACAGTCAAACAGTCCACGGGTCAGCTCCGGGTCGAATCTCGGTTCTGTCAAGGTTAGTCTCGGTTCGGGTCTTGGTTTTGCTTCTATTTCGAATCCCGTTAATTCTTTTCATTCGGCAGGTTACGATTCGTTTCGGTTCAGTTCATGGCTCATGTTCAGCGGGTTCAGGTCTCGGTGCAGAGGTTCGGGTCAGCAGTGAGTCAATGACAGTTTTGGCTTCGGTTCGGGTCTCGTTTGGTGTTCGGTCAAACCTGGTCAACTGTTGGTTAACGGGTCAGATTCAAGTTCGGTAAAACTCTAAGTCTCGTAGTTCATTTTACTTATATTAATGATCTTGTATTCGCGAACCGAACTTGTACAAATGGTAACACTTGAACATAGAAATATATATATATATATATATATATATATATATATATATATATATGTTTCATGATTTAATATTTCGTAACGTCTCTTATAAAATCATTGTTGTAGAATTATTGCGTTTTGACAAATAATATCGACACTTGTGTGTCGGGATCGTCCAAAAACAAGAGGAAACTCTGCCCGATTTTCTACAGGTAATATATTTATTAAACTATTCGACAAAATATATTTATTAAACTATTCGATAAAATATATTTATTATTTGAACTATTCGACGGAATATATTTATCGGTATTATTTTTTTGTCGACAAAAATATACTTACTTTCTTTATTATGCTTTTCGACAAGAGCATAAATTTATTTATTATAATTCTCGACAAATATACTTATTTACTATACTTTTGACGAAACATATTTATTTATTATATTCATCGACAAAATATAGATATATTTTATCATATCTCTCGACAAATATACTTATGTATTATACCTTCGACAAAACATATTTATTTTACTTTCGACAAATATATTTGTACACCATTCGACAATATACATATATATCTGATACCATTCGTTAGAATATAAATATATATATATATATATATATATACCAAATATGCTTTTCGTCAAATATATATATTAATTATTTGACAACACTCCTACAACCCTTTTGATGAATTTAATTTAGAAATTCCTTTCTTACACGATGTTAGCTATATACGTACTTTCAACTCCAATTCGAATCCTCCGTCGTAGCTTCGATTATTCATGTACATTCGTTTGCCATTTTAAGGTGACCTCGATGTCCCCTTTCTCCCACTCATCAACTCGTCGTGGAATTTCTAAAGAAGACTTAGCAATTCTGTGAGTACACTCGACCCACTTTTGTTTATATCACTTTTTGGGTGTAACATGTTTCCATATACAAAAATCACAAACACTTAAACTTTATGAAACGCACAAACAATCCTATACACATGACTACTTGAATCGTATACTTGTTGCTTGTCTGGGATAAACGTTATGCTATGCTTTAGTCATTAACTATTTTTAGCCTTTGTTTGACATGCTTAGCGCTATAGGAATTCACGCATCCACCTCCATCGTGTTATTCGTGAGGTCATGTTAAAACATCGTGATTGCGTTAAGGGTTTGATTATTAGTATTGCATGCCTTGATTTTGCTCTTGTATAGATTTGGTTGCCATGAGGATTGTTAAAACTTTATTCGTATACGTATGCTATGCTTAAACTTGTGTACTCGCCTTTGCTTTTGCATTGACTTTATTTTAACCATGTTACAGGTTGAAGGAGATGACGCTATGAAAACAATATAGCAAGGACTAGATACACACAAATTAGACGTTAGGTTTAATGTCGACGTATCAATTTTGTTATGATTTTGCAAATGTTATGTTGTTCTTTGTTTTGTTACATTGATGTATTTGACAATTCTTATGAAATGAAATATGGTTTAATTAATTATTGTCACTTAATAATGTTGTGAGCAATGAGCAATCTCGTTTTCGTCTCATCCCGATGTTTCCGCCATCGGTTGGGGTGTTACAAGGAAATTGAACGAGCTGTCTGATCCGGAAAACTCTCTCACCTAGTAAAAGAAGGAAAGAAACCAGCAACAGCCAACACTAATCTCAATACCGAACCAAGTATAAACATGGTGCGGTCCATTGAGCCTCGAGGAACAAAGAGAGCCAATCAATACATGGCCGCTTGGATGTGCCAGCTGACAAATTTCCTAGCTATAAACCCGGAAGACGCTCGAGACGGCCCAATAATCATATCTGCGGTTATCGCCGGACACCATGTCCGGCAAGTATACGTTGACGGAAGTAGTGCATTCGAGATAATGTACATGCAGTGTTTCGAGCAACTACGGAACAAACGAAACAGCCCATCAAAGTCGCCACTACACTGGTAAGTTTCTCTGTTGAAATAGTACAGCCAGTAGGGAAATCACCCTACCAGTAACATTCAGGGAAGACAAAAAGTTCCAAACCGTACAACTCACCTTCGTGGTAGTAGGATCCAAATCTACCCACAATGTCATACTTAGGCGCCCAGAGAATGCGAGCCCTCGGAGCTGTAAGTTCCACCATCCACGGCGCCATAAAGTTCCCCACTGAATCCGGGGTAGCAACGATCTATACGGAGTCCGTCCAGTGTATTGCTGAAATCTGACAAGCTACAGCCACCAGCTCAAAGGCTACGGAGCCCCCTACCGAATTATGGTTAATTAATCCCAGGTTCCCCGAGCAACAAATCGCAGTTGGATCCCAGTTGCAGGATCGAACTAAAAAACTCCTATGGGATTTGCTAACCAGTTCTATCGACGTCTTCGCGTGGCAGCATTCAGATATGCAGGGCGTACCAAGATCACTAGAGCAACATCATTTGAACGTAAAAGAATCCGTAAAACCAATAACACAGAGAAAAAGACACATGGCCCCGGATCGAGCCAAAGCGATAGCGGCGGACGTACGAAGTCTTTTGGAGGCAGGAATCATTCGAGAAGTTCCGTATCACTGGGTTTCCAATCCTGTAATGGTTCGAAAGAAAGACAACTCCTGGAGAATGTGTATCGATTTCACCGACTTAAACAATGCTTGCCCAAAGGATTGTTTTCCACTCCCCGAAATTGACGAAAAGATCGATTCCGTCGCTACATTTCGTTTGAAATGCTTTTTAGACGCATACAAGGGTTACCATCAAATTCAGATGGCCATCGAAGATGAAGATAAGACGGCTTTCGTGACAAACAAAGGAATATATTGTTTTACCAAAATGACCTTCGGTCTAAAAAATGCTGGAGCAATAAACCAGCGTCTCATGAACAAAGCTTTCAAAGATCAAATCGAGCGAAATTTAGAAGTATACGTCGACGACATTGTCATTAAAAGCAACTCTGAAGATATCATGCTGAAAGACATTCACGAAACCTTCACCCGATTGCGAAGCATAAACATGAAATTAACCCTAAAAAATGCACGTTCGGTGTAGAGGAAGGAAAGTTTCTGGGAGTTATGGTTGGATCAAAGGGCCTGCGAGCCAACCCCACTAAAGTTGATGCCGTACTAACCATGAAACCCCCCACATCGGTCAAAGAGATTCAATCTTTGAACGGACGACTTGCAGCACTCCTTCGATTCTTATCCAAAGTCGCGGATAGGTCGTTACGATTTATGGATGTTCTTAGAAAAAGCTTCAAATCGGATTTCAAGTGGTTAGCAGAAGCCGCTCGGGCTTTTGAAGATTTAAGGACATGTTTAAGCACGCTTCTAGCTCTTACAGTTCCAAAGGAAAAAAGAGGTGTTAACAGTATATTTGGCAACATCTCAGGGTGCAATAGCGCAGTTTTGGTAGCGCATCGCACCGGAGCACAGATACTGATTTACTATGTCAGTCGAACCTTAAAAGACTATGAAACAAGGTACCCCAACCTGGAAAAACTTGCCTTAGCTCTCGTGCATGCATCTCGGCGACTACGAAGGTATTTCCAAGCAAATCCAATCGAGGTACGAAGCCCACTTAAAGGCCAAGTCATTGCCGACTTCTTAGTAGAAATTCCTGAAGAAAACAACGAACCTCCAGCTTCAAAACCCAAACTTGTACACCGACGAAGCGTCGAAGGAGCTGAAGCAGGTTTAATATTAACGGACCCTGATGGATTCGACATCACTTATGCATTACGACTAGAATTTAAAAGCTCCAATAATGAAGCCGAATATGAGGCCCTGCTGGCCGGACTCCGGCTTGCAGAAAGAGTTGGAGCCAAGAATATAATCGCTCATGTCGATTCCCTGCTCGTAGCAAATCAGGTAAATGGGGAATACGAAGCACGGGAACCCAATATGATAAAATACTTGGAGCAAGTCATGAAAACAATCGAAATCTTCGATTCATGTAAAGTCCAGCATGTACCCCGAAGTTGAAACAAGAAGGCAGATGCCCTAAGCAAGTTAGCTTCCGTGTCCTTCAATCATCTAGCCAAAGATGTCCGAATAGAAGTCCTAACCACACCATCGATAATCGTACCAGAGGTCCTACAGATTGAGTCCCAGACCCCTTCATGGATGACTCCCATCATAAACTACCTAGTTCATGATATCCTACCGGATGATAAGTCTCAGGCCAGGAAGATTCGGATAAATTCTTTCCGGTACCAAATGCAAGACGGAGTATTATACCGGAAGACATTCTTAGGACCGTTGTTAAGGTGTCTTGATCTCGAAGAAGCTAATTACATTATAAGAGATCCACTACGGGATATGCGGAATTCACGCAGGACCAAAGATGGTGGTAACAAAAATAAAAATGCCGGCTACTATTGGCCGGGAATGCATGAAAGTGTCGTAAAAGAGCTTCAGCAGCGCAAAGAATGTCAGCGACACACATCGATAAGTCTTCGGGCAAAGAATGAAATGATCCCGGCTACAGCTGCATGGCCTTTTAAAAAATGGGGTCCATTCCCAAAGTTAAGCGGAAGCGCTCAGTACCTCCTGGTGGCCGTCGACTACTTCACTAAGTGAGTCGAAGCAAAACCCTTCACAGTAATCTCTTGATACAATGTGACCAGATTCTTCTTGGAACAAATCGTTTGCCGCTTTGGTTTGCCACTAAGTAGTTTGCAAATAACCCTTTTAAGAAATGGTGCGAAAATCTACAGATTACCCAGGTATTTTCATCTGTGGCTCATCCACAGGGAAACAGGCAAGTGGAACAAATAAACCGAAGAATAGTTGATGGGATTAAACGTAGGCTCGGGTCAGAAGGAAAAAGTTGGGCTGATGAACTGCCTAACGTGTTATGGGCACATCGGACAATGCATAAAACCAGCAATGGTGAGACCCCCTTCAGCCTGACTTACGGGACTGAGGCAGTCATCCCAGCTGAAGTTGGCTTGCCAAATCAGCGAATCAAAGACGAAGAAGAAAACAATCTTGAATTACGCTCTAACCTAGATCTGCTTGAAGAATGTAGGCATGTTGCGGCAATTAAAGAGGCTAGATACAAAGGAAAACTCGAAAAATTCTATAACGCTCGAGCCAAGATATACAAGTTCAAAGTTGGTGAGTATGTACTCCGAAGCAACGATGCAAGCCGAACAGATCCCCCCGGGAAGCTAACGCCTAACTGGGAGGGGCCGTACCGAATCAAACAAGCAAGTGAAAAAGGCTCATACGTCCTAGAGACTATAGCAGTAGTTCCGGTCCCATGAACTTGGAACGGAGTTCACTTGAAGCGCTGCTTCATGTAATTCCTACTTACCGCCATCAAAAAGATCACTTTTTCGTTTTCCTTTCCAAACAAACGTTGAGAGGGAATGCCTCGGCAATATCTAGAATAATAATCTTTGTAAAAGCTCCGAGAGGGTATGCCTCGGAAGCTAAAAAGATTGTACTTTTCTTTATACAAATCAATAAAGTGATCATGCATTTGAATGGTGATACGATTATTGACAGTCCTATTTTTACTGTTACAAATGATATGAAATAAAGTGCACTACGGGCCCCGACCCATGCCTCGCGCCGATCGAGAAGAGTCGATTAAATCAAAATTTATTGAATAACTACGGTTAAATATACAAAAAATATGTCGAACAAACCTACGAATGTCTGATCAAACATTCCAAGGTATTGTTACCCGAGATCAATAATACCTTACACATATTAACAAGATTACGAATCATTTGCGGACGTGCGATGATAGCAAATCAGTTATATAAAAGCAAGCGTTAAAAAGCTAAAGTCAACCCATTGAGATAACATAATGGTTGCCAACATAGCAAAGTTGTAAAAACAAAAAAAATTATTACATCACAAGTGTTTTAACGTTCAAAAACCTAAAACCCAAATAAAAGATCCTAGATCTCTTCGCCTATGACATCGTGCTTGCTAAGCTCTTGAAATTTGGACAACGGCTCATTAGCATGAGTAGCAACTTTAGAAAGACATGAAATGTTGAGTTTGTCAAACGCTTCAATGGCAGTGGCAAGAGCATCTTTAGCATTCGGGTCATAACCTGCTACATCTGTAACCACAACATCAGATGTCTTCGCGGCATGGTAGCCTGTTTGATACCCTCATTCACACCATAGGCGTTAACAGAGTTCGTCAAATCAGCAACCACCTTTGTTAACTCCGGACTCTTATGCACCAATCACACCATCCACTGGGCACCCTCTGAAAGAAGCCACTGCTTCCTTAACAACAGCTCGGACACCAACCCATACAGTTCCTGAGTTTCACACTCATAACGAGATATGAGATCCGTTAACCAAGCCAAGGTGTCTTGTTGAGCTTTAGATATCCTATCTCTAGACCGCATGGCTTCATCTCTTTCTACAAAAGGTAAAGCACAATAAAAGAAATATAATGACAAAAGTCCACTAATCATTAGAATTACAGAGGACGAAGGATTACCATTCTCCATTTTCACAAAATTAGCAAGCAGTTGATCATGCGCTTTCTGGATCTCCGATCGCTCATTTTTCCATCTAGATTCAACTTCAAGAAGTTTGACCTCCGACTCGGCAAGTTTCTTGTTCGCCACCTCCAAATCTTGAAAAGCTTTGTCCCTCGCCTCAAAAGCAGCAAGAGCCGACGCCTGAGAAGACTTATGGAGTTCTTTGGTCTCAACAACCTGGCTTTGTTGCTTACTCACATTTGCATTCAGCATAGCAACCTTCTCCTTTACACCCGGACTCAACCCCCCTTGATCCCTCAGCTGCGATACCTCTTTCTCAAGCTTCCGGCAATTCGATTCAGCCACAACCCATCGCATGTATGCTTCAACCATCAAATAATTTGACTGAGCTTGATTAATCACCAAAGCACTGCCAAGTTCAGGACCGCTCATCTTTCGGTAATGAAGACGATCGGCAGGCGTAGCAATATGAAACGACATTTTTGCTGAATAGCATCAATAACCTATCTTTCTCTGTAAGCGACCAACCCAGAACATACTTCTCTGATGTTCCAGTCGCATCAATGTCCATCGGATCAACTAGGTTTCCCAAGCCACAAATAACGAAATTTGACTCAGCTTCATATCATGACGGAGAGGAGGAAGCACTATCTCCTCCATCAATTTGTTGTGGACTAGGCCGAGACGCACCTGAAGAGGTAAGGCCCGCGATAGCTTTAGCAACTGGAGTCGGTCCATGAAGTAGACTCATGGGCGATGATGATCGAACCACATCGGCATTTTCACTGGCTATCAACTTGGTGTCAGCACGCCCGAAAGACATCGGACTAGAAGCTTTAAAGGGCCGATCCCGAGGAATCTTACCTCCAGTCAAATGAGCCGATAAGTTTTCCAACAAACCTCCGGAAGCCGAAAAATCCGCTTCGGTATCACTGACATTCTCTAATATTCTAACCAAATGAGATGCAGAACCCGATTTTGTTTTCTTAAATTGTTTAGGATTCAGATTGTCCTTAGGATTCGCTTCACAACGACGCTTATGGGAACCCGTTGAGACAGTTGTCATTTCAGCACCCTCGTCTAAAATTCCTTCTTCTTCAACCGATAAATGCTCGCTACCGAATAAAACTACCTTGCCGGTCGAATAACTCCCCTTCGAACCCCCTTGCCAACAGATTTTTTCTTTCCTCTATTTCCGAGCGCGACCGGAATGTCCTCAGTAGGGGAAAGAATAACGACACCTTTGGCAGGAATCGAACCCGAACCTCCTTGACCATCAGTTGGAGCAGGATCGCGAACCTTGTATAAATTCTCATTGACAATATCAAGGTAAAGAGGACCCTGCTTCGTCCTGGTCGCCACGGTCTCAAGCTCCCCAACATCAAAAGATTTCAACCTCAAGGCATCCTTTAAACTCATGGCTGCAAGCAAAACAAACGAGGTAAAATATAAAAAATGGGCAGAAGAATGATGACGTTGGCAAAAACGAAAAGAAAAAGGACAAATGACAAGTCACAAGGCGAAAGTAGGACACCCTATTCCGTAACATACTAACCCTTTCCATCCCATCGGAGCGTAGGATGATAATCCGGCTCGGGCCAAATCGTACTAATTTTCCCCATAACAAGGTGTTCCGGTAACTTCTGAACACGCCCAGCTTCTTTGATCAAGGAAGCATATAAAGTCTGGTCATACTCAAAGTCATCTGGAAGGGCTCCGGGAAGGGCGGATCTCTTCAATCTCCAAGACATCTCCGATGGAATGCATCGATCGTCAATAAGAAAAAACTTGTCTTTCCAATCCTTCATACTTGATGTAATCCAGGAAAAGCATGTCGCATTCCTATTACGTACCTCAAACGTATACCAACTCCCACTTCGATTCAGCTTATAAAAGGCCCGGAACACGTTCAAGTCAGGGTTCGACTCGAGCGCCCGACACGATAACTCAAATTGATTAACCTTGGCAATACCAAAGGGATTCATTTGAGAAATGTGCACTTGATGGAACATCAGAACATCGATTAAAAATTTCGTAAAAGGAATCTTGTAATTGCAGTATTCGAAAATTTTGTGTATAAAGAAATCTTCCCAGCAACAAAGGGGTAAGCCGGGGTATCCTTCTCCGGAAGAACCAGATTAAGGGATAAACGGGATCTGGTACTTATCAATAATCACCCAAATTGAGTCAAAACATTAAAACTAGAGGCAAGATTATCTTTGTTCGCCATAAGGGAGAAAAAGTAATAACAAACCTGAAGCAATAAAACCAAGTAGCCGAAGAACAGCAGAAGAAGATAGGAGGAAGAAAGAAGACAGAAAAGCAGATTTTTACTTTTTCATTCAATAGTAAAAAGACCTCTTTTATACAAATGGGAGGTGAAAAGACGGATTGTGACAATCAAATCACCGCCTCAAAAGAGCAAATCATAGCATGACACGTCGGCAAAGCCACGTGATAGCTGGCATCAGCAAAAGGGAAAAAGTATAGAAACACGGCTGTCATAAAGATAGGTGACCAACAAAAATTTCAAAATTCAAAAAGACCAAAACACCCCGCCAAAATTAAAGTTTCTGCTAATACCCGTAGCTTTGCAAGCAATGGCACGGACTAGGGGCCTTGAAGAGGCAACGCATATCGTACCGAACCGAACCCCTTCCCTAGCTCGGACCAATGAGCTACGACCCAAAGAGTCGCCCAACCACGAAGGAATCTTTGTAACTAACTCTGGGGCCCAAGTCAATTATACCTGATAGCGATTGGTCCGGGCATAACTAACTCTGCCACGTCAGCTTGCCTAAAACTATAAATACTACACCTCCAACTCTAAAAAGGGTAATATGTACTTTCTCTCTCTCTTTACTCTCCTGCCTACTTCACAAAACTCTCCATACTTATTCTCACGCCCGAGCTTGGTCACAGAGAGGCTCCCCTCCCTGTGACAAGGCTAACGGTGTGCTTTGTTCTTGCTTGTGCAGGGATTTTCCACCTTCTTTGAGACTCTCTTTATCGGATCAACTGCAAAGTTAATCCTTGAGTCTTCACATAACAAATCAAGATCAATACTTGTATGATACCTATGGCGTCACTTCCTTTTATATTCTTGAAACTCCACTCAAGGCTCTGACTTGAGTCATTTTACAACTTCTTGAAGCTTTATTGTTCTACTGTAAATATGTTGAAAAAGATGCAGTGGTTAAATATGTTTAATGAAGTGGGAAACATGGAGCAAAAAACAAAGATAAAGGGAAAGTAGACTAACTGTGCCATTTAAAGACATTTTAGCTTCAAATCTACAGATAATGAGAATAAAAGAAAGCCTGATACACGATTTTTTCTGCCATTACAATCATGGAAAACAGTCATGCTAATAACCTCGCCAAACTGGCTAAAGTAATTACTCAAGTCCCCAGCCTCCGGTTTGACAATCCACGCAAGATTGGCAACATGCATTTAGTAAGGTGACTCAAATACCAAATGTTTTTTAGGTCGGGAACCTGGTATCGTGTTTCCCATTTACTATTGACCGTAATCTCACACCCATCAACATCCTTTTAAAAATATGTAATTTCAGGTACTAACAGAGATGTAAACTATAACAATGCATGGTGCTACTCTATATATGAAAACGTAAAAAGTTAATTTCTTTGATATCATTATAGGCCCTTTAATAGTTGCATCCAATAATTCTACTGTGCAATAATTTTCACTCACAAACACGCAACAACATCATGTTGACATGTAATGATGAAAGATTTCAAAAACTAACATAACCATCTAGAGCAGGACATGCAGCTTTGGCTTCATCGAGAGAGCTCATGGTCACATACCCACGTCCCCCACTTATTCTAGTCTCTGCATTCCTTGAGACCTTAAATAAACCCACAAAAAAGTATTATCACAAATGTTATTAGCAACAGAGAAATAGGAAAAATAACATTAAGTCAGTGAAAACACGAATGTAGATTATAAACTAAAAGACCACATCAATTTTGCATCAAAAGCAAATGAAGCAAACGAAATAGATACAGATTATAAACAAAAAGACACCACACTTCAAATTAGAGCAAAACAACAACAAAAACACATACGGACCAGAAAAATTCACATAACCCAAGCAGAAAAAACCAGAAAAGCATGCAATTAAAGAAAAAAAATAGAAGACATGGCAGCTATGTCTTACACTGGAAATTATGTAAACCCTAATCCCAAAATTAACCAGATCGAAACCAAAGTTAACATGAAAAAAGAATACAAATCACTAATTTTAAATCCAATGGAATAATGAACCATATAACAAAATCGAAAAGCTCATTGCATATCTAGATGTCTGGGAGAAGAGGAACCCACTTACCTATAATTGGTGCGAGGAACCATTGATGTCTTAAATCAACCAATCGAATTAGGGTTTCAATAATAAGCATATAACATCAAGGGGGTTGGATTTATACATGAATCGTAACAGAGAATCCATCAAAAAACAATATAATGAAATCCGGTGAGAGACCTGAAGCAATAATCCATAAAATGAAAATCAGTTAGAGAATCCAACGAAAAACAGTAAATGATGAAAAATACGTATGAGTTGAAATACATGTGAAATCAGCAGATGAAAGAATGAAGAACTCGATGATGCCTTTAAGAAACACAATTAAATTTTGTTCGAATACAAAGAAAGTTCCATTAAAAGAAAAGTATCTATAGAAATCGATCTGAATTTCAACATATGATTGGATGAAGAAGACGAAGATGAGAAGAGGAGAAGATAGATGAAATTGAAGGCGGCTAGATTAGATTAGGGTTTGAGGAGAGAAAGGGAGACAAATATAGTCGGATCATAATAACAGGATATGGATCCCGTGTCAACCCATATACAAAATATTTTAACCCGAATTTTGGAGCCAAAACCAACATTAAGAAGCTCTAGATTTACATATATTATATATAAGATATAGAGAGAGAGAGAAAGAAAAAAATGGGATTAGGAGAAAACGCCTAAAAGTGTGCAAACGGTTAGACGATTTTCAGCCACAAGATCTTTATGATTTGTGGTTGAGATTGTTACGGTGACATTTTTGTAAATATTGAAAACCTTACAACCACCAGGAGGGGTAAATTGGGAAGATCCAAATAAGGCTGCACATATTAATCACATGTCATTTCCCCCATCATATTTAAACGGCAATAACTTTATTATATGTGATTATTTTTCTAAAAAAATTACATCATAAAATTCAGCGTTTTTTTATCTTTCTAATGAGTATACTATTGATATATTTTTCGGAAAATGAATTGGGTTTTAATGGCGTTCTAAACTTTGTTTTTTACGGCATTTTCAACTGGGTTTTTATGGCGTTTTTCTGAAGTGGGTGTTTTTATGGCGTTTACACTAGTTTTTTTATGGCATTTTTCTGAACTAAGTGTTTTTGTAGCGTTTTTCTGAACTAAGTGTTTTATAGCGTTTTCAACTAGTTTTTGATGGTTTTTTTCTGAACTATGTTTTTATGGCGTTTTCAACTGGGTATTTTCATGGTGTTTTTCTGAACTTGGCGTTTTATGGCGTTTTTATTTGAACACCCAGTTCATGTATTTTTTTATTTCAAAAGTATAACAATAGTATACCCGTTGGAAAGATAATAAAACACTCGTTTTTATAGTATAATTTTTTTTTTAAATAATCACGTATAAAAAAGTTACGAGAGTTTAAAAAGGATGGTGGGATATGCATGTTCTTGCATGTGGATTGTTTTTGGCATGTGCATGGACTTTTTGACAATATTACACTTAGTGTAAGTTAGCTCCAGCGTCACATGTCAACACCAAAATCGTTCTCACCGTTTTCACACTTTTAGGCGTTTTCCCCAGAACCCACCCCTATATATATATATATATATCACTCTCTACAACTCTCTCTCTCTCTCTCTCACACACACTTAAGATCCCACCCCACCACCGTCAACCGACTACCACCTCAGCCACCCTCTACCTACCACAACCACCGTCCCCCACCTATCTCAATCCACCTCCCACATCTACCAACAACAACCATCGTCCCGACCCACGCCATCTGCCCCCCCTCCCCCAACGATTTGGATGAAAGCTCAGGGCTTAATAAAAAACACCACACCACCATCATCCAAACACTCAATTATCCCCATCCACAATCATCGCATAACCCCCACTACCACCATCATCCAAACACCCAATCAGATCTGAGAAAACTCCCAACCGAAAGTGCTTTTATGATGATATAAATGGTCGGAATTGTTGTGCTTTTGTGATGGAGAAGAGGGCCGAAATGGTTGTGATGGTGGTTATAGGTGGGTGGTGGCGAGTTGGTGGCAGGTGGTTGTGATGGTGGTTATAGGTGGGTGGGCGGCATGGTGGTGACAGGTGGGTGGGTGGCGTGGTGGTGACAGGTGGGTAGTGGGGGTGGGAAGTAGTGAGAGTAGAGAGTGAGAGCGGTAGAGAGAGAGAGTAGTGGTGGTGGGATCTTGTACAAAGATGATGATGATGGTGGTGGTGGTGGTGGTGGTTGGTGCTGGTGGTGATTTTGTTTTATTTTTTAAATAATATTGCATAAATGGGTAAAAAGACAAATATACTCTTAGGTGATCAGATTTAACAAAAAAATATAACTGGGATAAGGGCCAAAGGATGTAATGTACAAAATTTTGAAACGTTAAGTATAAAACACGTCAAATTTCGTGCCTAATGACACCGCCTGAAAGATGTTATTAACATAAAGGACAAAACGTGTAATTTCCAATGTTTAGCATCAAGAGCTATATATACGATAGACACACTTACTTATCTGTGTGTAGTTTAGCTCCTGGGTGCAAATTATTTACAAAAATTTGAAACCCAATTGTCTGACAAATCTATATCAAAATTATATATACTTCACACACTATCGGTGCGTCTAATTCATCTGCAATGATGTTACTACTATTACTTCGGCGCGTCTAACTTCGTTGTTGTAAATAATTTTGACTACGCAAATACCATCCCCTTCTAAACTACAGGTACATCCAATTTACCAATTTACGTATATTGTTGCTAGAAACTCGCTAAGACGGTTACATATGTCGCCTCAGATTGCTTGTCATGTAATTTAAGAACTTTACACTGTCTATGATTTTTTCTTATATACAAACAACCTTTCTATGTGTGTGACAAAGGTCTATATTTAACGTCCTTTTGAGTTTTGATATTAGTTATATATAGGAATTTGTAGACGTATGGATCTAAACAACTGAAAGTCGGTTATTGGAGTAATTGATGTCAAATATTAAGGTGCATGACAGTTGTTGGAATTCATAGAACGCATACATGCATATTTGTAAGTCTTTTGTTTCAGTAGTTCCTGTTCCCATTTTATATGTTTATTTTCCTTGTTAAACTTACTCATTTCCTTAATAATACACCATTAATATTCATAAATGTATTCACAGCTTGCTATTTTCATTCTATATATACATACACATATAATCATGAGATTCATTCTCATTTGTAACCCAATCAAGATCAATATGTTGTATTTTACTTATGTATAACTTATAATTCTTTGCACGATCGCAACCCTGAAGCCTTCTCTCTCGCTCAATCTCTCTATCGTCCCCTTTAACGAAGCTTTCTCTCCGTTCTATGGTAACCAAAGCGTCGTGCATTCCAATGATGGTAAACTTACTCAAATCTCCATGGACCAGCGGTCACCTTATGGGTCGGGTTTTGTTTCACAATACACATACACTCATGGCATGTTCACCGCCTCTATCAAGCTACCAAACAACAGCTACTCAGCTGGTGTTGTTGCTAGTTTCTACCTTCAAAGCAACGAATTGATGCGAGACGAGATAGATTTTGAGTTTCTCGGACATATTGATGGCGAAAAATGGGTGCTTCAAACCAATGTTTATGGCAATGGAAGCAACCAACATAGAGGGAGAGAAGAAAGATACACATTACCATTTGACCCTTCTCAAGATTTTCACAACTATACTATTCTTTGGAATACGGGCCGGATCATTTTTTACGTCGACGAATGGCCCATTAGGGAAGTGGAGAATGTTAATGGTATGGGTGGTGATTTTCCATCCAAACCTATGCATTTGTATGGCACCATTTGGGATGGGTCAGACTGGGCTACATACAAAGGCAAGTATACGGTAGATATCCAGCGAGGCCCGTTTGTTACGGGTTATTCTTTTGTCATAAATGGATGTCGTGTTGACAAGTCCATGTCAGTGTCTGATGAGTGTGTAGTTGCAATTCCTATTGGTCTAATGACGTCAGATGAAAGACTAAAAATGCAATGGTTTAGAGGTTGGTGTATGATATATTCATATTGCAATAATGATTGGTACCGGGATTCGTTTCCCGAGTGTGGGGTTGAAGATCTGGGAATGCAGCTTGCCCCGGCCCCGCAACCGGTCTCATCTGGGGCAAGCAGTAAGTTCATATAGTCGTTAAAACCCTTACCTAGAAGGGTCAATATATATTTATCAATATTTTATTATTGATTTTGATTTTAGATAAATATATTAATCCAGTTGTTATATCTCTCTTATTAACATATTAGAACTTGTTCATGTGCTTTTAGTTAATAGTTTGCTTGCTTTTTAGTTAGCAGGGTGTTCAATACAGAACCAATTTTAAGCATAATTTTATGAGAATCATGTTATCACTTGTACATGTTCATGTGCTCTCTGGTTCATATGTATCTCGGCTCAAGCATCGATCACTTAGTGGCCATGTTTTAGAATGCAACACTCTCTTATAATTTTAGAAGAAAAATATGATAAAGACATAATAGTTAGTAGTTAAGATTGTAGTCGGAAGAAGAAGGAGAAGGAGGAGTGTGGAGCCCGCTATCCATAATGTCAGGTTTAATATTTCCAGACGTTGCAACCTTGGCATCGTTATAGATGCTCTATGGTATGTTATGATCGAAACGTGAAATGTTATAATAAAAAATAAATGGACAAGTGGAACTTATGGATTGGTTGAATGTATTAGTTTGAAAGAAATGAATCTCCCGAAGCCCCAACACTCATGAGCGCAACCATGTTTTTACCCCTGCGCCCCTTTCACGCCCTAGGAGGAGGTGTTCTATGTAGTCGCGGCTCTACGCCCCACTGTTTGCTCATAACACATAGTCTTGCTACTTGCTTTAGTTATGGTTGAGCACAGGTTCGTATGGTTAAATTATGAGTCAAAACTAAATCTGTAATCGACGTTCTGGTTTTGGTTTTGTTATCAACATCTTTGTGCATTGTTGTGTTTTACTTGGTGCGTTGTTGGTGTTTTTGGTCAACATAAACCAGCTTTGGCTCCTCAACTGTAGTAATTATATGTTTAGCCCCTTAACTTTTATAGGATATTCTCTTTTTCTATATGTACCCTTACACTTCTTTATAAGTATTCTGGCCCTCAACCTTTTTGATAATGACATGTTTAGCCCCTTAACTTGAATGGTTTTAGATGATGCTTTGTAAATATATATTTTTTAATTTCTTCTAGGTCGACTTAGTTATTATTCTAGTTTTCCGTTTCGATCTAATTAACTGAGGTGAAAAATAGCATCATAACGTAAATATTTTGTGCCTCCGCTTGAGTCAATTGGTTTTTTTCCGTTTTAATTTCTTTTTGTTATACAAGCCTTTTCGTTGTTGAGGTGGTGGTGTGACATTGGTGCAATTTGACACCGTTTTACGCCTCCGCCACTCTTGATTGGTTTTATTTTTCCGATAAAAATTCTTTTTGTTTAACGAGCTTTTTCGGTGTTGCAGTGATGGTGTGACATTGATACTATTTGGCACGGTTTTATGCCCCCAACGCAACGTGGAGGGCTTAAGACTATTTAGTCCATTGAAAAGGTTAACCCGTTAACGGAGATAACGACTAACCAAATGTAATCCAAACGCTTGTTCCATTTAGCAAAACTAACACAAATCGAGAAGTTAATAACATGGGTACGTAACACAACTTACAAAATGCAACCACAGTTGAAACAGACAGTTAATAGATTACAGAAATAGCAAATAACTGAAACGCTAGACAGATAACTGCAAAATACACGTACTCCTCGATCGATTGAGCCCATTGTAGACAAACTGAGTCAAGGCAAAGAAAACATGAGTTAGACCACTAACGTTTATGATAGAGATTAGAAGTAACACATATTTGCACTAGATTCATGTCATTAATTAATATGATACCATGAGTTTTGAAGACCCATTCATGAGGTAGCATGCACATGACCAACGTTGGATGGACTCTCCATCTTTTGAATCCCAATATTTGGATGGATCTTCTTCCTCAATATCTTTCTCATAAACTATAGTTTAAAATTTTAAATACAAATGAGTCTTAACATACAAAATATCCTTAACGTAAGAAGTGACGGAGAAAAATTTTTTATTTTTTGAAATTTTGTTACCAACTACTTAAGAATGGTGTTTAATTGGAAAACGTAAAAAAAATCGTGATTTTACAGTAGTAGAGTAATTATTGTACTCTACTAGTATAAAATCACGATTTTTTCTTTACATTTTGCAATAAACACCATTCTGAAGGTGTAGGGAAAATTTTTCAAAAAAAATCAATCATTCACTTCTTATGTTAAGGATATTTTTTATGTTAAGACTTATTTGTACAATAATAACAACATGATATGTAATAACAAGATTAGATACAAACTAAGATCCTTAACTCGGAATGTATGTGCATATGATATATGGTGATTAACTAAGAAACTCACTTGTTTTGTTTTCTTGATCGGTTGAGCTGGCTCGTCTTTTCCTGTCTTCTTCTTTGCCTTTGAGACCAAGAAACTCTTAATGGATCCAGTGCTAGTATTACTGCTTTTGTTACCATTATTGTTACCAACATTGATCTCATGATCATCGGCTAACTCATCATTCTTGAGTAAGCTATCATCAGAATCCACCCGAAGCAAGTCGGCAAGAGTTATTCGCTCTCCACTCTTCTTACCCTTACTTAAATCTTTCACAACAACATCATCTTCTTGATGATTGTTATTTTTAGCAACTTCATCACATGGTGAAAGATCATGTTTCTCAACATGATCAACCCCATGTTTAGAACCTTTTTGCACCAATGGACTTTCCATTTCCTCATCATGATCATCACCATCGCCATCATCATTAACATCTACGAACATCTCTTTATCACTAACAAATGTATCTTCTTTCGGCTTAAAATCTTGATAAAGATCGAGTACCCCAAATGTACCAATGGCGAGTAAACCATCGTTCCAACCGTTGCATGCACCCGCAAAAACTTCATTTTCGAGCAATGCCACCTTGTCATTATTAATATCATCATCCTTCTTAGCATCATTACGAAGAAATCGACGATGAACCCAGCTGAAGATCTGTAGGTTAACAAAATATAAGTTTAAATATAACATGTAGCAAATGAATAAATGAATAATAACCACTGCATACCTTCATTTTTCTTGTTTTTTTGGACAAATAAGTTTACGTTGATAAAGATTATTTATACGGGAACATAGAATGTACATGTTTTATGTGTGAGGTAGTGACGACGAACAGATGATAATCAATTAATCATAGGGTTAGGTAAAATAAGGACCAAAGTGGAAGGGGGGCTAACGTGGGTGGCGTCTTATATAGTGACACGTATGTACCAAAACTTTTTGTTTTTTTTTTCTTTAATAAATTCATCGGAATTTGTTAATTAATGTTATCGTTATATCTTAATTTTGACACGATAGGTGGTTATTCATTATGACTGTGTTTAGCATGAGATATTTCCGACGTGACTCCCTAATTATTATATGTGTACCAAGGCTGAGATATTGAACAATTTGTCGTTTGGTTACTAAGTTAAAACATGATCAAAACATATGTTAGTGAAGTTTACACAATGTTGGGTAAACAACAAGCATGGAATTAACCAAGTAATAGTAGGAATTAAATATTAATTACCTAAAGTTAAACACTAACCAAGATAAAAAATTAGTGGAAGATATCCTAATAAGCTAGGCAATGAAATAATTACATATAATGTAAATCCTTAAAATCGAACAATAACATAACTCAGAGCCAAATCAAAATGATTTCACTCGCGGAATCAAAAGTATCAACGTGTAATCAAAGTAAGATGAGACGATGCTAAATAAACAGTTTCTGGAATTACACCCTAAACTATATGAAAAGAATGATATTATAAGAAAAATCTACTCCTGAACGTTTTTGTTTATACTATGTGGAAGTACGCACATCCACAAAGTATGTGCTCCCTAAGTTCACACTTCTTATCCATGAGCGTAAACTTTACAAGCTTACACTCCACATACAAGCAAATGCTTTTCAAACCATGGGCGTTAATTATCTAACTTTGGGCTCCAAGCACAAATTTGCGCTTGAAGCATTTACAAAGTCATAATACTAAGTCAAAGACAACACATACACAATGAAATGATACTTTACTTTTTAGGCCTAACACTAATATTCTTGGCTTGGTTCGTTCTATGAAATCCACCTTAAACCACAAGCCATGAAGCGTCACCGCCACTTAAATGATATGATACCAAATCCGATTGGTTTAGCCCTCAGTATCTTATTATGTTATGTGATTGCGTTGGGTCCGCCCCACGATTGTGTGAAGTTGGAAGCACATTTTAATCAAGGACCACTTACTACCTCTTCGGCAACTGCTATCCCAACTGGTGATACACTTAGTCATGGACCACCTTGTGCTCTCCATGACAATGAAAGGTGACAACATTCAAATGGATCAGGTTAGTCACATGGAGAGAATCCTTTCTCACTTTGGCAGAGGTTGATTACAGGGAAATCTCTCTTATTATGGTGAGAATAATGATAGCATGTTCCGCAATGATCCGACTAGCTAGAAGTATCAGAGATCCATACCCAAGGAGTATCGACTCAGAACTATCATGTGAATTGCAACGGGAATTTGCTTTTTCAGCCGCTGCCATCACCAACACTCATATGGATGTCAAACACCAATCACACCAAGCAAATCCAATGCTATAACACCAACTAAATCCAATGCTTAACGTGTCACGGTGTGAAATTATTATTGATAATTTCCTCTATTTCAACTATTCCTCAAATAAAATAGCATTTTACATCAACATGTGATGTATGAACGAAACATGTTGAACTTAGTCCAACGAACCATACTCTGATACTCACAATACAAAACAAGTGTGTCTTGTGGTAGACCAAGTACCTGACTACCTGTTGGATATGAGAGGCTGGACTCACGATTATTTTAACATTGCTAACGAGGCATGATCCAACGAGTTATACTTTGGACAACGGATATGGTATAGTATTTATGAGATATATATTATAGTTCACGAAAGCAGCCTCTCTATTCCTACAGGGTAGAGGTAAAATTGTCTATATCTTACCCTCCTCAGACCCTACCTTAGCTTTTCTATGGGTGAGATTTACTGAGTATGATGATGATGATATTATAGTTCACGAAATGCACGATATTTAACAGTAAAACGGATTAAACATTTATGTATTGATTATTTATGAAATGATTAATAATTATCTAGTTGTTTATTTAATTAAAAGCTAATTAAATAATAGCAGAATAAAGGTGAAAGATTATATAATTTATTAAATAAATAAAATTGGTTGATGATAAATATATTACCTCTATATTAGTTTACAACTTTTGTTGGTGAATAAAATTTACTATTTATTTTTCTATATATTTTTTATTATATTTTTCTTCATTTACAATTTTTTGTCACAAACCACTTTTCATTATAATGATAACACATTTGCATTACCTCTATATTAGTTTACAACTTTTGTTGGTGAGTAAAATTTATTATTCATTTTTCTATATATTTTTTATTATATTTTTCTTCATTTACAATTTTTTTTCACAAACCACTTTTCATTATAATCATAACAACTTTTCATTTTAAAGTTTGGCCCTTACACTTTTTCATCTTTAACAACTTTGTCGTTTTACGTTTTGGTCTAACTTTTTCGAGTTAACACACTGCAACGTGCATGTGTGATTCAACATTTTTTAATGTTTTTTATGGCCATTTAACGGCCGAATGGCAATATGATGGTACTATTAGTTATTATTTTCTATATTTTACTTTTCGGTATAAGTTTTTTCATTTACAATTTTTTTCACAAACCATTTTCCTTACACTTTTCATCTTTAACAACTTTGTAATTTTACGTTTCGGTCTAAATTTTTCGAGTTAACACACTGCAACGTGCACGTGTGATTTAACATTTTTTTAATGTTTTTTTATGGCCATTTAACGGCCGCATCGCAATGTGATGGTACTATTAGCTATTATTTTCTATGTTTTACTTTTCGGTATAAGTTTTACGAGCTAGAATCTGCAACATCCATGCGTCGTTCAACGTTTTTATGTCTACTTTTTATTCGGTTTAATGGTCCCGTCGTAAAGCGCAGGTCCTAAATATTGGTTATTGTTTAGTTATTGTTTATTAGATAAAAAATATGTATTAAATATTTATGGGATAAATATAAACAATAGTATAGTATTAGGATACAATACTAGATGTTGGTATTTGAGTGTAAATCTAATTCCTATATACACTATAAATACAAGGGATTAGGAGACCCAGAGGCTACACCAAAATACAAGTTTGTGAGAAAAACATCAAACACACCACCACCTCCGATAGCCGCCGCCTCCCATCGCCAGACTCCCGTCGTCGCCACTCCACTGTCAGCCAGTGAGGCCTTGCGTCGCCGCCTTAAACCAGTTCCGGTTAGTTCTCGTTTTTCGTGAATATTTCTCGGGTTATTATGAGTTCGGGTATTCGGGTCTTTAGACAAGAGTCGATGAGTTGATTCGATTCGTGAACAATGTCAACTAGTGTGATTGTTTGTTGATTCAAGGTGTGAAGCTTCTGTTTTTCGTCAAATGTTAGTTTTTCAAACACCCCCCCCCCCCCCCCCCCCCCTACGGTTGTGTTTTGTTTTGACGGTTGCTATTGGATCATTAGAACTGCTTAGTCGGTTTTAATCATACGGCTTTATATAATTAATATGTGATATTTATTGATAATACATAAAATTGGATTTTATTTAAAACTAAAATTGTATACCGAAGAATCCCAAGAGTACCATTCCTTCACCGGATAACTTCTTTCACTCCCTTAATAGTAGAAACATATTTAGTCTAATGGTATCTTGGTGGTGTGGACTATGGAGTAAAATTAAAAGTAGATTGCGCAGGTGTGAATTGTTGTTCTAAAAAAGGTACTAGAAACATGCTTTGCCTCAACGAGAGTAATTGCATGCAGAACTAGTCATAGTCAGTATATCCTACCGGTTTAAAGTGACACAATCCCTCACAAAAAGAAAGTGAATGAGTTGATATTTTCTATTATCAAAGAATCCATCTGATGATGACTTCCTATTAAGTTTGACCAAAATTGTACATTATGATCTACTCACCACACTGAGCATAATCCCATGACGCGTGATGGAAACGAGAACACACATAACACTATGGGGTATGGGGCGGGGTTGCGTGTGGGTTGGGTACAAACGCCCAAGCCACCATCCCGAGTGGGCTTGGGTTTCGGCGTGGCCCCTTGGACGGGGGTTTCAGCCCGGGCGTTGGGCGGGGCTACCCAGATAACATGGCGGTCTTTCATTGGTTTAGCCCAAATAGCCGTTCGGTTAGCCGTTGGCCTCGCCGTTGGGCAACGGCTATGTTATTTAAATAAAAAAATTCACTATAAATACCCACAATTCTATTCCTTTTTTTACCACAACTACTCCACCTCTTCTATACTCATCTCTATCTTATTTAAAAGAATTCCCATCCAATCACAATACGAAAAATGAATCCTCACAATCGTGTTTTCGACCCGAACAATCCGTGGGCATACCAAGAAACACCGACACCTAGCCCACCAGCCAACTGTCCGATTGCTCCCTTTTTAATACACTCCGCTATGCCGGATATGGCCGGTTACGCATCGTTAATATCGTATCGTTTGTACACTAACTTTCCTCACACCAACGATTCTATACCTAGCCCGATTCAACAAAACTACATCAACCTTTCACAAACCGAAACCGTGGCCGAAACTGTCCCCGAAACTCAACCCCCCATCGACGGTTCTACCGCATCCAAACCCATCAAGAAGAGAAGTCACAAGAAAAAAACCGAGTCCGAGAAAGCAATTGAAAGCGCCAAAGGTAAACAACAAAAATGGGTCCTTAAAGAAGAAGTTGCATTGGCGAGGGCTTGGTTTCAACAATCTCTACATTCAGTTTTAGGTAGTTTTGTAAATTTTGTTTATATAAGTTATTTAAGATCTTATTTTAAATGTTATTTTTATAAAATAGGAATTCTCAACATAGAAATCGCTTGTGGGACGCGGTCAGCAAAGCATTCCACGAAGAAATGGAAAGAGAGCTTTATCGAGAAAATGATAGCTCGAAGTGGACCGAGATAAGCGGGCAACTCACCAAATTTAGTGGTTTTTTAAATAAAGAAAGGCAAAACCCGAAAAGTGGTGAAACCGAAGCCGACTTTGTTACGAATGCATTGGTTACTTTCAAATCTAATGGGGAGCGACTTCGGTTTCATGCATTGTTGGGAGATTTGTAAGTTCCATCCCAAGTGGGCAAATATCCCCGGTGGTTGCGAAACTACGACGTCATCCAAAAGGGCTAGGACACCCTCGTCCCAAGCCCAATCAAATGCACGAGATCAAGAGTTTGATTACAAGTTGGATGAGTCGCCAAACCGGCCAGAATTCGGAAGAGTCGCCGCAAAAAGGCGCGCTCAAAAATCAAGATCGGGTACGCCATCGCCTTCAGTTGGGAGTTCGGGCTTGCGTAGGGGTGTATATAACGATCAGTTGGAAGACATTGCAAGCAAGCTAGATACGTTTAACGTATTCCAACAACAAAGGGCCGAAATTCGAAAGAGCAAAGAAGCTAGGGACGCACTGAAACAAAGACGAGATGATATGAAATTTCTAGTTCAGCCCACGAATCACCTATCAGGTGAAGAGTTAGAACTAATGATGGAGACGAAAGAAGAGATAAAGAAAAAATATTCCAAGCACTAGGAACTTTTTATAAATTTTAGGTTTTTTTAAGTTTTTTTTAAATGGAGGTTTGTATTTTGAAATCATTATTAAAAAATATAAAATATGTTATTAAAAAATTTAAATATTGAGGTTTGGGCTGGCCACGCCCCAAACCCCCGCCCTACCATATCATCTTCAATATGGGTCAGCCCAGCAGAACCTACCCAAGCCACGTGTCGGACCATGCCTCAACCCCCTGCCCCACCATACCCCACGGTATGCATTTTAGCAAATGTTCTTAAACATTTAATTTGAAAGAACACATGTACAGCTTGGGACTTATTTAGTTATTTTGTTTTTCCATGTATCTTTCACACTTTCACCGACCTATCTTGTAATCAGGTGTTTCATCCTCATAATTTCCATCTTAAACCTTTTCAACATTTCAATTTCGTATCAGTTGAGGAGGTGAACGATGTCTTTTTTATACAGAGGGCTGAAACTTTCTCTACCAGGATATGTTTTGTCTGGACGAGCAATTCGTCTGATGAAAACAAAACCATGAGTTCTTAGATAGGCAACTCATCAAGAGAAAAACAGACAACATTCTGACACGGTTTAGTTAGGTTGTTACAACTTTTTGATTAGATTGTTTGAAATAGTGGGAGCTTCACGTTTTCCAATCTCATGCAATCTACATATTAGATTTTTCTTAACAACTTACGGATGATTCATTAAAAAAAATTTCACTTCCAAAGCTAAGCTTTTGACTCCTTAATTTTGTTTTTGTGAAAGCATCCACATATAGCATAAACACCCACATCTTTTTAGTAAAATTAAAAAGACATGGTTATTGCAATTTGAAAACAAGATTATATATAATTAAATAAGTGCTGGTAGAATGCTTTTAGAAAACTAATAAGAATTTATAAATCTTAAATAAACAATGTTATCAAAAAGTTTTATAAGGGGGTAACTTTGTAGTATAGTGATCAAGTTTTAAAAGTGTTCCAATTAAATCACTGAAGTTTCAAAAGTGTTTTAATCAGGTCACTCAACATTCATTTTTTATTAAAGTTAAGGGTTTTTTCATCCATTTCATAGGTAACCGTGGTGATGTGAATTTTTGTTTCTTTTTTCCCTTTCATTTGATGCTAACGTCCAGTGATGACGTGGATTCTAACTTGTTTTTTCAACTTTTAATGTAATTAAAGTGTTTTTATTTTTAATAAATAAAATTTCATATATTAATATAATCCGACCCTAGCATCTTATGCTCCATTTTTCTCGACACATGGAAAAAATGACATAAATCGATTTGAATGTTAAGTTATCTAATTGGTATAAAAAAGATACAAGTGACCTAATTAAAACACTTTTGAAATTTGGTTACTATTGTGTGACATTTTATATTAAGTTATGGTAACAATGTTACATATAGGTATCTTCAAATATCACAAATTGCACACCAAACATCAAACCATACAAAGCTTGGACCAAGCAAACTATTCACACTAGTGAATAGATAGAGGTTAGACACTAATAATAAAATCAAAAATATTTTTAAAAAAATTCTTAAAAATGTTTTATAAGACCACCCTAAACCATATAAAAAAACGTGCCCAAATGTTCCATTGGAACCCGTTAATGCTAAGGGCCCAAATATTTAAAATCCATTAGTTTTGGGCCAAGTTTGCATTATATGAAATGGGCATATTGATGTACTCTCATGACTCATTATAATATTTGTGGTTTACATGCATGAATTCCGTGATTCCCTTCAAACTCTACAACCAACACATCACACGACAAATAATAACTTCAACACCCAAATTAGTTGAAACATACTAGATCAAAGTCGTATTCAACACGAGCAAGACGACAACTTTTTCATCTCGCTGATCTCCAAATCCGGACCACCATTGACATCGATTTTCAACCCCTTTAGTATCACGGAATCCCCATTGCGGGCATCATGGTCCAAACTCTTCTTAGAAACTACAGAATAGATTTCCTCTAATAACTTAAAAAAAGCGGCTTCCACATTGTCACCGGTGAGGGCGGAGGTCTCAAAGAAATACAAACCCTGATTCTCTGCAAACTCCACCGCGTCTTCAGATGGAACCACTCGCTTATCTTCAAGATCAACTTTGTTGCCGATCAAAGCGATGACAATCGAGTTATCTGCGTGGGCCCGAAGTTCTTCGACCCATCTTGCAACGTGATCAAATGAATCTCTTTTGGTTATATCGTACACCAACATTGCCCCCAATGCTCCTCTGTAGTATGCACTTGTTACCGCTCGGTATCTATAATTAACCCAAAAATTATGTTGTTAAGTATTTCAAAGTATGTGACATTATGATAGGAATGATTAAATTTGAAAATTAATAATAATTAACCAAAGGGAAGTTGTATAAATGAATTATAATTTTAATGGGGCCTAAACAGGATGGCATGAAAGGCTTGTGCACATGGAAATGCCAACATTGCTACATCATTCGTAGGGGTGTGAATTTCTGACACGACCCGGAAACCTGACACGAACCTAACACGAAATTCGCGGGTTTAGGTTTCGTCTAAACGGGTTCGGGTCGTTTCGGGTTGAACACGCGAACCCGTTTAGGTTTACGGGTCAGGTTCGGGTCAACCTGGTCGGGTTGGGATTGACTCGTTTAACACATTTATACTATATTATATTTTTTTACAATATATTTTATCTCATAAATTAAATGGGGCGTGTATTTTATGCCATGATTATAACTTAAAAGGAGAAATTAACATAGCTTTTATAATTTAAATATGATATTATTATATACATTTGTGTTTTTTAAGTAATTTTTAATTTTAATATATTAGTTTTAGAAAAAAAAAATAAAAAATTCGGGTTAAACGGGTCGTGTTCAGGTCAACCCACAAAACTTCGGGTCGTGTTCGGGTTCATATATATGATACGATTTTCGGGTTCGGGTCGGGTTGAACCCGCCAACCCGCGAACACGACCCGTTTAGCACCCCTAATCATTCGTGTTGCTTGTTAATGTTTTATATAATCATAGTATCACACTAAGTGTAAAGTGTTAGTGTTATGTTTATATAACTGTAAATGAATATAATATTTATATGTATGAACCATACATAATTCCTTTAAAGTAATGTTAATAATATTTTGATGTTTTATAAACGTTTTTCTATCTAATTAAGTGATGAGATTACTAGTTTAACTAAGGTTTGAATTTCTAACACTACATAAAAACCTACACAACATGGAATTTGTGGGATTGGTTTAACCAGGGGCAGACCCACCCTATGGCCAAGGTGGGCGGCCGCATCCCTTGAAAAAAAAAATGTATATTTTACTCAAAAAAAACCCGACGGCATCCCTTGAAAATATAGTCAAACACCTCATCTGCACCCCCAGCAAATAATTCCTGGGTCCGCCATTGGGTTTAACGTAAACTAGTCTAAGTGAGTTTGGCGTCGACTTCATGAACAGTTCGGTTTCATGGGAGATTGCCAATTTCACGAGTTGGCATGTTTATTTTACAAAATGGAACGTCTATTGTTGTTTATAATGGACGTCAAGTTTTATGTGTAGTTTAAATGTGAAATAAGTGGGGCTTGATTTAATCATGACTTAGAAGTGAAGGAATTTAAAAGTTTGCTATGTTAGTTCAATAATGTGCCAATTGTTGGTAAGATTTACATGTCCTTTTTTAGTAATTTGTTTTGGGATTTAGATGTTTGAATTGTAGTTTGGTAATTCTTTGGAAGATCATGTGCTTTTGCTATGTAGTGTTTGGTGGTCTACTTTTGAAGCAAAACTAGATGAATCGATTGGAATTGTGTTTTCTTTCAACTGACTAGTTTTATCTTTGCTAGGTTTTGTGTAGTTGGCGTCAAGCCACCGGCCATCTTATCTCAATCGGCACTAAACACCGCTTCCCGACAGCATTGGGAGGGGGGGGGGGGTGCTAACGAGCATGAAAGGGGAGTGTCTGGAGTGATGTGTTGGAATGGCGACGTTCTCGAGGAAAGGGGGTGCCGAACCATTACACACTTTTAGTGGCTTAGTTAGTGAGAGGCGAACTCCACTACGCACATGCATTGACGTGACACTCTTTCTCTTTTTAACTTTGTAATTAACCACTACATAGTCTTACAAACACCAAAACAACTATAAGATTTATAACACTAAAAAACATCGAGATATATTAAAGAGAGGAATGGGTTATGGGTATATTAGACATTATAAATCTGGGCATGCAAACAACATTAAGAGGGCCTGCCAGAATTTAATAGCAGGGCCTCATTCTATGAAATTAAACTTTATCAAGTCTAGTCTGCTTATTTCTGGTGGGGCTTTCCATCCTCTGTGGAATTGTTAATGTTTTATACACATCTATACCTAACAGATAACTTTTTCTTTTTCTTTTTAGGACCCTAAGGCTCGAACACTTGAGTTTCAAAGAAAACTTCACTATAACTTCCGAGGCTTTGTCAATTGAACCCAAAACCCCAACAAATAATAAATAACTAACAGGTTGCGTCATTTACCTAATTTTGTGAGACCAATTTTTTTGCGCTTTTCATATTTTACTGCTTGATATTCTATTTCTTAATTGTAAAAGATTTAACTCTTAAATCATATTTTATCTTAAAGTACCGTTTTATGATTCTTAAATGTTCATTTCTAATTATTTAATAATTTCTCTATTCAACTCATATAATACACAGATATGTAACCTGATTATTATATTATATATACTATTAATTTGGATTTGTTATGAATATTAGTTAGCTTAATTCAATTTGTGGTATATGACAATGTTTTTATAGATTTAATTTCACACCTAATATTTTAAATTATATACGTTTTCAACTCATGCAATTTTCAATTCATTTCATTTTTTGTAATTACTTACATTCTTAAAAATAAAAAATAACAGTCAATTTGTACAGATTTTAACATCTAAGTCGCAACACACAAGTTTCATTCACTAGTTTGTACTAATTGTTGTACATTTTTAACCTACCCAGTATAATCTCACTAAAAAGGGACCGAAGACCTCTAATGTAAGTAAAATAAACAAATTGCCGATTAAACCGATCGTGTACGTGTCAACCCGTGAATACATATCCCGTTTGGTTTAGTCCAACCCAATTTCCATGTTCATGGGCATTGGCGCAGGTTAGAACTTAGAAAGGCCGGGGCGCCCAACCCCCGAGCTTTTCGCTCAGTAGGGTTATATACGTAGTTTTCGTATACAAATTTTTAGGTATATACGTTTTCAACCCCGTTCAGAAATCTTAAGCTTAGCCACTGTTCATGGGTTGTCGGGATCAACATAAACACAACCCGTTTAACAACCCGCTTTAACAAAAGAAAAAAGAGTGTAAGATTTACCTTTCTTGACCAGCGGTATCCCAGATCTGAGCCTTGACAACTTTAGACTGAATAGTCAAAGTTCTGGTCTGAAATTCAACTCCGATGGTGGATTTAGAGTCCAAACAGAACTCATTTCTCGTGAATCTTGACAGCACTTGTGTCTTCCCCACCGCTGAATCACCGATCACCACCACCTTGTACACATAATCTATTATGCTCTCATCACCCACCGCCGCCACACCACCGCCGTTCATCAGAAGTTGGTGTGTGTTTTGTTGGTGTTAAATGGCTTGTTCTGTTTTTAAGGAAAGAATGTAGTCACTTTGTTGGGTTTATATCTTTATATTATCACTAATTCAGCCGAAATGCCCGCCAACGCCAATTCACCAAACTACCCTTTGCCCTTTATGATTTTTTATTTATTTTGTTACTATTATTGTTTGTTATGTTATTTTATTATTATTGGTGTTAAAGGTTAATGGATTTCCAGTTTAGCAGCTTTTTTGCCATGAAACACGACAACCACATATTCAACACGAGTTTTTGGAGAATAAATAAACGTACACAAATTTTAAATATAAAAACAAGAACTAACTTTTATATATTAATTAATTAATATTAAAACAAGATCGTTTAAACTTAAACGTTATAAAATAATAAGTATTAAGCATTTCGTTCGTTATATATATTTTTCTTATCTATGAAATGATATTCAGCACGTGTTCGTCCCGTTCGCTTTCGATGCTTTTAGCACTCTCGCCCCTGACACTATGTGTTTCCTCAAGCGGGTTCAGCAGTTGGTAAGTACTAACACCGCGCATGTTAAGGGAAAAATTTTGTGTTTAGCAGGGTAGGGTTTGCTATTCAGAGGGGGTAGCAGCGCAGCTTTTTGTCCGTCTATCTGCAATTAGTTTGTAATCGTTTTTATTTTATTATGAAAATAATAAAAGTAACATATATATATATATATATATATATATATATATATATATATATATATATATATTCAGCCATATATTTTAGTCTGCTAAATGGTGTTTTTTCTGAGATTTTTTTGAGTCTTCCTATAGACTGTGAAGTAAAATTATGAGTTGATTAGATGAAAGTGTGAGTTGCACTTCTTTCAAAAAATATATAAAAATAAACAGATATAAAAATGATATTTTGTTTCTATTAAAGTATGAAAGTGTTTGAGCTTTGAATCGAAACCGAAAGCAAAAGGATTTTATTTAGTTTAGTCACCGATGATTGTACATTAATGAATTCTAACTTAGATTTTATTTTTCTTTTATCAAAATTTTTTTACTAGATCCGTTTTATATTATAAATCTGCAGATAAGTATATAAAATATTGGTATTGGTATATTTTAAACCCGTAGATAAGTGTAAATAAAATATTGGTATTATTATGATATAAAGAAATGTAGCACCGACAAAAGATAAATGGGTGGAAAACCAAAAAGACAAAAACGAAAGTGGTAATGTCTGGCAAACGTACCTAAGTCATTAAAACCCGTCAAATCAAAAGCATGTTTGGTCCTACATCCTCAAGCCCAATGCGTCAACTCAGCCAATTTTCTCCCTCTTTAGCCTGCCGTTAGGTGCATAGTTCGGGTTAGAGATGGGCATAATCGGGTTTTATTAGTACTTGGAGTCGGTTTCAAACCGAACCCGGTTTCAGTTGGTTGACAATGGAACAGGGTTTGATATGGAACCGGGTACGGTTCCTACCCGGGTTTACACAACAGAATCTAAAACCGTTTGGAACCGGGTACGGGTATTCCGAAACCGGGTACAGGTACTGTGTGGAACCGGTTACGGGTACAATGGGGAACCGGTCATGTGGAGATGTCATTCAAAGGCTGCCAAATCACTATTAGGAACCGGTTCTGACACAACTTTCAATCAAGACCTGCAAATCACTATTAGGAACTGGTTCCACTGAAATATTACCGTTGGAAACTGATTCTTTATAAAAAAAAATTGGTTTTTTTATGTATTTATACCCCTTCTTGTTCACCATTTCATTACTACAAATTCTACAACAACATACAAACTCACACATATTCAAAGTTCTAGCAAAACAAATGGCATGCAACGATGAGGTGATTTTGGTTTTAGAGACCAAACGAAACCCCGCGATATGGAAGAATTTTGATTTATGTTTAATGTCCGATAGCCACGAGATGGCTGGATGCAAAGGATGCGGAAAATTTATTAAGGCCGCCGCCAACTCTACCCTTAAGAAACACACTGAACGGCATTGCCCGATGACGAAGGCCAAGAAAAATGAGACGGGAGAAGGATCCGGCATCGTTTCATCGAATGTTTGATGTAACCCGTTTGATTTGTTAGGTTTGGTGTTTTTATTTAAGTTTGTTTAATGTTTGGTGTTTTTATTGTGTTTAATGTTTGGTGTGTTTATTGTGTTTAATTTTTATTAATGTTTAGTGAGTTTAGTAAATTTAATGTTTTTATTATTCATTGATAATAAATTAGTTACATAAAAAAACATTAAGAATAAACTTATAATAGTAATCGGTTCCCGAAAATATAAAAAAAAACTGGGTCAAGAAAAAAAACATTAACCGGTTACTATAAAAAAATACAATGTTTCTCATAACCGGTTCCAGACGGAATTGTTTCCTTGAGCGTTTACTTGCGGTGGGTGCGACACTTTCCGATGCATTACGCTTAGGTGCGGGTACCTCGGTACAATCATCGTCCGAATCGTTAGTCTCTACTTCTTCGTCCTCCTCTTCGTCAATAATCTTGTGTGCTAACTCAACTTCATCTTCTATACTAGATTTATGTTGAACACGGTCAACGGCATCCAAATGATCCTTTAAGCAAATTGACATCTCTAGCGATTCCGGAGTTAGTCGTGTTATTCGAATTAACAAAACCCTGCCACTAAGAGAAAACACACTTTCCGAAGCTACCGTGGAAGCTTGTACCGTTAGTATATCACGAGCCATGGTGGCTAGAATCGGGTATTCGGATTCTTTTGATTTCCACCATGCCAAAATATCAAAATTCCTATATTCCTCGGCGGTCATAGTAGGCGAATATTTAGCTTTTTTATATCTACCAAGTTCACTTGTTGGTTCACCATTCCTTTGTTGTCTAGCCGTCTCGTCTCTAACGACATTCAACATGGTTATAATGGGGTCCCCGATTGTTTCATCGTTAGAGGCCGTCGACTGAGACTCAAACAAATTTGTATGATTTTTTCCCCATATTTTTTAAATAATGATCATAAAGCTTGGCCATACACTCGTTGAATATTTTTTTTGTTTTTGCTTTTAAAGTTGGATCCTCCTCATGCATATCCAACTTGTCATAAATTTCTTCAATTAAAGCTTCAACACCCGGTACGTTTAAAATATGATTTAAAGCGGTGGCACATAGAAAAACGGGTGGTAATTCCAAAAAATATTTTAAAAATTTTTCAATCATCGGTTTCAACATATTCCTCAACATGTCACTAGACTTTTCAAACTTTTTAAAATTTGTTGTTATCAAATACAATTGGTCCACAACTTTAGAACTAGTAGGATAATAAACAGGAAATCAAAGTTGTTGAAGTTTTAAAAACTTGTAAAAAAGTACTTAGTTTTTGAATATTTGCCCAAGCCGTGTCGGGAAAGGCGTCGACAAGGTACTCATCACTTAAAGTTGTATGAAATGATTTTAAAGTGCGCATTTGTTTTGAAGTCATTTCAAACATATGACAAGTTGAATTCCAACGGGTTCGTATATCCCAATTTGGTCCAATAATTTTTTGGTTTACATCTTTACAAAGTTTTTTATATTCTTGATATCTTTCTTTTCCACTTTTGAAAACATCTTGAAGCATACCTCTAAAAGCTATAATAAAATCCGATACGAATTTATCTTTTAAACCGGTTTGCACTACTAAGTTAATAATATATGCAACACATCGTCTGTGGAAAAAAACACCATCAATCGCCATTGTGTTGTTTGAAGCATTATCAAACGATATTGAAAATTTTTTCTTCTAAACAATATTTAATATTGTGCCATTTATAATTTTATAAATATTTTCTCCCATATGAGAAGAAGGAAGCTCGTCAAACGCAATCGTACGCTTCATCATTTGCCATGTATCAGGATTAACCCAATGAGCGGTGACACAAATGTACGATTCCGGTAAACCGTGTGGAGCCGACCACACATCACTAGTTAAGTTTACACTTGTTTTTAAATTAAAAAAAAAACAATTAAATCTTTTTTGGCATTTTCACATAAACTTAAACAATAGCGTTTTAAAGTGCGACGACTTACATGTTTATAGCGAGGTTGTAGCGTCTCCCGAATAAGCTTAGTAAGATCGGGGTCGTCGAAGTGTCCAAACGGCAACGCTTTTTGTATCACCAACTTCGCCATCTGATCGCGAGCTAACTTTTGTTCATAACGAAAAATGGTACCATCTTTGGATAGTTGAACTTGACCGGATGTCAAGTCTTTTAAACCTTTACAATACTTTTTAATATGCTTCGTTAACGTGGAGTTTGACTCCTTGCCTAATAAGGATTTACAATGTTTACATTGGGCTTTTTGCGAGCCGTCACTCATCTCGGCCAACTCCCAATTGCTCCAAACCTCCATATTGCGATTATGAGACAATGTTCCAACAACATATGGAACGGTTTGATCTTGAGGAACATTGTTGACGGATTGGGAATTTGCGTTTTTTGAACTCTTTGAGGCCATTGTTGAAAAGCATGTGAAAAAGAACAAGAAAGAAATATAAGAAGAAGAATAGATATGAGAAATTGTGTGCTAAACAATAGAATTCTCAAAACCATTTATAGAAATCGGTTCAAACGGTAAGTAACCGGTTCCATGAATAGGAACCGGGTCTAACGGTCATATTCACATTAAATGCTACTGGAACCGGTTCCAACGGTAATATCTCTAACGGCTATATTCGGTTCCAACGGTAACTTCAGGACTGGGTATGGGTGGAGCTGGGTACAATAGGAACCGGATACGGGTAGTAACCAGGTACGACCCATTTAAAATTCTAAAATGTGGAACCGGGTAGGAACCATCGGGTATTTTGAACCCGAAACCGGTTCTACTATATGTCGGGTAGGAACTGGAACTGGGTCGGGTTTGGAACCGGTTATTATGCCCATCTCTAGTTCGGGTATTATTGGGTCACACTATTTTTATGAAAGGTAAACTTTATTCACAACCCAAACAACCCAAACCCAAGACCCCACAACAACGGAGCGACAACAACAACCGTCTACACAAACTCGAATTTACATAATTTATCCCAACTTAAATACCTATCTTTAGCTCGACTCCAACCGGAGAGGCTTAATACAAGAAATAATCTCTTTTATTTATCGATACTAGAGAAGCGTTTGTTGTTTTTCGCATTCCATATACACCACGAAACCACAAACATGATACCTTGAAGAACATCTTTAGACTTACCACTAGGGGTGCAAACGAACCGAGCTCAAGCTCGACCAGGCTCGAGCTAGATTAACTTATGAGAGCTCGGGCTCGAGCTAGATTAACTTATGAGAGCTCAGGCTCGAGCTAGGCTCGATTCGAACTTTGTTTTCAAAGCTCGAGCTCGGCTCGTTGGTATTAAGGAAAAATAATATAAATAATAGACTTTTTAGGCTCGCGAGCTCGATAAGTGAAGCTCGGGCTCGTTTACTAAATAAGCTTACTTTTAGGTTCGAGGTCGGCTTGTAAACAAGTTTAAATAAGCACGGCTCGACTCGGCTCTTTTACACTAAGGCTCAATAGGGCTCGACGAGCCTAACGAGCTTCACATACGAGGCTTGAGCTCGGGCTCGATAACCAAACGAGCTTTATTTAGGCTCAAGCTTGGCTCGGGCTCGATAAGGCTCGACTCGTTTCGAACTTTTTTTCGAGCCGATCTCGAGTGCTCGCGAGCCGCTCGGCTCGTTTACACCCCTTCTTACCACCCAAATTGCAATGCACATACGACTCAGCAATGTCTTTGACCGAGAAAAGGATGAAAGGACTCACCTTACACCACACACTTATATGGTTCCACACAGTTGAAGCAACGGCACGCACATAACAAGGGGTCCCCTGACTCAATCCCGTCATCACACAAGGCACACGAAACATCTCCAATGGAACAATTCCGAGCCTGCAAGGCCGTAAGTGTCGGAATACGATCCATCACCGCCCTCAACATAAAGACTTTACATTTTTTGGAACCCACTTCGACCATCCGATGACATACCTGTCGCTATAATCTTTACCACTTTCCAGAAAATCTTTGATAGCCTTCAACAAAAAATCTTTGCGCTTTCTTCCCGTCCGCTCCCATCTATCGGACGAATCCGATGAAACAATATCATCAAGAAGCCCAATCATATCGTTCCACTCTTGCAGCTCTTCACTCGAACTCGGAATCAGAGACCAATCTCACTCGGCCATTAAATTATTGTCCGCCACGTTGAACCAATCCAAAATTGTGCAGCGTTTTTCTTTCTCCAATCTGAAAAGGTTTGGGAGCCAATCCTTTAGCGGGCTAGAACAAAGCCATGGATCTATCCACATTCTAATGCTACTGTCATTGCCAATATTCCCTTTTAAAAGTTGGTTCATCCCTATGCCTTCACCTTAATCTTATCGACCACATTTATGATATTCTTCCAAACTCCACTTTGAGACCCGTTAACGACCAACACCTCTTATGATCATGTAAGGCTTTCATAACCAACCTTCATATATTGTTCGGTTGGTTACGGGTTTAAAACTGGTATTATTATTGTTATTATGATTATTATTATTATTATTATTATATACTAAATTATATATTAAAAGGTGTAGATTGATGAATAGTGTTGTTTTTTTGTCATTTAGTGATTTTTTGTTTTCACCTCCTTTAGTTTACTCAGTTTACTTTTTACATCCTAAACTTCAATAAAGTTATCAAACACCTCCTAAATTTTCATAAACCTTTCTTTTGACCTTGTATATATTAAAAGGTGTAGGTTGATGAATAGTGTCATTTAGTCATTTTTCATTTTCACCCCTATATTTTACTCATATTACTTTTTAAACCATAAACTTTAATAAGTTATTCAACAACTCTGAAACTTTAATAAAATTTCCTTTCGACTTTGTTTTTTGAGTTTGCTATTTTGGCTGTTATACCGAGTCCTTTTTTGTTGTTTAGTGTATATTAAAAGGTGTAGGTTGATGAATAGTGTCATTTAGTCATTTTTCATTTTCACCCCTATATTTTACTCATATTACTTTTTAAACCATAAACTTTAATAAGTTATTAAACAACTCTGAAACTTTAATAAAATTTCCTTTCGACTTTGTTTTTTGAGTTTGCTCTTTTGGCTGTTATACCGAGTCCTTTTTTTGTTGTTTAGTGATCTTTCGTTTTCATCCCCTATAGTTTACCTATTTTGCTTCTTAATAAAGTTATCAAACAACCAGTAAAATTCAGTAACCTTTTTATTCGACTTTAATTTTATGTTTTTCTCTTCAGTAGTTATAACTAAACCGAGTGCCGGTATTGTATCGATATTGTAGTGAACCGAATCGATGTCGATCAAACTCCCGTCGCAACGCGCGCGTAATTTTATTAGTTATTATATTTAAAATTGTAGAAGTTTAGATTGATGAATAGTGTCATATTAATTATACATATATATACATATATTAAAAATAGAAGTCAATGAATAGTGTTTTAAATATTGTAATAATATATATAGTTTTTTTTACTATTTTAATATTATAATAATAGTTATTTTGCTTACTTTTTAAGTTGGATAAGCTTGTTTTCACTCGGTATTGGTATCCAAAAATACCGGTACGTTATCACTACAGGAAGGTGCCGCCACTACAATTAATTATGGGTGTTTTCGAAATGTGGCATAATCTCACTGGACTTAAAATGTCGTCCCTCGATCGTAAAACATGGGTGTCGTCACCCGTTTATGAGGGGATATGCTGTGAGATTGAAAAGTCAAAAGAACATTCTCCTATAAATCAAGTCTAAAAGAGACATTCTTGTAATTGTCCCTACAAATTTTCTTATTCTCTTTAAAACTTATATTTTAATTTCTATTTATTTTTAAAGTTTTATTTTGTTGATTATTATATTTTTACATTAAAATTTTTAGTATATATATAGAGTGGGAGTTGGCTACAAAATTCATTTTTCTACAAAGTGTAAAAAGTCATAAAACACCATAATGTTAACCATAAAACAAACTCAAAACCCATAAATAACAAAGTGAAAATTACTAAAACGCCATATTTGTGGGTTTTGTGTTATGTTTTGGATGATAAGGCTATGATTATCGAATGGCTAAACATTAGTGTGTTTGATGTTGATTATCATGTTGTGTTTTATATTCATAATTCTACGATGTTGTGTTTGAAGTTTTTATAGACTGTTACGGTTTGGATATTGTGTTTTAGTGATCTAAACTATGTTATATGTGAGTTTTGAGTGTGTTTTTTGACTGAAATCGTGAAGTTTTATGACCTTGTACACTTTGTAGGAAAAAATTGACTTTGTAGCTGAACCCCGCCTATATATTGGGTGAGGTTCCTGTAAAGCGGATATTTTTTGAAAGAACCCAACCTCCCGACATTTTTTTTAAATCACACATTTAATATACATATTTTTAATATTTTTGAGCAAAAAAAGCGCCGAGAGGATATTTAAAAAAAAATAAACAAGTTTTGCGTAACGTGATTGTAACATATGTTACACAAAAATTTGTTTTTTTTTAAATCTGATCGGCGCTTTTTTTTTTATTTTTTTTGCTCAAAACCCTTAAAAACATGTATTACACATGTGATTTTTTTTTTCAAAAGCAAAAAATGTCGGAAAGTTAGAGTTTCCTAGGTTTTCTCAATTAAAGGGGTTTTCTTATTTATCCTTTCCCTATATATATATATATATATATATATTATATATATATATATATAATATATATTATTTTTTAAATTTTGAGTATGACGCTGGAACGTGTCTTTTTTTATGCTTTTCTCGATTTTTTTTTCAAAACCGAGTTATGAATAGTAACTGTACAAGTAATTTAAGCACAAACGTATATGTTATCAAAGCTACCTCACATCTAGTTTGTTTCTTGTTTTTATATATTTGACATCCTTTACTCTTTCGTTATTCCAATTCTGAATATAGTGTTGCAACGTGCATTACTTTATCAACATTTCGATAAAATTTTTGTTCAAAATCAAATATGTAAAATGTACTTGATTTTTTTATTCTCTATCATGACGAAACGAACCGATACCTATGAACAAATTCGGTAGCAGTACAACCATTCATTTTTATTGTTTCCGATATAGGTTTCGTTGTGATTCCAGCCGTACAATATTGTAAATGGAGATATATTGAAAATATAGTGTTTCTTTGTATCTTATGCTATAACAAGTGACGATAGCGTATCGGTGTCATGACATTCCAAACCGATTCTAAACGAACAACACCTGTACCATCAGAAACCGTTACCGATTTTCGTTTTTACGGTTTTCAGTTTATGTAAGACACGTGCTGATATGCTTTTGAACATGTCACAACTTTATGTTTGGTTTTTCACTTTCGTTTGCTATACTGAGTGTTGGTATCGTACCGGTACCATAATGAACCGAACCGACCACACCGACATAATTCTCGCCGTAACGCGTGAGAAAATTCCACTAGTTTATATTTATATTATATTATATATAATAACAAGTCATGAAGGCTTATAGATAGTGTTTTTTCTTCTTTTTTTGTCTTTCGTCTTTTATAGTTTTTTTTGTTACTTTAGTGTTTTTTTTCTTTTGTCTTTTATGGTTTTTTTTTACTTTAATGTTTTTTTTTCTTTATTTTTCTTTTCTTTTTTATGGTTTTTACTTTAGTGGTTTTTTTATTGATATCATTGAAACCTGTATTGATATTCGTTTTTATTGATATTAGTTGTTAGGGTTTTCAATGAGTAGAGCCTATAACGATCAATGTCACGTTGCATAGCACGATGGGGAAAACTTGTTTTGTTTTTTTTATCTGGTTTTATCGGAACCGATATCAATATTCGCTTTTACGGTTTTCCGATAAGTCGAGTCAATAACGACCAAAGTTAAGTCGCCTAACAACAGGAACCGACCATACTCCCGCCATGTAGCGAGGGTGAAAAACCCGGTATTGATATTCGCTTTTATGGTTTCCGATGAGTCGAGCAATAACGACCAAATTCACGCTACGTAGCACGGGAAAAATTATCAAACTCCCGCCGCGTCGCGAGGGGGGGGGTAAAAGGCTTTTTTTCCTTTTTAATTGGTATTATCGGAACCATTATCGATATTCGTTTTTATCGATCTTTGCTTTTATGGTTTCCGATGAGTCGAGTTGATAATGACCAATGTCGGGTCACATACCACAGAGAAAAACGATCAAACTCTCACCGAGTAGCACGGGGGAGTCCCGCTAGTATATCGAAAAATCTTGAAGGGTCTTATAAATAGTGTTTTTTTCCTTTTTTATGGTTCTTGTCTTGTATTAATTTTTTGTCTTTCAGTCTCTTTGTTTTGTAGTGAATTTGTTTGTGTTTGGTGTTTTCCTTTCCCAAAGTTTTACATCACGTGGCAGTATGCTTTTCCATAAGTTTTACGTCACGTGGCGCTATAAATTCGTATATTTGTATTACGATTTTTCTGGCTTTGGTTGTTGTTTGATTATTACTTAGCACGGTTTTATGCCCCCCCCCCCCCGTGTCCGCAACGAGGGGTCAACATGGGTACCGGTACCATATTTATTTTTATGGTTATTCTCGACGTAACAGTGTATATTTCATTGAACTAGGAGCAATATAACATTTTTTTGGTATCTTAAGCTATGTCGAGTGAAGGTACCATACCGTTACTGTAACGAACCGAACCAATACCAACCAAAGAACAACGGTACCAGTATACATATATATTTGTTTTTATGGTTTTCAATCGATTTAAAACACGTGTCGTTTGCTATGCCGAGTGTCGGTATCATGATGGTATTATAATGAACCAAAGCGATACTGACCGAAAACCCGCCGCAAAGCGTGGTGAATCCCACTAGTAGTTAACATTTAACAAGGTCGAAAACTAGGTATGGTAATACCAGGGTCATGTATGGTATCGAGTTTTGGAGAGGGAATGATTAGGTTTTTCGATTTCGGGTTGTTGTGAATTTTGACTGGTTCGGGTCTTGTATAACCACGCTGGGAGATAAGGGCATAAGGCCAGGTAGGGAGTAATAAGCTTTTTAATATCCAATTCTGGATTTGTTTTTCAGGTAGTGTTTAATACACGTTTTTTTTTGTGTGCGCGCACCTCTAGTTGCATATGATCTGACATGTAGATAAGTATTTAAATTTGACACTGTTTTAACATATTAACTATAGTTGAGGGGACACAAGATCACTATTCTTTGGTTAAGTTAGTATCGATATATGTCAATGTAGATCATGTGTGTGGCAATTTTATATTTTCATTGTCAATAGACCCGTAGCATCAAGTTACAATTAAAGCGAAATGAAAATATGTGGCAATTTTATATTTTTATTGTCAATAGACCCGTAGCATCAAGTTACAACAATGAATTTTAAATGACATTTAAACATTGTTACGTAGTAATGTAGGTGCTTTGAATCTAACAAGTCAAATGAGTTGGTCAAACATAATGGGTTTTAAACTATTCAATCTAAGCAACAAACCAACAGTATTCAACATACTTATGCATGTGTTGTGTTCAATAGAAGCATCAATACACATCTTATTATTTTCTAGGAGTGCAAATGAGTCAAGTGGCTCGCGAGCTACTCGAAATCGGCACGAGAAAAGCTAGAGCCTGAGCTGAGCTTGAGCTTGAAATAAAGCTCGTTTATTTATTGAGCCTGAGCTCAAGCCTTAGTGTAATATTAGTTGTTATTTTTATATAATTAATAACATTTACCCTTATTTAAAGTTTTCAAGTCAATGAGCCGAACTTATGTAAATTTGTTTACGAGCCGAGCCAGAACCTAAAAATAAGTTTGTTTATTAAACGAGTCTGAGCTTAAGCTTCACTTATCGAGCTTGCCAACCTAAGTGAGTCTATTATTTATATTATTTTTATTTAATATATTAATTAAGAGATAATAAATGTCCCGAGCTGAGCTCGAGCTTTGAAAACAAAGCTTATACTAAGCTAAGCTCAAGCATGAGCTCTCATAAATTAATTGAGCTCGAGCTTGGACTCGACTCAAATTTTTTGCACCCCTGTTATTTTCTTAGACATATATACGAAGAATAAGTCGTGCTGTAGTGGGTGAGGTAAAAGGAGGGAAAACCGAAGAGAAACCATGTCTCCATTGTGTCTTCTCTTAAAAAAGTAAAAAATAAAAAATAAGTCAAAGCACAAGCACAAGCACAAGCCCAAGCCCAAGCCCAAACCCAAGCTCATGAGCCTATATTAAGGTGAGCCCAATAATAAGCAGCATCGACAAAAATATCATGATTTTAGAAGCAAAACCACATAATACACATATGGAATCCTTTTGTTTAAAAGCAAATTAATCAACAAGAAAAGCAGATACATAAGAAAAAACTCAAGAAAGGATGCATGTAACACATGGATTTTATTTCACAAATTTATTTATATACATTTCAAAACTTGACGGTTTAACCGTTAGTACAAAACTGTATTGTTTACAAAACCTTTTATGTTCGATCCACCACCCTTAAGACTTGATCCAACACCGTCCCTCCAGCAACGACGATTTGCCTAAAGTTATATGTAAACATAGAGATTTTATTTTGCTTAGTGAGTGTAAATTCATTCACAAATGTCACATACCCCATAATAACCAACTCCATTACACAACACCCTAGAACCATGAAAACTCCCATATGGTTTAGAACTGTGACATGTGGTGAGAATCAAGATTAGTGGCATGACACGTGATAATAGTCGTGATTAGTGGCAAGACATGTGGTGTCACCTGAACACGCTTCCTTGCACTCCTATACGAGCCGTATGAGTCAATATGGGTCGTATAGGTCAATTTTATATCTTATTTTAGCCAACTGAGTGAACATAGTGGTTGATGGGCGTCATTTTTCAAACTTAAAAAATCCAAAATGAAAGTCGCATAATATACGCTATAAATTGTATCAACCAAAGTTTTAATATATCAGAGTTGAATAATAAGTCTTTAACATATGTCTTTTTTAGTTTCAGTTTTCAAAAAGTGGACCAAAAATGTAATACACTTATAACTTGAAGATTTAAAGTGTAGATTCAACTTTAAGACATTAATGATATAATGTAAAGTTAAGGATCCATGATGTTTAGTTATGAAAACAAATAAGAAAGTAAAGAAACCAAGAAGCCCTAGAAGTGGCCACATTTGTGGGGATTGTTGACATAATTTGACCCAAAAGGGGGATTTTAAATTAAATATGATTGTAGCGTTATTACTATAACTAATTAAGAAGAATTTGATAACAAACACCACTTACTTTAAAAACCAATCGTTAGCTAAATGTGTTATCAGAAGCGGATTCCACGCATCAGACTAACTAACTGGAGTTCATGCTTTCCTGCGTGAGACAAAGGAAGCACAAATTTACTTACTCGGCTATTAAAGACTGATGTTGAACTCCAAGGATCGATTACACATGATCAAATGATTATGAAATATGTTAGGTGCAGTGGCGCAACTTCATTGGGGGGCGGGGGGGGGGGGGTGGTGCGTCCCCTTGAATTTTTCGCTCAGTAGTGTTATATATGTAGTTTTCGTATAGAAATTTTTGGGTATATACGTTTCCCCCTCCCTCACTCTCGGTTTTCAAAAGCAAGCTTCGCCACTAGTTAGGTGTGTATGGAATATCAAAATAGAATTCTTATTTTAGTTTGGACTGGTCAAATAAGTCATACTATTCACTTGAGAATTTATATCCTATGCCAGTTGTTCATTTAAAGTTAAACAACCTTTAACTTTTGGAATTCAGGATGTATTATAGTTTTTGATTACTTTTATTTTATTTTGTTAATTGTCTCTTACTATTTTTTTAATTGTTTTTAGTAAAGCGTGTCAATGTTAAACATGTCATGTTATTTGTGTAATTGAGCTGTTTATATTTAATCACGTTAAACATGTCATGGCATGTCATTGAACTAGTTACCTTTAATCGTGTGAAACAAATCGTGGTGTGTAACCCTCATATTAAACATGTTTGTTTTAGTATTTAAGAAAAATACATGTTTAGTTAAATATGTCATATTCGTCGTGTTCGACCCATTTATCATAACACGACACGTTTTCCCAATGGCTAACATACATGATCAATAGCAAACATGGTTTCAAAATTTATCTGCTTTGAATTGGGTTTGATTTGGAGTTTGTTCCAGTTATACAATTCTTAACTAATATTGTTTATTTATTTATTATAAACATAACTAAAAGTAAACAAATAAAAGAAATGATATATAATCGATAAATGTAGAAGTGATTGGGTTGGCAAGACTCTTTCCATGTTGCTGCCTCCAGCTGTGAATTCATATATTCCATAGACTTGACATTAAATCTCAACCCCTTTATATTATTATTATAGTTACAAATTCAACATGTTGAAAATGATAAATGCTTTTATAACCTATGAAAGACGGTCACCCCAACAACTTTATAAATACATCATCTTTTTAACGGGAGTAACAATGTTAATAAAATATGAAGATGAGAATAAACGAAATATGAAACTTAAAATGGTATATCAGTTTAGAATAAGATTTCAAAAGTAGTCATTTTATATATCATAATCGGTTATGCAGTTAGTTTCCAGTTCAACCGATCAGTCGAGTGGTTATTCCTTGTCACAAAATCTAAGGAGTTAACCGTCATTATTTGTCCTTTTAGTTTGTCCAGTTAGGTCAGTTCAGACAAAATTTCAAATTTGTATCGTTTTCGTCCCTGACATTCTTGAAACATGTTAGTTCCATTCAAAAACTTAACATATGTTAAAATATGTTGTTCAAAGAAGGGTAAAACCATCATCTTCCCTTTTTAATTAATATTCCTTTTTAAAGTTTGGTATGAAACTTTTAGGAGCTTATAGCTTTAAGCTTTTAAGAAAAAGCTCATACTCAATAAAAAGCCTTATTTGGTTAAAAGAGCTTAAAACTTTTAGGTTAGGAGCTTAAAGCTTTTAGGTTAGGAGCTTGAAGCTTTTGGTTAAACGTTTTTACTAGTAGCGTTTAGAAGGAGCTACAAGCTTTTAGGGAAAAAATAACTATTTTAACCTCTAAAGATAATAAATTTTTTAATGTACCAACTTTTTAATGTCTATTTTGGTCATTTTATACATTTTATTAAAAGCTCCAACTACTCTGCCAAACACTTAAATATTCTAAAAAGCTACAGCTATCAGCTACCAGCTTTCAGCCACCAGCCAGGGGCGGAACCACAATGTAACGAGTCGTAGCAGGGCTACCGGCTCAACCCCGTATTCGTAGTGTTTTTTTCGGTTTTATACAAATGATACCCCAAAAAATACGAGGATACTCTTAAACAGAAAATAAGATACTTGATATTACTAAAATCCCATTTTTTATAAGCCTAAACATTTTATAACCCGAAACTTATAGAATAATTAAGCCTAAATGATATACTAAGCCCAAATTAACAATAATAGAATTGAAAGAATGCTCGAAATATAATTGATAAAGTTAGACCAAGACACAACAATATTATAATTGAATAAATGATTTTGCTCGTCTTATGATGGAAACTGGAACACATAGTTATTGTTCTTTGATTTATCGGGTAGTGAAGCTAGCTTTGATTTTACTAGTTGGAACCGTAACCGTTGGAAGCTGTTTTTCTAAATTGAATGGGCCGAGAATATTTGAACAATCCTATGGTTTGTAAGGTCGAAAAAGAAAATTTTAATAAAGTAAAAGACGACGATGTGATGAAACAATTTAAAAATATGAAAAAAAGAAGAGGATAAATCTATTAGATTTTTGTTTTACTTTATTTAGTATCGTTCTTTTTATTATTGTTGTATGATTGCACGCTAATTTTTTTTCAGGATACCCCTAAATTAATGGGCTAGATCCGTCACTGCCACCAGTAACTTTTGCCAAACATACCCTAATAGGGTTTAAGAAAGAAAGAAAATAAAAATAAAAAAATAAAAAAGAAAATTGACGTTTCACCCTTCATTTAACAACATGTTTTAAGAGACGTTAAGTTTTTGGACGGAACTGACTTGTTTCAAATGTCAGAGACGAAAATGATATAAATTTGAAATTTGTTATGGACTAACATAATTGGACAAACTATAAAAACGAAGATGACAGTTAACTCAAATCTAAAATATTGTAAAAAACAAAGTATTTTATTGCAAAAAAAGCTATTATTTATATCAAAGAAAATAAAAAATTATTTTGTCGTTGTTGACCAGGCCAAGTGGCCAATTTAGTTATCTCGTTCTCTTCTCTTCAAGTCAATACTCAATGTCAATACCCCCATAAATCTCTCTCATAAAATCCCCAAAAATGGCGTCAATTCTTTCCATTTGATCATCATGTAAAGTGCTGATCTTGTATGCATTTCACCCTAATTACACCTTTAGTTCCTATCAGGTCAGCTACCTTTACAATTCTTCCTATTATCCATATATTTCATATTGCTGTTGACTTTCAAGTCTTCTGTCTCCTTATTTCATTCTTGATTGCTGTTTTCAGTTTCATAATTGGAAACCAATAGTTGCATTTAGGTTTAGTTCTGAAAACTAAGATATTTTATGAACAGTAAGACTGCAATTATTCCCTTTTATAGCAAAACTTCGAATTCTGTTTAATGAATCAATTATAGCAATATTTAGGATTTTGTTTAATTAGCAATTATTTCATAAGATAACGGAGGGGAGATTGAGATGGTTGGACATGTGAAGAGGAGGTCGACAAAGACGTCAATTAGCAGTGGCGGCGGAGATTGAACAAATATATATGGGGTGGGGACTCATGAAAATAAGGGGGGGGGGACGCTTAAATTTACACTATGTTTTTTCTTAGGGGCTGTTTGGCAACTTCTGAATGGTTAAGTGTTGAACCACTAAGAGGTCTGAACCATTAAGAGCGAGTATAATACTTAACCGTTCAGAAGCAAATGTTTGACCAATTCAGATTAGAGATCTTAACCATTCAGACTCTATATAATTCTTAACCATTCAGAGGCAAATGTCTGAACCATTCAGACATCTGTTCGCGAAACAAACAATCTGAACCATTAAGTGTTGAACCAGTAATGGGTCTGAACCATTAAGAGCCCCATTAAGAGCTAAACAAACAGCCCCTTAGCTTGTTATTAGGGGCTTAGGCTTCCTGCATTTTAGGCAGACTTTGCATAGGATTGTCTTCCTGTACGTATGTCTATATGTTGCTTTATGATATTATCTTTGTTTATGTTTTTATTATATTTCTCTTTCACCTATTCTTGTGTCATTGGTAGCTTCCTATTTCTATATTTTTGGTTATGTTTGTTTGTTTATAGTTGGGGTCTCTTTGGAAGCAGCCTCTCTGTCTCTAGGGATAGAGGTAAGGTTTGCCTACATCCCGCCCTCATTAGACCTTACCAATAGCTTTGCTATTTGTGGGCTTTACTGGGTATTGTTGTTGTAACATAACCTAGAATTTTGTATAATTAGAGCATTCACAATAATGCGTTTTTAAGCATTGTTTTTACCCATTTTTCCACATCCATTTTTTGTTATTGCGGCTCTTGTTACTGTGCCTCATTTTTTTGAATCGTTTTTCTACAAAAAACAACCAAATAGTGGGCCCCCTTGTTCGTGTAATTTTATATTATATAGATAGAGATAAGTTTAAAGAACGGGTGATGATACGGTAATGTTTTTAGGTGTTTAGATTTCTTTATTAGGCGGGTTTTTTGATGTGTTTGAAGAATAAGTGTTTTTTCTGATGCGACAGCTGAGTCAACCAGCAATACTGAAGAATATATAATGATCCCAATTATACCAAATTGGTAGCATTTGTTTACAATAATTGTGTTGCAATGGAAGTAATCACAAGCACTTCTTCGGTAGCAGCTTCGGAGTTTATCTCGCAAACTATAGAGTTAAGTCTGGAACTAGCCTTCGAAGCTAAGAAAGTGTTTGTAGAGAAGGAGAGTTTTGCGGAACTTGCTTCATATGTCGATAGAATCGTTCCGCTTTTAAAAGAGTTAAACAGAAAAGATATTAGTGATGCGGAAAACAGTTTTGTTGAGATTCTGAATCAACAAGTCAAAGTTGCTAAACAGTTGACTACTGAATGCAGTCAAAAGAATAGAGTGTATCTTTTGATAAATTGTCGGACGATCGGTAGACGGATAAAGGAAATTACAAGGGAAATTAGCCGGGCGTTGAGTGTAATTCCGTTTTCACAATTGGGAGTTTCGGAAAGCATGAAACGAGATATTGGTCAACTCTGTGATGTTATGCAGTCTGTAGAGTTTAAAACAGCTGTAGCGGATGAAATGATTTTGGAGAAAATAGAGTCGGGAATTCAAGAACGGAATGTGGATCGTACGTATGCGAACAATTTACTGGTTTCCATTGCGCAAGTTCTTGGGATATCGACGGAACGATCTTCGTTAAAGAAAGAGTTCGAAGATTTTAAGAGTGAGATAGAAAACGCTCAGTTGAGGAAAGATCAAGCTGAAGCGATTCAAATGGATCAAATAATTGCGTTACTAGAACGAGCAGATGCAACTTGTTCTCCTGAAGAAAAGGAGAGAAAATATTTGAATAAACGGACTTCATTGGGAAGTCAACCGTTAGAACCACTTCAATCGTTTTACTGCCCGATTACCCGAGAAGTTATGGTAGACCCTGTTGAAACGGCTTCTGGTCACACGTTTGAAAGAGCTGCCATTGAGAAATGGTTGGCTGACGGGAGTAACTTCTGCCCTTTAACCATGATTCCGTTGGATAAATCATCGTTACGGCCTAATAAGACGTTAAAGCAATCGATTGAGGAATGGAAAGATAGAAACACCATGATCACAATTGCTTCGATGAAACCGAAACTCTCAAAGCCAGAAAATGATGAAGAAGTGGTTATTTGTCTAGAGGAGTTGCAAAAGTTATGTGAAGAAAGAGGTGTTCACCGCGAATGGATAGTTTTGGAGAATTACATTCCTACCCTTGTGGAACTACTTGGTGGTAAAAGCCGAGAGATACGGACTCGTACACTTGTCTTACTTTGCATTTTGGCAAAAGATAGTGATGATGCAAAGGTACTTATAACTTATACTTCATTTGTGTTTATTAATTGTATCATTTTTTTGTGTTTATATTCTTCTCATACTCAAAGCTTATTTTAGGAAAGGATTGCAAAAGTCAATGGCGTGATTGAATCTATCGTTCGGTCACTTGGGCGTCGTATTACTGAAGGAAAACTGGCGGTTGAATTATTATCGGAACTATCACAAAACGAGACTTTGAAAAATTGTATTGGGATGGTTCAAGGATGCATACTACTTTTAGTGACGATGTCCAATAGCGATGATACTCAAGCTGCCACCCGCGCACATGAACTTTTGGCCCAACTTTCATTTTCTGATCAAAACGTCATCCAGATGGCAAAAGCTAATTATTTCACGCATCTACTGCATCGACTATCTTCAGGTTATTTCTTGTTAATATCAAATTTCTTATTGATGCTTAAATAGGTACATGCCACGCATGTGAAAGCCTTTTAGCTAGTTACATGTTATGGCTTCGACCCATTTACAGTAAGTTACTTATGAGTGGTTCGGATTTTCTTGTGTGTGTGTGTGTTTTTGGTCTCAAATGGTTGTAAGTCCCCCAAAGTCTATTTTGAATACCTATAACCTTCTTAATTAGTTTTATTCATATACTTAAATTATTAATATAAATTATATATACTATAATAAATATGCTATCTTGTCCCATCAACCAACTTTGGCCTCTCAACTTTGGCATTAACCAACTTTAGCCCCTCAACTTTAATAATACATGTTTAGCCCCTCAACTTTAATAATGACATGTTTAGCCCCTGAACTACATCAAACAACTTTAGCCCCTCAACTTTAATAATGGCATGTTTAGCCCCTAACTTTAATAATGACATGTTTAGCCCCTGAACTACATCAAACAACTTTAGTCCCTCAACTTTAATAATAAACAACTTTAGCCCCTCAAATTTAATAGTAAATGAATTTTGCCCCTCACCTTTAATAATGACATGTTTAGCCCTTCAACTTTAATAATGACATGTTTATCCCCTTAACTAAAACATCAAACAACTTTAACTCTCGCGATTTGTTTATTTTTATCTACGTTTCGCTCCCAGAGCGCGGGTGGTAACCCACTAGTTGTGTTAAAAATGTCATCAGTATACAGACGATAAATATAAAAACTATACTTGTATTTAAACAAAATAATGTTCTTGTAACCAGAACACACTAACTATTTATAAAACGGACTTAAAGTGTTCACGGGTCAGCAGCCAACCCAACCTGACCCGGCCTGTTTTAACCATTACTAAAAAGGTGTGTTTCGATGGCAGGGTCGGAAGAAGTGAAGATGTGCATGGTGACAACATTGGCAGAAATGGACTTAACCGATCACAACAAATCTTCTTTGTTTGAAAATGGTGCACTCGATTCACTTCTTCACTTGGTCTCACAAGGAAACCCTAAAATGAAAGAAACCGCAGCTAAAGCACTTAGGAACCTCTCAACCTTACCTAAAAACAGCATACAAATGATAAGAAATGGCTCAGTCAACTCATTGGTCAATCTTCTCTACAATCACACGTCGTCACACTGTTTACAGGATGAATTGGCAGCCATAATCATGCATCTTGCCATGTCAACCATGTCACAGAATTATAATGGACCACCTGTTTCGTTATTCGAATCTGATGGAGATATTGATAACCTTTTTTCGTTCATTGTTTGTACACGACCTTTGGTGCAAGAATGTTTACTTCGTTCTTTTTATGCCATGTGTCACTCTCCTTTAGCCGTTACGGTGAAAAAAAGTTGAGACAGGTAACATCTTCATTCCAATAATTTCACTTTTGATTTTGTGTTAATTGCATATAAAGGTAAAAACTGGTCTCATTTATTAAAAAAGGTTACCTTAAATTCAAATTCTAAAACTTTGATTAGTTTTCTGGACCTTGAAACATTAGTTACCTAAAATACAAAACGAACCAAAGCCCCCCAACTATGCCAGTTATAGCGGTCCAAAATTAAATAGCGGTCAAGGTCCGCTATATGATATATAGGTTATAGCGGTGTTATAGGGGTAACTTTATATCATGCATATTTTATGTATTTATATATAAAAAAATATAATGAAAATTATTAATAATAATATCAAAATTTATAGTAATATCATATTATCTTGCAAAATATTAGTAGTAATATCAAAATCCAAAAACATGAACTCAGGAAGTCCAGCGATTTAGAGATTTATTTTTAATTTTGTTGAATGATGAACTGATGAAGAACCATCGAATGAAGACTTTTGGTCTCGATTTAGGTTTAGTTTTGGCTTTAGGCCTTTACTTTTGGGTTTATTTATAGACAAAAAGTTGATTAATGTGGGCTTTGCCTTACTTTTGGGCTACAATAAGAAAAACCTCTAAAAGCAATGCTACGACCGCTATACGGATTTCAAAATAGCGGTCCAATAGCGGGATTTAGCACCGCTAATAGCTGGACCGCTATAAGGGACCACTATGGGTTCGTATGTCCGCTAAGCGCACGCTATTGACTGCATAGCCCCCAAAGCCGGTTACCTTTTTATGCAATTAGTTGTTGATTTATAGTAGGCTTTCTTAGGCTTGTAAACGAACCGAACAAACACAAACGAGGTATGTTAATGTTCGTTTGTATAAGTTTTATCGAACAAACGATCGAACACGCACAAATAAATGAACGTGGTTTTCTTGTTTGTATTCGTTCGTTAAGAAAAATAACATGTCCGTGTTCGTTTATGTTTGTTCGCTATTAGTATAAACGAACGGTTCACGAACGTAACTGAAAATAGATGAACGAACATAACTGAGCTAACACCAATTAAAAGTAAATATGAATAACAATGTCTTGGGCCTAAAAAAATTATCAAACTAGGCTAAATTGTAATGAGTGATATTTTAATTTCATAAACTTTACTGAAGTGTAATGGGCCTAACAATCTTAAATGAATATATTAATGAACAAAATCAGATAAACAACATATATTAATGAGCATAAACATACGAACGTGCACGAACATAAATGAATAAACTTAAACGAACGTTCACGAACATTATTGAATGAATGAGACATGTTTTCATGTTCGTTCGTTTAACTAAATGAACACAAATTTATGTTCATGTTCGTTCATTTATTAAATAAACGAACTTCCTATCGAGTGGTTCACTGAACGTTTGGTTCATTTACAAGCCTCGGATTTCCTATTTTTTGTTACTTAATTTTTCAGAATCCTGGAAACATAAAATCGCTGGTGCAATTGTGTGAAAAAGAAAACCAGAAAGTGAGAGCAAACGCTGTTAAGTTATTCTGCTGTTTAACAGAAGACGGTGATGACAAAGAGATTATAGACCGCATGGGGCTACAATCAATCGAGACTTTGATAAAAATAATAAAATCTCCCCTTGATGAAGAGGAGATTTCTTCAGCAATGGGTGTGCTCTCAAACCTGACTCAGTCATCTCAACTCACCGAGTCACTACTAAAAGCAGAAGGACTTCCTGTTATTTCCTCATGTCTTCGTGACGAAATGAAAAACAGGCCCCACAAGAAACAGCTAATAGAGAATACAGTCGGTTCGCTTTGTCACTTCACCATCCCGACAAACCAGAGTTCACAGAAGAAAGTAGCTGAGACAGGTGTCATTCCCTTATTGGTCCAGTTGTTAGAGGTAGGAACAAGTTTGACCAAAAGAAAAGCGTCCGTTTCTCTTGGTCAACTTTCTAAAAATTCATTCGAGTTAACTCACCCAATCCCGAGATCCTTAGGGGGAATATTCAAGTGCTTCTCGTCTCAATCTGAGTCAGCGTGCCCCGTTCATCAAGGAATCTGTACGGTTGAAACGTCGTTTTGTTTAGTGGAAGCTGATGCAGTTTCACCGTTAGTAAGACTTTTGGGAGATTCTGATTTAAATGTCTGTGAAGCTTCTTTAGATGCATTGTTGACTTTAATCGAAGCTGAAAGACTACCATACGGGTTGAAAGTTCTTGCTGAAGCTAACGCCATGCCCCCAATCATAAAATTACTGAACTGCCCTTCTTCGAGTTTGCAGGAAAAGGTATTGAATGCGTTGGAGAGAATATTCCATTTGTTGGATTTGAAGCAAAAATATGGGCATTTGGCTCAGATGCCTTTAGTTGACCTGACTCAAAGGGGAAACAACAGAACAAAATCTTTGGCAGCCCGGATCCTTGGTCAGTTAAATGTGCTTCATGATCAATCATCTTATTTCTAGGAAGTTAAATCGGTGTTTGATAGGGTTATGGTTTGTATTATCATCGGCGGGTGGGTAGTTAGATCAGTTATCTCATGATTTATAGTGAAATTCTTTTTCATTGGATTTTGTACACAGCTAAGCCTTTGTAATTTGTATTATATTGTATATGTATATGTATATGACACTTTTATAGTGTAACATCCAAAGCTTTCAGCTTCCTTTTATAAGTTTAGCAAGAATTGTTACATTTTATTCTTCTTCAGATTTCAAGTTAACATTATTTATTCTTCCAAAGTCATTTTTGCAATCTATGGTAGCAAGAGAGCCACTCAATGCTTTCCCATAAAAAAACAAATGCAATGGTATTTGGAAAGATATAATACCATAATGGCAATTTGAAAATGAAAAAAAAATTGGTTGGTCTAAATCTCTCATTAAAAGGCAACACTAGAGGCAAAGTTGGAGAGGAAACAAAATCATGTTTTGGCTAGACACATGGTTAGGAGATGCCCCACTAAAAGAAAGATTCCCAACCATTTATAAAAGTATAAATGGCAAAACAAAAAAAGATCATGGTGTCACAATGAATGAGTAAAATAGATGGTGAACTAATAATATTTTTTTCCTCCCAGACGGTGGAAGATATAAAGATGTACTCGTTCCTTTGGAGTAAGGCTAGGTCGAAATTACATAGTTTAGATTGGAATAGATGGTGTGATTTCAATGTGTATGATGTAATTGTGTAATTGTTTTTGGGTTTTACAGTTCTTGTTGGCCCTTTCTATACTTGATATGATCTAGTGGGCTTAATCTGAATATTAGTAGGCCCGTTAAGTTTAAGCCCAACACCCTTGTGTTCTCCCTTGTGAAGGGGACTCACATCAGATATGCTTATGTTTATGTTTTTTACATCCAACATACATGCTACTACTACTGACTTGACTGTCAGAGTGTCTATAGAGGTCAAGAGTCAGAGCTCTTTAACAGGTTTCTTGTAGATGTAGCTCTTACTCTTATGTTGGAAGATGATATCACTACTAAGACATGTTTGAACCGGAAGAGTCACTCTCTAACAATGTTGCTCAAGTCCTTGACCCTAGCTGCATAGATTGGTGGAGCAACATGTACCTTAGTTTTAACATTGAAACACTTGGAAACACAATGTTAAATACATGGGGTTTAGAAAGCCAAATTTTCATATTTAAATATTTCTGGTTCCTACTTCCCGGTAGGTTCAGTTATGTACTTATGTGATTTGGTTTTGTTCGGATATGAAAACAACCATAACCTAACCGTAAAATTTCGTTTGCAAAATATTAGTAAACCGGATCGTGGTTTTTGGTTTGCTTCACTTAGAGCATTCGCAATGGGATCCCCTTCCCCATTTATATTATTTAACTAAAATACACGTATATCCACAATGTTTTATCTTTTAAAAACGCTCCACATCCGATTCCCCATATATACTCATAATTAATTAAATAATATCAATTTCCACTCACAAACACATTAAAATAATAGGATGAGGGATGAATGTGAACCCTCAAATATGGGGGCTTACTATGATTCCCCATATAATTTGGGGGATGGGGTTGGGGACTCCAATGTAGGAGTGAAAATGAACAAAATAGCATATTTTTCTTGTAACTTGGGTATATGGGAGAGGATGGGAATTCCATTGTGAGTGCTCTTATTTAAATGCGGTTATTTCGGATAACTCAGTTAGTTAGTTTTTTTTTCACATAAATACACGTAGTTTTTTTTAAAAAACAATTAAATCAGTTACAACAATTTTGTTTTGGTAAAAAAGAACGGTTTAACCTTTGGCTGGGTGACAGAGGCTTTTATTTCTTGGAGAAAAGATCACGGTCAAATTCTGACACGAGGTGTAATTAGTATATATTATTATATATATATAATTTATTAACCTCTTAGCTACAATGATTTTTATCATTTTGTGAATTTTTTTCATCTTTCCCTTTTTTCTATTTTTTTGGCTTTTCTTTTTCTTTTTGGGGAATTGGCTTGTAATAATCTCACCTAGACCTTATTAGCCATTAATAATCCCACCGCAGAACATTCCCCCCACCAGTCTCACCTTTCATCTATTTTTCATACAATGGTCCCTGTTAAAAAACATTAACGAAGTTAAGCTTTTTTACAAATTACAAACAGATTTTTTAGGGCTTTTGATCAGAACGACGATACGAGTCCATTGATGTAAAACTTATTTCGAAAAGGTGCTCCAAGTGACTTGATTTTGGTTAATTGGAAATTTAAACACTCGAATTGAAGCACCGTTTTCATCATTTGGAGCACCGTTTCGAGGCGTGTTTTACATCAATGGACTCGTATCGTCGTTCTAATCAAATGCCCTAAAAATTTGTTTGTAATTTGGAAAAAAGCTTAACTCTGTTAAGCTTTTTTAACGGGGGACCATTGTATGAAAAATAGGTGAAAGGTGGGACTGGTGGGGGGAATATTCTGAGGTGGGATTATTAATGGTCAATAAGGTCTAGGTGAGATTATTACAGGCCAATTTCCTTTTCTTTTTAAGTTTCAATCGAACATGGTGTTCTACATGTAACAAAACGAACGATCTAATACTGACCAAACAACGTCAGTACCTGAATTGATATTCGTTTTTATTGTTTCGATCGATGTAAACACATCTTGGTATATTTTTGGTCCTATCATGACTTTTTTTTTGTTTTTCTTTCGGTATCTTAATGAACCAAACCAATATCAAAAGAATTCATGCCATTAACGTTATTTTTACTATTACTTCTACGTTTACATTAAAAATTGAGTCGCCCCGCCGTAGAACGCGGGTGTAACCAACTAGTTAGTGTAAGTTAGAGCAGAAGTAATTTAAGCTTTGCGATTAAGAAAATGGTTTTTCTATCATGAGAATAAAAAACTATATAAACCAAGATGCTTGTTCGCGATCTCATCTGTCCAAAGTTGGAAACCCTCATCGTAAAACCCTAAATTTCACACAATCTTCAGAACAATTTAATTCATGGCAGACGAAAAGATACAGCAGATATATCATGAAAGGCAAACGCTACAATTTTGCCTCTTACACGCTCTCAATAACCTTTTCCAGGTTTCATGTTCGTTTTTTCATATGTATTCATACTTCAAACCCTTTGAGTAATACATCCTCTGTAACTGTATGTCGTCAATTGGATATTGTTTTGATTTGATTACATACAAGTGAAATTAGATCAGATCAACTATTTGGAGTTAGGAGATTATGAGATTCTAGTTAATTTTGTTGATCAGTCGCTCCATAGTGATGATTCATGTGTTTTAAATTGTATTAGGTTTTAGACTTTAGAGATTTTGGTAACATTAGTTTGCATTTTTGTTGTAATTACATGAATTTTGTAGAGGACTGGACTCAGTGTTTGTAGAAATCGGGATTAATCGTAGAGTAATCGGTATAGTCGGGATGAGCTTTTTTTCCCAAATACCCATACCTGTACATGTACTGATTTTAGGTATTTGGTACATCAGTTTTATTGATTTTGGTATTATGTACTTTTGGTATTGGTACGGGTAAGCCTACAGGTAAAAACAGGTACTTGTAGCGAATTTTATATAGAACTTTAAAAGTTCTTTTTATATTAGAGTAAACTTCCATTTTGCTCCTTGTAGTTTGGTCGTTTTAACGGTTTTGTCCCAATCCTTTAAAAATAGGCATTTTACTCCCTGATCTATGAAGCCCATCACGATTTCACTCCCCGCCCCAAACAACATCCATTTTAAACGTTAAAAACTGTCACGTGCATAACACATGATGGGCAATTATGACCATAACTAGACCAAATCCTAGACTGAAACCTGACAGTTTTTAACGTTTAAATTGGATGCCGTTTGAGGCGGGGAGTGAAAACATGATGGGCTTCATAGATCAGGGAATAAAATGGCTATTTTTAAAGGATTGGGGCAAAACCGTTAAAAGGACCAAAGCACAGGGAGCAAAATGAAAGTTTACTCTTTATATTATGTTTTATTTCATATTATGGTATTTATGGTACTTGTATCGATTTTACCTATTTGGTGCCTGTATCGTATTGGTACTCGTATCAGTTTTTACCTATTTAGTACTCGTATTGTGTTGGTACTTGTGCCGGTTTTACCTATTTAGTACCCATACGAGTGCTTAAAAAATAAAATAAAAACAAAGTGGTACCGTACCAAAATACTTGTACCTGTACCAATACCTGTACTGTACCAATATATTCAGTATGGTATTTGGTACTCAGTTTTGTTCAAATTCGGTACTGGTATTTTCAGTACCGGTACAAGTACTGTACCAATCCCATCCCTAATCTGTAGTCTATCGATTCGATTTCACCTAATCTGACCAAAAATTGGTGGGCTGTCCAAATCGGTCATAACCGCCAGAAATTTGTCTCCTGGTTTTAACATGTTAACCCGAGTTTCCGACCTGATGGATCCATGAACTAATATGTTAATGTTTGAATTTTCTTGTACTTGATTTGTTATGTTTAAGTTTCATTGTTTATGTTTGAACTATACCATCTGAACTTGAAGTATTATATCCATATCAATGTGTACATATGTATTAGTTTGAAAAATTACAATAAAAGGTTAAATCGAACTAATCACTAGTTAGACCCCACCGCCCGACTAGCGCCTAGCGATTTTTACAACACTGATCGGATTAACAGCAATGAAATTAGATCAGATCATACTGTTTGGAATAAGGAGATAATGAAATTTCTGTTATATTTATTTCATTAATCACTCTGTACATTCTAAAAATTTGGTACATATTCATAGTAATTTCATGGTTTCAATTATAACCTTCAATTAGTTTTGTTAATTAATCACTCCATAGTTATTCACATGTTTCAAATTGTATTTAACTTCCAGTCTTTAGGCAATTTCGGTAAAATTAATTTCATTTTGTGTCGCAATGCAGGAGAAGGATGCATTTACACGAAAAGATTTGGATGATATAGCTGAAAAGCTTGTTCTTGACGATCCATACAAAGGAAACTGGACACCTCTTCGGGTCATCTTTAAGCCTCATCATAATTCACTAACGGGTAATTACGATATAAACGTGTTAATCACTGCAGTAGAAGGAAAGGGAAAGAAGGTGGTATGGCATGATCGGCGTAGCAAAGCTTCTTCTATTAATCTCGATGAATCTGAAAGTAAGTTAACGGGAATCGTGTTAAATGTTCCTGTTAAAAGATACTGCGGGATTTGGAAAAGCGGACATTGGGTTTGTTTGAGAAAGGTTAATGGCGTTTGGTATAATTTGGATAGTGATTTTGCATCTCCATACTCGTTTCAAAGTGTTGAAGAATTAAGGGATTTTTTGGATGCTGCGGTTGATGGTGGTACTGAAATACTGCTTGTAAAGGATGATGAGTAGTTACAAACTTTGTATATATTCACTTGTTAACGTTAGTTTTCAAGTCAAGATAACACTCGTTGCTTGACGCAACGTGAAGTTTTATCATGCTATGAAAACATGTATAGGTAAACGATTATGTCGAGTGATCCTGTATGTATTCCCGATATTTAAATAGACTGCGTTAAGAAACCATGAACATCCACGAGAAACTCGATGCTATCTCTAATGAGGCATATAGTACAAGTAATCCAGGCTTAGGCCTATGGCCTCCACTTGAAAGAAAATTAATAAGCTAACTATTAATATTAGTGCAAACTTATTGTTTTAGATTTGTCTGTTTTCTTATGCTGGTAAACCGCTCTCTATTATAGTTATGTTAGATTCTTACTTGGTTCCCAGTATAGATAAAGAAGTATCGTTTATAACAATCAAAGAAGGAAACAGGCTCTAAGATTTTATTTCGCCTTGGGCCTCCAAAAAGGTTCGAACGGTTTTGTAATGAGGTATATTCTGACGTTTTCAGGTCTTAGCTTCTTTGAAGTTGAAATTATGTATTAGAGAACTTAAAGTTAACAGGAGAAATGCAGGTTAATATACAGACAACTCTTTTTAGCAAATTTGTAACTTAAAAGTCTCAAAATTTTGGCTTTTGAAGAGACTGTAGTGATGGAAGAGAATTGAAATAACTGCAAGTTTTCATGATAATTTCATGAGCCAATTAATCTTGCAATTTCTGTTTTATATTAATGTTATTGCTATTTTATGTTAGTTTCATTGTATTTATGTGGGTTTGATGAAATGGTACCAACCATAGTGTGATCTTTTATTGATTGTTATTTTATCTTATTTTTTATCCACCATTATTGTTATTTTTTGTTATTATTATACATCTAAATTAATCAATTTTTCTTATATGCTTCAATGGTTGTAAAATATGAATATATAAAAATCATGTTACGTATTTGTGTTATGTGTTTATAATTTTATCATCATTGAATATAAATTATAATGTATGATATGATATGTAGGACTATTTTTATTATATTTATAGTATAATATAGTAATATACAAGAGACAATTATTGAAAAAAAAATGTAGGTGATAAAATTTGTTATGTGTAGTGAAAGGGTTGCTTTAAAATAAGCTGTTGCTAATTACGGTTATTTATTTATTTATTTGCCTGAAAACCTTGTGATTTAGTTTATTTGTCATTTCAGTTCACTTGTCTAACATTTCACAAACTAAGTTAAGCTATAGGGTATAGAATAAAGCCAGACTCCATTGTGTTATTTCAGAGACTAAGTTAAGCTATAGGGTATAGAATAAAGCCCAAACTCCATTGTGTTATTTTAGAGTAGAGTCACGTATGTGTCTCCTCATTCAACACTAACCAATATATCTCCTCATTCAACACTAACCAATAGCTCCCACTATTAATAAACAAGAGATAGGATACCCCCATCAACCAATAACGCCCCCATTTTATTACGTATAAATTGATTTGGCCCCACATAATCTCTGTTATTTCTCGTTATTGCGTTGGTGAGCACTCAATAACGTCCATGGTATGCTGTGACGGTGCTACTAATAGAAAAAGTTGCTGAGGTGGAGGGCATTCACGACCCATACCCTGTAGCCTTAGTGAACAGTATGAACCATCTATGTAATTTGTAATACCTAGGAACCAAACATGCAACCGGTAAGGCATAAAAGCCTTTCGTCTAGCTAACTCTAGATATGATAAATATTAAGATTAGAAAGAGCATACAATCATATACCTGTTCAAGAGATATCATGATAGTAAATGATGCATTACACAACTAAAAGGAAAAGAGTTTAATAATTCAAATCTTGCAATACAATATGTTTTAAAGTTTAACAAAAATATATATTTATTTTATAAAATACATTAAAAGTCACGTAAAAATATTTATTTGAAAATAAATTCAGCAAAAGAAAAAAAAATATTACCTCAAATTATTAAAGAAAAATATATTATTATATATGTAGAGTAACTAGTTGGTGCCCTCACCCGCGTTGCGGGGCGGTAGGCATAATATTTCTCAACCAACTAAACAAGACATTACCACAGTTTTGCTAGAAAAAAATCGAAAACGATGGCAAGACCGTAATTTTGTGCTCGGGGCAAAACTATAATTTGTCAGGACTAATGAGCAAGTGTTAGACAACTCATTGACACGAATAAAAAATTAAATCAAGTCAACCAATTAAAACAAAACACTTATATAGATTTGCTAAAAAAAATCTAAAGCGATGGCAATATTGAAATTTTGAACTAAGGGCAAAATCGTTTTTTTGACCGGGTAAAATCGTAATTTGCCAAAAGCTAAAGCGATGACAATACTATAATTTTGAACTAAGGGCAAAATCGTAACTTTAAACTGTGGGTAGAATGGTAAAGTATATGGGCCAACGGGGGAGTCCCATGTAGTAGCCTAATACTATTTCCCACGCACCTTCTAAAAAAACAAACACTATGGCAATACTGTAATTTTAACGGGGGCAAATTGTAATTTTGGGTTGTGGTAAAATCGTAATTTGCTAAAAGCTAAAACGATGGCAATACAGTAATTTTTACTAGGGAGAAATCGAAACTTTGATCAGGAGGCAAATAGGTAATTTTATTGAGTCAACCAAGTAAAATAAAACACTACTATAGTTTTGCAAAAAAAAAATGTAAAACGATTGCAAGATCACAATTTTTTAGTGGGGAAGGAATCGTAAATTTTGAAATGGGGACAAAATCATAATTTTGAACAGAGGATAAAATCGTAATTTTAAGCCTGGTGCAAAATCATAATTTTATTTTAAATTGGGAGCGAAATCATAATTTTGAACTGAGGGCAAAATCATAATTTTTAGCTAGGGGCAAAAGCATAATTTATTTTGAACTTGGGGCGAAAACGTAATTTTAACCTGAGGGCGAAACCGTAATTTTAAATTGGGTATATTATAAATTGGTTGGTCCAATAGGGAAGTGCCAGGAGAACAGAGGGTAAAATCGTAATTTTATGTCGGGGCAAAAGCATAATTTTATTTAACTGGAAGTGAAATCATAATTTTGAAATAAGGGCAAAATTGTAATTTTAAGTTAGGAGGAGAACATAAATTTATTTTAAACAAGTGGCAAAAAGGTAATTTTGAGCTGAGGACAAAATAATAGTTTTGAACTGAGGGCAAAATCGTAATTTTGAGCTAGAGACAGAAACATAATTTTATTTTAAACTTAAGATAAGAACGTAATTTTAAGCTAAGGTTGAAATCGTAATTTAAACCAAATATAAAATTATAAATTAGTTGGTCCAACAGGAGGGTGTTAGGCGTCTCATCTCAAGTGACTGTTCCCCTATTTAGAGATGTATATGTAGTAAATAAATAAATACTAAAAGAAACTTGAATTTAGTTTTGTGTTTTGTTAACCTGGACATTGGCCAGCGTATGATAATTCTTCTCTTCAAGTCAAGACCCTCGTAATTCTCCCTCAAATCATAACCCAATTTGATCACTTCAACTGCTCATCTTCCTTGCATTTCACTGCAATTACATTTTCCTTCTTATCAGGTCAGCTAATTTTACGATCCTTTTTATTATATCTTTTTTTTTTTAATACTGCGGTTGACTTCAAGTCTTCTGCTTCCCTAATTCATTCTTTATTCTTGTTTTTTTTTTTGTTTTATAATCTGAAAATAAACAGTTTATAGTTTTATCAGTTGATTCCACTCATCTATGTTCGATAACCACTGTCCATTTTGGTTTTATGCTTCACAAGAATTAATATTTCACTGTTTTTGTTTAATATTAGAAATTAATTAAGACGTCTGTGACTGCAATTATGCCTGATTATAGCAAAAATTAGAATTTTGCTGACTATAGTGACTTGGGGCTTATACGAGCTTGAGTTTGTGCTAGACTTAGAGCCCGAGCCTAAAAATAAGCTCCTTTAATAAATAAGGTCAACCTTTGCTTATCAAGCTTGAGACGAGCCTATTATTTATATGATTTTTATTTAAAATATTAAATACAGATTTAAATAATTATTATTATTATTTGCAAAATTTGATAAAATAACTATATATATAAATTTTATAAAAAAATTGATATAAATCAACTAATAAATAACATACGAGCTGAGACTGTGCTGGGCTCGAGCTTGAAAAACTACCCACGACCTGAGTTCGAGCCTTAGAAACAAAGCTCGAACCAAGCCGAGCTCAATTTCACAGGGTTAGTTTTCGACCCCCATGTGGCGTCCCCAAATCCCTGGGACAAGCCAATCCATCCCGCTTCTTTGTGTGGGTCACTGGTTTCGTCCTGCCTTGGACTCATCAGGAGAGCGGCGCCAGCTCTCGACCAGTGGTGCGTTTTGTTAGAAAGGAAAGTCTGACCTTGGAGGTAATCGCAGCAAATCAACAGCAGGACATCATGCAGCAGCTAATCAACAGCCGGACATCCAGCTATTCAACAGCAAATCAATGACAGCTAGTAGTCAGCTGCTATCATCCATGTTTAGATTACGGTTTTGTGTATAAATTCAATACTTTTTCATTGTAATGAAGCAGACAGAAATACATACCTCAATTCATAGTTCTGTGAATCAACCTCTATCATCTTTTAACATGGTATCAGAGCAGTGTCGTTCTTGACCTGTTCATCATTTACCTTGCTCACCCAAAACCAAATCATCCTCTCAACCAAGCTGCCATGGCCGAAGCCGGTAACTTGGGAGAAGATTTATCAATTCAAATCGCCAATCTGCTCAAGAATGGCCTTAACCCACAAAACCGAAACCCGAAACTATCCGATAACCTTCAAATAAACCTCAAGCTCAACAGTCAGAATTACGCCTTATGGACCCGGATGATGAGGGTAGCCATAGGCGGTAAATCAAAAGCCTTTCTAAATCATCTATCAACCAACCCACCAAACCAAACCAGCGAGGAATATGAGCAATGGGAACAAGACGACCTAGTCGTCTTCTCATGGCTCATACAGAACATCGAACCAACCCTTGCCAGCAATCTAACCGAATTCCCAACAGCAAAATCGCTGTGGGATGCCCTAGCTATAACATATAGCAGTGGGCGTGACCAGCTCCAAACTTTCAACCTACATGTCAAGGCGAATGAAATCAAACAGAACAATCTCTCCCTAGAAGAATTGTGGATTATACTCCAAGGAGTATGGGGAGAAATTGATCGGATTGACCCAAACCCTATGACCTGCCCAGCCGATATCCAAGCGTATCACAAAATCAGGACGGAACAGAAACTGTTCCAGTTTCTAAACGCTCTCAACCGGAAATATGATCCTATAAAAAGGGAAATACTCCGGTTAGAGCCCCTTCCAACCGTAGAAACTGCATACTCTACTGTCCGCAAGGAGGCCGCTCACCAGAATATTCTGGGAACACCTCTCAATGACACACAGGGTATCACCGTGGGTCTAATGGCCTCTGAAATTGACGGACTAGGGCTTGCGTCAAAGGGTCACCGACGAGCCGGTGAAAAAAGAATCGGAACAAGTAAAGACGACAAATCTCACCTCAAGTGTGATCATTGCGGGATGATGAAACATACCCGGGAACAATGTTTCAAACTCGTCGGATATCCGGAATGGTGGTCTGATGGTCAGAAGAGAGGCACAAAGACTACAGAAAAAGGAAAGTCATCCGGCGCCGGTAACCGAGATACTCCCAGAGATGAAAGCCGGAACAGATCGGGCTTCGGCGGAGTGGCCAAAGCAGATGAAGAAGAAACAACAGGTAAAGGGTTTGGGGCGCAACCCTCAAACCCTAAGTCATACATAAGTGAAGAAGAAGAAGATAATGCACGAATAGTCCCTCGGTCAAGATTAAAAACAAATATTACACATATAGTCCCTGGAAATAAGGGAGAAGCCAATATGGCCCACGAACATCAAAAACAAAAACTATGGATTTTTGATTGTGGCGCAACCGATACGATGACTTATGAGCTATCAGATATTATTTCAACAACCAAACCAGAAAAAACACATATTCAAACGGCAAACGGAGGAATAATGGATGTAAAATCGGGAGGGACTATTGAGATTTCACCCACAATAAAAATCTCTAATTGCCTTTATGTTCCTTCGTTATCACATAAGCTGCTTTCCATCAGCCATGTCACGAAGGAACTCAACTGTATTGTCCTAATGTACCCTACGTTTTGTATTTTACAGGATATCAGGACGGGAGTGATCATTGGGCGTGGCACTGAAAATCAAGGGTTGTACTATGTGGATGAGGTGACTCAAAGTGGTGCTGTGATGCTGACTCATGGGACATCGGAACGAGAAGCTTGGCTATGGCACCGAAGATTAGGTCATCCTTCTACAAGTTATTCGCATATTTTATTTCCAAAACTATTTCCAGTTAATTCTATGTCACATTGTGAAACATGTGTTTTAGCAAAAAGCCATAGAAAAACTTTTAAACCCAATAACACTAAGGCTGCTTTGCCATTTTCATTAATCCATTCTGACGTATGGGGTCCTGCTCCAGTTCTTGGGGGGCAAAACCTTCGGTACTTTGTGATGTTCGTTGATGATTGTACCCGAATGACCTGGGTTTATTTTTTGAAAAACAAATCCGAAGTATTTGAAAAATTCACTATGTTTTATGCCATGATCCAAACCCAATTTCAAACAAACATCCAAATATTCCGATCTGATAATGGCGGTGAGTTTGTTAATACCTTGTTTAAATCCTTTTTCCAAGACAAGGGAATAATCCACCAAACTACATGCCCAAACACCCCAGAACAAAACGGTGTCGCCGAAAGAAAAATTCGTATTTTACTAGAAATGACACGAGCTCTCCTAATTGAATCCCAGGTCCCGAAATCTTTTTGGCCTGAAGCCCTTGCTACTGCTACCTATCTTCTCAACCGACTCCCAACAAAAATCCTAAAGCTTAACACTCCGTTACACACCCTTTCAAAATTCTTCAAACTACATTCAGTTCTCACTCTTCAACCACGAATCTTTGGATGTACTTCCTTTGTTCACATACCTAAATCCGATCGAACCAAACTTGACCCTTGTGCTGTAAAATGTGTCTTTGTCGGGTATGGAATGAATCAAAAGGGATACAGATGTTATAATCCAAAAACACGTCAGATGTTCACCACAATAAACTGTGACTTTCTTGAAACCGAGTATTACTACAATTCCCAACTCAGTGGTCAGGGGGAGAAGGAATGTTTAGACACACTAAGCTGGTTGAAATATGTTCCCTATGTACCAACTACAGAGTCACCAACCACAGAGTCACCAGAGTCAAATTTCAGTGCCACTGACGGTCCTAATGTTCCTCCTAACCTGGTGTCCGAGGTAAGTAATACTCATACTATTCAGTCTGGTGGTACTTTTGAAGTTTCTAATGAATCTGAGGATACCAATACTTCTAACCACGAGACTGCCACAGAACAAACTGAAAATTTGCAGGCAGATGAATCCAGACAAGAAGAACCACCATCGAGGTATGTGTTACCCCCTAGAACAAACAGAGGGGTTCCTCCGAAACGGTATTCTCCTGAAAAAGAACCAAGAAGATCTAGTTATCCTATAGCTAGTGTGGCCGATGGAAACTTCACTAAGGAAGCCAAAGCATTTATCTCATCTGTTTATTCCGAAGAAACTCTTACAAACGTGGATCAAGCCTTAAAATCTAAACATTGGAAGGAAGCAATGAACACAGAAATGGAAGCCCTAACCAAGAACAATACATGGGAAAAGTGTACTCTTCCGTTGGGAAAGAAATCCGTGGGGTGTCGTTGGGTCTATACGATTAAGTATAAATCAGATGGTACAATTGAAAGATATAAAGCCCGACTGGTAGCAAAGGGGTATACTCAGACACATGGGATTGACTATGCTGAAACATTCTCCCCGGTTGCAAAAATGAACACAATCAGGGTTCTTTTTTCGATAGCTGCAAATGAAGGGTGGCCACTTCAACAGTTTGATGTAAAAAATGCCTTTTTACACGGGGACCTAGACGAAGAGGTATTTATGGATGCTCCTCCAGGATTCACAAAAGATTTCAAAACTGGAGAAGTTTGCCGTCTGAAGAAGTCCCTTTATGGTTTGAAGCAGTCTCCCCGGGCCTGGTTTGGCAGATTTACGGTAGCTATGAAAAAGTTTGGATATAAACAAAGTAATGCCGATCATACTTTGTTTCTCAAAAAAAGAGGAAAATTCGTAACCTGTCTAATTATCTATGTAGATGATATGATCATTACAGGGAATGATAAAGAAGAAATGGGAAAACTAAAAGAAAACTTGTTTGCCGAATTTGAAATGAAAGACTTGGGCAGGCTGAAGTATTTCCTCGGAATTGAAGTACTAAGGTCAAAACAAGGAATTTTCATTAATCAAAAGAAGTATGTCTTAGACTTGTTGGCAGAGATTGGAATGATAGATTGCAAACCAGCAGACACTCCTATGAGTGTAAACAAAAAATTCTATATGGAGGAAGGAGCAAAGTTAGCAAACAAAGAAAGATATCAACGGCTGGTGGGAAAACTAATATATCTCTCACATACTCGCCCAGACATTGCATATGCTGTAGGGGTGGTAAGTCAGTTCATGCACCAACCTCAAGAGACACATATGGAAGCAGTTTGGAGAATTATTAGATACCTCAAAGGAACGGTGGGTCATGGAGTCCTGTTTCAATCACATGGACACCTAAATGTTCAAATCTATACTGATGCAGACTGGGCAGGAGATAAGGGAAGTCGGAGGTCAACAGCAGGCTACTTCGCTCTAGTTGGTGGGAATCTTGTCACTTGGAGGAGTAAAAAACAAAAAGTGGTTGCTCTTTCAAGTGCAGAAGCTGAATTTAGAGGCATAACTCGAGGTTTAACAGAAGCCATGTGGATACGAAGACTCTTAGCTGAGATTGGTTTTCCGTCAAAAGAAACAAGTAAGATTATGTGTGATAATAAAGCTGCAATTCAGATTTCAGAAAACCCAGTACAAACATGATCGAACAAAACACGTGGAAGTTGATAGGAACTTCATCAAAGAAAAATTGGAAGATGGTACGATTGAACTACCATTCGTTCGATCAAAGGATCAGCTGGCTGACATTCTAACAAAAGCAGTTAACGAAAAAATTTTCAACGATTGTTTGGGCAAGTTGAATTTTGGAAATCCAACTATTCAACTTGAGGGGGAGTGTTAGAAAGGAAAGTCTGACCTTGGAGGTAATCGCAGCAAATCAACAGCAGGACATCATGCAGCAGCTAATCAACAGCCGGACATCCAGCTATTCAACAGCAAATCAATGACAGCTAGTAGTCAGCTGCTATCATCCATGTTTAGATTACGGTTTTGTGTATAAATTCAATACTTTTTCATTGTAATGAAGCAGACAGAAATACATACCTCAATTCATAGTTCTGTGAATCAACCTCTATCATCTTTTAACACGTTTGTCGTAGAAATGACTAGGCACGTACACTTCTTCATATACATTGACTCCGTCCCCCGATAAAGTCCAGGACTAGCCAGTAACCCAAGCGTTCAAGCACAGCCCATAGCATCTCGATCTTCAAATATTTGGCCCGTGACATCAAGCTCTCATAAGATAAACGAGCTTGAGCTTAGTCGAGCCTGGGCTTGGCTCAGCTCGTTCGCACACACACACACCCTTAGATATCCTCATAATCAAAACACATTTGGATAGATTTGATCATGTTTTGTTGTATCTCACATTTGTACCCAGAATACTTTAATGTTCAAATTTGCATTTTTTTTTTGTGTGGATTAACAAAGAATACACTTTTATAGACTACAAGAAGCTAGGTCATTTATGCTGAAAAATGGGACTATAATTTTGACCCGAAACAAATTTGACTAAAATTTTGCTTCTCAGGTCCTTGTTGTTATTAGCCTCATGAGAGGATGAGGCCATGAGGGTATTAGGCTGAGTCAACCAGCAATGCTGAAGAACATATAATGATCCCAATCATACCAAATTGGTAGCATTTAGTTGCAATAATCGTATTGCAATGGAAGCAATTACAAGCGCTTCTTCAATGGCAGCTGCAGAGTTGATCTCTCAAACTATAGAGTTATTTACAGAAGAAGCTACCAAAGCCAAGAATGCTATTGTAGAGAAGGAGAGTTTTTCAGAGTTTTCATTATATTTGGACAGAATCGTTCCGCTTTTAAAAGAATTAAACAAAAAAGAAACTATTAATGCCGATACAACTTTTGTTGAGATCTTGCATCAACAAGTCAAACTTGGTAAACAACTGGTCACTGAATGCAATAAAAAGAACAGAATGTACATGTTGATGAATAGCCCGTTGATCACCAGACGGATAGGGGAAAGTAGTAGAGAAATTAGCCAGGCGTTAGGTTTGATTCCGTTTTCCCAATTGGGAGTTTCGGCAAGCATGAAACAGGATCTTGGTCAACTATGTGATGTTATGCAGTCTGTAGAGTTCAAAACAGCTGTAGCGGATGAAGCGATTTTGAAGAAAATAGAATCGGGAATTCACGAAAGGAATGCAGATAGCTCATACGCCAACAATTTACTGGTTTCCATTGCGCAAGCTCTTGGAATATCGACTGAACGATCTTCGTTAAAGAAAGAATTAGAAGATTTTAAGAATGAAATAGAAGATGCAAAGTTAAGAAAAGATCAAGCCGAAGCAATTCAAATGGATCAAATAATTGCGTTATTGGAACGCGCAGATGCTACTTCTTCTCCTGAAGAAAAAGAAAAAAAGTATTTGACTAAACGGACTTCGTTAGGAACTCAACCGTTAAAACCACTTCAATCGTTTTACTGCCCGATTACCCGAGAAGTTATGGTGGACCCCGTTGAAACGGCCTCTGGTCACACGTTTGAACGAGCTGCCATCGAGAAATGGTTGGCTGACGGGAGTAACTTCTGTCCATTAACCATGACTCCTTTGGATAAATCATCGACGGCCTAATAAGACGTTAAAGCAATCAATTGAGGAATGGAAGGATTGAAACACCATGATCACAATTGCTTCGATAAAACCTAACTCTCAAAGCCATTAGCGGAAAAGGAGGAAGACGTGATTTGTTGTCTCGACGAGTTGCAAAGTTTATGTGAAGAAAGAGGTGTTCACCGGGAATGGATAGTTTTGGAGAATTACATTCCTACCCTTGTGGAACTACTTGGTGGTAATAGCCGAGAGATAAGGACTCATACACTTGTCTTACTTTACATTTTGGTAAAGGATAGTGATGATTCAAAGGTACTTATCTTTCGACTATGATTAGACCTGTAAACGAACCGAATGTTCATGAACTGCTTGTGAACTTGTTCGGCGGGAAGTTCGTTTATGTTCGTCTATTTAATAAACGAACGAACATGAATACAAGTTTTGTTCATTTATTTGCATTTGTTTATGTTTGTTTATTTATGTTTATTTCAATTTAAATACATAAGTAGTTGTATTTATATAAATATTAAACATAAAAGGAACTTTCTAATTACTTATATAAATATAACTAATGGGTAATTGGGCTTTTTAGTAATAAAAATGGGTTATCGATCGAATTTATCGTAACTAATCACTAATTTATATAAAAAATTACTTTATGTTGGTTTATGTTTAGTCATCTATGTTCATTTGTGTTGTTCATTGTTTGTTAAATTATATTCGTTTAAGCTTGTTTGTTTATGTTCGTTTACGTTCATACGTTCATGAACTGTTCATTTAGGTTTTAAACAAACAAACAAACAAACATAAATGAACACGAACACCCCCATTTTCTTAATAAACGAACATGAACAAAAAAATGTGTTCGATTATATTTCGTGTTCGTGTTCGGTTAAAGTTAAATGAACAAACACAATCATACCTTTGTTTATGTTCGTTTGGTTCATTTACAGGCCTAACTATGATAACTGTTCATTTGGTCAGTACTTCAGTATCTTTTTTATTTATTAAATTTTCTCATATTCAAAGCTTAATGTAGGATAGGATTGCAAAAGTCAATGGTGCGATTGAATCTATAGTGCGGTCTCTTGGGCGTAAAATTTATGAAGGAAAACTGGCGGTTGATTTATTATCAGAATTATCGCAAAATGAGACGTTAAAAAATCACATCGGGATGGTTCAGGGATGCATACTACTTTTAGTGACGATGTCTAATAGCAATGATACTCAAGCTGCCACACGGGCACGTGAACTTTTAGACCAACTTTCTTTTTCTGATCAAAATGTCATCCAGATGGCAAAAGCTAATTATTTCACACATCTGCTGCATCGACTATCTTCAGGTTCTTTCTGTAAATAATAAACTAATATAATTATTTCTGACCTGTTTTGACCCGTACTGAAAATGACCTGTTTTGATGGCAGGATCAGAAGAAGTGAAGATGCATGGTGACTACATTGGCCGAAATGGAATTAACCGATCACTACAAATCGTCTTTATTTGAAAACGGTGCATTTGATTCACTTCTTCACTTAATCTCACACGGAAACACTAGAATGAAAGAAACAGCAGCTAAAGCAATTAGGAGCCTCTCAACCTTACCTAAAAACAGCATACGGATGATAAAAAACGGCTCAGTCAACTCATTAGTCAATCTTCTCTACAATCACACGTCATCACACTGTTTACAGGATGAGCTGGCATCCATAATCATGCACCTTGCCACGTCAACCATGTCATGCAATTACAACGAGTCACCTGTTTCATTATTTGAATCTGATGGAGATATCGATAGCCTTTTTTCTTTTACTGTTTGTTCAAGACCTTTGGTCCAAGAAAGTTTACTTCATTCTTTTTATGCCATGTGTCATTCGCCGTTAGCTACTACTGTCAAAACAACGTTGAGACAGGTAACATCTTCTTTCCAATAACGAAAATAGACAGCGGTTGATTTATAGTAGGATTTCTTACTTTTTGTTACATGATGTTTCAGAAACCGGAAAACACACAATTGTTGGTGGATTTGTGTAAAAAACGAAACCCGAAAGTGAGAGCAAATGCTGTTAAGTTATTCTGTTGTTTAACAGAAGATGGTGACGACAAAGAGATTATAGACCACATGGGTCTGCAATCAATCGAGACGTTAATAAAAATAATAAAATCTCCCGTTGATGAAGAAGAGATTGCTTCTGCAATGGGTGTACTTTCAAACCTGACTCAGTCATCTCAACTCACCGAGTCACTACTAGAAACAGAAGGACTTCACGTTATTTCCTCATGTTTTCGTGACATAATGAAAAACAGGCCCCACAAGAAACAGTTAATGGAGAATACAGTTGGGGCGATCTGTCATTTCACAATCCCGACAAACCAGAGTTCACAGAAGAAAGTAGCTGAGACAGGTGTCATTCCGTTATTAGTCCAGTTGTTAGAGGTAGGAACAAGTTTGACCAAAAGAAAAGCATCCGTCTCTCTTGGTCAACTTTCTAAAAGTTCATTCCAGTTAAGTCACGCAATCCCGAGAAGGGGATTATTCAAGTGCTTCTCGCCTCAATCCGTATCCACGTGCCCCGTTCATCAAGGAAACTGTACAGTTGAAACGTCGTTTTGTTTAGTGGAAGCCGATGCAGTTTCACAGTTAGTGAGACTTTTAGGAGATTCTGATATGAATGTTTCTGAAGCTTCTTTAGATGCGTTGTTGACTTTAATTGAAGCTGAAAGACTGCCATACGGGTCTAAAGTTCTTGCTGAAGCTGACGCCTTACATCCGATTATAAAATTACTAAACTGCCCTTCTTCGAGTTTGCAGGAAAAAGTATTGAATGCGTTGGAGAGAATATTCCGTTTGTTGGATTTGAAGCAAAAATATGGAAATTTGGCTCAGATGCCTTTAGTTGACTTGACCCAACGGGGAAACAACGTAACAAAATCTTTAGCAGCCCGGATTCTTGGTCAGTTAAATGTGCTTCATGATCAATCGTCTTATTTTTAGGAGCTTTTAAAGTTGAAATCGATGATTGATAGAACGATAGGTAATTTTTGTTATGGTTTGTAATTTGTATCCCCATCAGTTGGTGGATAGATAATCTGCTGATCTATTCTTTTTGTAACTTATTTTGTGCACAGGGGTAGAGGTAAGGCTGTCTACATCTTACCCTCCTCACACCCTACCTTAGCTTTGCTATTGGTGGGATTTACTGAGTATGATGATGATGATTTTGTGCACAACTTTTGTATATGACTATATGAATAATGACAATACATATATACACAGTTTAAATTTAAGTTTTGGTGTAACATCCAAAGTTTTCTCTTCCTTTTTGAAGTTTCATAAGAATTGAAACCGAATTGGTTGCGATGAAGCTTGAGTCAAGCAACCAACATCGTGACAATACTCATAAGGATCCCATGTAGTGGATTTCTCAGGTTCGAGTTTGGTTTCCACTGGTTTTTCTGGTATAATATCTTGAAGACTAGCGCAAGCTGCGGTTTAACTGATTGCATTGGTTTAGCAGGGTATTGGTGGTGTCCTGTGACCCAAAAAAAAAAAACCTTGAGGGAACACGTGTTAAAGGTCTAAGGGTTGGTTGAATCCTTACCGATAAAGCCTGGCTTAACACTTTGTATATATCTTCATTAAGCTTCTTTATGTGGTGTTATTATGTATTAGAAAGAAGATAATTGCTAGTTAATTTGCATTCCCTCCAATCAACTACTAATACCCACTCACAACAACTAACATTCAATCTATTAGTTGAGTTGTTTATACAATGTTACACAACAGGCCCCTCATGAGTTGCATAACATGAGTAGGCTCCTATGACCTTAAAGCAACTACATAAATGTAGTCATGAAATCCAGTAAGTTGTTTATTACAGATCTGTCAGTCCTGATGCAGTGGTTTGAACTATCCATGGAACTACATTGTAGTTACCAAATTTTGATTTTGCGAACAAATCCTGCGATATTGTCTTAGGAAATGTTGCAAGTCAATTAGGCATGTGTAATGGGTTGGCGTCCCACTACACATCACCATGCCACCTCACCATTAGGGGCGTTAACTCATTACGCTCCGTAAATGAGGGGCGCCAATGGAGGGTTTCGCCAACCCAATATCTGGCGCCAAGCCCTTGAGAGATGGGGTCCACCCCTTTTGACTGATCATGTCCTTTTTTTATATTCGTTTTGTTTTATATTTAGTTAAACCACTATACATACACATAGTTTTTGTTTATTTAGCAGTGTTGTAAAAATCGGGACTAGTTGACGATTAATCGCTAGTTAGCTTGTTACTGATTATTTTTTTGTTAATCGGTTCATTAATCGGCCGGCCAAGAATCGGTGATTCCGGCCAAACCCTGTAAATTCTGGTCAAAACCTCTAAATTTCGACGAGTTTTCAATCAAAACATGTAGATTCCTACGATTAATCTTGTATACTTAAAAAAATGGGTCAAGGAAGGGTTAAAACATGTCTACTTAAAATATTTACCTATAAAAATGTGTGTGTATATATATAAAATTGAAAATTACACATAAAAATCTCAACCCGATTAATCCTGATTAATATCGTTAGTAGTACACGACCAGCCAACTAGCGCCTAGCGAGTTTTACAACCATGATATTTAGCTATTGCTTAAATGCCTACGTGGCAGTGACATGCCGATGATGTAGCAGTGATTTAGTTATTCCATTACACATAGCGTTATATGCAACATTTTTGAGTCTCCGAGAAAGTTGAAGTAAGTTTATATTAACAGCCCATAATACACATCAATAGGTAGTTATAATTAATATTAATAAAAAGATATGAACAGATTAATATTAATAATTATTCAACATAAAACAAAACCACTGATCAGTTAACAGCAGCAGGTGATGAAGTAGAAACTTTCTTGATCTCATCATCAATGGCTTTCTCCAGCCACATCTCAGCATCTTCCATCATTTCTGGACTGAGTCTAACCATGAGTATGCAAAACTCGGTTTCGTTCAAGAACCCGTCGCCATCAAGGTCTCCTTCCATAACCATATCTTCAGAGTCTTCCTTGCTCATGCCTTGCATTCCAAGAAATCTTGAATTCTTTCTCAAACTTTCCGGGGTGATCAGGCCGAGCTTCTCGTCCGCCAGCAGGCGGAAACCGCCGCAGAGCTCCTCCATGAAGGTGGTTAGTTGTAGCTTCTCAGCCATCACAGGAAGCAAGTCTTGGTAGCCTTTGTTTTCCATTGGTGTGGTTAGTGGTTGGGGTTGGAAGAAATGTTAATGGACTTTGTGTATTTATAGGAATGGAAAGTTTATGAAGTATGGATGTCAAGACAACTTGTCAATTGGGTTGGGACTTGGAAATTGAAGGTATAGTTTTTACTGTAACTTATGTTAAATAATAATAATAATAATAATAAATAATAATAATAATAATAATAATAATAATAATGTTTGTGGTTTAAGATAACGGCTCGTCACGTTATTGTTGTGTAAACAATGAATTTTAACTAATTGACTATTTAATTGTTACTTTACGTTAGATAAAAAAAGAGAAAAAAACGTGTGTGTTTAAATGTGATTGATGGACCCCACTTACCCAATGTGTGTGTGTGTGGGGGGGGGGGGGGGGTTGGCGGTGAGGTGGCAGGTGCGACACCCTACAAAATCCGGCCTAAGTTAAATTTTTAGTATCAAATTAGGATGGCGTTAGATTTAAAATACCCGTTTTGAAACATATTTTTATAAAATTAAATAATATAATATGTGTGACAATATGATTATATGGTAAAAGAGAGTTTGAATAAATATTTTTAAACTTTTAAGAACTACTTTTCAAAGTGTTAAGAGTATTTGTAAGGGTGAAATAGATAAGTAATTTATTCACAATAGGGCTTGGAGCTAGTGGTGTTGAGTGTATTAAACGTGTTTGGTGTTCCATAAAAAAGAGAGTTTTCATTATACGGTGAATATTGCAGATTTGTGGATAGGTTTAGTGAGTGTGTAAGTTAGTCGTTAAAGAAATATATGTTTTACTCTATTGTTTGATAATCAATTAGTTTGATTATTATGAAATTGATTATTTGATTTTAAATTATATAATGTGTAGGATAGTGTTGAAATTAGTTAAAATTGATTTATCTGTATAAAAGTGAAACAAGGCTGATTTGAGATATAACGTTTAATCCGACAAGTTCAACTGACCTATACAACCCAACTGGTTGGGTTTGTCGTTTCCAAAACCGTAGTTAACCTTTCGACACAAAATCTTGGTCAAACCTAACCAATCAAGACTCTGAGGTGTGGTGCCGAAACACTACAAAAATTCGATAGATATATGCTTTCAAAGCACACATCCAATCACCCTATAAAATTATTGTTTGATAAGCTTTTTATAACTAAACCTTTATTTTCACTTTCTGACTCATAAAACTATTTTAAGTAAAAAATTTAAATAATTTGTGACTTGTAATTTTCTTTCGCTTTTGGTTATTAATTATTAGTAGGAAAAAGATCAAAAGAATTTGGTTGTAGGAAGCTTCATGGGAAGGTAAGGTTCTTTATATCTTTTAGAAACAGTCACCAAACTTATCAACTTTCATTGATTGTCCTCTTCTTTCTTCTTCTTCCAAGAACCTTCCTCTATTTTCCATTATTCCACGAAAACAAAAAATATTATTACAAGTGAAATTTCGTGATTAAAAAAAAAACAGCAAAAATACGGCTTTTGTTACAAAGCCATTCCTTTGCAAGAAGTGATAAGGGTTTCCATCCAATAGCACTAGCAAATTTCACTTATTAATGATAAGGGTTCAAATCATGTGATATAAGTGGTGTAACTATAAAATGAGAAAATTGCACAAATTGTCTTTTATGTTTCTTTAAAATTGCAGGTTTCAGTCTTAATGTTTAAAACTTGCTGAAAACAGCCTTAACGTTTATTTTTGGATGAACAATGAGTATGCACAGATTTGTGCAGTGACTCTTGATGAACAGAGGGTGGGAAAACAATACACAAGCTCAATTTAACAAATGGAACTCATCAAACTTGCAGGTTTCATTGCAAATGATGAAGAAGAATGGGGGTAGGCATTTTAATTGAAGGTGATGAAGAGAATTAAAATGGATAAATGATTGAACAGAGGGTGGTCCTGTAGGTTTTTTGGGGTTTATAAGAAGTAAAATTAAAATGACAAATATACCCTCACATGTTAGGCATGTGAGAGAATTTAATTGAGATAATTAACTTGGTTAGTGGTAAAGGATTGAACATGCAACAAAAATAAACGTAAAAGCTGTTTTTAGCAAGTTTTAAACATTAAGGCTGAAACCTGCAAGTTTGAAGAAACATAAAAGACGTTTTGTGTAATTTACTCCTATAAAATAACTAAATTAGGTAGCATGTGTCAGAGCATTCACAGTCAACTTTTTTACTTCACTTTTATAATTACACAAAAAAACTTTATATTTTTTCTCTCATTTCCAATATAATAATATACATTTATACTTTATTATTCCATTTTCTCTTTTTACTCCGAACCACTTTCAAAAAATATTTAAAATTATAGAGGTGAACAATATCTACTTCAAATTAACTAATAAACAATAGTTTTTCTGTTTTTTTTTTCTCTCTTATACTTTCAACAATTTACAACCTATCTTACAAATATAAAAGTTACACTATATGAGGATCTATGAGGAATGCTCTCATCCCAAAAATAATAAAGAAAGATGTTATTCTAGTAGTATGAAGTAATTTTTAGTATTATCAACAGAAAAATAAACGAGTGTCGGTTAATAAAGAAATTCTAAAGTTAAATTATATATATGTATATGGCTTCATAAAATGTAAAATACTAACAATATATGGTATATCATCATTATTGTTAGAGTAAAGTGTAACTTGTCTTTCTAAAGTTTGGTTCGGATTGTCCTCTGACTTTCTCTCTCACAGTTTCTGCCCTCTGACTCCTCATCTTACCTAATGTCTCAACGGTGAGCCATTGGGTGTAGCTCAGTGGCCACCGGCACCTGCTTAAACCGACTCGGGGTCTTCACTGACGCAGGTTCGAATCCTGGCAACCCCAGGCTCTTCGCTCCCCTCGAGTTGGCAGGGTATTCACCGCCAGGCAGCGTTGCCGGGTCACTAGCTTGAGAAGAGGGATCCCTTCTACGGTCAGAGGTACCGTGCATCTTCCCTTTTTTTAATGTCACAGTAAGTCAACAGTTAGTTTGACTGTTAAATTAGGGGTACATTTGTAATTTTACCATAAAACTTATTCACCAAACCTTATGCCTTCCATATCGTATCCCTATAACCCTCACCCTCAACTAAGCATATTGTAACAATAGTACAAACACACATACTGTGATCGTGGACCACACACACCACCTTAATGAAACACATGTAACACACAATCACACGTATGTAACATATACATTGAAATGGATAACCCAACGTACATCCGAAATTCTAAATGCATATTTACACACATTTTGTCATATTAAAATTCGTTAAGTACGTACCTAATCATAAACACCTATTCCATTTCTTGAAACTTATACTTAATACCACGTCTACACCAACTTTTCGTTTGTAACAACGTATATTCACCCAGTGGCGGATCTAGAAAGAAAAAACTAAAGGGGCAACGGAATCGAAAAAACGTTAGATTTTTCCAAAATTTACACTAATTTTACACTACCGCCGGAGCGCCAAAGGGCAACGGGGTTATCCCTTGTTCTATGCTAGGTCCGCCCACCGTGCTCTTTGAATTGCAATTCAATCCCATGTTTGAACGAATCAATCTTCAAATATATTTAGTATGAAGCGGTCTATAGTTTTTTAAAACATTTACAATTGCTCTTTGAATTGCAATTTAATCCCATGTTTGAATCAATCAATCAAAATTTTAGTATAAAACGGTCTATAGTTTTTTTAAACATTTAGATATTAAAAAGAAATCATATATATTTGTGAGACTATTATTTCTTCAATAATGCTTAGTTTTGATCCCCACCATGGTTAATGATAAGATATGATTGTGATTAGAGAGAACTCATTGTGAATGGTAATCTTTACCAACTTACATAAACAATAATGAAAAGAATCACGATTGAAAAATAGCTAAATTTAAAAAACACAACGTATCTTCTTATTCATGTGATGACAAGTGTTACTCTTAAGTGGTTAACTTGTTACTTTTACAACCTACAACTATTTTTTCACAAAAAGATGTTGTTTTATAAACTAAGTAATAGAAAGAATAATATATGTATACCCTCTAGAATCCAAAGGTTTCGAGGTAGTAATCTATCAATATCTATATCTTTATATATAGTATGTAATAAATGAATTTTATGGATTATTCATACTACGCGACAAGAATTTGATTGGTATCGCTTCATATCGTTATGTTATAGTACCGATGCTTGTTATAGCAACCGAAAAAGGAAAAACAATAAAATCGTGATATGACCAAAAGAATATCAACATGTGATCTACATTGATTGAAAACAATTGTTTGGTAGTATCGGTTTAGTTTGTCAGGGTATCACCACAATACGGGCATGCACTCATATATCATATATAAAAAACAGAATGTATACTCTATTTTGAATGCAACTCTACTCTCAACAAAATTTGCAACGAAACGTCTTAAAAAATTAAGCAAAATAATGAATTTAGTTTTTTTTTTTAAGTTAACAAACACGAGTTATTAGAGAAAAATTATATAGCATAAATAAAAAAAGAAGTTTCCACATGACAACTTCTTAATAGGCCAAGCAGTAGGCTTGGTTTTTTAACACAATGATAATGATAATGTTAAATTACAATTTTCCATTTCTTTCTTCACTTAACTAATATATTAAATCATAACTTTTTTGTTTCTATTATATTTATGTAACTAGCTTAGAATCCTGTGTTTTACACGGGTTGTATAAATTTAATTTAATATAATAAGCAATATAGTTATATCTTTAAAATATATCGTGTATTGCATGAGTTAAATAATATGATGTAATCGATTAACACATATAGTCGTCAAGATATGTATTTAAATGATGAATTCGATGTACTATTTACTTATTAAAGTTTTAATTTGTTTCATTTTATTTATTATTAGGTTAGAAACATGTGTATTAACCAATGAAATATTAGATGATTATCAACAAACCGAAAAAAATAAATAAATAATAGAAATATGTGAAGTTTGTGATTTAATATTATTTTCTTATTTCTATATCCTATTAAATATTAAATAATAATAATACTATTATTAAAAAAAGAAATTAACTAAATCTTATTTAAATTAGAATAAAAATTTATATATTTGTGTTGTTCTATAAAGATAGAAAAAAACTTATTATTATTAATTCAAAGTTAAAAAAAAATTATCCTTATCTAACTTATATTTAGTTAAACTATTGTATAATATGAAAAAAATTAAAAAAATTAAGATAAGGGGGCATAAGAGATTGACACGTATCAAATTTTTTTTTCATTTGTTATTATAGAAAGATATTCATTTTCTCAGCTATTTCTTGTACTTTCGCTTATTAATAATTATATAATATTTCATTTTTCAATCACATATAAGACTTGTTTCTAACAAAGTGTTAATATATATATATATATATATATATATATATTAAGGTTAGTAGAAAAGTGGTGAATGTGTGTCTAATTCCTACGTTTGTTAGTGATTAAGAGGATTTCTAAACCCATCCCATTAGATGTGTATGAAAGATACCATAGATGCCCCCATTGAACAATGACTATTTGCATAACTGAATTCAATGTTATGCTTTCTATTCAAACAACTTAAAATACTCGCACTATTTTTCTTGTTCCAAAGCCGACGCTCGTCTTGACTTTGAACCAACTTTTTAATTACTTAATTTGGATTTACAAATTATAATTATGTTACGTTTAGAGAAATTGGAATCAATTAAAAGAATAGGTGTTTGAAAATATTGGATTTGGAATTAAGATTTGTTAAAGTATACTTTGTCAAAGGAGTTTGTTTTCGAAACAATCATTTGATTAGTGTGTTGATTTGTCAAGGAGGTTGGAATATAGTGGTGACGGGTGCGGTCACGACGACAACATGGGCGCCTATTGTAGAGGTGGTGGCATTGATGAGAGAGCGATTGCATTTCAATTGCAGTTTCAGTTATCCCCCAACCAAACGTGCAATCATTTAAATTCATGTTCAATTTCAACCAATTTTGTGAACTAAACAAGTTACAAAATGAAATTCAAATTCCAGTTCCACTAAATTTCAACGAAACAAACACCCCTCTAAATTTCTAAAAAATATTTGAGATATAAAAATAAAATAAAAAGTTTAAAGATATATAAAGGATACATGTTGACATTTTAAGATTATAAAATTATAACACCAATATTTGACGAAACTTTACCCATCCATCAAAGACCGGAAACTTGTACTAACAGTGTTTATTATCTATGTGATGTGAAAGAAAATAGGTCTAGGATAACACGTAACGATACAATAAGACATGATAACCTGAGATGCTAGACAAAATAATATGTCGTGTTATTTTCTTCAAACATGAACACGACTTGTTTAGAAACAAGTCAGTGCAAAACGACATGTTAACAAACCTCTTTAAAGACACGATAAATATCACATATATAGGAATCTGTTTAGTAAAACAAAAATTGCCAAAAGTTCATAAAAGTCTTAACTAATACATAATTTCATAACATAATAATTCTTAGAAAATCTAAAATACAAATCATAAAAGTGATGTCTTAACATCCATTATAAATATAAACATGTAACACCCTAAAATATTTAATAATATATATATATATATATATATGTGTGTGTGTGTATGATTATATAATTGATTATAATCTTATGAATAAAAACTAGGAATACTTATCCTAGATAATGATATGTTGCTAAATGTTGAGGTCATGAATAGTAAACCTTATTATAGCAAAAGCAAAACATGAGGGACTAAAATAGGCAATTTAGAAAGTCATTTTAATAATAAAAAAGAAATTAAAACACAACACATGCTGATATGTGTATGTGTGTGTCGATCAAGAGCAGGAGAAAAGGGGCCAAACCCTTCAATGATCTTAAATCACCAAATCGAAAGGGAAATTGGGTCTCTAACTTTTGCATGAACTTAAATTATTGATCACCAACACTAGGGGATCATAAGGCATGTCAAAATTTGATATTTGGTGATTGTTATAAAAATTGATGAGGTTCATAGATTTCTACTCTTACATGAATTGTGAAAATTAGTGTAAATTACATGATGTAAGTGAGCTTCGGAACAAATCCTAGGTGGAAATTTATGAAAACAATTGCTAATTCTAAGTGTTTGAAAGAGATGCAATGTGTATGTAAGTGGGTTTTGGTGAATGTGTAGAACACATAAAGTATATTAGGAAAAATGATGTATTTGAAGTTTGATGCATTGAGTTTTTATGTGCAACTGAATATATCAATCGTTTTGATATTATGAGATGTGTATACATGGTTATGTTGGTTAAGAAGCTTAACAAACATAGTATAAAAATCTTGCACATAAGAGGTATGATAAAATGCTTAAATGAATGTTTAAATGATGTTATGTGTGTGACCAAAGCGAATGAGAACATGTGATCATATGATTAGCATATTGCTAAGTTTGGTTATACATTTTAGGCAACACAGGTGAAGCGTCGGCTAGTCAAGCTGGGACGAACGCTCGGTTGAAGGATAAACTTTAAGGTACGTGGCTTTATACTTCGTAGAATTTTCTTGGTTGTTTTGTATAAACATATGTTGATTATTGAATGCAATACTTGTGAAATATGGTTTATTCATATGCGATGGATTTCGCACGAATGAACCAGGTGATGAGTAAATCCATAAATGAGAAGTTTGGATGTCAAAATGATGGATTTCACGAAAACATCCAAACGGGTCAAAATGATGAAATAAGTAAAGGTTTGGTTGAATAAAAGCGATGGATTTTGCTAATGTAACCAAACGAGTCAAAATGATGAAGTAAATAAAGGTTTGGTTGAATAAAAACGATGGATTTCACTAAGGTAGCCAAACGGGTCAAAATGTTATCTTGACGCATACCATAATGGATGCGTGAATGATTATTTTGGTTTAAAACCGGTAAAAGGGTAAAACCGGAAAATAAGCGTAAACCAAGTAACGGGAACGCGGATTATAAGTTCAAGGACTCGGGAAGTCATAATCGACAAATAGCGAATTCGTGAAAAGAATTCAGAATAAGTAAGTTCAACGATCATAAAGCTGAACAAAGTGATTATGTGTGATTGCATATCGAATAACGAATACGGAAAACACAAGGAAATTAACCTGGATAGCGAGGAACAATCATAAAAATGATGTTCTTGCGAGAAAAACGTGAAACTATAAGCTTGCTAGCTTACTTTTTTAAACGGGTCAATTATTCGGCTATTTAAAAGAGAACTCATAACGTAAAACAATAAAAATTCATGAATCTAAATTGTGGGTCTATGAGCTAAGAATGTGGAAAAATGTTTTACGATCATTTAGAAACAAATTTCAAGTGAAACGGATAATTAACGAAAAAGATACGCAAGTTTCAGTAAAAAAAAGAAGAAGAGAGAAAGCTGTAGACCTAACTGTAGCCTACAGATGAACCGTAAGCTACGATTAAGCTTTTCTGCCCAGATCAGAATTGATGAACTGTAGCCTACGGATGAACTGTAAGCTACGATTGGGCTTTTCTGCCCAGATCAGAATTGATGAACTGTAAGCGTAGCTTAAAGCTCAGCTCGTACTGTAAAAAAAATTATTTTTGTTCTTTTGAGTTATTAGTGATATTAAATTACATTTTAGCATTATGAATTTAATATTTAACATTGTTAAATGTTATTTATGTCATCATTATGGTATAAAGGGACGCGATCAAGTTTTACAAGAACCGAACACAAATGTTGAAGATGCTTCCGCTTTTGTTTAGTTGTTTTACTCAAACTTAACAAAGTAGTTGATGTTATCTTGCAGATGTTCTTCTTCTATCACTAGTGATTTTTTTATTAACTAGAAGTTTATGGAAGCATCTTGCATTAATCATATAAATACAAGAATTTTTGCAAATTCTTAATAGTTCTAAGAATGGGTCTTACAAAACATGTCACTAACAGGTTAACATGTCTTTAACCTGTTTAGACACGAATATTATTGCGTCCTAAACGTGTTGACATGTTTAAGACACGAAACCTGTTAAGTCTAAACACAAAATCTGTTAAAAACGTGTCGCATTATGTCGTATTAATAGGTCCTTGTCTAGCCTTAAAGAAAAATGAAAACCTTTAAGAATATCTAAGAGGATGTGTTTTAGACTTTGCACAGCCCAAAGAAAACATTTACCACTAGTATAATATGCCTACAACATGCAAGCATACAAATCGACGCTTTGTATGATAGAACTTCATTATTACAAAGAAGGGGAACAAACATGAGATTGTTTAACGATCACATACAATATTACATCAAATTTGTATTGGATTAAAAGTGGATCAATAACAATAGAAAAGTTACTACGACAAAAAAAAAACTAGAAACAAAGGGGAAACATGAAATATCAACTTTTTTATTTCATGGAGAACCGCTATACATTGATTGCCAATCCTCGTTGTGGTTAGTAAAGTAGTGATTGATATCATGTTTGGTACATTTTCTTAGGCTGTGGGGTATGGGGTGGGGTTTGGACGTGGGTTGGGGGGAAACGCTCATGTGACCATCCCGGGTGGGTTTGGGTTTGGGTGTGGCCCTTTGGTGGGGGTTTCAGACTGGGCATTGGGCAGGGCTACCCACCTAAGCTAGCGGATGGACATTGGGTGTACCCTACCCTATATTATCCATTAATTAAAAAAAAATAAAAAAAATAAAAGGAATTTGGTCAAGCCACCCCTAAACCCAAGCCCCACCATACCCCCAATTTTTTGGGTCTTGCCATGGAGCCTACCCAGCCCACGTGTCAACCCATGCCCCAAACCCCGCCCCACCATACCCCACAAGTCTTATGTCAATTGTTTGGTGAATCAAAAGGTCTCCAGGCCATCTGTTGTTTGTAAGACCATGCGTAGTCGTTCGGGTGAATAATGTCTCACCCTTGGGCGTTGTCCGCCACGTGTCGTCCTAGTCAGCAAATGGGTGTTTTTCTTAAATGGATGTAGTAGGGATGTGGGTATATTATGTTAATAGGGAAAGGTTCATTTGAGAAGAAAAAGAAGAAAATGGCATAATGGTAATACATTAATTAGTTTATAACTCCTCTCATTTATTATTATGTTTGACTAATTAATTAGCCATAAAGACTATCATCCTCCACACTAATTTTTTTTTTCCTATACACCTCAAAAGTTATCCTACACGTTTCGAAATTTATCTTACACAACTTGTAATTTATCCTACACACCTCGTATTTATCCTACACTATAAATAAATTTTTATTTTTATTTTTTGAGAAAAATATATATTTTAAAAATAAGTTACAAATTTAATATAGTTAGTTATTAAAGATGAAACTACCAATTAACTATGTATGTAAGTTTACCAATATACCCTTATTGTTACATTAAGTACAAATATTAAATGAAGTCTAATGAAGCATTTCTATTGGTTGAAATTTCTTCTTTTTTCTTCTTACAAAGAATTTCTTCTCATTTGAACCCTCCACTATATTAATAGGGGTGTAAAGAATTATATAAATAAAAAAACCATGAAAAAAAATTGATTGGACAAAGAATAGGAAGATGAAGGGTGAGTGGACAAACAAATGGGGGCAAGGGCGTGGAAAATCCAACGCCAAACACAAATTTTTCAAAACTAACGCCCACGGGGGCCGAAGGGGGCGTGTTTTGGGCGTTTTTGACGTAAAAACGCCTCAATTTGATAGACTATGCATGGTCTAATAAAGATTGCATTACGCTAGAAGGGTGTACTATGGAATGTCCCGACACTAATGGATGTTCCACTTTAGTGATGTGCTAACAATTACATTTAGTCATGAAAAACATGGCCATGCCAAAGGTCAAGTACTAACAACGTAAGTCCGCAGGCTCGACATTTACACCATAAATGCTAGAAAAGCGTCGTCACAAACATAATCTTCTATATCTAATATATAAGTAATAGTTGCGTTACTTCTCAAAATTCTGTAAGTCTAAGATTCTTTTTACCGCTTCTGTTGTTCACCCCTCCGTATGATATTTCTTAATTTTAAAAAGTTTGATTGATAAAAGCAGTAATAAAACATAACATATAAGATAATTACATAAAGTGTTTATTTGTATGTAATTTCAACAATTACATATGTTTCTAACCTAGTATGTATAAATATAGATACTCATCTTCACCGTAAGAAAATGGTTAGATTGTCTCAGGGGCTGTTTGGCAACTTCTGAATGGTTAAGTGCTGAACCAGTAAGAGATCTGAACCATTAAGTGCTGAACCATTAAGAAGTCTGAACCATTAAGAGCCATATAATACTTAACCGTTCAGAGGCAAATGTCTGACCAATTCAGATTTGAGGTTTTAACCATTCAGACTATGTATAATACTTAACCATTTAGACGTCTGCTTATGAAACAAACCGTCTAAACCAGTAAGATGTTTGAACCATTAAGTGGCTACGAAGAGTCCTTCACTCTACTTTTACTTATCTACTACCAACAAATACTTATCATAACGTCAGACCTTACTTATCATAATGCCAGGCCTAGATTTTAGACTCGTAGAGAGAAATTCAATCGCTTTATGACTAAACTAATGGTGTTATGTTATGCGGAAGTTACCACTGCGTGTACATCTGTAGATATCAATCCGGAACCTTGGTGTGGAGTGTGAACCTTCTATCATTGTGAAAGTGTTTTGTAAAATTGTATATAAAAATGATTTTGTAAAGCTTGATAGAGGGTTTTAATGGCGTTTATTAATTTAAAATAATAAAATGGTTGTTGTGGAAGAAGACAAGTGAATCTATTTACACCCATAAGATTACTTGTTTCACCCTAAACGTAGTATTAGTAAATTTTGTTTTACTATTATTCATCTAAAATGCAATTTTTTATTAACTTTTAGTATATAAACTTTCTTATGATTTTGAATAAACGATTGTAATATATTTATCTTTATATACGTTTTGGTATAATATTTATTGAAACCCGAGTCTTATCAATATAATATATTTTCAGTTTAAAAAGATAAGCAAAAACTAATTAAACTTCATACAATTACATTACATTTGTGATAAAATTTATATATACACATAGATGAAAACAAACTTATCACAACAGTATATTCAAAAGGTGGTGTATATAATAGGAACCAAGACCACCTCAATGTTACATAGATTTCAAAATTGACCAGTTTAGTCCTGAACTTTACTCTTATGTATTACTTGCTGAAAATGCAAGTAAATTTAGGATTTAAATGGTTTTAGTGTTTAGTAAACTACTAAAGTTAGTTAGATGTCATTGTTTGGAATTTTATTTAATAATAATTTTTTTTTAAATTGTATAAATAGCTAATTACACTAAAGCCTCTCGCTATGGAACGATGATATGATGTAGCGTCTAATTTCGGACGACAACATTAGAAGTGTTGTTTGCTTGTTTCATTTAGGAGCATGTCTGGCTTTTCAAACTTTAGCGAATGGAGAAAGGGAGTGACCTGGCCCCTCCACACACACACACACATAGATACATTGTTTTAAAAGTGATTGAAAATGGAACTAGAATTAAAATGGCCGGGTGTGTTTGATGGATGGGCGGAAATGCGATATGCAACTAATCCGGCGCGTTTGAGAGTGAATGAGATAGAGGAAAGGTGCGCCCCCTTCTTCCGACACCTTATACTTTATAAGTGAGATATTAATAGTTGCGTTGTTAATGTTTTCTATTATTATTATTATATATTTTTATTTGTGTATTTTATCAATTTATACAAGGAGTTGCAAACCGAAAGTACAACTAGATATGTAGATAAACAGATCTCAACTTAAACTACCATTACGGAATTCATGATTTACCATCCATTTTCAAGACTTATTAGAAAACAAAGATATGATATATAACTAACTACCAATCCAGTTTCACAATCTTGTACAGTACTTTACAAGCACTGTTTTGAACTCCTTGTATTTTTGTGCTTCCTCGTACACTTCTCGTATCTCCACCCTAACACCTTCCCACAATCCGAGCAATGAACATCGGCCACCAAGTGCACACCAGTGATCATCTGGCGGTCCTTTTTAGGACCCGCCACGACGTTCACGACATGCGAAAACAAGAATGCTCTTTTTTGAGCTCCGTATCCGGCCTACAAACAAAAACAAATGTATATAAAAAAGGACAACAAAGGTTCATGATAATGTATGTTAGTTAGTGTTTACCACAAAGTATTTGCTGACAATATCGTCGTGACGCGCAATAGGTTTCTGGCAGTTGTAGCAACCGTAAAACCTTGATCACAGCGGCCATTAGGAAGTATGGAGATGATCAAAGGGTTTGATGAAATGGATAATATGCTCCAGAACGATATATATGGAAGTGAAACAGTTTTCCACATTTTGTGCTTTTAAAAAGGGTAAAATAGAAAACATGTACATAAATGTGGAATTTGAAACGAAATCAAGTATTAGAGATTTGAATATTGTACCCTTTTTGATAATATTATTATCAGTGGCGGAGCTTGACTAAAAGTTTCGCGGGGGCGTAAAGTAGTGGGACCTAAATTTTTTTTCCTATCGTTATGTTTCCGGTCGGGTCGGATCGGCTATCAATTCGGGTCAGGTCAAATAGCAATAGTTCCAAATAAACTAAAAAAATTCATTCATTCAAAGGACCCGGTCTCACACATAAAAACTTGCGATTAAGTTTATTGTGTGGTGGGTAATCTAGGGTTAAACAAATGTTAAAATATATTTACCAAACTACTCATTACTTATATACAAAGTGGTAACAAACTTTACTCTAATTTATATATTGTATGAATATTTAGGATATACAAAGTGGTAACAAACTTTACTTTAATTTATATATTGTATAAATATTTAAGGAAAATAATTTGGGGGAGGCGATACTATATAAGTTTTAAAATTTTCGGACGAAAAATCGAAACCTATACCATTCTAACCGAAATATTGGGGTGGGCGGGTGCACTCCCAGGCACCAACTATCCTTCGCCCCTAATTATTAGGGTGAATGATGTGAGGATTATGGATTAGTTCATTAATTGTCACATAGAACCATTAATGAATTGTTATATTACCTTTTTGCCTCATCTTTCATGGTTTTTATATGGATTGAACCATTGCAACCATGAGCCTCCATTCCTTTTTTAATATTTTCTTTTCCTTTTCACAAAAATAAATTAAAATAACATGGTGACCATAAGTAGTTTGGGTCATAATCACACCCTTAGAATAGTGATTTTGGATGATGGATTAAAAATGTGTTACATGACGCTGATGTGGAGAATCATAGTGACCATAAGGTTAATAACTAAACCTATAACCTTTAAATTAACATATGTTAAAAACAAGGGAGAACTAGTAAAATATTTCTGACTTGATAGAGCATACTCAAACTAACATATTGATGATTTATGTTTAATTTTGTCATGTTTTAGATGATTTGTGTTTTTATAATTAGTTTACGGGTAGGATTATTTTAGAATCATAAATTTTGCAGACAGAACTTTTTACAACCATTTATTATTTTTATTTTATATTTACTTTATTATAATGAAGGACATAAAAGTAAATTTATATATCATTGAATTATAACATTTTTTATATATACCGATTTCTCAGTTTTAATAGCTGCTCTTTGACTCAATTCCTTATTATTTTAGATTTACGTAAATCGTAAAGCGTGTATTTTATTTATGTTTTAGGTCGTAAAGCGTGTATTTTATTTATGTTTTAGGTATTTCAGTTTGAGTTTTAAAATTTATGTAAAAAAATCATGTATCATGTCTTGATTTAAACACATTTATTTATTTATATATATATATATAACAAATTAGGACAACTAGTAGCTTTTTTCCCCTCTTTTTGTTTTTATGGTATTTTAACATTATTATTTTAATGATGTCATTGGAAACGATATTAATATCCGTTTCGATCGATATTTGCTTTTATTGTTTACGATAAGTAGAACCGATAAGGAACAAATTAAAGTCACGCCGCATAGCACGGATTTTTGTCTATTATGGTTATTGACTTGTGTTTTTTTATTGATATCATTGGAAATGATATTGATATTCGATTTTATTGATCTTTCTTATGGTTTCTGATGAGCAGAGCCGATAATCACCAAAATCATGTCGCATAGCATAGGACAGAACTATCAAACTCTCGCTGCGTAGCACGGTGGAAAAAAAAAACTATTTTATTTTTTAACAAGTATTATTATTGGGATCCAAATCAATATTCGTTTTTATTGATCTTCGCTTTTATGATGAGTTGAGCCAATAACAACCAAAGTCATTCCACGTATCACACAGAAAAAATGATCAAACTCCCGCCGCATAGTGCGAAGGAAAAGCTAGTTTGTTATTGTTAACCGTTAGTTGTTAAATTTATGTCCATGTGTGTAAATGTGTAATTTAGATTAATACACATGAATACATATATGTAATTAAAAAAATAGCGTTTGTGAGTTTCACATACGTATGGAGAGTTATACTTAGGTCGCTTAATTTTGCGTGAACTGCGAGAACAAATAAAAATAACAATCAAAATCAATTATTTTATTACAAACTTCATCATAATTAACATTAAAAAAGAAATTTACTTTTTAAATAATTCATCTCTCATTTCAAAATCACTCTTAATAATTTTGTATACATATGTAAATACAACGAATTTACACATGTTTAAATGATAAACTTACACATGTGTAAATTTTATTTTTTATGAATACATGTAAATTTAATTTATAATATTGTATTCGAATAATAATAATAATAATAATAATAATAATAATAATAATAATAATAATAATAATAATAAGTGCAATTTGTTTTTACTTTGAATTGTTTTTGACAAAGCTTTTGCGGTTTTTTTATTCGTTGTAACAATTTTCACAATATTTAGAGTTCTAATTTAAATCCTCCCCTACATAAATATGTGTATTTTAACACAATTTAATAAAATGAATATATGTAAGGTCTCACCGTTCATGTTTTGGTTATTTACATATATGTAATTCATTAAGTTTTAACACTAAATTCTTAAAATTTATGTTCATTCATCAAGTTTTAATTGTTGATTGTTAAAATTATGTCCATATCTATTCTAATATAATCTAATATTAATAAAAGAGTAATTTTAGTGTCACATGGCATTATCTTATAATAAAGTATTTCATCAAAATGTTATGTGATAATTTATAATGCTACCTCAATCATATATTAAATAATAAGTAAATTAATATAAACACTATTAAATGATTGAATTAAATATATATTAGAAATAATCTTATATTCATGATTATATCTCTTCAATATTTTTAATACTTAATAATTAATATTAGTTATCTACTTACCTATACTTTAGTATAATATCTATACTTTAGTAAATAAAAACAAATTTATCAAAAGAAGATGAGATAACCAAAAATTGATATTCTCATCACTATTTGATGTAAAAAAAAATTTAAAACCTGATCATGTTTATATTTGTTATTGTCGTTTTCAAAAATTTTAAACATATGTATAAACAATATATATATATGTGTGTGTGTGTGTGTTTAATATATAAAATCTTAGATCATGAACTAATTCCATTCCATCTTTACTTTTATAATACTTTTTAAAATAAGAAAATATTAATTTGAAATGAAATATACTAATTATTTTGTATTCAAAAACAAAATCCTTACTTCGTAAATGCATCATTTAAAATGATTAATGTTATATTTTATTTAATTTTGTATGTATAGTTCATATTAGGGTTATATGTATTCATAACAAAATTTATATTGATTATGTGTGATGGGAAAAATAATACGAAATATAAAAATAATTTAAAATTTATATTCATTGTGTCCTTCAAATGCAACCAACCTCAAGAATAACATATTTATTTAAAAAAAAACTCATTCAAGTTTATACGAATGAAAAACACATTTATTTCACCAAAGAACTCGATCAACTCCATGATTATCTTAAAGCGTTTCATTTTCTATCCTCAAACCTATGTTATACATGGGTCTATAAACTAGTCTAATACTAATAAAAAAGTGCCCCTTAATGCCACATGACATTCTCTTATAATAATATTTCATAAAAATGTCATGTAGCAATTTATCATGTTACCTCAACTATAATAAATAATATAAGTAAATTAATATAAAGACTATTAAATGATTGAATTTAATATATATATATATATATATTAAAATAATGTTATAATCATGATGTATCTCTTCAATGTTCTTAATTCTTAACAATTAATACTAGTTATCTACTTACCTATATTAATATAATATCTCTCCTTTAATAAATAAAAAATACTTATCAAAAGGGGGATAACCAAAAATTTATACATCCATCACTATTAAACGTAACAAAAAATTTAAAGGGATATTGAATTTTAATAATCTCAACCTTCACCAATTGGCCAATAACACTCTAACTTTCAATTTGTAGACTAGCACTCCCAAGTGTCAACTTATTGACTGAGAACACTTTCAAACTAATTGAACCCTAACCCAGTTATTTTATCAACGTTTTCTTAATATTGTATGATTGTACGATAAAAATTTAAGATAACCCTAATTTAACGGGCTAGTTCCACCACTAACCTGAGAACATCATATTTGGTGAACAATACTCCTCGAATAGGTTTTGGTGTGGGTTACATGGCCTAACAAAGAATTTGGATATACGGCTCTTTTCGCAAATTTTGACCTAATGTGGAACTGTGTATAACTATCACTAATTTTTCCCATTAAATTACTTACAATCACCATTTGAATTAATTTTGATGATAACCAAAGTTAAATGCGATATTTGATTTTAATAACCTCAACTTTCACCAATTGGTCAATAACACTCTCAACTTTCAATTTGTAGAATAGCACTCCCAACTTTCAACTTATTGGCTAAGAACACTCCTTAACTAACTGAACCTTAACCCAATTAGTTTTTGCTGATGTGGCATCTGATATGGCCCATTTTGCTGACGTGGCAACTAATATGGCTTTTTTGCTAATGTGGTAGGTGATGTGGCAAATGACGTGCCATTTTTTATGATGTGGCAGCTGATATGGCATTTTTGATGACGTGGTAGCTGACATCAGCTAACTGGGTTAGGGTTTAGTTAGTAAGGGAGTGTTATTGGGCAATAAGTTGAAAGTTGAGAGTGCTAGTGTACAAATTGAAAGTTGAGAGTGTTATTGGTGAAAGTTGGGATTATTAAAATCCAATATCCCAAGTTAAATTGCAAAACCATGATTATTTTGTTGGCAAAAAAGGAAATTTTGGCTGAATTTAGAGGTGTACAAATCGTTTTTTTAATGGTCTGGTTTTTAACTGAACCAGATTTTTTTTTGGAAAAAACCGGCGGTACGGTTTTTTAACCGCTTTTATAGGATGGAAACCCGAACTGGTACTAACCGGTTCGGTTCGGTTCGGTTCGGTTTGGTTAAAACCGGTTGGGCCAAAAAACCGGTTTCGCTTATCTCTGTTTTCGGTTCTAAAACTAGTTTTCTTTGTACACCTCTATAGCTAAATTATCCACAAATGACAACTGGTGAATTAGTTGGCCAGATTAACTGGTGGTTAATCGGTTAATTACCATTTAAATTCATTTGGTTGATAATCATGGTTAAATTGCAAAACCTATGATTCTTTTTTGTCGACAAAATAATGGTAACTTTGATAAAACTTAACCCCAAATGGCAATTTGGTCAATTAATTTGCCAAAACAACCGGTGGTGGTTATAATTGATCAATCATACATCCACTTAAAGTTAATATAAGATGTGAACTAATGAGTTGTTTTAGGTTAAAAATGAGCAAACATAGCTCAAATATGTTCAAGACCATCTATAATGGTTAATACTCCTCACGTGGTATTTTCCATCACATCAGAATCATAACGTCTATTTAAAAAATGTGTAATGGGTAATGCCCAAAACCGACTACACAACATTTGTATTGGTTCCAATATTTATTTTTATTGTTTTTTTTCGGCAAACGAAAATCGTATCACTACCATACCGTACTGAACCAAACCCTCGCACTTGTATGTATTAAATGTTATCGTTTCTTGTTTGATAACAAATATCCTCCCGCTAGTATAGTGAACCCAACGAACAACATCGGTTCGGCACCAATATTTAATTTATTGTTTTTTTCTTTTGATAAAATGACATCGTGTCGTTAGCAAGCCGTACCAAACAACATTGGTTCGATATATGTATTCATTTTTATGGTTTCCGGTTTCAAAAATTGTTCATTTATACAACTATGTGTGTGACGATAAATGAATATCGGGACCAATAGCTTATACCATTTGAACAACATCTGTATCGGTCCTATGTGTTTGCTTTTAACATTTCAGTTGATTGATACAATTCAAACAACATTGTGTCGGTTTAGTGTGTTCTTTTTTAACATTTTGGTCGATGTAAAACACGTGTTGATTATTATATCGAGTGCATGAATCGTACCCAACAGATACCGATCCGATGTATGTGGTAACTTGCCATCACAATGGGCAGACAAATAACATGGAATGTTAAAAACATAAATAAACATAGATGCCGACTTAGATTTTTTTAATGTTAATAAAAGTAAGTTATTACTGAAAATTTAATTGAATGCAAAATAAAAACTACGTACTAATAAAAAAATAGAAATAACAAAAACTTAAGAATTATCAGTTACTATTTGTTACTAAAAACAAATAAATAATAAATAAAATATTACTAAAAATAAAAACATATACCTAAAATTTTTAAGTTAGTATTCATCACAACTTTAACTTTGTAATCAACTAGTAAATTTCCCGCGCGATGCGGCGGGTCCAAATATAAAGTAACTCGGATTTGTACAGTAAAGACTTGAAGCGTTTCTGAACGAAAGTTACGTTAAAACGTAGATAAACCGAATATGTATATAAAACTAAGCACGAAAATGTATTATATATGGCTCGATTTTTTTGCAAAAGAAATCTACTTCGAACACCAACCTAAACTTATACCGACACATACAAAAAAAAGTGTTTTTCTTTTAAGTTTAAATGGTACCGCTCGTTGCGATGGAACCGAAACGTAAAGAAAGATAATTTATAAAGTCTAATGAAAACATATTTTATTTGATCCGACTTGTTTTAAAACAAAATTTATGCCAAAACGTAGATCAACTAAAACAGTAAAACAAAAAAAAAACGTATTATATCTGAACCTACCTATTTTAAAGAAACGTACTCAACTTAAATTTATACCGATACGTACATAAATATAAACAAGTAAAAATGATTATAAGGTTTTTAGAAAATTGAAGGGTTGTAACTGACAATAATAAATGTTGAAGGATAAAGGCTAAAGTAAATAAAAACTTACTAAATGACAAAAAAATGTAAATAATTGAATTTATACGGACACGTATATAAATATAAACACGTAAAAATGATTATATAGTTTTTAAAAAGCCGAAGTGTTGTAAGTGCCAATACTAAATGTTGAAGGGTAAAAGATAAAACAAACAAAAACTTACCTTAAAAAAGTGATTATATAGTTTTTAAAAAGTCGAAGGTTTGTAAGTGTCAATACTAAATGTTGAAAGGTAAAAGCTAAAATAAACAAAACTTACTTTAAAATAAGTGATTATATTGTTTTTAAAAAGCTGAAGGGTTGTAAGCGTTAATAGTAAATGTTGGAAGGTAAAAACTAAAATAAACAAAAACTTATTTTATAAAAAATATATTGACCAATGGCACGCTGCCATGCAGCAGCCTGCCGCTGTTAAATAAAATTTCCCCGGGCGATGCGGCGGGTCCAAATGTAAAGTAACTTGAATTTGTGCAGTAAAGACTTAAACCGTTTCTGAACAAAAGTTACGTCAAAACATAGATAAACTAAAGATGTACATAAAAATAAGCACGGAAACGTATTATATATGGCTCCACTTTTTTGCAAAATAAATTTACGTCGAACACCAACCTGAACTTATACCAACACGTACATAAAAAATATGTTTTTTAAGTTGAAATGGACCGCGTGTTGCGATGGAACCGAAACGTAAAGTAAGCTGAATTTATAAAGTCTAATGAAAACATATTATATTTGATCCGACTTATTTTGAAACAAAGTTAATGCGAAAACGTAGATCAACTAAACCATAAAAAAGAAGCAAAGAAACATATTATTATATTTGAGCCTATCTATATTTAAAGAAACGTAATCAACTTGAATTAATACTGACAACTATGTAAATATAAACACATAATGTAACACCCCAACCGATGGCGGAAACATCGGGATGAGACGAAAACGAGATTGCTCATTGCTCACAACATTATTAAGTGACAATAATTAATTAAACCATATTTCATTTCATAAGAATTGTCAAATACATCAATGTAACAAAACAAAGAACAATCTAACATTTGCAAAGTCATAACGAAATTGATACGTCGACATTAAACCTAACGTCTAATTTGTGTGTATCTAGTCCTTGCTATATTGTTTTCATAGCGTCATCTCCTTCAACCTGTAACATGTTTTAAAATAAAGTCAATGCAAAAGCAAAGGCGAGTACACAAGTTTAAGCATATCATACGTATACGAATAAAGTTTTAACAATCCTCATGGCAACTAAATCTATACAAGAGCAATATCAAGGCATGCAATGCTAATAATCAAACCCGTAACGCAATCACGATGTTTTAACATGACCTCACGTGTTAAGCGATGGAGGTGGATGCGTGAATTCCTATAGCGCTAAGCATGTCAAACAAAGGCTAAAAATAGTTAATGACTAAAGCACAGCACAATGTTTATCCCTAGACAAGCAACAAGTATACGATTCAAGTAGTCATGTGTATAGGATTGTTTGTGCGTTTCATAAAGTTTAAGTGTTTGTGATTTTTGTATATGGAAACATGTTACACCCAAAAAGTGATATAAACAAATGTGGGTCGAGTGTACTCACAGAATTGCTAAGTCTTCTTTGGAAATTCCACGACGAGTTGATGAGTGGGAGAAAGGGACACCAATGCCACCTTAAATGACAACGATCATGGATGAATAATCGAATCGGAGTTGAAGATACGTGTACGTTTAGCACGGAATTTATGTAACGACTCTAAAGTTAAATTCGTCGAAGATAAAAGTGTTATCAAAATATTACAATAAATATATATATTTTTGGTGAAAAGTATAAAAGATATATAGATATTTGCAGTTGGAAAAATACATTTCTTCGTTAAATTATTATGTTTTGTCGACGGAAATAATAGATGTGTACTTATATATTTTGGCGAAAAAGATTACTAGATAAATATATAGTTTGGCTAAAAGAAAATAGATAAATGTATATTTTGACGGAACGGGATAATAGATATATATGCATGTTAACGAAAAGAATAGTAGCTAAATATTTATATTGTTCGTCGGAAACACATATTATATATATACATTGTCGTTAGAGAAGTATCATTTTCGAAAAGTATATAACATATATTTATTTTGTCGGAAGGAATACTTTTTATATCTTGTCGTTAAATAAATATATTTTGTCGAAACATATAACTCATATGTATCTTGTCAAAAGTAATATAGATATATATATACATATATATCTATATATGTTGTAGTAGCGAAATATATTTGCCGAAAGGAAGTATTAGATATATTTATATGTTTTGTCAAAGCGTGTAATGTATACATACATATATGTTGTCGAAAAAGTCTAATAAGTAAAAATTATATATCTTGTCGCTCGGTATATTTAAGTAGATACGTTTCTTCGATAAGCGTACTAAATATATATATATATGTTTCATGTCGAAAGATATGATTAAATAAGTATATGCATTTTGTCGATAAAGTGTCATGTATAATATATTTTGTCGAATAAAGTATCGTGTATAATATATTTTGTCGAACAACATAATTAAATAAATATAATACTTTGCCAAAAATTGGGCAGAGTTTCCCCTTGTTTTTGGACGATCCCGACAATCTAGTTGTCGATTAAATGTTTTCAAAACGCAATAATAACGAAACAATTTATATAATTATGTCTACAAATTTTATAAGGTTCGGTTACGTGATTATAACACTAATTAAATACAAAACAATATAAATAATAACATAAAAACTTGCGGCGTTAAAAGTATACCGTGACGTGTTTTGATTGAGTTGACTAAAGCATTGACTGAACTTGGCCCCGAACACCGAACCGAACATCGAATCTGACTGGTTTGACTGGCGTTGCCTGTTTGACCAGGTTTGACTTTCGTTGACCAAGTTGACCAGGTTTGACTTTCGTTGACCAAGTTGACCAGGTTTGACCGCACACCAAACGAGACCCGAACCGAAGCCAAAACCTTCATCGACTCACTGCTGACCCGAACCTCTGCACCGAGACCCGAACCCGCTGAACATGAGCCATGAACTTGACTGAACCGAGATTCGACCCGGAGCTGACCCGTGGATTGTTTGACTGTTTGACCAGACCCGAGCTTGACCAGGTTTAACCGGGTTGACCCGAGCCTGCTGAAACCACAGCTGACCCGACAAGAGCCCAAGCCAAAAAACAGAATCGGAAGTCGAACCAATCTGAACAGAAACGAGCCGATCGAAATCAGAATTTAACCATCAATTTGATAATGAGTTAACCTGAAACGGAATACGAACCGAGTGAGACACGCACCTGAACCGAGGCTTGAGTTGAGATTGACTGGAATTCGATCAAAACCTGAACTCGAACTAAACGAATTCAGACCCGAGGCTTGACCCGAAACGGAACCTGGCCGAGACATGACTGACCCAACCAACTTGGATCTGAAACGAACCTGAGTTGAGACAAAAAAAATGGACCCGAGCCGGAACTGATCCGTGACTAGAACCACCAGCGAACCATCGCTTCTGCCGACGCCGGTCGCCGCCGCGCGTCATTTCCTGTCGTTTGTCGGCACTCCCACCGACGTCATGCATCAGTAGTGACACCGGCTCCGTCGGCTTCTCCAGCCGGAGCTCGGTCGAGTTTTAGACAGACGTAAGGGGGTGCCGCCGGAGGGGCTGCCGTCGATGTGCCGGCCACGTCACCGGTCCCTCTATCTCTGTCATCTTTCTCTCTCTTACAATCTCCCTCTCTCTCTTCTACGGTTTTCGATGTGAGGGTGGATGTATTGGTATGTTATGGTGCAGGGAGGAGGGAGGTGAGGATTGTGGTGTGTGTGATGTTCGGTTTGCCGGAAAACCGGCCGAAATAACTCTGGTCGCCGGGGTTCCGAGAGAGGGGTCTGGGGGTCGTGTGCAGGCAGGAAAAGGAGAAGGGGGGCTAGGGAGATGAGTGTGTGTGCGTAAAGTGTGAGGGAGTGGGGTTTTATTTAGTTGTAATTAGGTTTAGGGTTTAGTTAGGTTTAGGTGGTGTGTTGGGCCAAGGCCTGTTAACCCGTTCTAACGTTTTTTAGTGGCACGAACGTACCGACGAGATCCGATTTCACATACAAGTTTCATAAAACGTCGAATTTATTTTGTTTATTATTATTATTATTATTATCTAAAAGAAAATAATAATAATAATAATAAAATACGATGCGTTACACATAAAAATGATTATAAAGTTTTATAAAGTTGGAGGATTGTAACGGCCAATAATAAATGTTAAAGGCTAAAGGCTAAAATAAACAAAAACTTAGTGAATGACAAAAAAGGGTAATTAACTTGAATTTATACCGACATACAATGGCGGACCTAGGACTTTTTCTATGGGTGTGCGGAACATTTTTAAAAATTTTAGGCCCCTAGGTATATAAGTAAAAAAATCGGTTCGTACCGGGTCGGGTCGGGTCATGTAAAACAAAAGAACATCAAACTAAATTTATATTTGGAATGTCGAATGCACTAAAATTTATATAATCATATGGATAATTCAAACCCTTTTCTCTTGACAAATTGCGCCATAAATTCCCTACTCATTGTTTCGAAATTCCTATTAAATATAAAACAACCAACCGTTAATTTTCATGCTTTTCATTACCAAACTCCATAATTTTCACTTCTAGTTTCAAGCCCTAGTTGTTGATTCCTTTTAAACATTTAAACAAACTAAAACAACATCATCACCTTACTAATGTTTCAAATAACATCAAAATAACAAATAAAAAAAACAAACTTTAACGGCTCTAATTCCAAAAAAAAAAAACCCTATTAAAACAAGAATATAAACAATAAAAATCTATCCTTACCGAATGAGAACACAACCTTCGTTTGCATGCGTTGCGGGTGGCCGGATTATAGGTTTCTCCAGCGATGTCTCTCTTTGGTCGCTGTTGTGCTCTGTCTTTGGTTCTGGTGTTGTGCGATCGACGATTGGATAGACGGGAGGGGAATAGAGGTTTATTGGGTTGGGTTTATTTTATGCTTGTTTAAAACTTAAAGTGGATTGGGCTTGGGTAACACTTATTGGGCTAAAGGTTAATTGAGTTAAGGTTATGAGGGTTAAGAGGGTGAGTGGTTATAACTTATAAGTTATATAACTAAAGTTGTATTTTTTTATAATCTGAGTTTAATAAAACAAAATTTTAATATAAATTGCTAAGGGTTGCTGATGAAAATTTTCAATGAGTGCGGACGAAAATTCTAAGGGGTGCGGACGAGATTTTCGACGGAAAACACCACTAAATTTTTTTTCTCAGGGGTGCGCCCGCCCACCTTGGGGTGGGTGTATGTCCGCCCCTGCCGACACATACATAGATATAAGTACGTAAAAAATGATAATATAGTTTTTAAAAAGTCGAAGGGTTGTGAGTGCTAATACTAAATGTTGAAGGGTAAAAGCTAAAATAAACAATAAATTACTTTAAGAATGGATTATATAGTTATTAAAAAGCCGAACAGTTGTGAGGGCCAATATTAAATATTGAAGGGTAAAAGCTAAAGTGATTATATAGTTTTTTAAATGCCTTTTAGTTGAAAAATAGAAAATAAATAAGAAGTTATTTTAAAAAAGCATTGACCAATAAGAGGATACTGAAGCCACTATTGATCAATCTTCTTATTAAATGCTTTATAGAATTAAATGCTTTATAGAATAATAATAAAATAATAATATAATATAATGTTATATATGCAGACCATTTACTTTTTATATGTAAACTTATATTAAGGTATTCTAAAACATTACATACCAATAAAAAATTGTCTTATGGAGTTTCAACTTTTCATCTGTTTATTAACTTTAGTTAGTGTTTGTATTGATTTGTAATTGTAATCTTTTTAACATTTTCTAACATTTTTTTCGTGTGTGATACAGTAACTTATTATTATTATTATTATATTTTTTTTAGAACAATCATTTTAAATACATATTAACTTAAAAATAACCAATCATAAGCAATTAGTACATTTATACCTTTTAGTACACATTCCCAAGCCATGTGTAAGTTTACCAAAACTTTATCACTTTTATAGATAAAACATGCACTACTCCGTAAGTTGTTAATCATAAGAGTTTGCATATAAATAATTTTCTTGAGTCCGAGAAGCAGTCTCGGGTGATAAACTAATTATATATATATATATATATATATATATATATATATATATATCCTAGTCCTAGATTAACATGATCAATGATTATAAATGAATGTGACAAAGATGTAAATAAAATAATTTTTCCATGTGTTTTCTTAATTAAAAATGTATTGTGGTAGTGTTAGTGTAGGATTGCATTTATGTTAATTTGGTAGTTACATTCTGTTATTAATTTGGTTAGATTATTTTAACTAGTGTAAGAACATTTAAATAAAATAATCTTTTCATGTGTTTTCTTAATTGAAAAGGTATTATGGTAATGTTAGTGTAGGATTGCATTTATGTTAATTTGGTAGTTACATTCTGTTATTAATTTGGTTACATTATTTTAACTAGTGTAAGAATATTTATGTTAATTGGGTGGTTACATAATGTTACTGTTAATCTAGTATTGCATCATGTTTCTGCATAACCCAAAAAATAATGTTACTACACACCTCGTACATCAAATAGGATAATCTTACACACCTCTATATGTTCCTACACAAACATATATTGTTCCTAAACACATTTTTAAGGCTTTTGTTACTACAACAATAATTAGAGAAAGTTGAATTATATGCAACTAATGGGTTTTATGATTCTACACACCCCTTGGATGTTGTTACACAAACATATAATGTTTGTACAACTTTTTTTAAGGTTTATGTTCCTACACAAACAGTTAGATAAAGTTGAATTATATATTTGTGTAATAGGTAGGTCATATGAACGTAGAGTCGTTAAATTAGTTAATTTATATGTCTGTATTTATTTTTAAGTTATAAAGTGAAACCATAAATGAACAGATTTAAATAGCTAGATTATATGAAATTATTACATTAACTTTATTGTTAAAATTACCTCATTACCCTTCCCCTTATGATAGAAAAATAACTCTTATTGGTTAAATTTTCTTTTTTTTCCTTAAGCTTCCAAATATATATATATATATATATATATATATATATATATATATATATAGGGAAGGGTTAAGTGGAAAACCCCAACTTTTTGAGAAAATCCCGAAAACCCATTCTCATCCATTGATTGTCTTTCATCCAAGAAGATCTATGGCTCTCCTATTTTGTGTGTATATTAGATTTAAATATAATCAAAGAAGGGCAGTTCTGGTAGAACAAAAAGACTTTTTGGCATTGGAAATGACAAACCCCACTTGTGTAGTACTACTATCACCATCTCTCTCCTCTTTCTTGAAGTCAGATCTTTCAAAACACTATTATCTCTCCCTCTTTCTTCATCATGTGAAAGAGAAAAGCTTCATGGTCTTCAATGGTGATCCTTCTATGGTGATCTGGTGCATGCTTGTGTATTTGGCAATGGTACAACCAGCTATTCCGCTGAACCAAAATCTTCATTTGAAGATAATTTCAGCATCATGTGGTCTGAAAATCATTTCAAAAACTCTGAAGATGGCCAGATCTTCATTTGAAGAATGTTGTTTTAGAGAGAGAATGACGGCAAGATGAAGGTTTTTAGAGAGAGGAATTTGTTGTTTTAGAGAGAAAAACAACAATCTTCATCATGTTCATCTATAACACCAAGAACACACATACAAGTGTGTGAGAGAGAAGAAGTTTGAAGTTTTTTTGTTTTAGAGAGAGAACGATGGCAAGATGAATGTTTTTAGAGAGAGAAAGTTGATGTTTTAGATAGAGAAACAACAATCTTTATCACAAAGACACATGCACAAGTGTGTGTGAGAGAAGAAGGTTTGAAGATCTTCTTCATGTTCATCGGACGGTTCTAGATCCGGTAAGTGTTCTTGAAATATCATTTTACACTTGATTTTTTATTGAAATGGTTGTTAATATGTTTTTGTGGGCTGAAAGTGTTCTAGTAATGGTTAATGTTCATGTATTCAAATAAATCGAAAACTTTAGGATGAGATTTTGAACGGGTTTTTTTTGTTGGTTTGGTTGCTTGTTTGGGCTTTTGATCTTAACAATAATTGTTTTTTTTGTTGGTTTGGTTGCTGGTTTGGGCTTTTGATCTCAACAGTAAGTGTTTTTTTGTTGGTTTGCTTGATTTACAGAAACAGACCCATAACATGTGTTAAGCCCCTGTTAGAATGATATATAACGTGTGTTGATTTACCGAAACAGATCCATAAAGATATTCAATTGACAAGCTGGATGGATGTAGGCGACGTTAATGCGGGGACATTGAATAAGTCACATCTTTTGGGAAAGAACTCTTCGTTCATTTATAACATGTGTTAGTGGTTCATGCTGTAACAGAACACCATGATCAGGGGCGCAACATGTGAGGGGCGGGGAGGGGCGCTCGCCCCCCCGAACTTTTCGGTCAGTAGTGTTACGTATGTGTTTTTCATATAGAAATTTTTAGGGATATACATTTTCGCCCCCCAATTCTATAGAAATTTTTGGGTATATACGTTTTCGCCCCCGTTTTCGATGGCAAGCTTCGCCACTGACCATGATGTAACCTGACTGTGTTAAGCCCCTGTTAGAATGATATATAACGTGTGTTAACCTTTGTTAATTTAAAAAAAACAAGTAATATCTATTTTATTTTTGTTGATGTTTAAAATATCCGATAATGTGGATACCGAGCGTAATACTTGTACAAGTTAGTATGTAACGTGTAATATTAAACGAGCCATTTATGGTAACACATGTACCGGTAATTTTGGAATATATAATATGAAACGGGTCATTTGTTGTGCATATTTTGGAATATATAACATGTGTTAAGCCTATGTTATAATCGTTTCGTAAGTTTAACTTTAGGGCCTTAATACTGATGTACATGTAGTTACATTTGTGTTAATAAGTTTAACTTTAGGGGCTTGTTTTGTTCACAGGTGACAAGTGACTTTTGTTTTGATTAACATTTGTAACTAGTGTTGGATGTAACATGTGTAACTTATGTGAGAGGTAACTAAATAATAGCAAAGAATGACCTGATAAAATGTTGGTCACATCATTCCTTTTGGTACACATGTGTTACATCGTTAAAAAGGAAACTTTACATATGTAACAATGATCGTTACATATGTAACAGTGGTTGTTATATATGTAATATGTTTAATGAAAATAATAAACTACTATTAAACATATGAGCTATTAAATATCACCATGTATGCAAGATATATTACCCCGAAGTGTAATACATGTTACAACATATAAGACAAAGTAGATCATGCCCCACATTTAACAATGTAAAACTTCTTACCCCGAAGTGTAACACATGTTACAACAGTATATGCACATCATAGTGTTACGATCAGTATATGCACATCATAGTGTTTTGCAAACCACTTTCATATACATTAATACAAGTCGGGTTACAACAAATATTACAATGGATGCTTAACACATGTTATCATATGTATACAAGTCGGGTTACAACAAGATTACGATATTAACTAAGCTCACCATTAAACCATCGCCTCCGTCGACTGTTTTCACCCTTATCACATATTAAGCAACTACATGTTCCAAACAGACAAATTGTAACACATGTTAGATCAGTATATACATGAATACATGTCAGGTGTAACATTTGTCAAAAACGGGTTTTCCAAACCCGCTCCGTTTGTAATCGAATATCAAGTTATAAATGTTTCGTTGCGTATTTATGTCAATTTTAATTTTTAATGATGCATAATTAATAAACAAACTAGAATATAAAAGTTATAATTGATAAAAAGTAAAAATAAAATAATTAAAATAAAAATCAGGCTGCCGGGACTCGAACCCGGGTCAGCCGGGTTTAAGCTCAAAGACTTATCACACACACATATAACCACTCCGCCACTTGATGTTTTCTGTAAATTCTAGGAAACAATTAAATTTTATGGTCAATCATAAATCAATCTGGTTACGCCAACTGTAACCGAAATCGGTCACCAAACGTCCAAAAACCTTTGATTGTTCGCGGTTTACCGATTATAACCGCTACACCGACACCTCCAATCAATTTAGCTTTGAATGGACTTGAATTCAAGAGTGGATCGGTTTTAATAATCGAAAACTTTCAATTCCTGAATTACTCCAATCATAGACCCCTCTCGCGACTCAAACACATTCTGCAAACCTTCAATTTCATTTTCGCACAACTTTCAGTTCGTCGGAGCAGCTATTTGAACTCGCCGGACTTTCGCCGGAAAACCGTGTTTTCTATCAAATCAGTGAGTCACTCAATTCTTTCATCGTCTATCAGTTGTTAAGCTGTTGCTAACTCAAACCTTTCAATCGGAACCAATTTCAGACGTCGATATCGGATAATTCACTCTCGCCGGAAAACTGCTGAAAATTCTCAATTCTCGCTGTGAAACGGTATAGCCTTCTAAACCTCCTGGTAACTCTTGTTTAGTACTTCAATTCCACACTTAGCTAATCAAAACTGTTAATTTGTTCGCTCAGTCGAAGTTCATAAAAAACAGAGCCGACGACTTGCCGGAATTTTGAGATAAATCGTTCTCCGGTATGTTTACTTCCAAAATCGTCTCTGCCATTTCATTTTAGTCTTTTGTACATTTGTTAATCGTTTTAAAGCAAGAAACAGCTGAGTAAATCATTGTCTGTAAAACCAGCGGTGGACTGTGTGCAACACTAACCCACAGGTCCCGGGTTCGAGACCTGTTGCACGCTCCGGTTCGATGATTTAAAACACTTTTTGAAAATAAAAGAATTTTGAATAAACTGAATTTGTATATAAATATAATTAAAAACAGAATTATTTCGGGTTAGACACGTAGCTCAGTTGGTAGAGCTGCGTGCACGCGTACGGGAGGTCTCGGGTTCGAGTCCTGCCCGGCGCATACATTCACACAATAGAACCGGTCAAACAGTCAAGCCGTCAATAGTCAACGGTCAACGCAAAAGTCAACATTTTTTTTATATTTTTATTTCTTTAATTTAATTCAAAAATCAATTAAAAATATTTAAAAATACTGTTTTTAAAGATGGGAAATAGCCTTAAACTCACAAAAATATATCTAAAAATCCTATTAAAATTATTAATAAAATCCACTCATTAACTATACCTTCCGTTATTGTTTAGGTTAGTTAATCCTCATTGTTCAATCCTTCAAACTCGTGCGCATCTCATCATCTCCAACCAAACGCACTCAATGTGAGTGAATCTCTACAAATTCCCCGTTTTAAACACGTTTTTCGGGTGTATCATGTGTCTTACCATTTATTATATTTAAATCGTTGTGCATACATCATATCATGAACAAATGTGTATTCAGCTTGTATCAACTGTTGTGTGGTTATTGTTTAGATTTAATTTATTATTTCCAGTACATGCAAGTTCATAGGCCGCCGCTCCCCATTACATTATGAGCGTTGAGCAGTTCCCCATTACATTATGAGCGTGAACCTGGCGTTGCCAACATACGATCGGCTCCGTTTGATTGAGCCTTGATCGCACAGACATTCATCATAGGCCGTCCGTTCCCCATTACATTATGAGCGTGAACGTGACGTTGCCAACATATACAGTTTCATTCATGTTATATATTCATGCAAGTTCATATGTTATTGTATGTTATTGTATGTTATAGTTTGTGGTTGTTATTGCTATTGTTTGATTATTTACATTTGCTCACATATGACTATTGCACAATTTTTCCTTGATAAAATAACAAGAAATCAATAATAAATGTTTATCTAACAAGGTTCACTCGCCAACTTATGTTGACCCAAAAACCCCCATTTTTACACATGATACAGGTGAACCAGCTGCAACAAGAAACACATAGGATTGGCTTAGAAGAATAAACTGGTTTAGAGCTTGGATTGTTTAGTTGGTTATTTTCCTTTGTATTTGTATGGACATGTTTGGATTATTGAGAATGTAATTTTGACTTTAATAAATATGAAACATATTAGTAAATATCATGAGCTTTGTTGATAACCCAATTATGCCCCGACTCTTATTCCGCTGCGGGTCGGGGTGTGACATCAGGTTACGAAAAGGTTATAATAGAGGCTTAACACATGTATATTCCAAAATGTGCACAACAAATGACCCGTTTTATATTATATATTCCAAAACTACCGGTACATGTGCTACCATAAATGGCTCGTTTAATATTACACGTTACACACTAACTAGTACAAGTGTTACACTCGGTATCCACATTATCTGATATTTTAAACATCAACAAAAAAAAAATAGATATTACTTTTTTTTAATTAACAAAGGTTAACACACGTTATATATCATTCTTACAGGGGCTTAACACATGTTATACATGAACACATGTCAGGTTACATCATGGTGTTCTGTTACAGCATGAACCAATAACACATGTGATAAATTGTCACACCCCAACCGATGGCGGAATCATCAGGGCGCGACACTAAGCGAACCAGATTGTATCACGAGAAATTCCACAACATTATTTCAACGACTATATTTAAACGTCAAAATCCCATACTTTCGACATACAATCCTCAGATAACATTACAGAATATCATAATTCTCATAACACAATCTAGATTTATTACAAAACGTTTCTAAAGCATGAATCTAAACTAAGCAAAACTACGCCCCAAAGCATCCAAGCTAAAATCCTCAACATGTTACATATGTTAAATTACAAGTCAATACAATTAAGTAAAGGTGAGCATATAGGTTTAAGTAGTACTAGCATAATAGAGAAACCGCTCGCGAAATACTCTAATTACATATCATGATAAACCCAAACACATCACACAAAACTAGGCATATTTCTCATGCGAACTTCCGTGAGAAGGCTAGCGCGTCCATCCTAACTATACCCCGTCGGGTGTTAGCCACACTATAGTACCATACTAGCTAAGGAGGCAAGTTAACGAAAATAAGTCCTAGTCACATGTTTCTAGTATCACGTACTGAGCATATATAATCAGATTATTCGCGTGTGATAAACAGTTTGATTGGTCAGGTGATTTTGATAGTGGAACATATGTAACACCCAAAACGTGCATTAAAGCGAAAACGGGTCAAGTATACTCACAGTCGGTGCGTTTAGAATAGAGAAGACGACTGTTGGTAGATGGGGAGGAGCGCCGGATCAGCCTGCATACGCGAACGGAAGTGCACCAGTCTCCGAAAAGCTGAAACGGTGAAGTGTGGTGTGGGCAGTAGGCAAGTTCGGCCGAACTTATATGTAAACATACAAGTTCGAGCGAACTTGTATAGATTTGCTGGGGTTTGAGTCAAGTTCAGGCGAACTTGTAAGTTCCTCAAGGAAACTTGACAAGTTCAGGCGAACTTGTGGGGATTTGACAATTGGAATGACAAGTTCAGCCGAACTTGGGGGATTTCTGCTGAAATTTGGGATGAATATACTCAAGTTCGGCCGAACTTGACCCTCAGAGGGCAAGTTCGAGCGAACTTGACTAGAATGCTGCACAAAATCAGTTAAATCTCGAGAGAACTTGATGTTTTCGGGTCCAAAATCTTGCGTTTTTGCGTCTTTTGCTGAATAAATCGAGTGTTCATCCCTCTAACCCTGTGCTACTGAGCAAACTTAGGTCGGAGAGGTCTTTTAAAGTGGTTTTAGCCGTTTTACAAAAGCGTGGGCTAATCCTGGCGAACTCGTGGTTCGTTCGGGTTAGTCCGGCTTGTGTAAACCAACATAAATGTCCTTGTGCTTACAGATCTGGGATCTTGAATGATAAATGCTTCGTTCCATATCAAAAATGAACAAAACATCACCAAAAGTCCGTGCTTTGTGTAAAAATCAAGTCTTTAAAAGGTTTTCCATAGATCTAACACTTGGTGAGCCGAAATCCTTAAGATTCCGTGTTCGGGAGGCCAAAGCTAAGTCCAAACGAACTCGTTAAGTGTAGATCTAGGATAAAAACAGAAGTTTTATAGAAAAAGATGAAGATTTCGTAAAAGAATGGATTTTGATGAAATTGAAGGTTAAAACCTTGTGTAAAGATCGTTGTTGTATGTTGAAAACAAGTTGATTCTTACTTAGGAACGAGGGTATTCGGGTTAGGAGAGCTCTGGTTAAACTTTCAGCAAGTTCAAATTAGAGAACGGAGCTTGATATTTATAGGAAAGGCAAAAAGTGAGCTGGTGGGAGTCAAGTTCGGTCGAACTTGCATCATGCAAGTTCGGGCGAACTTACTATGTTTAAGAGATCCTAATCAAGTTCGGGTGAACTTGCAGATTCTGTGAGGAATCAATGCAAGTTCGAGCGAACTTAAGGGAAAATAGAGGGTTTTGTTTGGCTAGTCAAGTTCGGCCGAACTTGGGGTCACCCAAGTTCGAGCGAACTTGTCCAAACACTTGGAATTTCTTTGTTTTTCGTTCGTTTATCGATTGTTCAGCGATGTAATCGAGTTATAAAGTGACATTAAGCGATTAAGCGATGCGATGGCACAAGTGTTTATCAGACAATAACACACTCGACTCGTATAATAGCATATTTAGTTGTAATTAAGATTAGATTAGTGCTGCGTTTTATAAGCGATTAGATGTGATATAAATGAAATACAACATATTTAATTTAACATCACTTTCTTATAAACCAAATCTCGAGATTTACAAAGGATAGATACAACGACAATAAAAGAAAAGGATAACAACGAAATTTGGAGTTGTTACAGTCTCCCCTACTTTAGGAAATTTTGTCCTGAAATTTAAGTAGTGGCCGCAACAAAGAGGTGCAGGTACTTAGCCTTCATGTCACTTTCCAATTCCCAAGTGAACTCTGCGTCGCGTTTGCCTTCCCATCAGACCTTCACGATAGGGATGCGAGAGCGTCGTAGTTTCTTGGTTTCGCGGTCCATGATCTCGACAGGCTTTTCCACAAAATGGAGAGTCTCGTTGATTTGCAGATATTTGAGAGGTACATGGAGATTCTCTTCGGCTAGGCATTTCTTGAGGTTAGACACATGGAAAGTCGGATGAACGTTATTAAGTTCCGCCGGTAGTTCGAGACGATAGGCTACTTTACCGATCCTTTCCAGAATCTTAAAGGGATCTACATCTCGAGGAGCTAGCTTTCCTTTCTTCCCGAAGCGGATCACTCCCTTCCAAGGTGCAACCTTTAGGAGAACGTGATCTCCCACTTCGAACTGTAGGGGCTTGCGGCGTTTATCGACATAACTCTTTTGACAACTCCGAGCTTTCAAGAGATTGTCTCTGATCTGGAGGATCTTGTCTGTCGTTTCTTGAATTAGCTCGGGACCGGTGATTTGTGCTTCTCCGATCTCGTGCCATGCAATAGGCGATCGACATTTTCTTCCATAGAGTGCCTCAAATGGTACCATTTGAATACTAGTATGATAGCTATTATTGTACGAGAATTCGACTAAAGGTAAATGCGCATCCCAATTACCACCAAAATCTATAACACACGCACGAAGCATGTCTTCGAGGGTGCGAATCGTGCGTTCCGTCTGACCGTCGGTTTGAGGATGAAAAGCAGTACTAAGGTTTAACTTAGTACCGAGGGCAGATTGAAAAGTCTCCCAGAGACGTGAAGTAAAGCGACCGTCTCGGTCAGGGATGTCACGAGGCGTCCCGTGTCGACATATAACTTCGTCGGTGTAGATTTGGGCTAATCGTTCAACCTTAAAGTCTTCTCGTATAGCAATAAAGTGCACGGATTTGGTAAGACGATCGACGATAACACAAACGCTATCGTGACCAGATGAAGTGCGAGGGAGTTTCGTAATGAAATCCATAGCAATACTCTCCCATTTCCACATCGGGATTTCCGGTTGTTCGAGTAAGCCAGAGGGCATTTGATGCTCGGCTTTAACCTTCGAGCAGGTTAAGCACTTTGAAACGTACACGACGATATCCTTTTTCATACCCGGCCACCAATACTTAGGACGAAGGTCCTGGTACAACTTGTCGGCTCCGGGATGAATGGAGTATCGGGATTTATGAGCTTCGGTCATGAGTAACTCTCGAAGATTTTCACGACTGGGAATCCAAATGTGATTGAGATAGTAATAAATACCATCAGATTTAGCTATGAGTTGAGTTTCGGCTCCACAATTCATTTCTTCTTTCAAAGTATCTTCGTTAAAACATGCTTGTTGAGCGGTACGGATGAGAGTTTCAAGATTGGCACAAGCTTGAGAGTCATGAATACTATACACATAGCTTCGTCGACTGAGAGCATCGGCGATGACGCTTGCTTTGCCAGGGTGGTAGCATATTTCGCAATCATAGTCGTTGAGAAGTTCAACCCATCTCCGTTGGCGCATGTTCAGTTCTTTTTTATTAAAGATATGTTGTAGGCTCTTATGGTCGGTGAAGACCGTACACTTTGTACCATAAAGGTAGTGTCGCCATATCTTTAATGCAAAAACAACTGCACCGAGTTCGAGATCGTGGGTTATGTAGTTCTTCTCGTGGATTCTGAGTTGTCGAGAGGCATACGCGATAACCTTGTCTCGTTGCATAAGAAGACAACCAAGTCCAAGATTTGAGGCATCACAATAAACAACGAAATCGTCGTTTTCGTCGGGTAACACGAGTATAGGAGCATTGCAAAGCATATGCTTGAGAGTTTGAAAAGCTTCCTCTTGCTTGGTTTCCCAAACGAAAGGTTTATCTTTATGAGTTAACAAGGTAAGCGGAACGGCGATTTTCGAAAAGTCGGCGATGAATCGACGGTAGTACCCCGCCAATCCGAGAAAAGAACGAACTTCAGATGCATTCTTCGGTGTAATCCAACTCTTTACAGCTTCAGTCTTTGCGGGATCAACGTGAATTCCTTGGTCGTTGACAATGTGACCGAGGAATTGGACTTCTCGAAGCCAAAATTCACACTTGGAGAACTTGGCGTAAAGACGATTTCCGCGAAGTAATTCGAGTACTAAACGGAGGTGTCGCTTGTGTTCATCCTGTGGCTTCGAGTAGATGATAATGTCATCAATGAACACAATGACGAAACGATCCAAGAAAGCTTTACACACACGGTTCATCAAATCCATGAAGACCGCAGGTGTGTTTGTGAGACCAAAAGGCATGACCATGAATTCGAAATGGCCATAACGAGTACGAAAGGCGGTTTTCGGTATATCTTCTTCGAGAACATGTAACTGATGATATCCTGGATGAAGATCGATCTTGGAAAAAACAGGTAGCACTTTGAAGTTGATCGAACAAATCGTCAATTCGAGGTAGAGGGTAGCGGTTCTTTATCGTAAGTTTGTTAAGCTCACGATAATCGATACACATACGGAACGTCCCATCTTTCTTTTTCACAAAAAGAACGAGTGTGCCCCAAGGCGAAGTGCTCGAGCGTATGAAACCTTTATCAAGTAATTCTTGAAGTTGGCTACATAGCTCGCACATTTCTAAAGGTGCGAGGCGGTAAGGAGCTTTAGCGACAGGAGTCGCACCGGGAACACGATCAATACAGAATTCAAAATCGCGGGTAGGGGGTAAACCAGGCAAATCATCGGGAAAGACTTCGGGAAAATCACAAACAACAGGGACATCTTTAAAAGTTTTGTTTTCGTCTTTTGTCTCCACAATGTGGGCTAGAAAGGCAAAGCACTGCTTACGCAAGTACTTGTTTGCTTGAAGACACGACATAAGTATCAACTTCTTTGAGGGAGTTTCACCATAGACATGAAGTTGATCACCGTTAGAGAGGGGGAACCGAATCATTTTATCGAAGCATACAACTTCAGCATGGTTTTCACGAAGAAAATCAATACCTACTACGATATCGAAGCTACCTAACTGCATAGGTATAAGATTGATCGATAAGACATGGTTGTTTAGTTCGAGAGAACAACCACGTAGGACGGAGGTGACGGTGACGGATTTTCCGGTGGCGACTTCCACTTCGAAAGTCTTTGGGAGTTTAGCGCGCTTACATTTTAAAACATTTTCGAATTCTAACGACATAAAACAGTTATCGACACCAGTATCAAATAAACACGAAGCATAAATATTATTAACGAGGAACGTACCATTGACAACATTGTTGTCATTCTGAGCTTGGCGATGGTTGAGGTTAAAGGCTCGTCCACGTGTAGCCTGTTGTTGCTGCTGAGGCTGTGGTGGTGGCGTTACTGAGGCTGAGGCTGCGGTTGTTCCTGCTGATCAGGTTTGTTCGGGCAGACATTACTAAAATGATTCTGATCACTGCACGTGTAACAGACACGTGCTCTTGGGGCTGGCTGCTGGTTGGTCTGAGGAGGAGCTGGTAAAGCTGGTGCTGTTGGGGCCTAAGGAGCTGGGTGGCGAGGACCGGTACGGCAACTAACAGTAAAGTGGCCGTAGATATTGCAGTTAGTGCAACTACGACAGTTTCCACCCACCACGTATGATATGGGCATTTAGGGCACATTGGGTGAGGACCAGTGTACGCACGCTTTGCCGGCGGTGCGTTTGGTGCTGCAGATTGGAGCGGCTGAGGGTTTGATGGAGCGGTAAGAGCAAAGTTCTTGCTTGAGTTCTCTCGCTTGCGACCTCGGCGAGTGTTCTTTGTCTCTCGGGACTGATCGGATGGGGCTGCTGATTCGGTGACGGCCTGGTTAGCGATCTTGCCGTGGTTCTTGAAATGACCATCTTGAACTCGCTGATCATTGATCTCAGCGGCGAGCATGTAGGTCTCCTCGATGGTTGTAGTACGAGAAACTTTCACAAAATTCACGACACATTCGGGTAGGGCACGGATATAGTTGTTGATGGCTTTCTCAGTCGTATCAACTTGGCTGGGACAGATGATGCTCAAAATCTTGAATCGAGCGGTAAGTCCAGCATTGTCGGGGCATCTTGCTTGAAACCCCAAAACTCATTCTCGAGCTTTTGAATCTCATGCGAAGGACAGAACTCCTTCTTCATCACTTCCTTGAGTTCCTCCCAAGACAGATTATAGGCTTCATCATTACCGCGGGCCTATTTCTTTCTGCGGTCCACCAGTCGAGAGCACGGGACTGGAAGACTCCTGTAGCGTTCACCGTGCAAAGGTCATCGGGGCATCCACTTTGCCTAAAGGTGATATCAGTGGCGTCAAACCAATGCAAAATAGCAGTCGGTCCATCGTTGATCGTGAAGGCGAGAGGTGCACAAGCTTTGAAATTTTTGAAACTGAACTGTGACTTGGGGTTTCAGCTTTCGAGTCGACTGAGGAGTTACTGCTCACAGCATGAATTTCCGAGACGATTTGCGGGATGACTTTAGCCATTTCCTTGGCTACCATTGTAGCGATGCGCTTATCGGCGTTGCTGCGCTGGAGATTCCTCCTGGTATGTGATCCCATAGAAGACATCTACATTGAAGGATTTGATAGGATGAGATTCGATTATAATAAGTCTATGTTTAAAGTATTTAATTTTTATTACTCACACAAGGCACAAAGGTCACATATACACGTAGGCAAGTAAACATGTAGGCAGGCAAACACATAGGCACATAAGCACATAGCACGTAAGCACATAATTCTCGTAAGCACATATTTTGCACATATTCACCTTCTTATAAGTAAAGCGTAGCGCGTTCGAGATGCGATATACATAAGCGAGATATAGGCGATATATAAGCTAGATATAAGTGATATATAAGCGAGTAATACCGCACATGAGGCACACATGTCCTCATAGGCGTAAGCGGGTTAAGCGATTAGTTTGGTTGGTGTATTAACTTAGCGTTTTAGATTATGAGAGCTATGCGATTAGTGCATATTTCGATGGAGCGTAAAAGCGATTAATCGAGAAATCGATAAAGCGATAAATCGAATAAAGCTAAAATTTTCAAAATCTAAACACATAAATAATAATAAACTCGATGATGCGTAAAATCGACGATAGTAGGCTTAAATCAATTTGGGGGCGTCCTGGGTTTTGAGACGTTGACTATCAAAGTGATTCGAAATTCTCTGAGTTCGGACACACGATTTGGCCTAATAGACAAATGCTCTCGCCGTACAACGGTTAACGGAATTTATCCTTCCAGTTACGTCGTGTTCCGAGTCATCAAAATAATTGAGACTTTGGTGAGACTGAAAATCGAGGAGCGGAACTAGTTATTAAGATGCGGGTTTCACCTCTTACTTAACAACTTCATTCCTAGTTGTGGTTATGCAACCGATCAATTCGGGAGTTCCACTAGATAGATATGGAGATTTTTCGTCGAGGTTTGGATATCACTCCCAACTCAACGAAAGTATCTCGTGCGAGAGAGTATGCGCGGAGTGAATGATCTCATCGAGAGTTCTCGGTTTTCACACCAATTCTCGACTTGATCACTCGTTTTGTGTGATACGAGCGTTTCCAAGCGTGTATATATATTTGCCTTAGGAAAGGCACATTTAAGCATTTATGGCAAGTAGTTTAAGCATTTAAGTCAAAGATTGGTCAAATTGGGTACTTAGACTGTAGACTAGGTCGAACATGGCAATTCTAGCTAATTCCCTACAGTTATGACTCTGATACCAATCTGTCACACCCCAACCGATGGAGCAATCATCGGGCACGGCACTAAGCGAACCAGATTGTATCACGAGACATTCCACAACATTATTTCAACGACTATATTAAACATCAAAATCTCATACTTTCGACATACAATCCTCAAATAACATTACAGAATATCATAATTCTCATAACACAAATTCCAGTTTAATAATCTCTAGATTTATTACAAAACGTTTCTAAAGCATGAATCTAAACTAAGCAAAACTACGCCCCAAAGCATCCAAGCTAAAATCCTCAACCTGTTACATATGTTAAATTACAAGTCAATACAATTAAGTAAAGGTGAGCATACAGGTTTAAGTAGTACTAGCATAATAGAGAAACCGTTCGCGAAATAGTCTAATTACATATCATGATACACCCAAACACATCACACAAAACTAGGCATATTTCTCATGCTAACTTCCGTGAGAAGGCTAGCGCGTCCATCCTAACTAGATACCGTCGGGTGTTAGCCACACTATAGTACCATGCTAGCTAAGGAGGAAAGTTAACGAAAATAAGTCATAGTCACATGTTTCTAGTATCACGTATTATCACACCCCAACCGATGGCGGAAACATCGGGATGAGACGAAAACGAGATTGCTCATTGCTCACAACGCTAATAAATGACAATATGTAATTTAATCCAAATTTCATTTCATAACATTGTCAAGTACAACATAAAGCAATACAACAAGTTTAATAAATACAACAAAATTCGATACAACATTTATGAATCTAACGTCTAAAATGTGTGTATCTAAGTCCTTGCTATTTTGATTCGTAGCATCATCTTCATCAACCTGTAAAATGTTTTAAAATAAAGTCAATGCAAAAGCAAAGGCGAGTACACAAGTTTATAGCATACGTATACGAATAAGTTTAAACAATCCTCATGGCAATTAAAATCTATACATGAGCATTATCAAGGCATGCAATACTAATAATCAAACCCTTAACGCAAACACGATGTTTTAACATGACCTCACGAATAACACGATGGAGGTGGATGCGTGAATTTCTATTGCGCTAAGCCTGTCAAACGAAGGCTAAAAATAGTTAATGACCATAGCATAGCATAACGAATATCCCGGATAAGCAACAAGTATATGATTCAAGTATTCATGGTATAGGATGGTTCGTGCGTTTCATAAAGTTTGAGTGTTTGATTTTGTATAAGTAAAACATGTTACACCCAAAAGTGTTATAATCGAAAAGTGGGTCGAGTGTATTCACATAACTGTGAAGTCTTCTTTTGGAAATTCCATGACGAGTCGACGAGTGGGAGAAAGGGGACACCGATGATCAGCTTAAATGTCAAACGAATGCGGATGAATAATCGAAAAATATGACGGAGGATTTGATTTGAAGTTGGATGAGCGTATATATGCATAACATAGACTATACGACGATTCTAGGTTTGAATTTATCAACATATTATAGGAATGCTGTCAAAATAATAAGTAAATATATATACTTTTATATTTATTGACATGTACAAGATTCATTTGAATTCACTGTGTTATCTCGGGTTGTTGGCTATAAAGTGTATACATATACATCCTTCACGAAAGCCGTAATGGTAGTATATACCTCGTCGATAAATAAATATGTTTCGTCGAGAGAGTAATAGATGTATACATAGTTATATATTTTGATAAAAAGATCATAGTGAATACATAGATATATTTTGGGCAAAAGGGTAATAGACGATTACGTATATTTTTTGGTCGGAAGTTTGATAAGAAAATATGTACATTTTGGTCGAAGGTATTAAGGTGTTTATATTTTGTCGTTAAAATAAACGGATTTTGTCGGAAATGATATTATATACGTATTTTATTGAAAAGCGTATTATGAATATATATATATATATATATATATATATATATATATATATATATATATTGCCGCTTAGATAAGTATACGTTGTCGAAAGTTTACTAAGTTTATTTCGCCCACTGTTATCGTTAATAAATATATATTTTTTAAATTATAATTGTATGCATATATTTGTCGTTAAATAAACGTATTTTGTCGTTAGTGAAAGATATTTGTCGAAAAGGGTATAAATATGTATGTATTTGGGTCGTTGGATAATACACTTTTGTCGAAAAGTGCCAATATATAAATATAAACATATGCGTGTTCTTGACGAAAAACGGGCAGAGTTTCCTCTTGATTTTGGACGATCCCGACACACGAGTGTCGATTTTATTTGTCAAAACTCAACAACCAAAGGGTTAATATGAAAACCCTAGTTGAACCAAGCTGGAATCAACACAACCAGCATCAAAATCAAGATGATCTGAATTCGAATAGAAGCTTAACCAAAACAACCGGAACTTGACTGACCTGAATCGAACCGGAATCGGTTGAACGTCGCCGCCGTCGCAGATGACGGTGTTACCGCCGCCGTCACTCCCTCGTCTCCGATTCTCTCTCTCTCTCTCTCTCTCTCTGGTTCTCTCTCTCTACTTCTCTCTCGTTAATCTGCCATCGCGTACCACTACTTAAAGGTGGTGGCCAGCGGTCCAGTTGCTCGAGGTTAGGGGTGGGGGTTGTTGGGGTTTCGGGTGTGCGCCGGCATAGGGAGGGAGAGTGTTGTGGTTTAGGGCGGTGGTCGGCGGCAGAGAAGGGAGTTGAGGGTGTTTGTGAGGTGAGGGATGAGGCGGTGCAAGAGGGGTTGTGGTGGCTTGATGTTTATCGAGAAGGAGGGGCTGCCGGAGTGGCTCACCGGAAAGGCGGCTCCGGACGGGTCATCGGAACCCTGCTCCGGTGGCCGGAAGTTGGAGGCAGGGGAAGGTGTGTGTGAAGAGTTGAGTGTGTGTAAGTGTCTAGTGTGTGAGTAGTTTTTTTTATAAAGATTAAGTTTTAGTTAGGGTTTGGTAAGTTGGGCCTAAAGCCCGATAGTAGGATTCTTGCATTAGAGAGTGGCCTGACTACATTTTTAATTTCCGTTTATATCCGAAGTTCGTAGCGCGTCATGTACTATCGTATGTTATCGCTTTAGGATTATTATTATTTTTATTTATTGTTATCATTATTATTATTATTGTTATATAAATAAACAAAATAATAAATAAATAGATAAAATAATGGTGATAAAAAATAGATAAATAAATAGATATCGCGGAATGGTGCGTATTCCCTAAAAGTGTGGATGTGCGGAGAATACGGGGCGTTACAGTCTCCCCTACTTTAAGAAATTTCATCCCGAAATTTATTCGAGAGAAAGACTCGAAGGGTTAGCTAAAGAATGAGGGTTTACTATCAAGACTCGGAGTTGTGGATACGTGTGGGTAAGCACGAAGTTTAAAGCAACGAAAAGTTAGGTTAGCAAAAGAGGTTGTTTGGCTAAAATGATTTGAGGCATCACGCATAAGTAAAACCGTATAAGCGTGTATAGACGAGAGGTTTAAACGAGTTGAATAGCTCAAGGATAGGAAATTTAAAATAAACCGGTGATCGAGATAGTGGCTAGTTAAGTGCGTCCGCATCTACAAGGATGAAAGGTGTTTCCAAAGTAAGAAAGCGTTCAGAATTCAAATGATTAAACCGCTAGGTTGTAAATGAGGTCGTATAGAAGGCACTGTCAGCGTGGAATACTGGAGGTATAACGGTGAAGGAATGATCATATAAACGAATACGAGTAAGGATTACATGTATTTGAACAATGAAACCGTTGCGTTAGAGATTAAGACTCGTCGTGGAAAATCAGGTATCGCGCACTTAGCAATGTAGTTGTGAGTTGTTAAAGTTTGCGTACCAGGTCTTATTATGGTCTGTGAAACACCGAATTTCTCATGGCACGTTTTATGAAAGTTTGGCAACATGGTGAAAACACTTATATATAGGAAGTACCAGCGGCGTATCCACCATGCTTTGACCAAGTTGCGACCGTTTCATTACTCGATGCAATGTTACGTTCCATGTTTCACCATACGCGGTAGCACACTCTATGGTTCTCATGCGCTTATCACTATAATCTCGTGTGCACCCGTGATTATACTGAATGATCCGCATAGCTTGTATTAGCGACGTATGGATTAGGGTATACATAAATTCTGAAAATGAGTTTGCGTGCGTGTAAGCATGTTTGCGTGCAAATAAGCATGTGGCCCACGTAAGCGAATCCTCGGGTTTTGCTCGCTTATTGGCACGAATGTATAAATACGAGCATAAGCATGAGTATGAGTATAAGTATAAGCATGAATATAAGGTGTACATGTATGAATGCGAATATAAGTATAAGTATGAATGATATCACGTCTGTTCATGAATATGAATATGTGTACAATTACGTATATTGTCGAGTGTAAAAGATGACGATTGCGTGCGTGACATGAGTTAAGTAGAACGAATTTTAATCGTATAAAGTAATTGAAAAGTTTGAGTGTGTAAAACGAATGATATAATTGAAATTGTTGTGCAAAAATTATGACTAAACATGTACGAGGATATGAGTGTATAGTTGTTTGAGCAAAACGTTGGGTTTGGCAAATCAAAATAGGTTTAAGTTTGACTTAGAATGTAGGACCTAGTTTGTGAATGTAAAAGAATATAAGGTACTTATTGATTATGCGTTATGCATTTTGTACAGGACAAGAGTGCTACCACTGTTTAGGAGAGTTTAAGTAAGTCGAAAATGGTTGGTCCTCGTAAGGTTTTCTTGCCCACGTGTTTTGAAATTGAGGTGACATTTCAGGAGGTGTATGATAAGGTCTTAAAATAGTAAGTTCACATTGTTTTCAAAGGATATAAGAGATTTGAAATTTAGTGGTGCTTGTGAAACGTTGACCCTTGAGAGGAAATCCGTGTTAATGGATTTAATGACTGTTGAAAAACGAGTAGCAAAATGTTTTATTATTCACGGTAAGAGTTTTAAAGGGTGTTTGGGGTTGAGTTTCGAGAATAGATTATGTGTTTTGAATAATCAGGAATCAGGTTAGTTGTAACAAAAAGTGTTGCGGAAAGATAGTGTTTGGATTCGATTATGTTGTTTGTCACACCCCAACCGATGGCGGAAACATCGGGATGAGACGAAAACGAGATTGCTCATTGCTCACAACGCTAATAAATGATAATATTTAATTTAATCCAAATTTCATTTCATAACATTGTCAAGTACAACATAAAGCAATACAACAAGTTTAATAAATATAACAAAATTCGATACAACATTTATGAATCTAACGTCTAAAAAGTGTGTATCTAAGTCCTTGCTATTTTGATTCATAGCATCATCTTCATCAACCTGTAACATGTTTTAAAATAAAGTCAATGCAAAAGCAAAGGCGAGTACACAAGTTTATAGCATGCGTATACGAATAAGTTTAAACAATCCTCATGGTAACTAAAATCTATACATGAGCATTATCAAGGCATGCAATACTAATAATCAAACCCTTAACGCAAACACGATGTTTTAACATGACCTCACGAATAACACGATGGAGGTGGATGCGTGAATTCCTATAGCGCTAAGCATGTCAAACGAAGGCTAAAAATAGTTAATGACCATAGCATAGCATAACGAATATCCCAGACAAGCAACAAGTATATGATTCAAGTATTCATGGTATAGGATTGTTCGTGCGTTTCATAAAGTTTGAGTGTTTGATTTTGTATAAGTAAAACATGTTACACCCAAAAGTGTTATAAACGAAAGTGGGTCGAGTGTACTCACATAATTACGAAGTCTTCTTTTGGAAATTCCACGACGAGTCGACGAGTGGGAGAAAGGGGACACCGATGATCACCTTAAAGGTCAAACGAATGCGTATGAATAATCGAAAAAATTATGACGGAGGATTTGATTTGAAGTAAATATGCATAACATAGACTATACGACGATTGTAGGTTTGAATTTATCAACATATTATAGGAATGCTGTCAAAATAATAAGTAAATATATATGCTTTTATATTTATTGACATGTAAAAGATTCATTTGAATTCACTGTGTTATCTCTAGTTGTTGACTATAAAGTGTATACATATACATCCTTCACGAAAGTCGTAATTGTAGTATATACCTCGTCGTTAAATAAATATGTTTCGTCGAGAGAGTAACAGATGTATACATAGTTATATATTTTGATAAAAAGATCATAGTGAATACATAGATATATTTTGGGCAGAAGGGTAATAGACGATTACGTATATTTTTTGGTTGGAAGTTTAATAGGAAAATATGTACCTTTTGGTCGAAGGTATTAAGGTGTTTATATTTTGTCGGTAAAATAAACGGATTTTGTCGGAAATGATATTATATACGTAGTTTATTGAAAAGCGTATATACATATACATATATATATGTATATATACATATATATATATACATATACATATATATGTATATCTATATATATACCTATACATCTATATGTATACGTATACATGTATTCGTATACGTATACATGTATTCGTATACGTATACATGTATACGTATACATGCATACGTATACATATATATATATGTATATATATATAGATATATATATATTGCCGCTTGGATAAGTACGTTGTCGAAAGTTTACTAAGTTTATTTCGCCCACTGTTATCGTTAATAAATATATTTTTTTTGAAAATTATAATTGTACGCATATATTTGTCATTAAATAAACGTATTTTGTCGTTAGTGAAAGATATTTGTCGAAAAGTGTATAAATATGTATGTATTTGGGTCGTTGGATAATACACTTTTGTCGAAAAGTGCCAATATATGCGTGTTCTTGACGAAAAACGGGCAGAGTTTCCTCTTGATTTTGGACGATCCCGACACACGAGCGTCGATTTTATTTGTCAAAACTCAACAACCAAAGGGATAATATGAAAATATATTTATACTTATTTTTGTTACAAGTTACTAAGGGTTCGGTTTCGCGACTAAAATAACAACAAAATTAATATAATGAATTTCAACACGTTTAGAAAAACCGAATATTGGGTCTGACCGGCGCTGACTGTTTGAACGAAGTCGGCTGCTATGACTGAACCTGGGTTCGGAAAACGAATCTGAATCGCGACTGCAATGTCGCCGCTAGATATCGTCGAAAAACCGAAGCCGAAACTTATCCCCAGTTGAACCAAGCTGGAATCAACACAACCAGCATCAAAATCAAGATGATCTGAATTCGAATCGAAGCTTAACCAAAACAACCGGAACTTGACTGACCTGAATCGAACCAGAATCGGTTGAACGTCGCCGCCGTCGCAGATGACGGTTACCGCCGCCGTCACTCCCTCGTCTCTGATTCTCTTTCTCTCTCTGCTTCTCTCTCTCTGCTTCTCTCTCGTTGATCTGCCGTCGCGTACTACCACTTAAAGGTGGTGGCCAGCGGTCCAGTCGCTCGAGGTTAGGGGTGGGGGTTGTTGGGGTTTCTGGTGTGCGCCAACAGAGGGAAGGAGAGTGCTGTGGTATAGGGCGGTGGTCGGCGGCAAAGAAGGGAGTTGAGGGTGTTTGTGAGGTGAGGATGAGGCGGTGCAAGAGGGGTTGTGGTGGCTTGATGTTTATCAAGAAGGAGGGGGCGGTCGGAGTGGCTCACCGGAAAGCCGGCGCCGGAGGGGTCGCTGGAACACTGCTCCGGTGGCTGGAAGTTGGAGGCAGGGGAAGGTGTGTGTGAAGAGTTGAGTGTGTGTAAGTGTCTAGTTTGCGAGTAGTTTTTTTTTATAAAGATTAGATTTTAGTTAGGGTTTGGTAAGTTGGGCCTAAAGCCCGATAGTATGATTCTTGCATTAGAGAGTGGCCTGACTACATTTTTAATTTGCGTTCATATCCGAACTTCGTAGCGCGTCGTGTATATCGTATGTTATCGCTTTAGGATTATTATTATTTTTATTTATTGTTATCATTATTATTATTATTATATAAATAAACAAAATAATAAATAAACAGATAATAATAATGGTGATAAAAAATAGATAAATAAATAGATATCGCAGAACGGTGCGTATTCCCTAAAAGTATGGATGTGCGGAGAATACGAGGCATTACACGTATTGAGCATATATAATCAGATTATTCGTGTGTGATAAACAGTTTGATTGGTGAGGTGATTTTGATAGTGGAACATATGTAACACCCAAAAAGTGCATTAAAGCGAAAACGGGTCAAGTATACTCACAGTCGGTGCGTTTAGAATAGAGAAGACGACTGTTGGTAGATGGGGAAGAGCGCCGGATCAGCCTACGTATGCGAACGGAAGTACATCAGTCTCCGAAAATCTGAAACGATGAAGTGTGGTTTGGGTAGTAGGCAAGTTCGGCCGAACTTGTATAGATTTGTTGGGGTTTGAGTCAAGTTCGGGCGAACTTGTGGGGATTTGACTATTGGATTGACAAGTTCGGCCGAACTTGTGAAGTTTCTTGAGAAACTTTGCAAGTTCGAGCGAACTTGGGGGATTTCTGCTGAAATTTGGGATGAATATACTATTCAGATATCAAAAGCCCCAAACAAGCAACCGAACCAAACACAACTTTTTAACACAAAAATAAAAACCTGCAAATTACATAAACATTTACCACTTTTTAGAACCATTTTAACAAAAATCATGTTCATCTCTAAAACAACCATTACACAAAAAGTTATTAACAACTATTTTAACAAAAACATCAAGTGTGAAATGATTTTTCAAAATAAAATACTATTGTTGTTTCTCTCTCTAAAGCACCAACTTTCTCTCTCTAAAACACTTACCGGATCTAGAACCGTGCGATGAACACGATGAAGATCTTCAAACTTGCTTCTATCTGTGTATTCTTGGTGTTCTTGATGAACATGATGAAGATTGTTGTTTCTCACTCTAGAAATCAGCTTTCAACAAGCATGAGCATACCCGAGATGAAGATGACGGATTGAGATGAAGATAAACACACCCGGAATCAGCTTCAACAAGCATGAACACACCCGAGATGAACAAAATGAAAATTGTTCTTTCAACAAGCATTGTTGTTTCTCTCTCCTTCTGAACTTAAATGAAAATGACATTTGTGTATGGGCCATGATACTTAATAAAAAGAAAAGAATGACAAAGATACTTATGGAAAAGAGATGGAGATAAAGAAATGATGGAGTTTTGAAAATGGGGGAAGGTAAAAGGTAAAGAAATGAAGTTTTGGAAGTACATCTAGATGTGAGGTGGGTAAAGATCGAATTAAAGACCTTGTTTAGGAAGATGAATGCTCAATAGTTCATTAATGGTGGATCTAGTATTAAAGGACTTGTTTAGGAAGATGAAGATATTTTGAAAAAAAACTTTTTAATTTGAAATGCACTAAACGAAATAGAGGATGAAGGATGAGAATGATGTGATGGGTACATTAATGATGGTGTCAAATCATGTTGGTCAAGAGACATTTGGAGTGGGGTAGGCATATGTAAATTTACCATAGTGCCCTCAAAAGCAAAAAAAAGAGATGAAGTTGGGTGGGACATGTGGCCAAATGTAGGCCATGTGATGGGTTTCTAAGATTTTCTCAATATAAAGGGTTTTCTATGTAACATTATCCTAATATATATATATATATATATATATATAATTTATCTATTTTTGTAATCTTCAAATTACACACATATAGAAAAAGTGATATATAAATATAAAGTAGTTACATTAAAGATAAACATGTATTAAAATAATCTGACCCTAGCATCTTATGCTCCATTTTTTTCTTGACACATGAAAAAATGACATGACTCGATTTGAATGTTAAACTATATAATTGAGACAAAAATGATATAAGTGACCTAATTAAAAAACTTTTAAAACTTAATTACATTTTGTGATATTTTCCCTTAAAAAAGTTCATGTAAAGAAAAAGTTATGAACCTTTGTAAAAACAGAGGGGATACTGAATAAAGTTAACAATAGTGGTTATTCCCATTTACCACCAGAACTGATAAAAAGTATAATAACTTAGAAACTATGTGATTAGTACATAAAAGTTTTTATTATTGTTTGTATTATAAAATGTTTTTGCACTTATATACACGCACTAATGGGGTGCCAGTTTGAGATTGCTAAGAACATAAACACTGATAATCACGTAACCTTATTTTTTATGAATTAAATAAATATTGCTATATCATACTCAAGTTAAAGAGAATAAGATGTTCGTTATTATGGTATAAGTTTCAAACAAAAAGTATTAGCAATATGTTTTAAAGATTGTATAGAGTATTAGCAATATGTTTTAAAAGACTGTATCAAAAGTATTAACAATATGTTATTTTTAAAGAGTTAACTGTCATTTTGTTTCTGTGGTTTGTTTACTTTTGCTATTTCAGTTCAATTTTAAAAAATGTGTCAGTTTCTTTCCTGACATACAGGAAACGTGCCACTTCAGTCCAAAAATTAAAACCCAGTTAAGTTAGACAAGTTTAATAAAGGGTATTATTGTCTTTTCATATTTCTTTTCATTTCACCTTCATTTAATTTCACCTTATTTTATGTTAGATAATTAAGTCTGACTTAAATGAGTTTTAATTTTTGGACTAAAGTGAATGTTTCCAGTATGTCAGGGAGGAAACTGACGCATTTTTTAAAATTAGACTAAAATAACAAAAGTGAACAAAACAAATGGACAAAAATAACAGTTAACTTTTTTTTAAATTTGAAAATATTGTTATACCATACTCCAGTTAAAGAGACTAAAATGTTCATTATTGAACATATAGTATTAACAATATGTTTTAAAAAATTGTATTATATGTTTTAAAAATTCGATTTACTTTAACTTTAACCTTTTGTCTTCCTTATGTGAATTATACTATAGTGTATATATATGTATAGAGAGAGAAAGAGAGACAAAGAGAGATTGTCTAGCTTATCATTAAATATATTTAGCGTAAGAAGTAAAAGGGGGGTGAGACCTATACGCATGAAAGCTTTACTCACTAGGTTGTTTGCATCTATTTATGAACGCATGCTTCCGACCCCATAGTAACTCCATCTAATATGAGATAACAATACACTATGTTTCTTACTAACAAAAAATATTCTATAATTTGGCATATAATAGAACAATGTAAGATAGTAGATAGTATAACAACATAGTTTTTCTCATAGCGGGTAATAGATAGATTTTACCTCCTTTGCATTGACTCTTTTTTCCTCGATATAAATACATGTTCCAACAATTCTTTTAAACTCAATAACTTATATCTTCTTTGCTATTCAAAAAATATTTACAATGATAACGATATTTTCTCTGTAATATGTATTTAATATCGGCATATTTTTTGAATTGTGATTTCTAATAAAAATAACGAGTTTAATATAATATATATTTTATTACATTACATTGTAATTATATATCATGTTATATTTGAGCACCCAAATTGAATAGTCCATCTCTTTCCAACTTCAAATTATAGAGATTTCTACTATTCATATCTCACAAAATTAATGATTATACCTCTAGCTTTTCAGTAATTTGTACCTAAAAAAATAAGAAAGAGAAAGAAATTATAACTAAAAAGAATATAAGGATAGAAATGGAGAAAGAAATATGGGCCGGACTATAGAGAAGGATTATTCGTTAAAGATGAAGATGGAGATTCTAATTAGAATGCTCTAACATTACATTACATCATATTCATTTATCATATCTTATTTTTTTATTTTATAAATTATTTAGTAATCAATTTAATATGTTATCAATAAAATCACACAAAAAGAAGAGAATTATAAAGAAATGTTACAAAATTCTATAACGTCATTAGCCTTATATTGTCTCTAAAAAGTTAACAACGTTATAAGCATTTGGCTTTTGTGAGGTGACAGTTTATTAGTGAGTCTACTTATGTTATAATTTGTATATAACAACTTATTTAGGTTTTAAAAGTGGGTTCAAATGCATTTAATCCTATTTATCTTCTAAGAATAAAAAAAGTGCCAACTAATATGACTTGAGTAAACAAGTATTGAGTTGAGGGTCTCACTGGAAGCAGTATTTCTCTTCTTACGAGGTAGATGTAAGGTTATCCACATCTTACCCTCCTCAGACTTTATCTTAACTTTGCTATTGATATGACTTGATACATTTAATATGTTCATTTGTGACACATGTCAGTAGGTCCCACAAATATTAGCTTTATAAATACCCACATACCAAATTCTTCAACAACAAAACAAAAAAAATGAGATATTTGATAGTTTTCTTGTTTCTCTTCTCAGTTCTTTTGGTAAGAATTTAGGTTTATATTTTTGTTTATGCTGAAAGGTATACTTCAGTGAACATTATTGAACTGATTTAGTTTCTTTTTGTTTTCCTTTTCTTATCAATAATTAGAATTCAAGTCTTTATGATGCACGGAAAAGTCCTGAAGAATACTGGAGAAGTTTAATGAAAGATGAGTCTATGCCGAAGATGATTCAAGATGCTCACAGCCAAGATTCAACTAGGTCAAATATTGAAGTTGATACCAAAGACCAATTCGTTAGCGGCTTAGATACACAACCTAATCACAAGATGTTCCAAAAAGAATTTGATACAAAACCAAATGTATTGAATTACCGAAAAGACTTTGATACAAAACCAAATGTATTGAATTACGGTTATAAATCAAACTAACTGTAATAAAAGCAAATAAAATTTGGGTTATGTTCTCGTGTGTATAGAACAAATACATAAGTTTAAATATCTGACCAGTAGATACTTTTAAATAGGCATTATGTAGTTAAGTACACACAAAATTTCACACACACACAAATACAATTATTTTCAGAATAACAAAAAATATGCGTAAAATCTCTTTACGTTATAAATATGGACGCAACATTGTAAAAGTGTTAGACACACTGTTGAATTGAAACTAAGATCTAACATGCTTAGTTTTTTCAGTCTATCAATGCTATACTTAAAGTAAAGTGTAAACGTTCACGTCTAAAAAAATATGCAAATTGAAATGGGCATGTTCCCAAAATATTATTTACTCATATTTAACATACATAATGTTTGTTTTAGTTACAATGATACTCTTATTTAATTTTTCTCTCTATATATTTTAGTAATTAAACACTACCTAAAATGTTTTATTATATGAATATAAAGGATAAATTAGCGTAAAACTAATGAAATTTACTTGATACTATTTAAATAATATTGATGTTTATAGTAATTTAAGTTGCATGTAAATAGTAAATGGATTGTATATATTTTTTACTTTGGCAATGAGAACCACAGGAACTTTTTGATCCGACGCGAGTCGGGCCAAATGTTTTTTGCACAAACGTAAATGAAAAAAATTCTAAACACAATAGAACGTATGTATTTGTTTTTAACTTATTTACGGCCCCGCCTTAATTTTAGTTAGTCACATATAGTATCTCTCCTGTTAATGTTATATAAAACTAAAGAAATGTCGTTTTTACTATTAATTATAGTTTTTTTTTGCAGTTTAACAGTACTGCCTTTCAGATTATTAAAATTTCATTTTTGTATCAGTTTACTTTTTGCGAGTTAACATAATGCAACGCGCGTACGTGATTTAACACTTTAACGTCAATTTTTTGTATGGTTAACGGTCCTGTCGCAACAGGTAGGATCCTAAAGACTCATTATTTATATTTAACAAGTTAATTAGGTTGATAATTATTTATAATATATTTCAAAGGCATATAATTTTCTAAACTTTGTAAAAAAATATAACATATCATATAAGATTTTATTCGAGTGTATTACAATATCATACTTTGCCATAATATTTCATTTAAAATCATATTACATTATATTATATTATAACATTGAAATCTCTATCTCTTCCCCGTGTTTCAAATACAAATACATATCCTATTTTCTATTAATCCGAATCACTATCTTCATTTCGAAAATATATTTCAAAGGCATATAATTTTCTAAACTTTGTAAAAAAACAAATTATAACATATCATATAATATTTTATTCGGGTGTACTACAATATCATACTTTGCCATAATATTTCACTAGTGGGATTCTCGTGCGTTTCGCTGCGGGCCATTAATTGGTTACTATCAGTCTGGTTCATTTCAGTACCAGTACTATCCAACACTCAGTATAGCAATCGTTGCCAATCGACATGTTTTTTAAATCGATTCAATACCTATAAAACCAAGTTGTGATATACCCAACATATATCGACACATGTTTAACATCGATAAAAAACAATGAAATCGAATATAGATACCAATTCTGTTAATACTGCTATTGGTACCTAAGTAGTTTGAACGTAATCAATTCGGTTCATCATGGTACCGGTTCTCACAATATTTATGCCGGAATATCGGGTAAAAAATTAAATACAGTTACTTATCTAGATTTAAAAATTAATAATCATAAATTATTGGATGCCTAACTAATAAAAAACTATTATTTAGAAAAGAAAAACATTATTAAAACAAGTTATTATTGGGCAAAGAAATGTTCATGCCCACTTTCTATTTACATGTGTATGTGTATATATAAAATAATATTAAATTTAATATGTAAATAAATATTATTTAAAGAAAACACTTTAAAATATACTATTCATATCCGCTTTTTGTTAATACTGCTATTGATACCTATTTTGTAAGAGCGTAATCAATTCGGTTTATTATGGTACCGTTTCTTACAAAATTTATGCGGAAATGTCAAGTAAAAAAATTAAATACAACTACTTATCTAGATTATTTTTAAAGTTAATAACACAAATTATTAGAGGGTTAAGTAATAAAAAAACTATTATTTAGAAAAGAAAAATATTATTAAAAAAAGTTAATATTAGGAAAAGAAATATTCATGCCCACTTTCTATTTAGAGTAAACTGTCATTTTGGCTCCTGAGTTTTGGGCAGTTTTGTCACTTTAGTTTAAATCTCAAACTTTTTGTATCTGGGTCCCTGTGGTTTCAGTTTTATTTCCATTTTGGTCCAAAAATGATTTTTGTCTTCTAAAATCATACTATTTTGTCCTTTTCCTCAGAGCCAAAATGGTATTTAAGCAGAGTTTAAGGTTTATATATATATATATATATATGTATATATATATATACATATATATATATATATATATATGTATATATATATATAAAATATATATATATTAATGCTTAAAATGACCATTTTGTCTAATAGGAAGTTTCTATCAGTAGGAAGTAATCTTGTCCATCCATTTAGTAATCAAATGTTAAGATTAAATGAATTAAATTGAATCAAAAAGAGGAGGCGCATGGGTTTTTGTAGGGGCATTTTAGTCAATC